>CM037473.1:9547500-10147500 GCA_021014325.1 Plazaster borealis
AATCATTATTCAACCGTATCCACATATCAAAATTTTATAATTGGCTTTTCTTTACAAAGTGTACAAATTAAAAAAAAACGGCATCTTTAGTATAGTTTGGTTCATTTCTTCTTTCCAGTATATATATTTTCGATCCAAGAAGGTGACAACAACCATTTCAATACGACAAAACAGTTGATAATTACCTGAGAATCATTACCTCAGTCTCATGTATTGAGGCTCTATAGCAATAAACTACATTCTAGAAGTCAAGGGGACTATTTTTCAACGTATAGTTTGATAGAGCATTGGCACAAAAGTGCACAGGGATGTGGCAAGGGATAACAACAACAGTCCTTCCAATAACAGTCCTTGGGACGTGATATTTTTTGAAAAGATTTTATTTGACCTTCCTTGTTTATATAATCATACGAAAGTATAAGTAAATAATGATATCAATGAAAATGTGTCCTTCAGATAAGCTCAAGCATCCTATCCCCCACTGTTTCCTCTACAGTTTATATTACGATCTTCTTCATATAGTCCTTTGCCATCGCAGTGGAAGGACTTTGTATACGTACCACCCCCGTACAAAAGCTGTTTGTCTCCTATATTGTTGCATTTTCATTGTCACCACGACTCCTATATAGAGAGACTTCTTGATTAAATAAAACCAAGGGCATGTGTCAAAGAACCAAGTAAATAGCCTAACTTCACAAACTGGGGGAATTTTCCCTAAAACGTTATTTTAACAAAGTTGCCACAAACAACCAAAACTAATGAAAGTAAACACATTTGTTGCCATTGGTCGTGGTTTTGTTTTTATCTGTAATCAGCTCGATTGTAACAAACGTAGCTTGTTATGTGACTGATTGATTCCAGTATGCAGCTTCCGCAGATTTACACAGGCTCAAGGCATGTTTGCTTACACGTGTTTTTTCTCAAAACTAAGAATTTCGTGTTCCGCAAGAAAAAATAAGACCTTCCTTTACATACTAATTTATGATTCAGTTTTCGTTATATTTTATTTCTAATCTTTTATGAGGTCTCCCACGGGGACCTGGAGAATGACAAACACAGAAAGACAAACTATCATGGGCCCACGGAGGACGTCAATCAATTAATAGACAGTTACAATTCACAATACGCCAGTTAAATCCCTAAAGATGAATACAAATTTCATTAACCAAACAATCTTAAGAAAAAATATGTATAAACATAAGAACATAACAAAATACAGTGAAGGAAAACCCCCAGAAAATGAACCCAATCGAACCCAACAATTCTTGAGGAAGAATACAATTGTTAGGAGATATATAACTTTAAAAATTGTAATCAACGCAAGAGTATTCATGAAGTACTGGTATAAGCATTCAAACTAATTTTATCGTGACTTTACTGTTTTGCTGGGCACACGCAATTGAATAAACCATTGGTGGCCCCCAGTTATACAAATATCCATGAAGAGAAGTGTTTTGTTCCGTTTGCTATACACGGAGTTTTTCGGCGGAACCAGGACGTTGGAAACAAATCCGTGAAAGGGTTCACCGAGCCTTGAAAACAATATTATTAAGTACAATTTCATTTTGTGCCGTTTCGATCCAACACAGGTTAGGAAAATGAGTACAATGGTTCGCGTCAACTCCTGGTACGACTCGATTCACAGACTTTACAAGAGAAACTAGAGGGGGCTACATGTTCACAAACACTCTCGGTCGGGTAGTTGCTCGGACAACATTTTATTCGCCACTTCAACTCTATCTTGGATTCTAGTCAGGTTGCTCACCACACAAAGCAGCTGGCCTATCATTTTTTGTGACTACCGCACTGGTTTAATTTAAGTGTTCAGAAACACTGCATGATTTATTGACAGTAAATAGTATAAGGAAATAATGGTTGTGTCGGCGAAAATCTTTCGCAGTCCGAGGGGATGGGTGCTTGTGGTGTTGCTCTGCCTCCAGTTACACTCAGTAAGCTGCACCTGGCCATGGGAGAGAAGCAGTACAACTCATTCGCCTGAAACGGGTAAGTAGGTTTCACAAAATCTGAATGGAAAGACCAGACGTTTGCAACCAAATATCCGCAAAACATGCAACCAAAACCCATTAGAACACACATGCCCCCACACTCGATCAAAAACCCTGCTGCGCATTATCTCGGAATAGGCTTTAAGGCGTAGGCCCCTAATGTTTGTTAACGAAACCCCTAAATTGTAGCCAGCAGTAAAAAGTTTGCACTTTTACAATATAAATGAGGAGGCCTTGATTAATACCTTAGTTAATAATATTACGTTTACTGGTGAATGGGTTACTCTAAAATTAATGTTCATAGCTCCCAATGCGATGACCACATCGTTGAAAATGTTCAAATGCCATACAATTAAGGTACGTTTTTTTAACATTAGTAAATTTAATAGCTAATTCTTCCGTGAGATGTAAGTGAAAAGGTATGGTACACTGCAAACACTGGGGTGTTAAAATGTATTCATCTTCATTTCAGGGCGAAATGACCAGTCTTTCTAGTCTCTCTTTGTACATGGACATGTAATAGAAAGTAAGAGAAAGATGCAACACGATGAAATCGTGCAGCGAGACTTCTTTTCTCTGTCAACTGCTCTGTCGATGCCACTTCTTTAATTTCCAAACTTTACTGGCTACCCATCAAGGAGCGTCTATCTTTCAAACTTCTTTTTATGGTTTACAAGTGCTTGCATGGTATTTCTCTTCCTGACTTATCTGATTTACTCACTTTGTATCAACCAGGCAGAGTGGGACTCCGATCTTCTGACGATAAAACTTCTTCTGTCTATTCCTTTAGTTTCAAAATCTCTCGGAGATAGATCCTTTGCTATAGCTGGTCCCAAACTGTGGAACTCTATCCCCATCAACATCAGGAATGCTCCTTCTATCACCTTATTCCGGAAACGTCTCAAAACAAATTGTTCTCGTAACCCCTGTCTTTGTCTTTGTCTTTTTCGTCTTTTGTACAGCGCTTTGATATTTTTTGTAAAGGCGCTTTATAAATACCTATTATTATTATTATTATTATTATTATTATTATTATATGCTCACTGGTCTGTCTTTTTCCCCAATATCTGAATTTAGTGTCCATTCCGCCAAACCCGTGTGTCTTTGGTTACTGTCAGAATGGTGGAACTTGCCACAATGTACACGGGACTCCAGTGTGTTTCTGCCCCAGTACATACGCTGGCAAAAACTGCGGTGAGTAGCCTAATCTTTTTTGGCGACATGGTAAAAGTTTGCGTGAAAATCGGAAATAGTTTCATAATAATTACCGGTACTTTCAAGAGAACACCGATATGAAAAATGCTCTTTTTAATACAACAACTCAATCCCTTTTAATCTTAATGTTTGCCATAATGTGTCGCACTTTAAAAAATGATAAATATGAAATGACTAACAAACTATGGAACGCTATATCAATGGGGACTCTGGTGGTTTGTACGAATCAACAATTTGTGAACATAGTTATCGGAAAAATTTTTAATGTCAAAATTGTGCCACTCTATCGGTTTATGAAGGCTTGTTTTTTGCTTGAAACTGTTTTAAGTTTTAAACTTTCTTCGGAGCCATGTCAGAAACTAATTGGGGTTTATTAAAATTAACACTTACAAGTGAAAACGTCTGCTTCCGAGATGTTTACAGAATTTATTTTGAACTCTTTGTGAGGAGCGCTTAAAATTGATGCAGGCATTTAGGGAGATTTGAGGACAATGGCGCCATAACTGCGGTAAATGCGGTTAAACTGCGCGCGTGTATTATGACCGCAAATTTAGCCTTTTCAAAATTAGACAACAGGCTGCTGATTTTCTTCAATAGATATTGTCACCCCTGAAACTCGGAAACTGTTAAACAGAAAGCACGAAAGCCCCATTCCGATAATATTTCGACGTAGTTTGTAGGATAAGCATGTTTCTACGTGCGTCCCTGGAACATGGTGGAACAATAATTGACAAGGAGACTTTAATTTTGACATGGGCTCAACTTCTAAAGAGTGATGCCTCTTGACCGATGCTATGCCGACAAAAAAACCCTTGATATCACACGGCGGGTGTGTGAGCAATTTAGTTGATTTGTAAATAATCATGTCGCTCATGGGGTGCGTTTTGCGGCTGTAACCAATTAACTATTTCGGTCATTTGCTAGTGATTAATCCGAAACAATTATTGGTTACGACCGCGATAATGGACACCTGATGTTTTAAAATTAACATGCAGTAAAAAAATAAAAAAATAAAAATGCGCAACGTCTAATAAGTAGGCAAAGGACGATTGAGAGTTGTGCTTATTTTGTTTTATTTTTAAAAGGAGGATTTAGGGAAAGGGTCACCGGGCGCGCACCCCTTATTTTCGCCGAGAAAAAAAATTACAAGCACAAGGAATATAAAAATTCTCAATTTTAAAATTAAACTGGGTAAAAATTAACGTTTAAAAACGCCTCTGAAATGGCCTAGATTGCACCAGAGAGCATCTAATGTTCACAATATTACCGGGATCATAAAGCGGGCCCCGAACCCCACGCCGTAAAGGCTTCGCGCATGGTTCGTTCGTCTTGTAAAATGCCCTTACGATATTATTTACATCTGGTTTAGAATGTATGGCCTTCTAATTTAACCAATCGGTATCCCCCTCAAAAAAATAAATTACAAATAAACACCAATTTTTACAAAGACAAAAAAAGCCGCATTTTAACCTTGGTAAAAATGTTTAAGATTGCCTCCAGAGAGCATTAAACAAAATTCACGGGCCCTAAGCAGCAGGCCCCACCCAGACCCCGGACCTCACGTCGTAATGTTTTGTGCTTCGCATTGGTTCATTCGCTCATTGAAATGTCCTATCGCTATAATTTCACCCTGGCTAGGTGGTTAACTTGAGCCATCACCGACAATGATCAAATGTTGTAGGCCTACGTACATAAAACAATGGACACTTTGGGTCTTGGCACGGAATAGACTATTATGTATGTTTTGGTCAAGGTGTACCCCCCTACCATACCCCACCCCGCGCTTAAAAAAATCCTGAATCCGCGCCTGAAAAAAAGACGCCTGGCTTTGTGTGTTTGCCTAAAAGCGTCTGCCTCAAAATTACTTAGAGGCCTAATGTATCATTGTTTGAATTCCGCCGATTCCTCTTGTCATGATTACCAAAATGTCATTACAATAAGAAGCCCTACGGGACGCACAGGCCGAGTGACAAACTTTAACGAAGACAAACTTTAAATAAGACATATCATGTGACGCGTTCTAAGCCAATCAAAAGGCAGAATCTTTGTAAGGGGTGTTATAAGAATGAATATTTAACGATCACGCAGTGAGTCGGCGAACTTGCGCACCATGTACAGTTAATGTAACAGAATGACGATAAGCCAATCAGCATGCAGCACGTGAAACTTGCACGCAGCGCACAACACTGGGCCATTTCAATACAGGCTAGGCGATTATATCTTCTGGTTGATAAATACAGTCTATGAACATTACATAGGCCCGCAGGCATACATACAGTAAAGTTCCGTAAATTAATTTATTTTAAACTTGGCTTGAATATTCATTAGGGTTGACAGTAACCAGCTGTGCAGTTACTTTTAAACGAACTGTGGTTGAAAGAGAAATAGATCGCCCATTTGGAGGCGATGTGGGTGGAGCAGATCGGCCTCCACGATTGCATTAGACTTGGTTCAAGTCGGGTCTCGTGCTAATCGAGTCAGTAATCTACGAGTGTTGTAACGCGCGCCCTCTAGTCACATTTATTTGCCAATCCAGTGAATTTTGGAATCCAGTTGATTGGCACTTTCCTGGCGAGTGAGGGCGCACAACAAAGTGGTGAAATAAAGCTGCGATTCTGAGGTTACATGCAGTGGATTGACTCGACGAAAGTTCGACTTGGGTCAAGTCTACGATTGCATGCAATGTGAATGCGTGAATGCTCGTGTATAGAGCCCAGTTTGCTAAACGTGCAACAGTTGTCGTTTTGAATTTGACGAGTACATACGTGTACATTTTGTTTCTTCTAAAAACAACATTGTTTGGCTTGTACAGTGAGTACCCAATATTAATTTGCATGGGAAACAGTTACCATGCTCAGTTTCTTTTAGGAGTATTGGTTTCATACAATACAGGGCGAATGCATTTTGCCTACACTTGTCTGAGGTGTATTTCAGTGTGTTCAATATGTCCATTAATTTTATTGTAATGTTGGTTAGTCCATGGAGGTACCTCTATGGTTAGTCTGTACGCGTCTGTCGGATGGCCTATGTCTGCAGCCAGTAGACCGAAAACACATTTTAATAAATTACTCAATAAGTTTTTTAGCAAAAATAGGTGAAACCTTTTAAGTTCTATCCCCAGACAGTCCTGATTGACATAGTCTATGACCCTATAGGCAGTGTGACTCAATCTAGGCTTGTGCACAAAAGTTCTGCGATTTTACAATGTTAACACATACTAATTAACACACAAAATTAAAAATTAATTTTGTTAATTTTTTGGGTGTCAAACTGTCTCTACAACATCTGGAAAGGTTATTAGCTTTGGAAAAAGTATGAAATCAACATTACAAAGGAGTTAGACACGTTTCCCAATGGTCTACTGGTTGCAGTAACCAATGGCAGTCGTGTGAAACAGGGGCGGGGCATCGCAGGGTTAAGATGAACACGAGCACAGTAATTTCGTGAAACTGCCAGCGGAGGGCGGCTTTTCAAATCTGTATTAACAACACACCAACAAACGAACTGGGGGATTAGCCCTGATTGTGTGTCTTCGCCACCAAATCAACTGGCGGCCACTGAAAAAAACTGTGACCGTCAAACTGCTCTAGCGCCCTCTTTTGTTGATGGAATGAATATTGCAGTCCCAGCTTTGGACAGTCCAAGGACTGTGTAGTATAGTAACTGTAGTATGTCAATAAAACTTTTTTTAAAACAATGTATAAAACGCAACGTCATGACCGAGAGCTCAAAAACACCAAACAGGGAACGTTGTGTGGCACGTTTGCATTGTTTTATAACCAAACCAAACACACAACACAAGGAGACATGTGAAAGTGACATGTGAAAGTAACGTCAATTCGTACTTACCCGCGCGGACGGGCAAGATGACGGGCAGAGGTAGATGTGCACAGTATTTAGTTGCTAATTTAGTGGGGTCACGGACGTTTACGTCTTGGCTGGCGTATGATACCGGGTTCCTGCTGGTGTATGGATGACTGCTCATGTAAAAAATAACAGCTCCAAGCTTATTTTCGAAGCTCTCCAAACAAAACGAGAAAGGTTTCATTAAACCATGCAGGTAGGAACTGTATGCCTGCTAGTAATGCGTATTATGACAACTATGAAAAGACAACCCACGTGACCACTTGCAGCCTGTTACGTCATAAAACTGTGGTCCACAGACGCTTTCTGTTTTCCTTACGAGGGTGAGGCAGGGAACCAGCCCAACTGCACAAAATTGGCACATTTTAATTTTTCCTCAATGTTGTCTGCTTCATTCACCGCCCGACATCCATGCATTGCCAACACGTGTTGGTACTATTTAGAAAAGCCGTGCATTTTTTTTTATGTCGAGCAAAGTTTCAAAGTTTCAACGTTTCCGAACGCGAATTTTGTTATCCACGAGTTTTCTCTTTTCTCAGAAGGTGGGTTCACAACACTTTCCGAAACATGTTCGGTCTCTTTTTCCGTAAATTAATATTTCAGCCTGTCTTTTTGCGGATGTTTGTGTGTTGGATCCTTGTGTGTTGAGCATGCTGGCTATTCAATTTCAATTCTGTTGACTTTAACGAGATGACTTTTTCTAGGTTGTTGTTTAGTAGCATAACAGTATTTTGTTTGTAACGGCCTTTTGACAGTTTGCAATCCAATACAAGTTGTGTTCTTCCTGGTTTGTCTTGTCTTGATAACTGCATTGCTCCATCCATGACTGCTCCATGACTGCACCAAGACAAGACTGTAACTCAAACTGTTGATGACTGTATGTACAAAAAGACAAGACAAGTTATAGGTTATGTTGTGCATGATGCTCATAGCCACCAGGGCCCAATTTCATGGCTCTGCTTACCGCGGAATTTCTGCGCTTACGGAGCCCTTGTTGTAGCACATTAATCTATGATACGTAAGCACAGAATTCCGCGGTAAGCAGAGCCATGAAATTGGGCCCAGGCGTTTTGTGCAGTAGGACAAGACCAATACACCTCTTCTTCAGACGGGCAGGGTCGGTGTGTGCATGGAATTGACAACCATGCCCAAGAAACACTGGGGCAAACCCTTTCTCTTTAACGATACTGTGCTTTAATTTTGTGCATTACACAACGCACGGAACCTATTATATGCCCAATACGTCCCATCCAAAGGAAGAAGCAATATAGGTTAAGTGTCTTGCTTAACTTATAAGGACACAAGTTTCAAGACCGAGTAGGCCCTACTCAGAAAATACAGAGCTTGAGTCCATCAGCAGTGCACTTGACTGCTCAGCCATGACAGGCCAAATGTATTAAAGTCTTCTGAGACTTAATAAAAGTTTCTGTCATGTAAGAATTGCCTTTGAACACTGAAATGGGTGGTGTTTGTAAAATTACACAAACATTACTCCAAGCTTTGAGGCCGGGACTCGCAAATAGCTAAAACTTTGCAACAGATATGCATGCGCGTGACATAATAACCAACAGATATGGACCCCATTAACTAGAAGATGAATGTATAAAAGTAAAGTAAATCAGCACGGCTTATGGGATGGCTTAATAATAGAGTTCTGCAGCTTTTTAAACTTGAATGATACAATTAAATTTGTTATTTGACAGTTTCTTAAATTAAAGCTTCTATTTTGAACCTAATTATTCATGTCTATTTTTTATGCAGAATACTACAATGCCTGTACTAGTAACCCATGTCTTAATTATGGCCACTGTTCTCTGATTGAGCACTCTGACCCCCCTTCATGGCGTTGCGGTTGCAGAGATGGTTTCGCTGGTGTATCATGCGAAACAGGTAAGTACAGCTATGCTATGGGCTCAAAATTTACACTGGACCGCAGGCCCGACGCCAGAGTTTTGAGTGTTTTGTGCCAGTTTTTTGTTTTGCATATATTTTTGCACCCAAGTTCACTAGCCATCCACCGTCGGCAGCCGCACCCTTGTCTAGATGCTGAACAGGCTTTGACAAGTAGTAGAATAGATGTAGATGTAGATGAACTTAAGACCGGACAGGTCCGGTGGTAATTTTGAATTAGAATACCTCAACTCATCTTTAATTTCAAAAAATGATGTTCAAATGTTGAGTCCGATATATCTTTCAATTCTGTTGAGTATGAAAGTGCCATAAGACACTATATGTGAAGATATATTTTGATTCTGGCCTTGTTAAAAGTTCTGGTTCACTGGTTTTGTTTCTGGTTACATTTTGTCAAACAGTAAATGTTGTCATGAACTGATTTAAAAAGTATTTTTTACAAATTCAATACATTTCTGTATGAAACGTTGCATAATGCTAATAATTCTAAATTTAACTGTCATAACATGTCAGTTCTATTTCATCATTTCATCATATATAGAAATGTGGTTATATGTTAAATATCCATTTAATGGCACAAAGTGTCACTTAAATCACACCTTTTGGGGGATTATTATCAGTTGCCTTTAGAAATTTAATATACAGTTCTAATACTTCTGACTCGGAGGCAGGCAATTCCCTCCATGCACCTCTGTTCATTGACTTGGTGCCCCATGAAACGTTTCCATAGAATTGTCTAGGCCTACACTTCTCTCACAGAGGTGCGCTCTCTACTAAGGAAACAATTCCCTTACAAAAGTGAGATGCCTGGCTACTGCTAGTATTGCGATACTATTGTGTGTGCCAGGGAGTAATTTGTAGACATTCAGTTTAAATCTTACCCGGCCAGAATCTGTTTGTCACAAGAAACCATTGTTGAAAAAAAAATGTTTTAAAAATCTATAATCTTTATTCCCGATGCCTTTTTGCCTACAGGGCCCAATTTCATGGCTCTGTTTATCGCGGAATTCTGCGCTTACAGCCCATGGCCCATTGTGCTATACAGTGCACTGTAAGCGCAGAATGCTGCGGTAAGCAGAGCCATGACCTTAATTCTCCAATATCCTCCTCTCCCATGTCACTCCACATCAAATTGTTTGGACTTGGATAGATTGGAATGATGCCTGACTCATCCAGTGATAAGCCATTTTTATTTGGGCCTAATGCCCTCAGTCCTTCTGAATCCTTCATTTTGGCAAATAAGCTATAGAAGGATTTGGGAGGGCAAGGGTCAGTCTAAAGATTGTTTTTATGAAAACCCTATTACATGTTTGACGCACTCTCCTGCCCAACTGGCTGTTCCACAAAATAAGTCCACAAGTCATTTCACAGTACCAGCCATGGGGTTAGGTGCTGTACAAACCGAAGAAACCCATACACGATGCTACTAGAATGTATGATTCTTTGTGGAAGTCTGTGATACATGTGTGTTGTAGCTCTCTAAATATAAAACTTCTCATGCAGATATTTAACAATTTCATAGCTTTCTTTTAACATAAATTTTAAAAAGTTAACTAGTGTAAAGTTTAAAATAGTGTACTTCTATTGTGATTTGCTATGTCATTGAGAGTTAACCCGTTCACAGCACAATTGTGATAACCGTTTTCTCACAGTGAATACTGCACCATCAGAGTGTGCTAATAGTATTGCTTGCATGAATGGAGGAACTTGTTACCATGATGACACTACAATTGAAGGAACTTACTGCCTCTGCACGGCACATCATCAAGGAGCATACTGTGGTATGGAAAACTAATACATGTACATGATTATTTACAAACTTTTGGTAAACAAAAAATTACAGCATCTTAATGTCTAGTTTACCATTCACAATATGGACAGATTGATTGCCCAGAGATTTAACTTTTAATCTAAATTATAAAAATGTCCTTATGATGTTCTAAAATTTGTTTAAAACAACAACACTAAAAAATTATCCATCCATAAAATACTTTGCCCATTTAAAAGTTGTTAAAATAGACTGACTACTTTGCAACTACTCAGTACACTCATGTTAGCCATGGAATGAGGTGCATTCTGGTTTTGTCAACTAGACCAAGTACAGTGTTTAAGTGTACCAAGTACTTGTAAAGTAGTCGATAAGGAGTCAAATCACAGGGTTCCAATATGACTTTGTGAGTGCTGTTAAAACGATTTAACTGACAATATTGTTTCTGCCCTTAATTAGAGAATGACCACCCATGTAATGACATAGTCTGTCAAAATGGTGGTTTCTGTGATGCTGACCATGGTGACCCAGTCTGCCTCTGCCCCACAGGGTGGTGGGGACCATACTGCGAAGCCTGTAAGTAAAACTCTCACTTTTCTTTGGATTTGTTTATCCCTTGCCATTATTAAACATCATAAGTCTGTGTTCTCCGATGCTTTGAAGTGCCTGGTATTTTGTCCATCTTTCAGCTACTCCATCTGACCCATGCACTTACTACAATCCCTGTCTGAACGGGGGATCGTGCTACACCAACTATGAAACTGTGCTCTGCATTTGTCCAGAAGGTTTTGTGGGTGACAGCTGTGAGAATTGTAAGTATAATTAAACAAAGGGAATTTCACAGTTGCCTCTTTGTCAATGCAAAGTTGTTGCTCTAAAATTCTTGTTGAAGTACATGTACTCTTTATGACAATGAGCCCTCTGTCCTGAAACTTTTTAAGGCACCAAACATTTTCTACACAATGACAACAAGTCCTGCTTAGTAATTTGCGCACAAGCCAAACTAATCTGTGATTAATGCTGCTCCTTGCAGGTTTCCCCTGATTTTATTGTTAGGCAATAGGTTTTGTTCTACAGCTTCATGGAACTTGGACCAAAATAATTAACCTACTGTAAATGGAAGGTATTGTCATTGATGTCCTATACTATAAGGACACTGACGTAATCAATACCTGAAAGACCAGGGCCCAATTTCACAAGACTGCCACAGCCATTATTGTTTTAAAGATTTCTGCTAAGCATAAATAGACAGGGAACTAGTCACAAATTTTACACGTGACATGGTATTTTGGCTGGTTGTCTTATTTTGGTAAGAATAACTTTTGTTGTGCTTAGCGACTTTTTGTACTCAAGCAGCTCTATGAAATTGAGCCCTGTTGTGTGTTAATTCACTTCACCATGATTATAGGTATATTCCTTGTTCCTGTATTCCTAAATTTATTTTGTATCTTTTTATCAGGGCAACCCAATGGGCACCCATGTGATTCCCAGAACCAATGTCAAAATGATGCCACGTGTGTAGCAATCGTAGGTGACTCCTATTATTGTCAATGCACGTACGGATGGACTGGACAACACTGCAATATTTGTAAGACATTCAGACAATGAGATATGTTAATTTACTCTGGATTTGTATTTATTTATTTCTTATTGAATATAACCAGGAAATTTGCAATATGGTGGTCAAGATTTTATTGAAAGTATTTATGGTGATGTGACTATACCTTAATTGTTTGGTTTTTCCACAGCATCTACTAACTGTGGTTATTACACCTGTTTAAATGGTGGCTCATGCAATGTAGATTATTTTGGACAACCCTCCTGCGATTGTCAACCAGGATGGACTGATGTGGATTGTTCACAACCTGATAGTAAGTCTTATAGTCTGGTCATCCATTTTTATGAAGAACACAAAATCTGATTAAGATAATTATTTTAAAAAAAATCCCCATTATTATTATTACCCTTAAACTTTTTAAAATGAACTTCTGTTATGTTGTAAATCAAAAAGAATAATGTTTTTTTGAAAATAAGTAACTTTTCTATCTTGGAGGTTTCCACCACAAACCTACATGCAATTATGCCTTTTTTTAATTTAAGAAAAACTTGGTCATAGTCGATGTTTGTTTTCCCATGAAAAACTAGGTACATTTATGTTTTGATAAATAAACAAAATAAAGTAGTGCATCATTTTGTCTGTTCCAAGTGCAACGACTCCCTCTGAAGTAACGTAGTTTTTGAGAAAGAGGTAATTTCTCACTAAAATAATAAAAACTTCTTGCAAGAAGTTTTTATTATTCTATCTGAAAGCACACAAATTTGTACAACAACAGTGTTTTTTCTTTCATCATTTTCTTGCAACTTCGATGACCAATTGAGCCTAAATTTTCACAGGCTTGTTATTTTATGCATATGTTGGGATACACCAAGTGAGAACACTGGTCTTTGACAATTTCCAAACGTGTACGATGCCTTTAATTCTCTGCGCTTGCCGTTTATCCTTCTTTAGCATAGGGTGCTGTCTCGGCCAATTGATTTTTCAAAAATATCAGTATATTTGCTACATTAGCAATGACTGTCGATTTTCCATTTACATTAGACAAATTTCCATGAAGAAAAACTTCCCAGATTGCGTATATTGAGAATAATGGTGTTTATATGTTTTTCCCTTTGAAGCTGGGACAAACATTTGTGACACATTTGACTGTAACCATGGCTCATGTCTACAATTGCTTGGATTTGCTTTTTGTTCATGTGAACCTGGATGGCAAGGAGAACACTGTGAAACAGGTCTGTATGAAAGCCTTTAATAAAGAATCAATGGTGACTTTGAGATGATTGGTGGCAGCAGACTAATTTCCCAGATAAATTTCTTCAGTAGTTTTTCAGCATGTGGGTGCACCCCCCCCCTAAATCAACTCCCATAGTATACAGTGCAAAATGCTAAATATTCAAAAATATACGAAAAATACTTAAAAGTCTCAAAGCTTTTTACATTAAAGAGAACATTATAAATTTACTCTTGAACTTATATTTTCTCCTCAAGAGTCCCTGGGCCAGTCGAGTTATTCCCCCTCAAAATAAAAACACCCCGACACCAGTGTAATTTTCCAAACGAAACGTCCGAGTATCAATCTTGAAAAATGTTCCCACACCTTTCAGCAAATAATATGACAATTTTTTAGGGCCTATGTCATCCAAAATACATCCAGTTATAGGTCAACAACCCCCAGGTCACAATTGGGCAACATTTTTACACTGAAGCCCTTTTTTGGGACTCTCAAATCTGTCTAATATAGAATATTTTGAGGACCTACAAAAAATTAATGAGCTTGACGCTCTGCTTTCTCCTTATTTAGTGGGGTGCACCCTGTAGACGGAGGTATTTTCACAGTTTGGCTGGAGACCACATTTAAGACATTAGGAATATTGTCGGGATTATATTTCTTCAGGAAATGAAGAATTAATTGCTCTAGGATGACTAAAACTTAGTGCATTCTACTTTTGTTTTATAGTAAAAAAAAATTATTGTGTACATTTCTCAGAATTTTTGGATCCATGTTTGTCAGCTCCATGCAGCAACTATGGTTCATGTATTAGTCTTGGTGATCTTCACTTCTGTTTCTGCCTCCCTGGCTACCATGGTGATGACTGTTCCACTGGTAAGCACAATGTAAAGGATGCATTCACTGTTAAATATCCTTGTTAGATCCGTTTCATACTTTATTCGCAATGAAATATGCTTCACTCTTGAAAAACTTTCACTGTGAGGATGGAGTTGTGATGTTGAAAATTTGATTTGTATTTGCTTTTGCATGAAGTACGAACCAGGCTTAATCGACATGAATTTTTTTCTTATGAACTTCTTAAGAACTGCTTGTTATAAGATCGTATCGTTTTCCCTCATAACATGCTTTCCCGTCATTACAAATAGTCTGGTCTCATTTTGCACGAAGCGCATACATTACACATGCACACACTCCACAGAGATACTGTATAAAGCATACATAGGTCAGCGGTTTGTTGTTGACTGCTAGTTTCTGTGACAGCGTATACAAAATATCATGTCAGAAACATTAGAAGAAAACCTTTATCTTACTATATGTAATACTTTTGTATCAATGTTTATCAAAAAAACACCCGCCTTTGTAAATCTGATACAGTCATGCAAGGTATCATGACCTCTAACGCTTTTTCAATGGACGGTTAGCTCATGATGGTATGCTGAAAGTCAATACTGCTTTAAGAGTGCCTTTGAAGTTACAAACGAATATAAAAAATATCATACAAGTTCAGGACTGGTTCTTTAGATCCTTAAGACAGTTTTAAGGTGTTAATATTGTTGTTTGGTTAAACTAATACACCCGCCTTTACTCCTTAAAACAAAATGCATTTTGAAAGCAAATCACTGTCTGGATTCCAATTTGGGGTTTCACGTGATGGATGCGCACACAAAATAGACAGGTTCAGCGTTGTCACTACGCCGGTCGGTGCCGGTCGGGCCTGCCGGCACTCGGAGATTCCCGACCGGCACTTTTCCTTGCTAACAGCTTTACCGACCGGCACTATTTCGACCGGCAATGCTGAATATTTCATTACTTTGTCATCAGAAGCCAACAATAAGTTCCAGTATTTATGACAAAATACATCGCGTTTCGTTTTAATATCCATTCCTGACAGTCCCTGACAATTTCTGACAAATACTCACTGATAACTTCTCATTTTCGTGCGTCTTAATTTATTTTGTCCTGGTCTGGTTGTACCGTATCAACTACCGTGCAAATATGCAGCAATGTGCTACGTAACGTCTACCTATTCGCGGGACTGCAACTTTTCACTTGTAGTTCCGCCCCAACTTGACAATCGCCCAACTATAGTTGGGATCGCAGTATCTCATTGCAGTGGATGAGGTTACCGTCAGAGCTCTATGGGCGATCCCAACTATAGTTGCGGCTCCCCAACTGTATCACTCAAGGTGCTATAGTTTGGGCGATTGCCAAGTTTGGCAGTGACGGATCATTCATAGTGATTTTCCCTTTGCGCCTGCACGTGCAATTCCACTGGCGCTTGTGTATGATAACTGCAGTATCACTTGCGTGCGGGTCTGACGGGACACCTAATTCTTTGCAGGGAGATCTTTTCAGCAATCACAGTCGCTCAGACATTTTACTTGTAAAATATAACAATAAATACCGTCGTAGAGGTCAAACATTTTAAGAAATTCAGGAATCAGGTTATTCAATTTAGTTGATTAAGAAAACATTTATAAAATATTATGAGACAAGTTTAGAATCTTCAATAAATCGGACAAACTTGGCAGCATGGGGTAAACTTACCTATTGAATAATACAATAATCCTGTACAATGAATGAACGAAGCTTGGCAGGCTCAACACGTTATCGCCGTGTTGCCTCGATCTTCTTGTTGTATTTTCTGTATCTCCATGGTTCGTTCATCCATGGTTCGTTTGGCGCCTTAAGTTTTAAGGCATAAGGTAGGGGTGGTGGTGGTGCCATTTCGTTAAGTACATATTTTGTTAAAAATTTGATAGAAATTATAGCAATTGTCATTGTCTGCTATGATGTATTGTTTCATCAAAAGAGATGCTTACTGCAATGGCGTCCATTGCAACGCTCACTTCACATTTTTAGCGTGAATTTTACCATCTTGAAAAAAAATTCCGACCGGCACTAAATTTGGGCTAGTGACAACACTGGACAGGTTAAAAACTTTACATGCACATTGTCAATAATACAAAAAGTCTAACATGACTGAAATTGAGACTCGCGACGTACAAACTTTTTGTGATGTGGTACCAATTTCTGAATGTGTGGCACAGTTACAGAACATAGACCACACAGTTCAGGTCAAAGACCACAAAGTAGTGTAGGCCAGGAAGTCCACTTGCTGGTGGTGGGCAGGTTTTTTTGAAGTTTTACAAGCAATGTTCCAATTTTTGAAAAACTCCCTTCCTGTGCTTTAAAAGTTCTCTATCTTCCACCTTGGAGAAACAAAAACACTTTTCATGATTTTAATGAAAATTTTTGCTAATTACATTATTTTTATGACTCATTGATTTGGGGTTTCAACTGGGTCTATAAATATAAAAATACTACACAACAATTTTGAAGTACAATTTACTTACGCGGAACGCAACATATGGCTATTAGTTCCAGCGCGTGATCTTTTTGTACACGCGCGTACACACAACCCAACGCGCACAAAACAGAATTTTACAAAAGTTTTTGAAAATGTACAAACTTAGAAAATTCGCTTAACAAACAGAATGTCACAGATTGTCTTTTTACCACCGATTTTCCTTATTCTTTCACTTTTTAACAAAAAGGCATTTATGAATGGGAATAAATGAGTAGTGACTCGTTCTTAAACGGCCGTTTAAAACCTTGCAGGGTCGTGGCCGTGCGATAAAGGCCCGAGCCGAAGGCGAGGGCCTTTATCGCACGGCCACGACCCTGCCGGTTTTAAACGGCCGTTTAAGAACTCGTCGCCACTCTTTTATTCCCTTATTTATACAATAGCAATTACCAACAATTTTTGAATGTTTTGTCTTCTCCAGAATCACCTACGTCATGTGCAAGTGACACCTGCCTGAATGGCGGGGGCTGTATTGATTTATTTGGGTTACCGTACTGTGACTGTGCCCCAGGATGGTTTGGACTGAACTGTGAAATCGGTAGGAAACAAGACACGGCATAACATTTGTATTGAATAATCATTGTTTTCTCCAATAATTTTTCCCTGAAGTTAAATTATCAAAACCATGTACACTTAAATGTAATTTGGTATGGCACCACTTCCACTTGGTGGAATTGCTCAATTTGTGTAAATTTGTGAAAATTAAATTTTTGGTGAATCAAATCAAATAGCTTACAGCAACTTTCAAAGTTTGTTAGGGGGTTACTCCATCTACAGACAAGACACTCTTCTGATAACAATGTGGTACTTTAAAATAATTATGTGATACTTTTAATAAATAAATGCCTGGGAGAGTTTATGTACTCTGATTTGTTGAAGACTGGGCACATGGGGTTCATTAGCATGTGATATAAAGACCATCTGTGTGAACTCACAAATAAATGGCCCCTGATTATAAGCATAATGTTGTGTAAAAGTTTGTATGCACTGTCCTTATTGTGCGGGGAACTATCGAATAATCTGTTTTCTTTGTGTGTATTTCTGTTTTTAAAATTTTGGTATATGGGTGAATGCTCAAAATAATAATGTTGAAGATAGCTGGTACACACATGAAAGCGACATAATGCTAAGCATAAAGCCGAATACCAGCCAAAGTATTTCAAAGCATGGGCTTTTTCCCAAATCTCGGCTTACACTCCAGCTCTGACTTGGGCTCCTTCATCATTTTTAGAGCAGTGTGCATTTTGCACGGTGTTTCCAACATCAAAGAGAGCCCAGAGATGGAGCCTAATCGAAGGTTTGGAAAAAGCCCATCATAATGTTAAATTTTAGAGCTCATGGTCTGGTTCATTAACAAATTGCATAAATAGTTAATTATGTGTAAGAGATTTGGTGCCACGCAAAAGTGGAACAGCTTAAGGAATGGCCCTCAAATATGAAATGAACATTTCTAAAAATAACGGGGAAAGAAAAATCACAGGTTCTGATGATTTTTACATTTTTGGGGGTTAAAGGTATTTATTAATGGGAATAACAGTGTGATGACCCGGTCTTCACTGTGTGGTAATGACCAGGTTGGTGCCTGGCCGCTGTTAATGGACCTTTTTCAGCTTGGAACAGCGTCCAGCCACCAACCCAGTCATACCACACACTGAAGACTATAGGTCATCACACTGCTAATTAAAGCTTTTGCCTTGATCATGTTTTCAATGTGTTTTCAAAAAAGTGTAACTACTGCTTTTGTTTTCTCTTGATAGAGGATCCTAGTGATGTATGCTTAATTAACAATCCATGCCAGAATGGAGGGACTTGTGACTCTTTCATGGGTCTAGTCCTTTGTACCTGTTCGTATAACTTCTTTGGTGAGCACTGCGAAGAGGAAAGTGAGTACATATGTTTCACATTTCTTTCCTACCATGTATTGTTTTATGAAGAATATGAACCCATAATGAGAACAACAATTTCAGAATACCTACAACTTATAAAAATCGTGTTGTCATTTCAATTCCATTATGACTCATTAAATACATAGGCAGAAAGGCTTCCACTGTTCAGTGGATCCTCTCTTTTAAATGTATATCTGATAGTGCGTTATAAAAAATTGAACACAAATGTACAAAAGTTTGCAATCACAAAGCTTTTACTTCCACTTCTAATTCTTACTCAGCAGGATCCATAAGTTAGGACTTAAACGCTGATGGGCAATTATAGTTAAGTGTCTGCTCAAGGACAAGTGCCGGGACCTAGAATCAAAACCACATTGTGTTGTCCCATCAGCTGCACAACTTGAATTTGGTGCGCTAGACTGCTCGGCCACAATAAGCTAAGCTAGTTTGTACCAAGCTTGAACGTCTTTGACAGTTTTCCAAAATAGACCATGTTATTGCTCTAATTGAAATTATGCTCATACATCATGTTTTTGAAACTTGACTAATTTAACAAGATTCTTGATAATCTATATTATTATTTGTTTGTTTTGTTCGATCAGTTCCAACAGCTCATGTGTGCGAAAATTGGTATATGAGCCCTTGTGAAAATGGGGCAACTTGTGACCGGGTTGGCAGTGGCTACATATGCCGTTGCACCGAATATTGGTCCGGCATCAACTGTACACAATGTAAGTTATTAGTCTGTATTGTTCTTTGTCATTGTTTTCATATTGTGTGTGTTGTGTAATTTGTTTTTTTAATTAAGTATAAATATTACATTTATTTCCATACCGTACTGAACATTACATAACAGAAATATTTGACTATATTTATGTAACCAATCTTTCTCTGGGTTTGGTCATTCCCTGTGGAATTCACTACCCATCAAACTGAGAAAGAAGACTTACTACCTCACACTCAAGAATAAACTCAAAACCCATCTTTCAATAAG
This sequence comes from Plazaster borealis, assembly GCA_021014325.1. Classification (NCBI taxonomy): domain Eukaryota; kingdom Metazoa; phylum Echinodermata; class Asteroidea; order Forcipulatida; family Labidiasteridae; genus Plazaster; species Plazaster borealis. The sequence goes on from CM037473.1 coordinate 9,567,301, forward strand.
ATGTTTCATCTTCTGTTTACTTGTATTTGTCTTCTCAGATGTCAGTTTAGTTAAAGTGATATTTTGTTGTGCCTGGAGTGTCAATTTGTGACAGACATGGGGCATCACAAGTCTCCAATATTATTATTATTAATATTATTAACCAAATACAATGGCTTCAACGCCTGTTTTGAAAAAGGTTGCTGATATCGTTACTTTGTCATTCATCCTATTTATGAGTGAGCCCTCTTGCGTATTACCCAGCAGGGAATTAAGATTGAGTGCATTCATTGTGAAAAAAATGTAAAATGTAAATAAATGGAAAATGCTTATTCTGTTTTATTTTATCAAAATATATTTTGTAATTAAAAGAGTTGTCTGATTGTGTGGTTGTTGTTTTTTTCTTTTTGAATGTGGCATCATTTTCGAATTGGTTGTGATCAAGGTTAATATGAATTATACTGCGGCGTTTAACATGACTATGGGAAACAGCAGTTCCAATATCCTTAAATGCAAGAGTGTTTTGAGTTTGCAAAATGGGATGAAACTTGCTACAATGCCAAATGGTCATGTTGTATTTATTGTACTATTCCTAATTTAGGATTCCACTAAATCATTTAATAGAATATATTTTTTGTTGTATTGTTGCAGCCATTTCACCCTGTGGATCAGCACAATGTTTAAATGGTGGTCTATGCATCTGGCTTCACACCGACGTCTACCAGTGTCAATGCCAATATGATTTTTACGGAGATCAGTGTGAAAATACAAGTAAGATAAATATATTTTTCAGCTAATGTTTTGGTAAAAGAGGTGTATTTTAAAGAGAACAAATTGAAATTTTTTTTAATTTTTTTTTAATTTTTATAAACCAGCTCCTGACATGTTTGGACTTTTTGATCATTGATTTTAACAAATGATAAAAAATTGACTAATCATGGTTAGGCCTAGACCTAGCTTATATTTCCATGTTTTCAAAAAGTAAAGAATTAATTTTTGAAGGCTTGTATGAAGCCAACATATTAAACTTATGTTCTTCAATATATTTCCTAAATTCATAACTAATGATAACATTGTTGTCCACTGACTCAGCAACACCATAGTATTGCATCATTACAGGACAACCAGACATTAATTTCCTTCTGTCGCACCCAAACACCTGTCTTTGTACTTGTACAATGTATATTGGCTTCATTTTCCACCATGCACACATGCTTATGCCAATTGTACTTTGCATTGGACCTTTTTCCCCCTTCTGTTTCTATCCCCCTCTCTTTAAAACCCCCTTTTTCCATGACACACTTTTCCTTCCAGCTCCTTTCCCAACCCCCATTTTCTGAAATAATATATACATGACGCTTCGTAAGTTTTCTTTGAAGCTTGACCTATACAATTTGTATCTCATCACTCCACACAGAGAGAAGCTTTTAAACTGACAAACCCTCAAGCTTTTTAAACATTATGTGTGATTCCGGTCATATAACTCTTTCTTTGCTAGTCCTTCCAAAAACCTCTCTATGATGAATTTAAATAGGTAACATCAAAATGTAGTTTCCCCTCATGACTTGCTTTCACATGGCTACATCCATGTATGATTACACTCTTCTCTCTATAAACAAGTGTCTTTCACTGCACATTCGTCCTAGGGTGACTGTGACAGAGAGATTTGATCTTCTGAGATGCGCTTATCCCGTCCATCAAATTATGTTCAGATATGTAGCTCTCCTATTTTGAAGTGCGTAGGAAAATTTATAAGAGTAAGAGTAAGAGTAAAATGGAATTTTTCTTAATACTCAATAGAAACTGTTCCTCAAAGAAATTGCCAGGAATCACCTCAGATTTCACCACAGAGAATCAATGTCCCTGGACCCCATTAAGTGGGCCCAGACCCCATGCACTAAGGGCTTTGCACTGTGCGCTCGCATTAACTCCAAAATCTGCTTCTCAGATAGGCCTGACCAATTTTTTTGAGCTTCCTATGGGCCTGGAATTGCTTATAAAAAAAGATAAAATGTACCCTTCCCTTTATACAGCTACATGATTGTGTAACCCACTGTTTTTTCACTTAAACTGACAGTCAACGCTTGTGAAAGTCAACCTTGTCAGCATGGAGGTGTTTGCATATCCACTAATTCTTCTTTTCACTGTATTTGCACATCTGACTGGACTGGGTCAACGTGTGAAATTGGTATGCATCACAATATAATGTTTTTTCCATGTTGATAGTTATAGGAATTGAACAAAAATGCAAGACACGATCTTTGCACCTTTATTCAATTTCTTTATTTCATTTCTTGTTTATTTGGCTCACAGTTTCCCCAGACATACGTTTTTGATTATTTTGTTTACTCCTCTAAGTTTTCAAATTTAAAAACAAGCAATGATGTAGTGAAACAGATTTCAAGGGTGAAAGCATAACAATGGTGTGAGAGGTAGAGGTTCCCATTTCTGATAAAACTTGTATTTTACAAAGGTAAGCGATGGAGAATAAAAGATTTTCGAAACATTCATTTCAGTGTGCGTGGGTATGTCTACGCATTCAAACCGAGGACTTTAACAAAAGGGATCCGGGGAAAAGGTGTACCGAGGACGTCCTCGCTTTGATTTTGCGTACAAAACCAATGGGGACGTCGCTGAAAAAAACTACGTCCAAACAATGGGAGAACAAAGAGAAGTCCTCGGTTTACACCTTACACATACGTGTGAGCGTGTCTATCCATTCAAACCGAGGACTTTAACAAAAGGGATCGGGGTGTTTGACAGAGCGAGGACGTCCTCGCTTCGTTTTCGTGTACAAAACCAATGGTGACGTCGCTAAAAAAAACTATGTCCAAACAATGGGAGAACAAAGAGAAGTCCTCGGTAAGCGGGATTAACAAACGTGTGTGTGTGTGTGTTGGGGGGGGGGGGGGCTTGCACAACTGTTTTATTTTTTGTTTTTTGCAAAGAATGGGACAAATTCTCTAATAATGATTTAACAAGTGATCCTTAGATATTCCCGTTTTAGCCTTACAATAAACTTGTTTTATTATCATATGGCAGCAACTGATGACACATGTGCTTCATCAGGCTTAGTTTGTTACAACGGAGGTACATGTCAATACTATTATGGTTATTATTGTGAATGTGCTCAAGGCTGGTCAGGAACTCAATGTGAAACAGGTAAGTCCACTGTTTACTATTTTATGAGAACATACATGTATCCTCCAGTCCCCGGTTTTCGGGGTACCATAGCTTTTTCTTTGAATTGATATTACAAGTACAACTTAACGGTGGAAGGTTACCTGTTTCCAAGTTTAGGTCAAGGGAGAGGAGACTCGATGTTTGGCAAGTAGAAAATGTTACTTCGATTCTAGGGGTTGTTTACATCACGCGCAGTGACGTGAAACTTATGCCTTGATTTATGAGGGCCACCCCGAATACAGGACCTCCTACGATATATATTATATTAAAGTCATGAGAACTTCTAAAGTACTTTTACAATGGACATTATTGTAGTTTTTCTGTCACGGCAACCTTACAAATTATTTCATCCAAATTCCCAAGTGGCTGTTTCACTATGATCTTGGCGTCAAGCAGTAAGCTTCTTTCCAAGTTTATAATTTGTATTAATTTGTTTAGTGTTTTAAGGGAACCTCTATGAGAAATTTTAAATTTCTATTGGAACATTTCAAGGGGCACCAACGCAATGACCAGCGGCAATGGAGGCAATTGCATCTGTTGCCCCCATGAGGTATAAGGCCTTTATTAGGCCCAATTTAATGCTTCCACTCCAGGTACATGTATGTGAAAGGCACTGCATAACTCTCTGGGTTTTACATATCCCTTTGCATGTTAGTTGGCTCATGACTCAAGACATCTGTCTATTTTGTTGATGCTAAAGCTAATGAAAATTCACAATTGAATAAATTATTAAACAATGTTTAACTAGCAGTTCAAATTTTGAGAAAATTTGTCAGAGATGAACAGTTTAATTCAGTCCATCACAGGGTTCTCCCCAGGTTTTTTCAAAACTGGGGGGCATTCTGGGCCAAAATTTTGGGATGTTTGGCCGAACCGCGCTGAATTGAAACAAGGTCCTCGGAATGTTTTCTTCTTGGTGTTTACTTCGTTTTCAAAGCCCTACTGTGCAATTTGGAGCATTATGTATGGTTTTCTTTTCATGTTTTTTATAAAACTACCGAAAAAAAAATATATCTTTAGCGTATCGGCCAATTTTTTTGCGTATCGGCCGAAATTCTTGCGTATCGGCCATCGGCCTGATACCCTAGCTTGTGCATGGGGAGAACCCTGCATCAATAGAACTTGAGAGTATTTCTAGCAAAACACCATATTACAGCAGTTTATAGGAGCTGTATTGCTTATGACCTACATTTCTGGAATGAGTGTTGATACACAGTGTACCCAGCAGAAGGTAGTTAGCGCCTATTATGTCCTGCCAGGCCACCAAGTATTTTCAACTTAAATTTTGAAAAGTCAAAATTTTCACAAGTAAAATCAGAGTTTCAGAGGGGATAAAGTATGTCCATGCAATACATGCAATATGTATTTGAGTATTTAATTCATTAGATGAGTATTCGTACAAGTTGTTATTTCCCTATACAAATACTAATACAAGTTTTAATCTTACATAATTATGCTACTGATTATTGTTATGTACTACCATTTTCTGTATGTCTACAAATATGGTTTTCTGCACTCATAAATTCATGTTAATTTTCCTAAATATATGTTTTCAATAATTGATGAATACATAACACTGAACTTTGTTAGGTTTTTCGTGTTCCCGAAGTGTTACCAATGGAAATTTAATTTTAAAATCTTTTTTTGTTCTGATCCAAAGCGATAGAAACAGCTTCATGTGATACTTGGACCTGTAATAATGGCGGACAGTGTTTGTATCGTTCAGGCAGAACCTACTGTGAGTGTGATTATGGTTATACTGGAGACCATTGTGAATCAGGTACGGATGATGAACAGGGCCATAGCTTACTAGGAGGGGGATATCATCGTTAACCCAATTGCAAAAAATCCAAATTTTATTCATAATTTTGATTTACATGGTCGAACCAACCAATGACCAAGTAGAGCATACTAGGCCTAGTTCGGAAAACAACTGCTCATAATAGTGGGTGTGTGGGGTTCACCTTAGTGAAATTGGTTATAGTTGTTTTCAACATATTCATCGTGCAGTAATGTGCTTAGCACTTGTCAAATCTTAGAAGGTTGAGATATGTTATTCATTATCCCACAAGCATTAGTTGAATATGAAAAAAATGTAGTCCTTCTGTGTCCCCTATTCAATGAGGCCCAACGCACACTATTATTTTACATAATTATTCCATGAGTGGGTGTGTGGGATAATGAATTTATCTCCAGGGCTAAGAGCTAAGATTGATCTTCACTATGAATCACTCTTAATTGCTAAGCAAAGTGTGGTGTCCCAATACAAATCACTATTGTAATACTGACAACTCATCTAAAGATGAATCTTAGTGCTTTGTGATATCGGCCCCAGGAAAACTTACAAAGAAAAGAATATTGCAAAACATTGTGTTTTCCTTTTTAAATTTTCACAAGGTTCAACCTCATTGGGATAAAAAATATCAACATTTTAAACCATCTTACAGCGATATATTTCTGATGCAGCAAAAGGCAAACTTACCCAAGGTGTATTAAAGGTTATTAACCAGATTTTTAGGCTTAACATGGTGAATGTCCCGTTTGAGTTTTTGTTTGCAGCACACCATTTTGGATTCTGATCTCATGAGCTTGAAATTTTAAAATTTGATTCAATAATTCCTGTAGACTGCAAGTCTTGCGCGTATTCGAACATTTGGGCCTGTTAAAGTGCTTGAGTTTGTTTCCTTCATGCATTGAAGTAATGTAAGATGGACCAGAGTGGGGAAGGATATTGCGTTTACCAGAAGAGCATAAATTGTGATTGTTTTTTTGTTCCCTTTTTATAGAAATAATTGATCCATGTGACACTACTAATTGCTTGAATGGAGGATATTGTTACGACTATGGTGATTTTGCATATTGTAGTTGTAATAATGGATGGACTGGAGATCGATGTGAAACAGGTATGTCAAAAGTTCTAGCCTCAGTCAAATAAACCAGTCGATAAAACAGGTATCGGAATCTCTACAAAAAAACCTGCAACTAATTTTTGTTTTCTTAACTTCAAGAACAATCTCTTGTGGAGAGTAGGAAGCCTTGAGATGTGGAGTTATATTACCAGATTTTAAGTTAATCAGAAAGTGTTCACAAACAAATTGATGTTAACTTCATACAAACGTGGTTTTCCGAACCTCATACATATAACTAGGTCTGCAACTGCGTTTGTTGTTTTTTTTATCATGAAAACAACCCCCCCCCCATTGCCAAATACATTTTCCATATTCTGAATGACTTCTGAATGAATGAGTTCTGAATGAATTCAAATAAGTTTTTTATGCAAATTGTTGATTTCCCTCATCTTGATATGTTAGGTTTACCAAAAGAGCATAAATTGTGATTGTATTGTTCTGTTCCCTTTTTACAGAAGTAATTGATCCATGTGACACTATTAATTGCTTGAATGGAGGATATTGTTACAGCTTTTATGATAGTGCATATTGTAGTTGTGAATATGGATGGACTGGAGATCGATGTGAAACAGGTATGTCAAAAGTTCTAGCCTCAGTCAAATAAACCAGCCTAACAGACAAAAAAAAATCCAATAGATCCAAAATCCAAAATCCAAAAATCCAAAATCCAACTACATGACCTACATGACCAACAAACTATCCTGATAATTGTTGATTAATGTTTGAACAAGTGAAAAGTTGAACATGAATTTGTCTAACATATTAGATTAGAGCTGTATACAAAGAATTGGTGTTACACATTGTTTGTTTTGATTGACACATGGCTATTGTTATAAAAATGTCTTTTACTTGTATGCAGTGATTGTAAAAGCTCCTTGAATTTGGTTGAGAGACCTTTTCTCAGTTCATTTTCCTGAAGAACAAAAATTTAAAAATTACTTAATTAGTTTTAATATGAGGCTCAGGGAATAAAATTAATTATAGTACCATTGAGGTAGTACCAACACTCCAGAAAAAAAGTTCTGTCTAAAAATGCCGGCAAGGAAAAAAGCTATTAAATCGCAAATCACCCCTGCTTTTTTCGTCAAAAAACACCTGATATTTTTTTCTAGTAAAAAGACAAAGGAAGTAACTATTTCCAGTTACTGGGGTGAGGTGGCCTTGCAGTTAAGCGCACTGTATTGAAGATCTAGTGTTTCCAATGAGCCGAATGTGGGTTCGAGAGATTGACACTAGGTTGTACCCGTTTAAAGGCACCGTACACGTTTGGTAATTGTCAAAGACCAGTGTTCTCATTTGGTGTATTCCAACATATGCATAAAATAACAAGCCTGTGAAAATTTGGGCTCAATTGGTCATCGAAGTTGCAAGAAAATTATGAAAGAAAAAACACCCTTGTTGTACAAATTTGTGTGCTTTCAGATAGGAATAAAAACTTCTTGCAAGAAGTTTTTATTATTTTAGTGAGAAATTACCTCTTTCTCAAAAACTATGTTAACCAGAGGGAGCCGTTTCCTACAATGTTTTATACTATCAACAGCTCTCCGTTGCTTGTTACCAAGTAATTTTTTTATGCTAATATTTGTTTTGAGTCATTACCAAACATGTACGATACCTTTAAGATGGCAGCATTTGGATGTGGATTTTTTCAATAGTGAACGAAAGAGTGATGTCAGGTGCAATTACTGTGATGTTTAATTCCCATTTAATTATAAACTGTGAGCAATTTGAGGTTGAAAATCATTTAGTTAAAATGGATATTACTTTAATTGGTTGCAGAAGAAATGGATCCTTGTGATCAACTGGAATGTCAGCATGGGGGCTATTGTCTTATAGATTACTACTACTTCTTCTATGGTGATGGTTATGCATACTGTTCTTGTTTGAGTGGCTACACTGGTGTCCACTGCGAAACAGCACTGGGTAAGTAGATGCATTTTCGAAATACAATACATCAAGCAGATTTGTGGACTATAAAAAAAGATTTATGTATTTGGCAGTGTAGCGTAATTTGTGGAAAGGTTTGATGGAGGTGCAACATCTAATTGGTTTAAGGGCCCAACACATAAATGTGTGTAAAGGCCTTAGCAAAATTTCATTGAGCACAATATAAGTCTTGCTTAACAAAACATGGCCAATATATCACGTTGGTCTAGACTGCTAAAATTGCTTCTCAAGGATATTTGCACAATCTCACTATCAGCTTTAAAGGCAATTTTATTTTTTGTGAAGCATAGTGTTGAAAAGTGTTTATCACACATACTTATCAGTGAATTTAAAAATTGAATCACTTGTGAAATATTACCTCGCCAGAGATTCAATCCAGTGTAAAACAATGTTCAACCCAATCAATAGGACAAAGTACAAAGGGTCAAAGGTCAGTGCTGCATAGGTTAGTTAAAGGAACATTACAGAATTGGTTTTTGCTAACAAAACAGTGTAAGCACCCTGTATAATCCACCATATACATAAACTGACAAACCTGTAGAAGTTTGAGATCGATCGGCCATCTGGGTCACAAGAAAATAGTGAAAAACCGATTACACATTTGCATGTGTTATACAATGCATGAAAAAACGCTCATGAGCGATAAACTCCAATCGGAAATTAGTTTTATTTATTTCTCATCAAATATGGCATTTCAGACAGAAATATTTCTAGGGATGTTTTCTACTATCATCATCATTAGACCGTGTATGTTTTATGTGAATCTGTGATGTTAAAGAAAATTGTAATTACCAGTTCTGTAACGTTCCTTTAACATCGGGTTAATGGAACACTACAGAACAAATTGTTATTGAATCCTTTTTTAATTTCTAACAGAAGATTCCTGTACTTCAAACCCCTGCCTGAATGGCGGTACTTGCTTTGACTATGGGTATCCGTACTGCATTTGCCCTTCAGAATGGCTTGGGCTGTTCTGTGAACAACGTGAGTATAACTTCAATTGTTTTTGTCTTCCCCTCTTCCATCGGTCATGATACCCTGTTGGAAAGTCCTTTTGTCATATTTATGCACAATGGACACTTTAGTCTTAAAATTTGTCCATTTAAAGGAGATCCTTATAACCAAAACATTTTTTTAATGGAAACTTGAGTCGCATATTAAATGTATTAATAATCATCACATTTTATGCAAGAGAAGAAACTGAAGTGCTTTCTATTTTAAAAAAATTTGATGTTAATTTATGTTAATTGATTTTCAGGTATTGTTTGTTATATCATGCATAATTGCCTCCCTACTGGTTGATTTTCTGTATACAATACCTATTGCCTTGGTTTTTGTTCTTGTGTGCAACTTAACTTTAACTTTAATTTCTACAGTCCAGTACACTTATCAATCCTTTTCATTTTACCTTTAAGTGCTTTTGAAAGGAAGGGGGAATATGGATAAATAGGTCTTCAGGCTTAAGACAACAATGCCAGTATTGATAATCATTTCTTGAAAACTTACAATTAAAGCCACTTTCCAAATTTTTTTTTTTTTATATGTTTAATGCATGAAAATGTTATGAGGATGCTCACCCACTTTCAATGTTAACACCAAACAAAACATCGTTTGACCTTAGCGATGATCTGTTAACATCATGACTTTGTTGTCACGTGGTCATTGACAGTCCTTATTGAAGGGACCAGGGATGAAATTATGTTAGGCCTACATAATATTTTACAAGTCTAAATATTTTATCTGTACTAACTGCCCAATTTCAAAGTTAATTTAACCACCAGATTCCCTTCTTATTTTAAATTGTCTCTCAAATTACCTTGAATGTTAGTAAATGTTTTTGTTTTCTTTACTTCTCTAATTTTCTTCCAACTTGGACTCATTTACTTATAGTCACATACAGTGTCTCAAATTAATGTTTACTTCCCTGAGGGCACTTTTTATTCTGTGCTGTTCTGTCTTTTTTTAACAATTAATTAATATATATCCCCATCACATTGAGTTTCTTATTTCAATCCTTATTTCAATCCTTTTAAGGCAAACAGAATACTTATATTGTTATTATTTCCTTATACCTTTGTGCTGTTGGACTTATTCCAGACAGTTATAGCTTGATCTAATTTCCATATCATTATATTTGGTCTTATTCAGAATTTGTAGCACTTTTCTTTTTAATGCAATCATATTGAGAGATTAATTAATTGTTTAAACTTTTTTGTATGTATGCATTTTGGTTTGTAGAAAATGGATGTACTTCAATCGAATGTCTCAATGGCGGGTCTTGTTACCCAGATTATACTGGAGCGGCTGAATGTAGTTGTCCACAATCTTTTGTCGGTCACAGATGCGAAACTCGTAAGTATAATGAATTTGTCAATATCAAAATATCTATCACCATTGCTAGGTTACGGAGAATAGCATCTTTGGTGTCTGCAATGATTACCGAACAAAGCTGCTTGTCTTGTATTCAACTTTGACAAAGAACATAATTCTTCTGATTTACTGAGAGATCACTTTACTAGCTCCCAATCAAAGAGAGAATCAAATTCAAAATATTGCTTTATGTCTATAAATGCATTCATCAGTAGCTCAGACAAAACCTTTCTCATATACACTACTGATTGTTCTGCAGACAGTACAAAAGACCCCACTCTTCATCTGTTGTCACTCGCCTGCAGCTGTTCATGCTCTGTGACATCAGAGAAGTGGTCTCTAACTCTAAGGCAGTGTTCAAGTGCTTACTCAAAACTGTCATGTTTCCTTTGTTTTCATTACTGTTTATCTTTTTATTAAATTGATCGTTCATTGCCATTCTTTTGTGATGCAGTAATAAATGCCCTGTATTTATTATTATTATGTTATTTGCTTTCCAGCCATTGTTACACTTATAGGCCTACTATTGCTACTTTTTCATCTTGTATGATATATGTGTTTGCAAAGTTTTTACATGAAACAGAATGTATTGTTTACTGTTATAAAACTAAAGCCTATATCCAGGTATTGACCCATTTCAACTGAATCTCCCATGATTTTTGGTCGTGTAATTATGGTAGTCATGGTAGTCATATTCCATGTGTGATTGTGCGGTGCTCATTGTAGGCAATGCCCAAATGGTTAGACGAGCACTGTGTTTAGGTGCAACGTAACTCCTAAAATGGCAGACAATATGCACACAGTTGCTTCGTGTGACATCAGTGCAAGAGGTATTTACTGGTTATTTATTTAGCTATTGTATTTTTTTCATATGTAGACATTGATTGCTCTGGTGTAACATGTTTGAATGGCGGAACATGCTTAGTCCTTGGAGGTGGCGGGGCAAAATGTAACTGCCCAAGTGAATTCACTGGTACAAACTGTGAGACAAGTAAGTATATTTGTCAAACACTTATCAAATATGAAGACAGTTTTGCAATAACTTTGATGATTCTCTGTGTATAGCAATAGAAGAAGTAGCCAAGAACTTGAGTCCTAAAAGGTCCAAAAAACTCCAAGACTGAGAATAAGACATGGCCCCAATTTTATAAGGCCTGCGAGCACAGAAAAAACTGCTCAGTTTACTAGCCAAAAATGTAATTGAATTTAGCTTTTTGCTACTGCTGACCCACTCACTTTATGCTTAGCGGAGAGTTTTTCTAAGCACTATTTTTTGCTTAGCAGGTTCATGAAATTGGGCCAAGGCTAGCCTGAACATATGACGTTACACTTCGAGGCAGGTGAATAACGCCAGATACCAGCCTTGAGCGCCTGGCTGGATCCTGCCAGATATACCTTTGAACTCGCACACACACTACACTCGATCACTTATCATGTGCATTTTAACTATCAGTCAGGTTTATGCATTGAGTGTAATGCGTAGTGCAGAATCATATGAAAAGAACATGCGAAGCAATGCATACAATTTTTATGGATAGCACAGTACACATAACGAATTATGTATACTTACATTTTCACACATGATATTACATTTCATGCATTACACACAACGCATGATGGACACCTTCCGGCTTTACGCATCATTTGCATGTCTGTCCTGATCCACTAAAACACCTGGGTTTGTAAGACCAGTGCCTGCGGATAAAGACACAATACCAGTCTAGGCCAGGCCAACGTTTATGAAGCGATTCAGAAGAAAAATACTACTGAGGAAATTATTTTTGCCAAGCATATTTTAGATATTGCATGAGATAAACCACAAAGCTATGCACATTACATGAAATTTATGGCTTAACTTGTCTTTTTTTTAATAAATATTTTGTCCAATTTCCTATTGGTGGTTGCTGTTCATCCAAATTTTAATTTACAGAAATTGCATAATATTAATTAAAAGAACCTGCAAACAATGTTTAACTTTGATATTTTTCTCTGTTGGAAAATTAATTGTACTTTATCCCAAAATATTGATTTGTTCACAAATTAGTGTATTTTTTAGTATTCATCTTCATTGTTTACATGTTTTGAAAATATTTGATATTCACTTTTTTCTCTAAGATGGTTTGATATTATTGGCGTATTTTGTTATTTTAAAATGAACCACGTTTTACTCTTACCTTAACAGATTTGTACCTTCTCCACAAACTATTCTTTGCCTAACTTAGCTCGAATGGAATAGGCTGTGCAAGTCTCGCGCTCATTCGAACTTCCGGGACCACCGTGGTCCCAACCATATGGAGTTTTACGTGGGCGAGATTTTGTTTCGTCAATTATTTTAGTTTAACGTAGTTTATGACTATGAAAATTATATATGTTGTTGGGAATGTAATACTTAGTGATAAAAAATATGAAAGTAAAATCAATTCATCAATATAACGAAGAAAACTCGAGAATTAAACTTGACCTCAGCTTCCGGTTACTGCAAAAAATTAAGAATTTTGTGCTCATCTCCGATAACAAAACTTATGTAAACGCTTGTTTTGGATGTGCGATGATAATTGCCAGATAGTGTATTTGCAACGCGAGGCCTTTTCATTGCAGTCTATGGTTGTTGAGGCGTCAGCATCCTCTATAAACTGCGCTAAGCGTTAATTTTACGCCGGTGTGACCTTCGCGAATCCGCGTAAGGGGTTTCTGAAAAGTTAAGATCAAATAAGCATCCTTGTCCCAGAGTTTTAATTATGTGTAACTAATAATTAACACATTATTTGTGTATTTATTATAAAAGCTCAAACTAATTTTATAAAAATTGTACTGAGTATTTTTGTTGTTCAGATTTTGTCATTAGATATAATTTAAAACACGGATTTGATTTCAGAAAAATATATGTTCTTCGTTTCACGTGTTTTCTCATCCCGATACGTGCGAGACTTGCACAGTCTATTGGATTTAGATTTTCCAACTTTTCTTTTCATTTCAGCGAATCTCTGTCAGTCAAATCCATGTCTTAACGGAGGTAGATGTCAAGTTGACTCAGGATCATTTAGATGCACTTGCCTGGACAATTTCTTTGGCCAAACATGTGAAACACGTATGTGGTATTTTAGTTTTTATCTATTACAGAGTGCTTTCAAAAATATATAAACTATTGTAGGCTGAAGTAGTACCCCTCTTTTGTTAAAGTGTTATAGTATGAAGTACACTGATGTCATATATATTGTCACCAAACAAATTGTCAGTTGGTGAGATATTGTACAACACAAATATGCAATTTGTTTGTATCTTTTGATATATAAATGCATGGTGGTCAGGGGTGATGTAGAGTATCTATAGTGTGAAGCAGTTCATTTGAGATTGCCATACTGCTTGTACTAAATTTTCAGCATTCCAGAAACATTTTATACGAAATTGAGAAAATTGATTATTTCTTTTAATTTTGTTATCTTAAAATTTTCGTTTGTAGAGAATGGCTGTAATTCATCCCCATGTCTCAATAGCGTGCAGTGTTCTCCAAATAGTATTACTGGAGAGGCTCAATGTACGTGTCTACCATCTTATGCTGGTCCCAGATGTGAAACTCGTAAGTATAACAACAAATCAAAATCTGTATGTGAACACGCTATTGACAAGGCCTTCTCAGTAGCTGGACCCAGATGCTGCAACTCGCTACCTCTCAACATTCGTACTTGCAACTCTACTCATCAATTCAAACGTAAACTCAAGTCATACCTATTTTCATCTTAAGGTTCCTGTTCAATTACACTGTTTCCTCTCTGGAATTTTTGTTGTTCTCAGCGCATTGTAACCATTGGAAAAATGCGCTTTATAAATGCTTGTATTATTACTATTATTATTATTATTGCTTAGTGCCAGAGAAGTTCATCTCAGGTATCTAATCCTGTCAGGCTGCTACTCTGATATTCTTCTGATTTACTGAGATCTCTTTACTGTCTGCCAGTCAGAGAGAGAGGGAGAAATTTAAATTGACCATATTTTTGACTGCATGAGGGCGCTTTCATCAGGAAAATGTCTTGCACCACAATTAGAGTTTCATCTTGTTTTAATTGTTTGTATGTAGTTTTCTTGATCAATGACGAAATACATAAACATAATAATAACAACAATAAAAAAAACCCAGTTTGTTTTGTTGTTTTGCCTCACGGGAATTCGGTTCACATACGCCCTCATGCGGTCAAAAATATGGCGAAATCAATATCCTGCTTTATGTCTATAATGTAATCATGGTCAAACTTATAAGTACCCTAAGGATAACCTCATGATGTACAACACTGATTATTCTGCTGACTGTAGAAGACTCCGCTTTCTTCTGAAGTCACTGACTTTTAGCTTTCTTCGTGCCAAAAAGAGAGCTGGAGACAGCTCTTTTTTGTTATCAACCCTAAACTTTTGAACCAGCTGCAGTTTGACAATAAGAGAAGTGCTCTCTATACCCCAGTGTAGACTACTTACTCACTCTTTTATGTTTCTGTACTGCTTGATTACTGTTTATCTTTTGATTTTAGGTAATTTTTCTTTGCCAATCTTCTGTATAAATTTATATGCAGCTTTATATTCCAGCCATTTTGACCGGTGTTACTTTCCTAAGTTGCATTATCTGTGTTTATTATTTTTTTACATAAAACATTGTTAAAGCATTAGTAGGATTTGAAACTTTGCATGGTGGAAATACGATATGGAAAGGTTTGCGGAAACACCATGTAATATCTCTCTAAATGAGTTGGGGTGGTTCTGAAAAGAGAGTTGAAACCAACGGTTCTTTTCAGAACCACCCCAACTCATTTAGAGAGATATTACATGGTGTTTCCGCAAACCTTTCCATATTGTTAAAGCATTGTTCGTTGTTATTTATATATATACATGTTTATATAATATAACAGAACCACCCCATACATGTATATATATCTATATTTTTGTTGGGGGAGTTGGTTAAGGGTTCTAAGCGGTGGGTGCTCCCCAGCCCTTAACCCCCATCTAACTATGCCACTAGTCAGTGCGAGGGGTATATAGTCCTATACAGGTTTGTATTCACTTTTTTGGCAGACAATGTGTTGACAGTTGCTGCGTGTGACGTCAGTGCAAGGGGTACTGGTTTTTATTTAGTTATTTTATTTTTCCATATATAGAAATTGATTGCTCCGGTGTAACATGTTTCAATGGCGGAACATGCTTTGCTCTTGGAGGTGGCAGGACAAAATGTAACTGCCCGAGTGAATTCACTGGTACAAACTGTGAGACAAGTAAGTATATCTGTCAACCACTTATCAACGATGAAGACAAACTTGCAATAACTTTGAGGATCCTCTGTGTATAGCATAGAAGAAGTAGCCAAGAACTGAGAGTCCAATACTGCAACCGAGTCTTAAAAGGTCAAAAAAATCTGCCTGAGAATAAGACATGGCCCCCAATTTCATAAAGCCTGTTAGAACAGAAAAAACTGCTTAGCAGAAATAGCTTACCGGCCAGAATGTCATTAAATTTAACTTATTGCAACTGATGCCCCACTCACTTTTTGTTTAGCAGAGATTTTTTTCTAAGCACTCTTTTCTGCTTAACAGCTTTATCAAATTTGGCCCAGGCCAAAGTACATAAAGTAGTTCAAAGAAAATTGCTACTTAGGAATAGTTTTGCCACGCTTATATTTCAGATATTGTATGAAATGAATAGCTAAACTATGCATATAACATGAAGTTTATGGCTTAACTTGTATTTTCTTCAGAAATATTTATCTTATTTTCTGCCGATGTTTTTTTGTGTATTACTTGACTGAAATTTGGCTCACGTTGCCCCACCCATGACCTTTGCACAATATTAAAAGAACCACCAAACAATATTTTTGTTTTTGTCTATTGAAAAAAATACTTTTTTTTTTCCTCAATTATATAGATTTATTTTCAGAATATTGTATTTTATACCCTTTATTTTAAGTGTTGCCATGTTTTCTGTGTTATAATTTGATATTGGTGTAGTTTGCTGTTAATAAACCAAGTTTTTCCCTTACCTTACACAGATAAATAGTTTGTGGCTTCTCTACAAACCATTCTTTGCCTAATAGTGTGTGATTTGAATTAGATTTAAATTTCCAACTTTTCTTTTCATTTCAGCGAATCACTGTCAGTCAAATCCATGTCTTAACGGAGGTGGATGTCAAGTTGACTCAGGATCATTTAAATGCACTTGCCTGGACAATTTCTTTGGCCAAACATGTGAAACACGTATGTAGTTTTTTAGTTTTTATCTATTACAGAGTGCTTTCAAAAATATATAAACTATTGTAGGCTGAAGTAGTACCCCTCTTTTGTTAAAGTGTTATAGTATGAAGTACACTGATGTCATATATATTGTCACCAAACAAATTGTCAGTTGGTGAGATATTGTACAACACAAATATGCAATTTGTTTGTATCTTTTGATATATAAATGCATGGTGGTCAGGGGTGATGTAGAGTATCTATAGTGTGAAGCAGTTCATTTGAGATTGCCATACTGCTTGTACTAAATTTTCAGCATTCCAGAAACATTTTATACGAAATTGAGAAAATTGATTATTTCTTTTAATTTTGTTATCTTAAAATTTTCGTTTGTAGAGAATGGCTGTAATTCATCCCCATGTCTCAATAGCGTGCAGTGTTCTCCAAATAGTATTACTGGAGAGGCTCAATGTACGTGCCTACCATCTTATGCTGGTCCCAGATGTGAAACTCGTAAGTATAACAACAAATCAAAATCTGTATGTGAACACGCTATTGACAAGGCCTTCTCAGTAGCTGGACCCAGATGCTGCAACTCGCTACCTCTCAACATTCGTACTTGCAACTCTACTCATCAATTCAAACGTAAACTCAAGTCATACCTATTTTTATCTTAAAGTTCCTGTTCAATTACACTGTTTTCTCTCTGGAATTTTTGTTGTCCTCAGCGCATTGTAACCATTGGAAAAATGCGCTTTATAAATGCTTGTGTTATTACTATTATTATTATTATTGCTTAGTGCCAGAGAAGTTCATCTCAGGTGTCTAACCCTGTCAGGCTGCTACTCTGGTATCCTCCTGATTTACTGAGATCTCTTTACTGTCTGCCAGTCAGAGAGAGAGGGAGAAATTTAAATTGACCATATTTTTGACTGCATGAGGGCTCTTTCATCAGGGAAATGTCTTGCACCACAATTAGAGTTTCATCTTGTTTTAATTGTTTGTATGTAGTTTTCTTGCATCAACGACGAAATACATAAACATAATAACAACAATGAAAAAAAACCCAGTTTGTTTTCTTGTTTTGCCTGACGGGAATTCGGTTCACATACGCCCTCATGCCGTCAAAAATATGGCGAAATCAATATTCTGCTTTATGTCTATAATGTAATCATGGTCAAACTTATAAGTACCCTAAGGATAACCTCATGATGTACAACACGGATTGTTCTGCTGACTGTAGAAGACTCCGCTTTCATCTGATTTCTAAAAAGTTAAGACCAAATAAGCATCCTTGTCCCAGAGTTTTAATGTTGCTTCAATAATAATTAACACATTATTTGTGTATTTATTATAAAAATTAAACCTAATTTTATAAACATGTAATGAGTATTTTTGTTGTTTAGATTTTGTCATTAGATATAATTTAAAACAAAGATTTGATTTCAGAGAAAATAATGTTTTTTCGTTTGACGTGTTTTCTCGTTCCGATACGCGCGAGACTTGCACAGTCTATACTGATTATTCTGCTGACTGTAGAAGACTCCGCTTTCATCTGAAGTCACTGACTTTAAGCTTTCTTCGTGCCAAAAAGAGAGCTGGAGACAGCTCTTTTTTGTTATCAACCCTAAACTTTTGAACCAGCTGCAGTGTGACAATTAGAGAAGATCTCTCTATACCCCAGTGTAGACTGCTTACTCACTCTTTCATGTTTCTGTACTGCTTGATTAGGCCTACTGTTCATCTTTTGATTAAGTGAATTTTTCTTTGCCAATCTTCTGTATAAATTTATATGCAGCTTTATATTCCAGCCATTTTGACCAGTGTTACTTTCCTAAGTTGCATTATCTGTGGGTTTTTTTTTTTTTACATAAAACATTGTTAAAGCATTGTTCGTTGTTATTTATTTCAGAAATATATTGAGAGTAGGATGTTTTGGGGTTTTTTGGTTGTTGTTGTTTTTGGGGGTTTTTTCTCGTTTTTTTGTATTTTTTGGGTGTTTTTTTTGGGGGTGGTTAAGGGTTCTAAGCGGTGGGTGCTCCCCAGCCCTTAACCCCCATCTAACTATGCCACTAGTCAGTGCGAGGGGGTATATAGTCCTATACAGGTTTGTATTCACTTTTTTGGCAGACAATGTGTTGACAGTTGCTGCGTGTGACGTCAGTGCAAGGGGTACTGGTTTTTATTTAGTTATTTTATTTTTCCATATATAGAAACTGATTGCTCCGGTGTAACATGTTTCAATGGCGGAACATGCTTTGCTCTTGGAGGTGGCAGGACAAAATGTAACTGCCCAAGTGAATTCACTGGTACAAACTGTGAGACAAGTAAGTATATCTGTCAACCACTTATCAACGATGAAGATAAATTTGCAATAACTTTGAGGATCCTCTGTGTATAGCATAGAAGAAGTAGCCAAGAACTGAGAGTCCAATATTGCAACCGAATCTTATAAGGTCAAAAAAATCTGCCTGAGAATAAGACATGGCCCCCAATTTCATAAAGCCTGTTAGCACAGAAAAAAACTGCTTAGCAGAAATAGCTTACCAGCCAGAATGTCAATAAATTTAACTTTTTGAAACTGATGCCCCACTCACTTTTTGTTTACCAGAGAATTTTTTCTAAGCACTCTTTTCTGCTTCAGGCCAAAGTACATAAAGTAATTCAGAAGAAAATTGCTACTTAGGAATTTTTTTGCCACGCTTATATTTCAGATATTGTGTGAAATGAATCGCTAAACTATGCATATAACATGGAGTTTAGGCTATGGCTTAACTTGCATTTCTTCAGAAATATTTATGGTATTTTCTGCTGGTAATTTTTGTGTATTACTTGACTGAAATTTGGCTCGTTAGGGTTACTGAAATTTGGCTCACATTGCCCCACCCATGACCTTTGCACAATATTAAAAGAACCAACAAACAATAATTTTGTTTTTGTCTATTGAAAAAAATACTCTCTTTTTTTCCTCAAACATATTGATTTATTTTCAGAATATTGTATTTTATGCCCTTCCTTTTTGTGTTTTGCTATGTTTTCTTTTTTATGATTTGATATTGGTGTAGTTTGCTGTTAATAAACCAAGTTTTTCCCTTACCTTTCACAGATAAATAGTTTGTGGCTTCTCTACAAACCATTCTTTGCCTAATAGTGTGATTGGAATTAGATTCAGATTTCCAACCTCTTTCTTTTTATTTGCAGTGAACCGCTGTCTGTCAAATCCATGTCTTCACGGAGGTACATGTCGAGTTGACTCTGCATCATTTAAATGCACTTGCCTGGACACATATGTTGGCCAAAAATGTGAAACACGTGAGTGCTGTAAATATTTAAAAGTTGTAGGCTGGAGGGATGCAAACATACCCACTTATTAAGTTGTGACAGGCATCATGTACAAGTTTGCAATCTATAGTACCCCTTGTATTTCAAATAATTACTGATGTCATGTGTATATCCACCCCCCGAAATTGTCAGACTATACAAGTCACTTTTGATGTAAAAATGCATCACCTGTTTTCATTTGAACACGTTCAATGGTGGTCAGAGGTGAAGGGTCTATAGTATGAAGCATTTTATTTGGTATTGCTTTACAAAGTGACAGCATCCTAAACATTGTATATGAAATTTGGTGACTGTACTGTCGCTATCATGTAGAGTTATGTTATACATATTTCCCCGAAGGAGTTTATTATTTTATAAATGCAGCTAGATCCTAATTGCTGTCAACATCATGTTATGTCTTAATGTCTGAAATTTTCCTCTGATTTTATTCCCAAAGATTTCAATGCAATTGTGTCATCTGAACTTGTTGCTTCTCATTTTCTAACTGTCTCTCTATTTTTGTTTCTCCCCACCCTCTTGATATACCTCTTGACATTGCAAATCATTAATCTTTGGTAAATGTTACCCTTGCTCTTTATTTGCTCTTACATTTTCTTCTATAATAGTCAATAAAGCATGTGGTACACATTTTTCTGAATGTATCTGTATATTCTCTTGTATTCTGCAATTGTGTATAATTCTCATGTATTCTGCAATTGTGTATAATTCTCATGTATTCTGCAATTGTTTATATTCTCTTGTATTTACTGCAATTATGTATTTTCTCTTGTATTCTGTTACTGTGTATATTCTCATCTGCATTTGTACATATTCTGTGTTTGTAAAAGTAAAGGCACTTTAAAAAACTGCCTTGATTCTTATTAATGTTATCTTAATGTAACTACTGAATGTTGAAATTCGACTTTAAAGCCTTGCATTTGTGTTAATGGCATTTAACAACGTTTAATCTGCTGTGGTTTTTCAGTATTATAGATGTGTTGTTTTTTATTCAATCAAATAAAAGCTCATTATCATACTATGTGACGGAAGATGGAATAAGATAACCTGAATGATTTTCCAATTTCAATACAGATGTCATCTGTGCTGATGTAGCTTGCCTAAACGGTGGTACCTGCTATCCAGTAGGGGATGGCCAATCAAAATGCAACTGCAAAACAGGTTACACCGGCGATAACTGCGAGAAAGGTAAACAGCCACTATGTACCTGATATCTTCTCTGTGTGCAAAAGCATTTTGTTGATTTTTGTCCCTCAGTTAAAAGAGGATTCTAACATACACATTATCTCAAGGCCATTGGGTTTGTGTGTACACCTACATCATGGATAGCTTTAGCAAGATACAATGCAGTTTCAAATAAAATTAATAATTATTTGTTGTGTCGAGGTTAATTTGTGACATATGACACTTTTGCACTCACTAAACGATATAAAACCAGGCAACAATTCTGCCCAAATCATAATAATAACACGAGAGTCTTATATAGGCCTAGTGCATGTATCTACCAATAATGGTACTCGACTCGTTTGAACAAAGAGAAACATTTAAAATGGGTTTTTAAACTTGTTGAGTTATGAGAACAACTTATGTCGCACCTTTTAAGGGTTTAAAGGGTGCCAAGGTGCTTTCAGCAGCCACCGCCAGAAACACCAGGGCAAACCCCTCTAGTGGCGATAAGTTTAACTGTACTCTTTTAAGTGCATTACACAACACATGGGACCTATGGCTCTACTTTCCATTGGAAAGACGAAGCAATAATGGTCAAGTGCCTTGCTTAAAGGGATTGTATACGTTTGGTAATTGGAACCCAACGTTTGTTTCAATACTACATAATTGTAGATATATACCATAAAACTAACCCCTGTGAAAATTTCATGTCAAAAGGTGGTAGCGTTTTTGAGATAATATTGCCGAAAAATCTGGAGCGGTTATGTATACGCAGGAAGAATAATCTTCAATTGGAATACAGTGGACACATTACTGAAAATGAAAGGTGATATAGTCATATGTTCATTTAGGTTACCAACAATTAACAATTTGTCTTCTTTTTGTGAATATTTTATTTTAGAAAATGATGTCAATGGGTCTGGTACTAAAGGTAAGTTTAGAGTATAAAGATAAAATCTAGAAACACCTAGTGCTGATACCATTAATACAACTTACACTAAAAGGTTGTCCTTTGCCATGAAGTTGATTATTCGGGGGTTTTCATTGTAGATCTTTTATGAATGAATATTTATGCAAATCTCTATTTCATAATCATTTTGTTCCACAATTCTGACAAATTACCGTTGTTTTTGATTCAGATATTTATTTTATTGTGTGCCCAACAGGAAAATCGACAGGGGTAGATACAGGGGTAACTGTAGGAGTACCAGTTGGAATTATTCTTCTCATTCTAATTATTCTGATCGTGGTCTTCGTCATCTTCAGGGTCACCCAAAAACGAAGGTATGAGTTAGCACAGTGAAAAAGACTCAATGGTTGGTCTGGGCTGGGGAAGTGCTGTGAGAATGTGTAGGGGTATAATAAGCCTGACTATTGGGCTGACTAGCAGTGCTCTCCCACTATTCATTCTGTGCCGAAGCCCCGTATCGAAACTGATAGGGGCCAACCAATAATGAATTAAATATTAAAACAAACTTGGCATGACAATTTACCTGTATTGGTAGTTTGATAGAATTTAATGGTAAACTTTTGATCACAATACTAGGACATTTTTGACCGAAACTCCGGTCTTCATTAGCAGGATGACCCGGATGTAGAATCCGTGACCTTGCAGACACGTGATACCAATACCGTGTCATAACGGGGGGGGGGGGGGTGTACAAACTCCCAGGAGTCTATGTCGTTGTGTTTGGATCTTTGGTCCGCGTATTCTACATGCGGGTCATCCTGCTGATGAAAACCGGAGATTCGGTCAAAAATTACAGGTACGGACAATTTCCTAGTGTTGTGATCAAAAGTTTACCATTAAATTGTATTAAAACATACTTGCCATATTTCCGTTTTGCTTGAAAAGCCTACTGACTTGATTTTAATAATGATAATCCCCAACATATTGTTGCTTTCGACTTGAAACTGTTTTCCTTACTTTTGCATTTTCTGCACAAAGACCTGTGCTAATTGTACCTCCATTGATAAGTGTAAATTTTGTTGTACTGCAATAGCATGTACACAATGCATTCTCACATTGTATGTACATGTACTTCCTCTCAATTTAACTGTTATCTCTTTTTTGCTGGCTACGAATCGTTGGTTTGACAAATTTGTTGTTGCCTGTTTAAAATTGTGTTGACATCTTGGATTCTAACGATAATAACCCTTTCGTGACAGGCAATGAAAATGAATTTCAAGTTAGAGTCAAAAACTTGTTTAAGATATTTTAATGTGTAACTCATGTAATTTATTAGTTGTTGTCTTTTTGTACATTGACATCTATTTGATGACCCACATTATAAGTTTTAACATGCCTTTTTTTCTTTGTCATCTTGTAGTAAACAGTTAATGTTGCATGTGGAGGGGTCAAATAAAAAAACAATCTTTGTCATCTTGCAGTAAACAGTTAATGTTGCATGTGGAGGGGTCAAATAAAAAAAAATTCTTTGTCATCTTGCAGTAAACAGTTAATGTTGCATGTGGAGGGGTCAAATAAAAAAAAATCTTTGTCATCTTGCAGTAAACAGTTAATGTTGCATGTGGAGGGGTCAAATAAATTTGCCCTTTATGTAAACCTAAAATAAACAGTTATGGTTGCATGTGCAGGGGTCAGCTAATTTTCCCTTTAAGTAGACCTAAAATAAACAGTTATTTTTGCATGTGCAGGGGTCAGCTTAATTGCCCTTTAATTAGGCCTATAGTAATAAGATTTAAGACTTTACAGAGAAACAAATCATTAATTTCTTTAGGGATCAACTTTGTTTTAATATTGTAGAAGGACTTGTTTTTAAAGACTTAAGTTTGTTCTTTTTCAACGTTCAACAAATGTGCTTCAACTTGCCTATGTATTATGAAGTTATCAGGGTTATTATTTATATTATTATTTTTTTCCAGATCTCAAACCCAAACTGGGCAGCAAAACCCCAATACTGTGCCCATCCCTGACCACATCTACAATTCTCGCTTCTCTGCTGCTGGTCTAGCGTACAATGCTAACAACGGCACTGTTCAGGAAGTGCCAACCGGGGGTGCGGAGGGGGGTAACAAACACCTCTCTGTAACAAGTGAGAACCCCTATACCCTTCCCAATAATGTAACCTTCAGCCAGTTGCAAAGCAAGGAGGATGAAGCCGGGTACAGCAACCCGGCTTACGTGGGTCAACCTCCACCTGCTTACTCCACTCGCCCAGTTTCTACCGCCTCTGATGTGTTTCCACAGCCTGATACTAAAGAACTGCTGAAGTGAATGCCGTTCATGAAATGATTGTAGATTTTGAAGGTATATTCAACTGAAGAGGGAGATCTAAATTGATTTGATTGATTAAAATGCGAACATAAGACTTTGGCATAAAAGTTTCAAATAGCTTTTACTTTTAAATTAGTTAGATTTGTGTTCTGATTTGACATAGATGAGAGCTCTTAAGATGATGTTGTTTTTAAAATCTCTTATCAAATCAAGACGAATAGTAAGGGTTTTACTCACCAAAGCTTTTAAGCAAACGATTTTCTCAGGAGGGTTTTCAATTAAATTGAATCAAATCCGTTTAATGCCCGTGAATGTTAAGCACATACAACTGGGTTTTTTTTCTTCAGATATATATATATATATTTTGTCCTTTTGAATTAAGGTTGCTGGCTCAATCTGCTCAAAATATTCAGTTTGAGGTTTTGATTTTAAATTGGATTGCAAACTATAGAAACCCACGCTGTAATGCTGTATACACTGTTAATATTTTATGCATAGTGGTTACAATTAAGACTTTTTTAGCTTATGTGCGATTTTGTTATAGAATATTTTTAATATATTTTAATTTATAATACCGGATAAAAAAGGTCTTTTGTTTTTTCGTTTTTTTTGTCCTGCTTTCTCTGGCCAGTTTGCATTTTCTTGATGCTGTGCCTGAATTTCCCCCACTGTTTGGCCCAAACATTGGAGGGCACTTGAGTATGACCCGTTTTCCGGGTCAATGTGTCTCGGAATCTGAGTCAGAACACACTACTGACCTGAATTTTGTATCAGTAAACAAATGGCCTGGCTGGTCCAAACAAAATGGCCCCGCCCATCTGACTCGAGACTTTTGGGGAAGAAGGGCATGTCGCACCAGACAATTCAGGCAACATGAAGGCAACCAGTTCCACTGCATTCAAAATGAAAATTGTGGTTCCACAAGAGGCATAATTTCTAAAAGTATCTTATATTGCAGCCCAGGGGAAATGATGTGAAATTTGAATGCTCTTGAGATGTTACTTGAGATTCCTTGAACTGGTTGACTGTAAATTGTCTTGTGTGTCATGACCTTGAGTACCATAGTTATAGTGGCTATCGTAATGTTGTTATTCAAGGATGATGTGTGTATAATTTTGGATTTATAAACTGGTGTTTTCGCTTTGTAACCTATAAAGGGTGTGGTCTTATTTTGTATTTTGTTTACATAGGCTGAACATCTATTTCGCGTTTCAAGCCGTTTGCTGTGTTCAGAAATCGTGTATCCATCCAGGATGTTTAGTGGGGTGTCGCGAAATGGTTAATTTTTAGCGAGAATTATTAAACGCTCAAAATTCACAAGCTTAACAACAAATATGTATAGGTTTTCTGCATAGAGTAAAAATATTTCCTTTTGATAGGGTGCTCCATGGAAATATCAATTTCGTCTTTGTAAATTTCTCTCAATTGGGATTTTTCAATAATTTTTTTTACATAACATATATATTATTTTAAAGCTTGTATTTAGCATATTCTGAAAGCTGGATAGAAAAGCTATATATTGAATTGAATAAATCCAGTTGCGATTTTTATATGTATATGTATTTCATAATATTTTGTCGTCTATGAGTGTGCAATTTACAATAACTTGTTATCCCTAACCGATGTCGAGCATCAGGAGACATTCCCGTTCAAAAGTCGGATGAAATAAACTTCCCATTCTATCGCTCATATGTCCGCCTGGTGAAAAAAGGTAGCTGTTAATTTCTTCAGATATAAATAAATCCTTTTCTTTGATCTACTTCTCTAGTGCTGAGGACACTGTTCCTATCAGAAGCTCATTGAAATCAATAACTCCAGGGGTTACCAAAAGGTGGAAATGCCATCATTTCAACACACCTAACATTTAGATCAGAGTTTCAGATTTTTTTTTTCAGAAGTGACTTTCACCCATGATTGTGCTTTCATAGTCACGTGTATTAACATCGTTCATGTTAGCCGCTGTAATCATTTACCAACTTTTAGACCCTTCCGACCCTTGATGCGACATCTTGATAATGAGGTTCGAAACCGGCTTAAGGTCCCAAGAAGATCCAGGTTTCTAGAACTTTGCATGTGAATTAGATTGATAGGATTTTGCGATAATAGTCATTTGACATCACTTGTTCACAAAATTAATATCCCAAAGTTGCAAAACCCGGATCTGCAGGCAAAGTTTACAAAGTTCAATGGAATAAACCAAATCCTTTGTTTTAGTGATGACAATGTATGGTTTTTATCGACTGTTCATATGAAGAATGGGCCGAATCTCTAGCTGATGAAGTTATCCAGCTGTTAATTGTTATCAATACTTGATTTGACTTGAACTTTCTTGTACAACATTTTACATCCAATATGAAGAGTGGTACAGGTAAAGTGTCGTGCCCTGCACTATGCATTAAGTTCTTCAATGTCCCGCTTCATGAATGAGGCCGGTGACATGGTCATCACAGTTAACAAATAACTGGTTTGTTTCTACCCGTTAAGGAATAATACACATTTTTAGTTTAAAAATACTGACTTGGATTTTGTGCAATTTTGTTTTATTGTGAATACAAGCACGACATTTAATTAGCACAATATATCATTGAATATAATTTTTCTTAAATTTTTAGGTAAACATAGGCTACATTGTGTTAACATGTTTGAAAGACCACTTTCTGGAATTTGAATTCTCTTTGTTACACAGCGGCGAAGCGACTCGGGTGGTTGGGTCAATGTTATTGTATCATTTTACTATGAATTAACAGTGATGACAATAGTTAGATTTATTGAGCAGCTCACAACGCTGACCCATCCCCGAACCATTTCACAACATTAGAGATACAAAAACAACCTTCCAAGAGTAAATAATTAAAATAAATTAAAATTGACACTTAGCACATAAAACACATGAAAATAAACATGTAAAAATTACAATATTACTGTTAAAGACGCCACTGTATAAAGAACCTCGAAAAGTTGTAACTGAATGACGTATAGGCCTACTTGTGCATTTTCCCTCCAAAATCAGCATTGGGTTACTAAGCTATGCCATGATTGGTCACAAGAAACACTTTAAAGGCATCGTACACGTTTGGTAATTGGAGCCCATTGTTTGTTTCAAATCTATAAGTTGTAGATATATACCATAAAACTAACCTGTGAAAAATTCATTTCAAAAGGTGGTAGCGTTTTTAAGATATTGCGAAAATCTGGAGCGGTTATGTCCACGCAGAAATAATAATCTGCATTGGAATACACCCTCTGAGATACGCGTATCGCTTCTCACATTCAAATGTTTTGGGGGATAAAAAGTGATATATTTTTCCATAACCGCAGTACTTCGATGTGAAAAGTTTCTCAAAATGCATTATACTTCTTGAAATCGATAACTCCAGGGGTTACCAAAAGGTGGAAATGCCATCATTTCAACACACCTAACATTTAGATCAGAGTTTCAGAATTTTTTTGTCAGAAGTGACTTTCACCCATATGATTGTGCTTTCATAGACACGAACATTGTTCAATGATACTCTGAGCCGCTGTAATCATTTACCGACTTTTAGACCCTTCCGACCCTTGATGCGACATCTTGATAATGAGGTTCGAAACCGGCTTAAGGTCCCAAGAAGATCCAGGTTTCTAGAACTATGCATGTGAATTAGATTGATAGGATTTTGTGATAATAATCATTTGACATCACTTGTTCACAAAATTAATAACCCAAAGTTGCAAAACCCGGACCTGCAGGCAAAGTTTACAAAGTTCAATGGAATAAATCAAATCCTTTGTTTTATTCTGATGACAATGTATGGTTTTTATCAACTGTTAATATGAAGAATGGGCCGAATCTCTAGCTGATGAAGTTATTCAGCTGTTAATTGTTATCAATACTTGATTTGACTTGAACTTTCCTGTACAACATTTTACATCCAATATGAAGAGTGGTACAGGTAAAGTGTCGTGCCCTGCATGCAGGAAATACATTCTTCAATGTCCCGCTTCATGAACGAGGCCGGTGACATGGTCAACACAGTTAACAAATAACTGGTTTGTTTCTACCCGTTCAGGAATAATACAAATTTTTAGTTTAAAAATACTGACTTGGGTTTTGTGCAATTTTGTTTTATTGTGAATACAAGCACGACATTTAATAAGCACAATATATCATTGAACATAATTTTTCTTAAAATTTTAGGTAGACATAGGCTACATTATGTTAAAATGTTTGCAAGACTCTTCTGCAATCGGAATTCTCTTTGTTACGTAGCGGCGATGCGACTCGGGTGGTTGGGTCAATGTTATTGTATTATTTTATATGAATTAACAATGATGACAACAGTTCGATTTATTGAGCAGCTCACAACGCTGACCCATCCCCGAAGCCCTTCACAACATTAAAGATACAAAAACAACCTTCCAAGAGTAAATCATTAAAATGAATTAAAATTGACACTTAGCACATAAAACACATGAAAATTAACATTACAAGATTAGTGCTAACGACGCCACTGTATAAAGAACCTGCAAATGCAGAAGCTGGGGTGGGGAGGGAGGGGGTGTTAGTGGGTGTTGGTTAAAATATATCAGCTTGCTCGAAAAGTTGTAACTGAATGACGCATACTTGTGCATTTTCCCTCCAACATCAGCATTGGGTTACTAAGCTATGCCATGATCGGTCACAAGAAACACTTTAAAGGCATCGCACACGTTTGGTAATTGGAGTCTATTGTTTGTTTCAAACCTATAAGTTGTAGATATATACCATAAAACTAACCTGTGAAAATTTCATTTCAAAAGGTGGTAGCGTTTTTGAGATATTGCTGAAAATCTAGAGCGGTTATGTCCACGCATATAATAATCTGCATTGGAGATTCAAATGTTTTGGGGGATAAAAAGTGATATATTTTTCCATAACCGCAGTACTTCGAGGTGAAAAGTTTCTCAAAATGCATTATATTATCCAAAGCTGCTGTATTTCTTACCAAGTAAGTTTTTATTCCCATTAATTATCAGAGTCATTACCAAACGTGTACGATGCCTGTAGTAAGACTGCGCCTGATATTTTAAATCTTTGGACTGTCAGTAGTTAAAACTATTGGCTGTGATTGGTCCAAGTGAATAGTTATTGCTAGGAATCTCCACTGGACCCCAGCTTCCGCAAAAGACGCACAACTGCCTGTATTGCAATGACTTTAACTTTTAAAAAATATATACCGTAGGAGGTCCTGTTTTCAGGGCGTCCCTGAAATCGATGCAAATCTTTTACCTCTCTGCGCGCGATGTAAACAGTCCCTAGATACAATTTTTGTGGTTTGACTTGTCAAGCAAAGAGTCTCCTCTCCTTTGACCAAAACTTAGAATTATGTGAGGCTCCACTGGCAAGTTGCACTTGTATTGCAAAAATTTGTGGTATTTTAGGCATTTCTACAAGGTACAAAAATATGTCATACTGTCGGGGCCATAAAAAAAAATTTGCTCGTCGAAAAAGTTTCATCGAACAATTTTTCAATTCACAATTCACGATGATAAAATCATGTGACTTAAAATTCTGCTGAGCATTTTTGGGAAAAAAATACAGAGGCTTAAAGAAGCCATGTGCCTTATATCATTTTTTAACAGTCTGGAGAATTTTTTTTAAACCCTCATATCATTTATTATTAATAACATTAAAATTTAAACATTGGCTTGGTGATTCAAATATCACTGTTTTGATATGCTTTATTATAAATGTTAAGAAACATAAAAAGATTCAAAACTTTTTAAAAAATCAGATTTGAAAGCCAAGACTTATTGACACTTTTTTAAAAAATTTTTTTAAAAAGTTTTTGCAAATTACCATCGTAATTTTTAAAATTAAATAAAAATTTTTTTGAATAAAATGAAGACAACTGCTGGCTATAGAGTCATACCATGGAGCAATACACAACGTCTCACAGAACACTTGAAGTCACTGCAGATGTTTCTTCTGCGTATGGCTTCACCAGGACACCATACTTTCTTGTTTGCCTCGAAAACAGGTCAAACTCAAAACACGGGGACGCTATTGAAGTCATCGAAGATCGGTGCGTGGTGTGAAAGTTTCAATGTCTATCAAGTTTTAATATATTTTTACATACTTCTTATAAACAAAGGAAGGTAATTAGGGCATCAGTTGATATATGGCATCATTATTATTTTTTCAATTCAAAGAAAAAGGCATAGTACATCGAAAACCGGACACGGGAGGATACATGTCAGTAACCAATGAATGCTACGCTTATAGCAACACCCTTGTTGTAATAAATATTGAATTTACAAGGAAACTTCTTTGAACCAAAACATATAAAATCGACCAAATGTTGGCGATTGTTTTTTAAATATTTAACTACGTCCCTCTGTAGACAAAAACACCTTACTTGAGGTGATGTCAGTTATTTTTGATAATTTTTTTGAATTTTTGTAATATTTTTTTGACTTCACGTTAAAAGCACAGAACGGTTTATATATTTCTGAACCCCCCACTAAAAACGCTTTATTTTCCTCTAATAAAAACATAAAGAAAATCTTGCTTCCCTGAAAGTATTTACAAACCTTAGTCAAACATCGTTTGGGTGAATTTCATTTTATGGTGCAACTACTAATTTATAATAAAAACTTAAAGCTAAAATGTAATAATATATTCATGCAGTTTTTGTTTGAAACTGCTTGAAAAGAGATAAGAATACAGTTATTCAGAACACAAATCAAATCTTGATCAATAACTCTTACAAGTTGTGTTTTGTTTTTACCTTGCGGCATGCAATATAAAATGATAAGACGTACAGCTTTGATCATCTCAAACTTATTATTTCCCATTATGTTTCGTTACAAAACGATACCTAAATAATACAAAATTAATAATTGCCATATCAGATTCAGTGGGTTTTCTTGACATTTTTGCTCAATCGACCCTTTGCGATGCCATTTTGGGAATCAACTAGACCTAAAATTAGGGTGTGAATAACATTGTTGATATTGAAAAATAAAAGCTCACAGATTTATACATAACTTACATGGTAGAAATAATGGTCATGTTGAAAAAACATCCTTATAATATTGTTGCCCGAAAGACTTTAGTTTTTGAGAATTTAGTGAAACAATTAATTTTGATCTCGCGAGTCAAAAATTTGATGTTTGAAAACAGTGTAATTGGTTTTCACTATGTTCTCGTGACTCCAATTAACGATTAAGTGTAAATTTCACAGGTTTGTCATACCATGTATATTGGGATACGTGGTCTGTGACCATTAACAATGTTGGCCGCGTATTTTAAACTTCGTATTTCATCCACAGTAAACTGAGGCCTCTGAAAAGAAGTTGTTTATAGCCTTTTTCACAGTTGATTGCAACTTAGGAAGCAGAATGCACCTCTGTTCGTAGTGTAATTTGCTGAGAAATTCTGAAGCATGATCCAATTTTTCAAAATGAAAATGTAAGTAAGTCACCCAAAAACTTTGAATGCGAGCAAATTCAGTGTGGTGGAGCATAGAGCAAGGAACCTTGCTCAATTGGTGGAGTTATATACGTCTTATTTTCATCAAGCTTCGTTTTATAGGCGGACAGCGGCTGACATTACATGGGATCCATTTTATACCTTCATTGGTATATTCACCATTAAGGTTGATCTCTGTTTTGTCGTTCCCGTTACAAGTATTAAACCACCAGCCTCCCTTCGACTCTTCGGCACAGTGCTTATCACTGTCACCATCGTTGTCTCTGTCCGGTGTCGAAAATGACATGTTCTTTGCAGATAAAACCATACCACCACCTATGCGTAATAAGAATTCAGAAAATTGGGTTTCTATATTATTTTGTGTCGAAAGGAAGGTTCATGATCAAGTTATTACATTAATGCAACGTTGAGTATCTGGTATATTGAAAGCCATTTACTTGTTCTCTTTATAAGGCATTCTAGAAAATGCCTGCAACTGACATGTGGCCAAATTCATAAAGCTGTTTACCAGTAAGTAATTTTTAGGGGCGTTTACTATAGCAGAAAAACATACGTAAGCAAAAGTGTATTTCATGGAAAATCAAGACGATTTGACAACATGTGTCACGCATTCTGCTTACAAGAACCGCCAGCAAGCTGGCGTGCCTTTTGCTTCGCTTTACGGTTAGCAGTGTCTGTGAAGTATATATTTTGCTAATAGTGCTCCGTAGGCAGAAAACGTCTGCTTACAGGCTTTAAGAAATTGGCTCATTTAAAGAATATCAACAGTAAAATTTAAAACATTTATACGTGTAAAGTCAGATCCTGCTTACCATCTATTATAGAAATCGGGCCAGTAGCATGGAGAGTGTAGTTTGCGCCCAAGAGGCGAAAATTATCATTCTTTTTCGGAAAGTTTTTTTCTTGCCCTGTGCATCTATCGAACAAATGACCCGTATAATCCAGGTATTGGCTTTGTCTTCAGTCAACTGACGGACCTTCTCATTTCCCAGCCAGAAGTTTTTACCAGTTATGTTACCAAAGCCATCCCTGTACTCATCCCACCCGCGGTTGAAATTCAAATCCTTATTTTCACGCCTCTGGATAACCTAAAGATAAAAAACATCATAAAACTCGTCATACATTCAATTATTAGTTTGTACATATTGTAATGGGGCCGCATATCAAGCAAGACTCCAATGTTTATTTATTTATTTGCTTTATTTACCGCGGGTGACTTTATCAAGTGCATCAAAACACGCATAAAAACAGCAGACAAACAAGGCTTGTTCCAACTGAATAAACAAAACCACGTAAAGAATAGGACAAGATACATCAGGTTGAGCCAAATTATAACATAAGAGCACTGCGTGTTACAGTAGACACAAAAGTATTCTTAGAGACAATGTCTACGAAAATTACTATCAAAGTGTGTGCAGATTGTCTTTCTGTTTCAAATAAAGGTTAATCCACCAATATTCATTGAGTGTATCGTATATGTGGGTAATTAAAACGATGGCAGTTTCAGTTGAAAAGATTAAATGTGATCAGTTGATGACGTTTGGCCTTCAGACATGTTTAGGAAATTATCTTCAAAGTATGAAATTTAGTACAATGATTTGCGTGATAATTGTTTTTAAATAAAAAGTTATTAATGATGATTTGAATACAGATGCTTTGTAAAGTCCGCATACTTTGATTTATAGATGATGACAACCCTCAGCGAGTGGAATATAAATGTGCTACTAAATCTATACACATTGGAGAATCGTTTATAGAAGATGAACTTACTATCCACCCTGTCCGGTTTTTTATGTCGCAGTATACATCAAGGCCTCCTGGATACTTGGATGTGTAAATAGTGTAAACACCACTCTCATTGTTACCAGCCTGGAGGTAGTCTTGGCAGTCGTAGTGTCTGGTCTCTAGAATAAAATTAGAACGTTCACAAAAGAAAATTTAAACATCCTCGGTGCAATGGTTCGTAATGTTACCACCCTTCCATTGTATTATTATTATTATTATTATTTTTTTTTTTTTGGGGGGGGGAAGGAAACAATGGCCTCAAACAAAACTCTCATTCCTGTGGCCTGCAGATTGAGGGCGCTGTCTAGGTCAATGTACTTTTATAAGTTACGCTACTGTTGTTGCGTCCGACTAAAGTGCATTTTTTTGCAGAACAGACAGAAATTGACTCCAACTATTGCCTTCAACTTTTCATTACCATATATTTACCTCGAGACCCTGGTTACAGTAACAACCTATAAACTGTAATATTTTGATAAAAAGGTTTTATAAATGATCGGTTCTTGCACCTTGTCAAATCTAATGCAGCACCGTCAAAAATCAGCAAAATTCAGCCATGACGAAAAAGTACTAAAAGCACAAATCATCGTCCATAACCGCAGTACTTTTTAGTGAGAAGTTTTTCAAAATAAATTATGCTGTTGTACTTCTTACCAAGTAAGTTTGTATTGCCATTAATGTTCAGAGTCATTACTAAACGTATAAAGACCCTTTAGTCCGTGTCAGTAAAGAAAATCACCGAACTAAACTTATTGCTGTATTGCCTTGTGATGTACTGCCTTTTCATAGCTTTTCTATGGCCGTTTTCGAAACCACGGCTTGGGCTCCGTTAGTTATTTAGAAAGTTTGTGTTGTTCTTAACCGGGGCTTCCAACAGACGGGCGGAGCCCAAGCTTGAGCCCAAGCCTGCTGAGCCGTGGTTTCGAAAACGGCCTACATCAAACTTTATGTTTTTCTGGATGTGTAGTGCAACCACCATCCCTGGGAGCGAGTGCACCAAAAACATGATCATATGTCACGTGTAATTCAAGCAAAACACATAACCAAGGCTTCGCTATACCTACATCAGGGGTCGAATGTCAAGCTTTAAAGGAATATTAAGATTCTTGGTTCAGTTGCAATGGTCTAAAGCGTCGTTGTTTGTGGAAATGTTAATCCTTATTATTTTGCATTCGAATTTATTTGGAAATCAATTGAGATCTTTCCTCAATTCTGCTCTTACAATGTTAGCAGTTTGTATGCAAAATAGATTCACTGGAATGGTAGGAGATGAGACATGTGGTTTTTGCAAGAGTCAATTCATCTCCATCATTTATTTTTTAATATACACACCATGAAATCTCAACATGTGAAAATGTGCGCATTCGTATTGGCTGGTTTCGATTGCTGTAATCGAAATGAGTGATGTTTATAATTATAGAGCCTTCAAACGTTATTTCTTCGATCGAATTTGACACTGAGTATTTCAGACGGAAACTAACAAACTGGATTGAACATCACTAGGAAAATGATTACTGGAAATGGAGTCGTTTTCCTAGTTACGGATCGCTCGTTTTGTTTCATGTTCAGAATTGAAAATGAGTTTGTGTCAACAACAAACAAATATTTGCGTCAAATTTATCACAACTGGTATCTATAACGGGTGTATTAAAAAAAATGAGTATACAAAATCTAAATACCGTATCAAGCGCGATTACAATGTCAAATCTAATGCAGCACCGTCAAAGATCAGCAAAATTCAGCCACGACGAGTACT
Source organism: Plazaster borealis (assembly GCA_021014325.1). NCBI lineage: Eukaryota > Metazoa > Echinodermata > Asteroidea > Forcipulatida > Labidiasteridae > Plazaster > Plazaster borealis. The sequence goes on from CM037473.1 coordinate 9,602,633, forward strand.
AAAAGCACAAATCATCACGTGATAGAGAACAAGGAAGCGATTTTCCCCACAACTGTTTCGAAGATTATTTATCCACCATAAGAAACATTTAATTCTCCACACTTTAGTATAGCATTTTTGTGTTTGTTTTATAGAAAATTTACTTTTTCAAAAGCGTCCCTTGTTTTCGAGCGAGTGGCGGTGGACATGGACGACGGCTTTTCACAGCAGTTGTTTTTGTTTACAAACTGTTTCAAAATGTTCTGCCGAGTTTATGGCAGGAAATGTACTCTCTTACCGCGATAGCAGTTTGTAGCTTTCAATTCTTACATTGTGAAGTTTTATTTTGTTTTCATCTTGAGCGATATGGATGAAACAAATAATATTTTAATATATGCAGCGATTCGGCATTAGAATAAATCTTGGAAAAGACTAAGGATGAATGACATTCTACTCACCAGCACAGGTTTTTCCCATCCACTGTTTCGGGCATGTACACGTGCAGGTTGTTTTATTGAGCGTTCCGTTATTCTCACAGCCAGTCAATGCACATTCTGAAAACAAATTCTTGAAGGTAAATACTGTTAACAACATTTCGTGGCTTTAAAGGGATTGTAAACGTTTGGTAATTGGAACCCACTGTTTGTTAAAATCCTTTATATTTGTAGACACATGCACCATACAAATAACCTGTGAAACTTTCATTTCAAAAGGTTGTAGCTTTTTTGAGATATTGCCGAAAATCTGGAGCAGTTGTTAACGTAGGAAAAATCATCTGCAAGTGGAATACACAATCTGAGAAACCTTACTGTCAGTTACACTTCTAAGATTCAAATTTTGGTGGATAAAAAGTGATATCTTTTTCCATAACCGTAGTACTTCTAAGTGAAAGGTTTCTCACACTGCATTATACTATCCAAAGCTGCTATACTTTTTACCAAGTAAGTTGTTATTGCCACTTAGTTTCAGAGTCATTACCAAACGTATGCAGACCCTTTTAAGACCGTCTAGAGACTGCAGTATAGGACCGTGTCAGTAAACAAAATCAACGAACTAAACTTATTGCTGTATTGCCTCGTGGTGTATTGCCTTTTCATAGCTTTTTATCTTTTTTACAAAAGAAATTATAAGGTTTGGTACATTGCATGGTGGAATATCACTAAAGTGTCGGTTGGTGGCGATAGAAAGGCATTGCTATGGGATTCCTCACAATTTCGGCAAGTCATTAGGCCTTCAAGTTGTAGCTCTGAGGAGTTGTGGGTTGGGTTTAGGGAAACAAACGTGATGTCCATCGGAACTAGAGCCCGTCCAGTCAATTGGTTTGCTTCTCTTAGCAGAATATCTAAAATCAAGATTTCTACATTGCTTTGGCTTAGTTTTTCTCGCTATCTACTTACTAGTACAGTTTTTGCCGGTCCAGTTTTGATCACAGGAACAATGGCAGGGATCGTCTATGAATGTACCTCCGTTTTCACATGTCAGTGAACAATCTGAAAGTAATAAGTACTATCACTAAGATTGATAATGACAATCATCTTATGAAGTTACAGCAAACGTTTTGTACAATACCTCTCAATAATGTCAGAGCAATTCACACAGGACCGTAAATCCAAATGGGCGATATGCGGGAACGAGCCTAGCCTTGATCAAGGCGTTGGAGGTTTAAAAAAAAAAAATTATTGTAATGTTTTAATTTTTATTTTATTTGCGCCGCGCTACCCGCCCGAGCTACCCGCCCAAGCTACCAGCTACGTGCATGGACGTGTCTGTGTGCAGTATCAGTGTGCGCATGCTCATATTATTGTGAGCTATACGTCCCGATCAACGCCTTGATGGTTTTGTATTGAAGCCAATGACTCATTACTATAATGCGCGCGAAAGGCGAGACCCCATTGGTCAGTGGCGGAAGTCTTGTTTACTCATTCTTATGAATATGCATGCAGTATCCAGATGTGGCTACTTGCATGTACTGGCGCGCCGGTTTGAATTTGGGAATATTTTGTTATAATGATATCTATCTGAAAATGTTGCGTATTCTCCACAAATTGTCAGATGAGCGAGACAATGAGGGCAGGAATATGAGGTTGAGTGGATCGATTTAGTACATAACATGTATACACCATTTCCCATCAGGAAGACGCTTTTCTGACGTTTTATTTTATTTTATAATGGCCAATAGGCCCGATTGACCATCTCCTGTCTCCATCTTGCACCATTAAAACAGTGATTTAATCATTGTTGGTGCATTCATTGGAGGTAGAATATATACAAAACAAAGACCTCACATAACTACAATATTGTTAATTGTTTCATCATGGAGGCAATTAATAGCTTATTGCACTTTTTATATCTTGTGGGCCGCCCCTGAGGTGCCCAATTTCAGAGCTGCCTATTTATTTAAAGCACATTTCCCAAGTACACTTACTAGAATAAGGTAGCTAAAACTCTAATTCACATGTATCATGTGTGACTGTGTATCCTTTCAATTTTTGCTTAGCAGTAAATTGTTAAGACCCTGCCCGAGAACAATTCGAAAGTATGAAGACGGTGTGGCTGCACAGAGTTAAGTCGGACTTCGAGAGGACATAAATAGGAAAACACAAATGCAGAAACTACATCAACTCCAGAATTAATAACCAAAAGAATGGCGAATGATCAGGGTTGTCCATATCCTTGATCAAGGTGCTCCAGCCGGCCGCGACCGGCCGATCCGCGTGTACAGCGTATACATAACCAACACAGTGGTCGTCATGGATTGCAGTGCAGCAGTAATTATGCAGCCTTGTCGTTCAGGTCAAATAGGTCATTCTCAATCGCGCCTGTGATTGGCCAATGTTTAGAATGAAACGCCCACATCCTGCATAAGTGCTTTTATTGGATTTCCAATAAAATATAAAGAAACACATCAGCTTTCATTTACAAACCGGTCAAGGCTGTTGTTTGAGTCACGCGTTCGAGGTTGAAAGAACGACCGTACTCACGACTTGGCTATACTGTTCTCGCTGTACAATGTATGTACATGTACTGTACCTGTACAATGTACACTGTCTATGCGCTGCAGTTGTTGCCGAATCGTGCCGAATCGTGCCGCACCGGGCCGGGGTACACTACGCCAACAGCCTTGAATCAAGGCTAGAACGAGCCGGACATGGCACGTATACAAAATCAAATGCTGCAACTGATTCAAAATGTTATTACTATTAAGAACTTGTTTCCTTATCAAGATTGTCTAAAAAGAGAGGACCTTTTGTGGAAGACCATCCTAACCCTATCTGGACCGGGGAGGGGCACAATGTGCCCTCTACCAAACTTGTACCCTTAACTTTTTAACGCCACATCCGATCACCGCCAGTCGGGGTTAGCTTTTATCATGGCAACCGTTAGTTTGACTTTCGGTCAAACAATTTTAATGTTTTTTCCCAGCAAATTTCCACTTGTTTTTGATTTTTTCTATGATTTTTTCTATGATGTATCAGGTAATAATGTTAAATGAATTAATTCAAAACGGCCGCCAAATCAGGCGGCCATCTTGTAATTTGTGTTTTCAGCCCGTAGGGGTTCAAACTATATCAAGTTTTGATCAATAAAGTTATTGTAATATGCTAATTTCACTTTCGTTTTCAGGAAAAAACAAATACTAACACAAATTAAATCGGGCCTCATCATTGCACCCTGGGCTGTCTTAAAGTTATTGTGAATAAATACGATTCAAAAGTAGGCCTACAATTCAAAAGTTTTTTATTCCCAAAAATTGGAAACAACTACAAACAATTTCTTTTAGTTGGTAAATTGTTTATGTTTGTTTACGTCATCATGCAGAACTTGCATGGTGAAATGTACATGTGGCATTTTTTTTTAAACGCTCGAGAACTTTGGAAAATACGGAGGGTGGGGGCGCTGTGCCCCTCCCCGATCCCCGTAAGTCAGAGGAAAAAGGAAAAATAGCCCAGTCCTGATTTTGAGATCAAGTAATGTGTGGACATCATTGGTCTAGTCCACCTCTGGTCCACACTTGCCAGGAAAAAATCACCATATTACGTTTTTCACCCATCTTCCGTACCGAGAGTTTATTACAAATGTATTAACTCATTTGTATAATCTTAATAATATGATTGGCTCATCCAGGGGATGTCCATATTGTTTAGTTCGTATCGTTTTCTAAGCTACTCACTTTCACACTCAAAGTAGTTGAATATTTCTGTCTTGAGGTCTGTGAAGAGAGGGCGATCGGTGTAAAACGGATGAAACCCTCTGTCGGGTGTATACGAGTTAAAGCCCCCAGGGTAGATACTGGTACACTGGCATCGAAGGCGGTGATTTAACGGCATGACCCACCGTATAATGCCGTTCTCCTTTGGGTTCGGTTCCCTCCCGAGGCTGCAACTAAATGCTGTAACTGATGCGAACCCCACCAAGGACGCTTGAACAAAAAGAAATAATCAAATAAGATTACACAAAATACAAATTGTAGTGTGATCGACGGTAATTTAAGGGTTAGATTTCGCCTACACTTTCAAGAATCCACAAGGCATCGACAATATTTAGGGAGTAACAGTGTGACCCGGTTTTCACTGCGTGGTAAAGACCGGGTTGATGGTTGGCATTATGGCCGCTGTAAATGGACCGAGCCGAAAGTTAAATACCGGTACCTCAAACGAAAGAATATCGGAGTTTTCTTTCGCTGAGTTTTTTAGAATTGTTCTATTTATGTTCAAGGGCCATTCTTGAGGCTGTTCTTTTTTGTGTGGCACCTAATTTTTCACACATAATTAAATATTTACGCATACTTTTCAAGAACCAGACTATGTGAGCGTTTTGAAAATTAGCAATACCATGCTTCGAAATACTTTGGTTCCTTTGCATTTGATTTCATGCACGTAACTATTTTGGATTTAAAGGGACATCCAAAATAAATATTTACGTCAATATTTACGTCAATATTCACGATTAGCGACCCAAATCGTGATATTTACGTAAATATTCGCAATTTGGGGCACAAATCGTGAATATTGACGTAAATATTTACGTAAATATTTACGATTTGCGCAAATATATACGGACTTTTTCAGAACTGGAAGTTTTACCGCGAATTGTTTACCGCGCGTTGCATTTCGGGAGCAACCGGGGTCATTTTGTATACAACGTGTTTCATAAGCAGTTACCGTAATTTTCGCTGTAAAAATGATGCTTTTAAACTGCTGTGTGCCATTGTGTGTGTCCACTTTCAAAGAAGGTCGTAGGTTTGGTGAGCTACACTGGTACCCGTTTATCGCAAAGCTCTCTGCTGGTACACGTCGCAACGTGCACACAAAACCTTACAAAACATAAACCGAATAACGCTGTTTTCACTCAAAATGGACATCGATCTTTGCTGAACGGTTGTTTGGATGATGTGGTTACTCAGTATGTAGCCGCCAGAATATCTTTTTTGTTTACCTTTTTTGTGCAGCGCCTCGCCTTTTCAATAATCAATAGAGGGCGCTATTTTTCAAGACACATTATGTTGTACCATGGTTGTAAATTGTCACGCTACAAATTGCCAAGATACAGAAAGGAACAAAACCATTTATTTAAGACATCTATTGCCACTAGAACCTAGGCAGCTCAGCAAAGTGAGTGTTCTCATTTTATTTACCATTGTTATTGTCGATATTGAGTAATTTGGAAGTGTTTTTGTTATACAAAATTAAGGTTTTTTGTTGAGTGGAAATTACACGTGTGTACATGCATGTACATGACATGTAGGCCCATTGCTCTGTATTACTATTAGTATTATACGTTCATGCGTTATTGATGCCATTGATTATGTAGTTTATGTAGTTTACAATAATTGGTTTCTTGTATGAAGATTCATTAGATATTTGCAGTAAATTGACAGGTTCACAAGTTTAGGAGTTAATTCATAATGATCTAGAAGTTTAAGTCAAAATGTGACCTTGGTTCATGTATTTAATATGCAACCTGTTATTCTCTCTTTATGTATTTTAGTTGAACCACCTTCACCACCTTCACCACCTTCACCAACTACACTGTAGTCACCAAACACCACCTACTACCGCCATCCAGTAAATTAATTGCCACCTCTACTTCAATAGTCAACCGTCAACACTAATTAGTCATCTGGATACAATCAGAACTCAATCATCAAATTAAAGTTTATTCGTCAATAACAGTAATTATAAAGTAATTTTACCTGCAGATCAAGATCAATAAAATAAAAGTTTAACAGTTAATTTTGGTGCGTCTCATTGCTGAGTAAAATATTCCTGAATTTAAATAAGCGACGACCTGTAGCATCACAGGCTACATTAGTTCAATTTGAGCTTTTTGGACATAGTTCATCTGTACCTTCAGCATCAGTTAAGTTTGAGCTTCGAGGGCAGTTTTGAATTGTACTTAATTGAACATCGTGTGACATTGATCATCATTTATTAGTCAACTACATCTACTATGAGTATACACGGTAGAACAAGACAGACGATGGATACAGAACTAACAAATACTGCTGACCAGATTGCAACGACATTTGAGTACATGGATTCGTTGAGCCAAGCTGGCAGCAGAAGTTCCAGGAGAAGTAGCGTTGCATCCGGTGCATCCTCAGCATCCAGTGCAAGGCTCCGAGCTTCAGCCGAGAAAGCTGCATTGCAAGCAGAAATTGCAGTAGAACAGAAAAGACAGGCCCTGGAAGAGGACGAGCTGAAGCTTCATCAGCGACGTCGGCAGATAGAGCTGGAGACAAAGCTAGCGAGAGCTGCTGCAATAGAGAAAACATTTGCTGAGGCTGAAAATGTATACGATGTTAAGACTTCTACACCGTTTGTTCAGCCAGTCACCACACACTACACGACACCCAGCCAAGACCCCAAAGTAAACCAAGATGTTTCTTTTTCAAGTTCATCGGGTTCAACCGCCATACCCTCACTCAACGACCGGGGTGGAGACATCCCTAGCAACCTTACCCATCTCGTGAAAGCCATGCAGCTACAACAACAGTCCTTGGTAGAGACCCTACAATTGCCAAAGACTGAGCTAATGACATTCGATGGAGATCCTGCAAAATATTGGGTCTTCATCCGGGCATTTGAGAATGCCGTAGTAAAGGACACAGTCAGTGATGCTGCTAAGTTGGCTCGTCTCCAGCAGTACTGCACCGGTGCTGCTGGGAAACTGATACAGTGCTGTGCAGTCAAGACACCACCTGAGGGCTATGCTCTTGCTAGAAAGCTTCTGAAGGACAGGTTTGGAAATGAATATGACATAGCAGAGGCATGGATCAACAAGATTGTCAATCGCCCTGATATTCGAGACAGCAGGGCACTTCTAGATTTTGCTGATGACTTGAGAAACTGCCGGGAGACGCTAGACACCATGGACAAATTAAGTGAGCTAAACAACAGCAGAAGTTTGGCTCAGATGGTGGAGAAGCTACCCTGGGATGTTCGCAAGGCATGGCTGAAAAGAGTTTACCATATTAAAACTGTTGAATCCAGGTCCCCTACTATAGATGACATCGTCAAATTTGTGCAGATTTCAGCACAACAAGCAAATGACCCAGTCTACAGCAAGCTCGTGAGCAGAGATCGCGCTGACAAATCAATGAAGGATGTCAAGCGCAAGGATACTTCAATGTCAAAACACCGCTCCAATTTTGTGACACAAGTAGAGACAACCTCCTCCCTCAACGCACAAAGGGGACACTTCAGAATGCAGATTGGCCAGCACACGCATCGTCAGAAGTGAGTGCTAGAAGCGATAAACCTCCACGTTCCTGTTGGTATTGTGGACGGGGTCATGGTCTGTTTGGCTGTGATAGCTGGAAAGCCCTGAAAGTTACTGACAGACTCAATTTCGTGCAAACAAAGCGACTGTGTGTCAACTGTCTGCAACCAGGACACCGATCCCGAGATTGTTCTAGAAATGCAGTTTGCACTGTTCCTGGATGTGGTCTGAAACATACCAAATTCTTACATCTAACCCGCACAGACAACCCGTCACCACCAACAAGTGCTTACCCTGTGAAGCAAGGAGGTCAGCTCGTAAATAATGCTGTTCCTTTCACGGTCAATGCTGTGCCAACAACTGCCTCAGCCAATGCAACTTGCAACACTTCTGGGGCCGGAAGTGGAAGGATAGCCCTACCCATAGTTCCAGTGAAAGTAAGAAGCCACAGAAGTGCTACTAACTTTGTGACGACATACGCTCTACTTGACAGTGGATCAACGCAGACCTTCTGCTCAGAAGGGCTAATTAACAAGCTTGGAGTTCATGGAAAGCCAGACAGCATGAGGCTGACAACCTTAGACAATCATGATATCCTCACTGAAACTCGCATTGTAGATCTTGAGGTTACCGACATGTGTGACGAAAATCTTGTTGTCATGACACACGTTCTGACGAGGCCCAAGTTACAGATGGGCACTAGCACCTTGGTAGAAAGGAAGGAGATCAACAAATGGCCACACTTAAGTGATATCATCTTGCCAGATGTGGATATTGAAGACGTTCACTTGCTCATTGGCCAGGATAACCCCTCTGCATTAATTCCCAAAGAAGTCCGGGAAGGGGGCGCTGGAACACCCTATGCGACACGTACGAAGTTGGGATGGACTCTCAATGGCCCATTTGAGACTGGGCCCCTAAGCCGTTCAACTTCTTTCTTCATTGATACAGACACAAGTCTACAGCAACAAGTGGAAAAGTTCTGGAAACTGGACGGCACTGGAGGTGACGAGAGAAGTATGTCAATCAGTGATAAGAAAGTTATCTCTACCTGGGAGCAGTCATTGTGCCGAGATGGAGTACACTATAGCATGAACATTCCCTTTAAGATGCGCCCACCTCAATTACCAGACAACAAGGCAGTTGCCGAACAAAGACTCCGTCTGCTAGGGAGACGACTAGGCCGAGACTCAGACATGAAGGAGAAGTACATTGCAGGCATCCAAGATTTGATGAATAAAGGATATGCAGAGGAGGTACCCCAACATGATCTGAACAGAGAAGATGGAGCAGTTTGGTATTTGCCACACCATCCAGTCCTTCACCCACGCAAACCGGGAAAGGTGCGCATAGTGTTCGACTGTGCTGCTCGTTACCGAGGTGTGTCACTCAACGACAAAGTTCATCAGGGCCCAGACATGACAAACAAGCTAGTGGGAGTGTTGATTCAGTTCCGGCAAGACACCATCGCCCTGATGGCAGACGTTGAAGGCATGTTTCACCAGGTGCACGTGAATAAGCCGGACCGCGACGTTCTGCGTTTCCTGTGGTGGGACGACAATGACATAAGTGGGGTTCCTAAGGCGTTTCGAATGACATCTCACTTGTTTGGAGGCATTTGGTCACCAAGCTGTGCAAACTTTGCCTTAAAGCGTACAGCACAAGACAACATGGAGGGCTTTGACGCCAATACCATAGACACCATAGACAACAATTTCTACGTCGATGATTGCCTCAAGTCAGTCGCTTCAGAGCAAGAAGCCATCAGACTTGTCAGACAACTTCGTGAGGTTTTGGCATCCGGTGGATTTCGTCTCACTAAGTGGATTAGTAACTCCAGGGAAGTCCTGCGATCAGTCCCTGAAGCTGAACGAGCGAAGGGAGTGCCATCATTAGACCTGGACCAGACACTTCCTGCAGAGCGAGCACTGGGTGTGCTATGGGACATCGAGTCTGATGCCTTTACATTCAATGTGAATGTGACGGAGAAGTCGTTGACACGACGTGGACTGCTGGGAACAGTGAGTTCTGTGTATGACCCCTAGGATATGCCAGTCCGTTTGTGCTCACTGCTAAAATGCTTTTCCAGTCGCTGTGCAGGATGAAAATTGGATGGGATGATCCAATCCCCGACTCCATCAAAGAGCAGTGGATCCGGTGGATGGCCGATTTGCCACTCCTTCAGAAGATGTCAATACCACGTTGTGTCAAGCCACTAAATTACGACACCATCACTTCAGCGCAGTTGCACCATTTTGCGGATGCTTCTGAAAGGGGTTTTGGAGCTGTTACTTACCTGCGACTTCAGGATTCCAGTGGTTTGGTACACTGTGTACTGCTCATGGCCAAAGCAAAGCTGGCACCTCTTAAGACAACAACAATTCCCCGCCTTGAACTTTCTGCAGCAGTCATTTCTGTCAAGCTCGATGAAACAATGCGTCGTCATCTGACACTACCATTGCAGGAGACAGTCTACTGGAGCGATAGCATGATTGTGTTGCAGTATCTGAGAAATGAGGATAAGAGATTCCAAACCTTTGTTGCCAACCATGTTTCAAAGATACTTGAGCATTCCACACCACAGCAGTGGAAACATGTTGATACAAGCTCCAATCCAGCAGACGATGTCTCCCGAGGACTTCAAGCACAGCAGCTCATTGACAGCAAACGTTGGCTTCATGGACCACAATTTCTTCAGCTCGAGGAAGATAAATGGCCCAATCAACCTGAATTTGACAAGATGACTCTGCCTATAGACATGGAGCTTAAGACAGTTACACAAGTCTACTCAGTCGAGGCAACCAAAGATATTCCTGAAGCTGTAGACACCCTATTGGAGAGATATTCTTCATGGTACCGCCTGAGAAGAGCAGTTGCATGGATTCTCCGTGCCAAAGCCATCCTTCTTGCCAGAGTGAAGAAAATAGACATGGACTTCAAGCCTTCCCGGTATCTGACTGTCAAGGAGATACAAGCTGCTGAGAAAGAGATTATAAGACGAATTCAGCAGGCTAACTTTGATGACACCCTGTTGAAGTCCGGTGGCTACCGCAAGCTGAACCCAACTAAGTCAGGAGATGGTATAATCCAAGTTGGCGGGCGGCTAGCCAATGCTTCCTTCACCGACAACATCAAGCACCCTTGGATATTGCCAACAAGACATCCACTGACAACCCTGATAATAAGGCACTACCATACCATCGCTTGTCACTCTGGAAGTGAGCGCACTCTTGCCGACATCCGTCAGAAATTCTGGATCATCAAGGGACGTACAGCTGTGAAGAATGTCATCAACTCATGCATCCCATGTCGCAAGCAGAGGGCACCTATGATGACACAACAAATGGCAGACTTGCCAAAAGACAGAGTTACTCCAGAACTGCCACCTTTCAGTATGGTAGGAGTAGACTTCTTCGGTCCATTCATGGTAAAGCGAGCTAGAAGTATGCAGAAGAGATATGGTTGTATCTTTACATGTCTTGCCACCAGGGCAATTCACCTCGAAGTGAGCCATAGCTTGGATACGGACTCTTTCATCAACGCAATGCAGCGATTCATCAGTCGTCGGGAAAGCCAGTAGAGATTCGTTCAGACAACGGAACAAATTTTGTTGGAGGGATGCGAGAACTCCGTCAAGCTATCCAGGAATGGAACCAACATCAGATTGACAGCTTTCTGTGCCAAGAGGAGATTCAGTGGATCTTCAATCCACCTGCAGCCAGTCATTTTGGAGGCGTTTGGGAGCGGCAGATTAGGACCGTTCGAGCAATCCTCAACAACTTGCTTCATCAGCAGACACTCGATGACGAAGGGCTCCTGACACTCATGTGCCTTGTCGAAGGGATTGTTAACGGACGACCCATCACCAAGCTGTCGGATGATATGCGCGACCCGATGCCACTTACCCCAAATCACCTGCTGCTTCTTCGTTCGGGTCCTCAACTACCACCAGGTAAATTTGTGAAACAAGACATCTACAGGAGACGTTGGCGTCAAGTACAATATCTGTCTGACATATTCTGGCAGAGATGGCTCAAGGAGTATCTCCCACAGCTGCAGGAGAGGCAGAAATGGCTTAATCCTCAACGCAACGTTCGCTCTGGAGATCTGGTGCTTGTCATGCATGAAAACACCCCAAGATACCAATGGCCTCTAGGACTTGTGAGAGAAACCTTCCAAGGCAAGGACGGCAAGGTCAGATCCGTACAGTTGAAGACGCAGTCAGGAGTTTACACCCGACCCATAGACAAGCTGTGCCTCCTAGAGGGTGAAGAGATTTAGACCGCATAACCAGCAAGGATTGGACTGACTCGCTAAGAACATTTTGGACACTGATTGTTCTGATTAATATTCTGGGGTTTTTTTGTAATGCTGTTTCCCGGATACAGTCATTAGGGGCCGGGATGTAGCCGCCAGAATATCTTTTTTGTTTACCTTTTTTGTGCAGCGCCTCGCCTTTTCAATAATCAATAGAGGCGCTATTATCAAGACACATTATGTTGTACCATGGTTGTAAATTGTCACGCTACAAATTGCCAAGATACAGAAAGGAACAAAACCATTTATTTAAGACATCTATTGCCACTAGAACCTAGGCAGCTCAGCAAAGTGAGTGTTCTCATTTTATTTACCATTGTTATTGTCGATATTGAGTAATTTGGAAGTGTTTTTGTTATACAAAATTAAGGTTTTTGTTGAGTGGAAATTACACGTGTGTACATGCATGTACATGACATGTAGGCCCATTGCTCTGTATTACTATTAGTATTATACGTTCATGCGTTATTGATGCCATTGATTATGTAGTTTATGTAGTTTACAATAATTGGTTTCTTGTATGAAGATTCATTAGATATTTGCAGTAAATTGACAGGTTCACAAGTTTAGGAGTTAATTCATAATGATCTAGAAGTTTAAGTCAAAATGTGACCTTGGTTCATGTATTTAATATGCAACCTGTTATTCTCTCTTTATGTATTTTAGTTGAACCACCTTCACCACCTTCACCACCTTCACCAACTACACTGTAGTCACCAAACACCACCTACTACCGCCATCCAGTAAATTAATTGCCACCTCTACTTCAATAGTCAACCGTCAACACTAATTAGTCATCTGGATACAATCAGAACTCAATCATCAAATTAAAGTTTATTCGTCAATAACAGTAATTATAAAGTAATTTTACCTGCAGATCAAGATCAATAAAATAAAAGTTTAACAGTTAATTTTGGTGCGTCTCATTGCTGAGTAAAATATTCCTGAATTTAAATAAGCGACGACCTGTAGCATCACAGGCTACACAGTATGATGCAATAACATGAGGCAATTTCTTCCATGCTAAAGAAAAGAGATGAAGTACTAATTAAAATGGCTCACTGTCGGCCAAATTTTCATAGGACACACAACAAATTCAATTGTAAGGGGGAGATTCGAGGTAGGAATTCAGATAGGAATAAAAAGGCTTCTTGCAAGAAGTCTTTTATTATTTTAGTGAGAAATTACCTCTTTCTCAAAAACTACGTTACTTCAGAGGGAGTCGTTTCTCACAATGTTTTATACTATCAACAGCTCTCTGTTGCTCGTTACCAAGTCAGTTTTTATGCTAATATATATTATGAGTAATTACCAAACGTGTACAGTACCTTTAAAGAGGGGCTCCAATGTCAAATATAATTATGTGATGTACTCATTTCCCAATAGATAAATCCTTATGAAAGTGGACAGAAAATACAAGTCTCTATAACGCCATATTATTGATACCCCGCATTCAGTAAGAAATTTGTCATTAAACAAAAAAACCAAAAACTTTCAATTACGTCACTTTTCAAATACATTGGTCTGTACACTTTTGTGTAGGTTTATTTCTGACTTTCAATAAAACTCAGTCAAACAGCCAACTTTGACCTTCTGACTGGAGTATAATTCCTCCTCAGAATGTACAGACCCATTTGTTGTTGACATCAGATGACGTCATGTTTCAAATTTCGCTTGCAAAAGTATCAAAATACAGCGGCATTTTACACCATCTTAACATGAGGTTAGAAATGAGTGCATCACAGAACATTGCATTTAGAGCCTCTTTTTCTCAAAATATACTGGTGGATTTCTACTAATTTTGTTTTATAATAAACTTACTGTGCTGTTAATTGCCTTTGAACTGTGGAAACAACTGGGGGCAGTAAGGAAACGCATGCGGCGTCACTTATTTTTTGGGCAAAAAAACACCAACAGATCAATGTTTTCCCTTAAAAGATAACACAGAACTGCTGAAAAGGCACTAAAGAGCATCTTAATCCGCAATTTTTTTCCCCAAGTCCTCCTGAGGGCCCCTGATCACACGCTCTTATGTAGGTTTCAATAATCGTAATCTTACGGTTCCCAAATGTTTGCCCACTGCTTTTTTTCAAGAATAAGACCCAAGGTAAAAAGGAAAACCCATAAACAGTTCAAGCTATGATCCTGCTATAAAAACGAAAGGCCAATAATCACCAACGAGTAATTTTAATCTATATTCAGTTTGCGGTAACACCATCTAGGTTGCTGTGTATATTTTGTTTAGAAGTTGTCTTGCTATTTATACTGCCGCGGAGTAAATTTCGGTATTCGGCAGACTACTTTTAATAGTTCTGAAAAGAACTGTCCTGTTTATTAAGAGTAAGGGACGGAAAATATCAAAGATTTGTATTATGTTGGCCACGCACGGTCCAAAAATGGATTTCCTTCATAATTTTATATTTGGTGGACCTTGACCCCAAACTGCAAAAGTACGGGGAAAAAAATTACTTCGTTGCCGATTTTGGAATAGTGAAACTTGCCTACTTTCAAGGCTGCGTCACTGTAAAACAGCATATAGAAAATTAATTTCTTTAAAAGTTATGGATAGGTGAGTCCTAGAAGCTGCATTGAATGTATAGAAATAATCACCAGGTATATGGGTGGGTTATACCATTATTTTTAAATAGGGGTGTTTTTGCCCTTTTTAAAGTAGACAAACACCTTCTACAAACACCATGCTATTTTTTGGACTTTTTTAAAGTATGGAAATATACAATTTGTTGACAGCTCATAACCCACATAGTGCTGTGGTTTTAGCATCGAACACATTGTTGAGATGAGAAAAAATTGCTTGGGGAAAATACTTTATTCTTTGCAGTGTTGCCAGGCATTTTTCATTTTTTTCGAAATTCACATGGCCACAGACTAGTGAAAAAGTTTTTTGCCTTTTTGTGTGCGTGGGGGGGGGGGGCATTTTAAGCTCCAATAAGCAATCTGTACTGAGTTTCCGGAAACAATCACCATTGTGACCTTGACCTTTGGAGATATAAATTTCATGGAGTTTTGTGTATCTACAAGTACAGCGCTAGTAAAGTAGCAACCAAATTTTGTTCCCCCACCCAATTGACAAAAAGAGAAAATATGAATTCATGAGAGAATAATAGGCCTATTGTATTTCTCATCCCCCTTCAATATACATGCTTTCCTATTATCTTTGAAGGGCTAGATTTTCCTTATTAATGAATCCTTTTTAATAGCATCTAAGCTCCAATAAGCAATCTGTACTGACTTTCTTTTTCATGATCGAGAAGTGCTCAATATTTTATCAAGGCAAAGAGCTAGCTGCATTGTTCATAATGGCTTAAACCAAATCATGCATATTGGCAAGCGTTTGATGAGCATTATACCACGTATACGTTTAATACTTCATATCCATGTTATACTGCACTGCAAAAATTTACACCATGGGTTTTGTCACTTATAGATACCGAAGAGAGAATCAAAATTAACATCGCAGGGTGTTAAAATAACAGAAATTTGTTTTATTTTAACAACCTATTGTGTAAATGTAAACACCCCATTTTTTGCAGTATGCACAAGGCCATATTGTTATGGCTCTTGTACGCATTGGTTACTAGGTATAGGACAAACTATTTAAAGAAAATATAAAGAATAACTTGATCTGCTAAGCTTGTAATGGGTTGGATAGAAATGTAAAAATCTACAAGCTCCTTCCTCAGTGCTTAAAAAATTACCTTGCATACCTATACATAAGGACTTCATAGATTTTCAACTTCACCTACATTCATAAAGAAGTTAGTCAGGGCAAAGCAATCATGACACACAGCAGATCTGGTATTATAAATCTGTTAGATTAATAGTATGTTGATGTTTAAAATTTCGTGTAGTCCGCTGATGTTTAGCAACATTATTGCCAAGTGACACAGCATGTTAAAGGAAGTGGATCTAATAGATTGGACTGGTTTTATGTGATTTTATTTTAGACGCATTCATGATCTTGTCTTGGATGCAAAAGTAATCCTGTAGGAGCATATTTTTTTGTTTGAAATAACTAGAATTGCCAACGTCAAAAGTGGTTGAAATACTTGATCCCCCCCCCCCCCCAAAAAAAGAGAGAATTTACTCATTAATGTTATATAGTAGGCAATGACAATACCCCTTCAGCCTATTTGGCCTGAAGGGTAAAAATTCCATTGATAACAAACTTGATGTTGTTTCCACAAAATCCAAGACGGCCGGGTATGGCCCGCCGGTGGCAGCGAGTCACCAGGAGACTTGCTAACTTTTACCCCAACTGTAGGGATCAACTATTATATCTTGGATTTTTAGTTGTTGCCATGTCAACCACTAACTTAGTAACAGTGGTTTTAAAGGGTTTTTTTGTTTTGTATTTTTCTGGAGTTTTACAGTGACAATGTGCCCCAATATCATATTTTTGCCCGTATCTTTTTAACACTGCATCCGATCACCGCTATAGGTCTAACATTTCCCAGTATTTATCAAGGGCCATAACAAAAATGTTTGTCCATTTGTTCTTGTTTCCCCTCCCCCCAATAAATGGTAGTAATGTGTGACTTAATACATGCATTTTTGTGTGGGTACTCAAAATGGCCGCCGTATCCGCGGCCGTCTTGTATTTTGTGTTTTCAGCCCGTATTTAAGAGTTCAAACTTTATCAAGCTACTTTATCAAATACCACAGAATCGTCAACCAGGCCTTCTCATTGTAACCTTAGTCGAAAAACTGAAAGATATAGATTTCCCCTATAGAATGGGATAAACCAACGATTATAGCGTCCCCAAGAGTGATCCAAGTACTTAAAATATAATGTCATGTTATTATTTATATCAAAATAGCTAATTTTGCAAAGTTTTAAAGCACGGACAACTAAAATACTGAAATTATGGGAAAATACGATTTTTGACAACAGATTTGCAAAAGAGTACACAAAATTCCCTATAATTACAAATTTGTAATTTTGTTTATGTCATCAAGTAGAACTTGGTAAAATGAATGTATGTGGCAAGTTTCATAAAAATCGCTTGTAATGAGAACTTTGGACAAAAACGGAGGGGGCACTAATAAGTGCCCAATCCCCATAATGATTTCGAAAAAAGGGGAAATGACTGGCAACACTGCAAAGATTTAAATATTTTCCCGAGGATTTTTTTTTAATTTTTCACAAGAACAATGTCTCATCTCAACAATATGTGGTAGATGTTGAAATAGCATGGGTTATGAGCTATCAAAAGGTGTTTGTCTACTTTAAAAAGGGCAAAGATCACCCCTATTTGAAATTAATGGTATAACCCACCCACATACCTTGTGATTATTTGTATACATTCAATGCAGCTTCTAAGGACCCACCTATCCATAACTGTTAAAGAAAATAATTGTCTATGCAGTTTTATTGTAATTCGGCTGTTGCCATGCCAACGAAGTTATTTTTTTGAATTTGTTGTCCATGTTTTTGTTAGTTTGGGGCAAATGTCCATCATAATATGAAAGTATAAAGAAAATCTATTTTTGATCGTGGCCACCCTATGTTTGATATTTACAGCCCCTTACTCTTTAAAAGTACTACGGGGAGTTAAGAGATCTGCCGGCCGGACCACTTTTGCCACTGTTTTGGTTTCATTTTTGGGCAAAAGATAACAACATTAAAGAGTTAAAAAACATAAGCAATCAAACTGTAATCCTGCTCAAAAGGTAGCACAGCACGGTTCAGAATGCACAAGAGAGTATCTTCAAATACTAAATTTTTCCCGGGCATTGAGTTGGTTAACTTTGCAATGCCCACTCGCACACTCCTCTTACTTTCGCTGAATGACGATTTTACATTTCATAACAATGAATAATAAGGAGAAAATAAAAAAAAACGATCATACTAATTTGCCCAAGTGCAAAAGAGGGCATTGTCATTAAAAGGAAAACTACCGGAGCCCTGCAGCGGGCCCTGGTCCTACAATGGTCTTACAATTCGCGCTGCGCGTTGTTATGAGTACCCGCCCCCTTACCGTACGTTGGATCTGCCTTGGTAATAAAACAAAAATGAGATACCGAAATTTCAGATTTCAGTCTAAAAACTGTTGGTCTTTCTTGTTATTATTATTGGATTATTTACAATTTTATGAAATGGAGTGGTTGACCAGCCTCCTGCTTTTAGCTTAATGCTGTGAAATGAAAAGATCTTACGACCTAATGAATTTGAATGATCTTGTTTGACCAGTGAATGATAATGTGTTGAGATTTAATAATTCCTTTTGACTATTGAATGCGCAGAGCATCCGTTTGCTGCTGCTGCTGCTGCTGCTGCTGTTACTTCTGCTGCTGCTTGTCATTAAAAACAATTATATCGGTTTTGTTATTTCTGCTAGTTATAATCTAGATATTTTGTCTTGCCTTTTATTCTGTATACCCATCAAGTGACTATTAAACGAAATATTGTAAATTTAAATAGTTATCAAGTAATACAAAAAACCAAGGGAAACTGACTGTGTAAATTTTAAACCAAAACCAAATGAAAACTATTAAGTAAAAATAGTTCTTTAAGTTTGTATTCCCAGTTGAGTTGTCCTAATTAATGATCAATGATGGCCTTTAGCTTATTAAACACTTTTAACGTCAACCTCTTTGTTTTGGTTCCTTGTGCCTCGTTGTGTCTGTTTATTTGAGAAATTCTGGCAACACAATTTGCAGAATTGTTGTTGTTTTATTCCGATGTTTTACGGACGGGTTACGGAAAATGTTTGCTTGGCTTTAGTAAAAATACGGAATTTTGAAGAAATTCCGGCAGAAATATTTCCAGAACTTTTTTTTTATTTTGTTACAAGATCCGTAAATTTACGGAACAAATTAAAAAGTGTTTCCGTACGTTAACGGTGTTAAAAAAAAACTGTAAAAATGTAATTTTAATATGACGGGCAATAAAGGCGAAATGAAGGAATCAGTATGACCACTTTGGAGATGCAGTGGGGGGGGGGGGTATCCACAGCGACTGAAATAATTAATGGAATACGTCATTTTCATTATGTATTTGGGTTTGGAAGAAAACTTACAGCTCTTAGTTTTCATCTAAACTTGCAAGAAGGTAATTGTATTTGATTGTCAACGGTGTGTTTAAAAGTCTCAGTCCGTGGACTCTCTGATCGCAAAACTTCATTTAATCAAAATATAATTTGCCGTATAGGCCTTCATTGTGTGTTTGTAGAGTCTGTTTAAAAGTTAAAACAATGTGAGGTACGAGGGACATGGAGACTTGTAAAATTATACATGAAACTGAATTAGTTTTTGCTGAAATTGACTCCGGGCAACCTGTATTACGCAATCCCGTCAACTTCGCAATCATGCTCCAGAGTCTTGGATAACTGCGTAAAATATAAACGAATCACGAAATGATTTTCCAAACAGATAACTTTGGAATAGAATAATGTTTTAAAAACATTGACAGGAATAGAAAGTTTAACTTACCGATACCCACAGCGGCAATGAAGCTAACCCACTGCGTGCTTTGCATCTTCCCGTTTCTATCGGCGTCCTAGACACCAGTAAGTTACGCCAGAAATCCTCCAATGAATGTTCAATGAATAAACACAGCGCATAGGAAAACAACAACGCGTAGACCTCACTCAGTTTTATCGGTAACTGCGACAAACAAAAGACGGTTCATTCCCAGCCAGCGATCTGTGGCGTACTGGAGTCTCGTGGTCTTTTCAAGTACAATCCAGTGCTTGGCGCTGTGGTGAACTTTGGGCGTTGCCTTTAGAAGATGCGCCAACCAATCAAATGACAACATGAGCGGTGGATAAAATTTACCGATAGACCGGGAAATTAATCGTATGCGCCGGTAAAACGATGGCAGGTAGCTGCACTAAACAGATAACAGTATCAGATATGATTCATATGAATAAATTGCACACCCGTGAGATGGAACGCTAGGTGGCAGCAGATTACCGGGTAAATTTCCAGTGTTTACGTAGCCCTGAGCAGGCGTACTTAAGGTAGAATCAAAATTCAGCAATAAATCAAAATCATTCCATTCCTCTTGATTTCACTTTACACCGTAAAACCAACCGGTGACAGTGTCATAAAGTGCTCATGTTTGGGACTGAAAAACTGCATTATGTTTTGTTGGGGATTTTGTCTTTTTGTATGTGTTTATGAGCTTACAAGAGCGACATTGAGGGACTAAGTATAGGTAGGATCTGTACTTGTGGTTTTTTCACATTGTAGGTTGCACCCCACAATGTTTAAAACAGAAAAGATTAAATAAAAGGGAATCATAGACACAACCTGGGGAAACCCCACTATGTCACTCTGGTAAAGATGCCTGTGCATATCTGACGTCATAAGTACGTGAAAATATTTGTCGTGTTGGTAATCATATCAAATATATATATTTCTCACCACAATTTGTGCTGATATCAAGTTTAATTTCAGAAATATCACCACATAAATGTCGTTAGTTTTCCCGTTTCTCTGTAAAGCTCTTTTTTCCTTGAGCTGGATGGACTTCAGTCGTTCAATGAGATGTAGAAAGTCTCTCCAGATCACGCGAGACCACCAAGGGGGACAAATTCAATACACTCATCAGTTTACAGGTTGTTGATTGCAGAATCTACATCGTCGGCGTGGCTGACCTTACGGAATTACATAAATTTACTCTATAACACAAAGACTTGGGTTTTGTGCATTTTTATTTAATTGTGAACACAAACACGTCAACATAATCACATCAGAAGAATTGTATTATTACATCATTACTAAAGATTAGAAAGATTGTTTTGGCCATTCCTAATAATGGACCATTAACTTTGCGTTACTCATAAATGCACATGTCTACTATTATTATAACTTTACACAGGTGAAAGTGTCGTTCATTTCAAAATGGTATTCATTGACTTAAACAAATAAAACATACAAAATAAAATATTCAGATTATTTGTACGCGCAAAAAACATGTAATTCGTTTCACTCCAGGCAGCTGGTATTTAGTTAGTGTTGATACTACATAAGCTTTGTTTCTGTTGGCTGTACCCTTTGTACTACAAACATTGCTGGAATTTGAATGCGTTCATCCCGTCTACAACTTTCTACCAATTTATAGCAAAACATTGAAAAATAAGATGAACTGGTTTCTTCAAAAAATCTTTGTAAAAATAAAATGGAATAAAACATGTAGAAAACAATAAGAATAACTCAGAAAACATTAAAACAAATAAAACTTCGAATTTGTTTTTAATAATAGGCCTACTTGAGATTGTAAGATAGAGTGTAGAAACGTGCAGCTCTAATCATTTGAAGTGGTTTTTTACCTCGATATTATTAACTAATTATACAACATTAATTAATTATAAAACAACATTACTTCGATTACCCTTTTTGTACAAATACACAGACCTTTTTGTTACCTAAGACGTTCGTTCTAATAACAAATAAATAACTATTAAAGGCACTGAACACGTTTGGTAATTGTTTAAAGACCAGTGTTCTCACTTGGTGTATCCCAACATATGCATAACATAAAAAGCCAGTGAAAATTTGGGCTCAATTGGTCATCGAAGTTGCAAGAAAATGATGAAAGAAAAAACACCCTTGTTGTACAATTGTGTGCTTTCAGATAGGAATAAAAACTTCTTGCAAGAAGTTTTTATTATTTTAGTGAGAAATTACCTCTTTCTCAAAAACTACGTTACTTCAGAGGGAGTCGTTTCCTACAATGTTTTATACTATCAACAGCTCTCCGTTGCTTGTTACCAAGTAAGTTTTTATGCTAATATTTGTTTTGAGTCATTACCAGACGTGTACGATACCTTTAAGGGTTTGTCTATTTACAATTATTCTCAAAAAACTATTTGGATTGTTTATCAAACCTGTTTCTATTTCTCGTTATATACACACTACCCGTAATCTCCGATATCTGCGCCTAGAATAAGGGGATACCCACAGGCCAAAAACTAAATTTTGAGGATTTTTCAATTTTCGTTGAAATCTCACCATTTGTATTATCGGCTCCTGGTCCCATAGAATACCGAACCTGGGCTGGATTTCACAAAAGCACTAAGATTCATCTTTGATGAGTTGTCAATATTGCCATAGTGATTTGCATTGTGACGTCACACTTTGCTAAACAATAAGAGTAATACACAGTTAAGATCAATCTTAGCTCTTTGTGAAATCGGCCCCAAGTCCATGTAAGATCTCAAATACGGTATATCGTTATACCACCGTAATAGATGGTGAGCTTTTATTGGTCGTGAATCAATCACGTGATGTGCTACAAAACCGCGCGATGGCTCATGGGAACATGAGTGCTTTACCCCACGGGGTACATTACCTTGATCATGTTCACCGTTGGTCGTTTCCATCGCCTTGTACAATATTAGAAATAGCCCCGGGATCGAGGTTGTAATTACGCTGGTACTAGGTAAATTTATCACATCGGGAATAGTGAAGTATAATTTATTTCATTTTATAATGTTTGTTTCCCCCTCCTGTATATTTTACCGTGGTAAAATAAAACAATTGCTGCACGCTCTGATGGGCCCATGGGTTTTGTACACCTTCGGGGGCAAATGGCACCCTCAGCTTCGCTTTGTTATGCATTTTTCCATTGTCTTGTATAGATCGAATCCGTAGTGTGACGTCACAATGCTGTTTTGATTCCTAGGAGCTTAAGGGCTTTTTGTGAAACTCGTCAATTTTGCTCAGCGCGACACGGATCAAAATGTGGGGTTTTTTACACCATGAATTGAAACCATTGTTATTGAGTTTTACTCAATTAGGGGCCTATATGTTATCATTACACACACCATTCTCTACAACAAAAGAACAATAATGTTAATTTTATTCAAGTTTATCTTTAACAAAAATTGTGTATAGCCATAATTGCATGAAAAGTGATTGATGGTTCATTTTGTATATTGTTCGTTGTGTATATGCCATGGTAGTGGGTTACGGTATCTCTCTATGGACGTTTGGTAATCTTGAAAGGGACTGGTTGGTGTGTTTAATGGTTGAAGTCACTTGACTTCCCTCTTTCTATTCGTACTTCGGCGATGTTGGAATGTTTATGGTTTATAGAGAAGTTGAAGAGGTGTCATGGTTGTCCACTACTGCCAGTCTGGGTATACGTGCTGTGTCTTTGTGGATATCAGGGCGGTGAGTCGCGGATTGGTTGGTGTTGGACTCAAAGTTTACTGAGCATCCTGTAGTTCCGGTGGTTTGGCGTTCACAAAAAGCACAGGAAATCCCAAGTGTGGCATTCAGGATTCGATGGTTAATTTGTATTTGTTTTAGAGTATGAATGGTTGAATATATCCCTACATACGTTTGATTTTAAGCCCGGTGTTATCAATTTCAAATGGGATACAGTTTACGGATAAAACACCATCAGTTGTATACTCAGCATTAAGATTAATCTCTCCCCTTCTTACTTTATCATCACAACGATCAAACCACCAGCCTCCATTCGACTCCTTGGCACAGTTCCTCGCACTGTCGCCATCGTTGTCTCTGTCGTATGTTGAGAATGGCTTGCCATTTACAGATAAAACGACACCACCTGAGTAAATGGAACAACATTGGTTTGTACATCTAAGGTTTGGCACACTTTTCGAAATGTTAAGCTTGTTGTTAAACAAAAATAATATTTTTGAAAGGATATGAAAAATGTGTCGGGTTTACTTGGAACTGGCAGGATATTGATAAGGAAGCGTCCGCGAAACAATTTCAAATTTTCTAAACAAAACAAGAACAAATCTACGAGCTTGGTGATAGAATTAGAAAGATCCTGCTTACGTTCTCCGCAGTGCATTGAACCGTCAACATGAATGGTGTAGTTTTCACCCGAGAGGCGAAAGTTACGGAGTTCAGCCTGTTTACTTTCTCCTCGCCTATAATCAAAATAAACCTTGACTTGAATCTTCCAGGAGGTGTCACCATCCTCAGTCAACTGACGGACTTTCTCATTTCCCAGCCAGAAGCCCCTATCCTGTATGTCACCAAAGCCATCCCTGTACTCATCCCAACCGCGGGTGAAATTCAAATCCGTTTCCCAACGCTTCTGGATAACCTTTAAAATCGGAACAAAGAAAAAAACTTACAAAACTTCATCAAAACAACAACTCATCTATTAAAGGTCTATTCTAATTGTGGTAATTAAAGGTGCACCGCCTTTTGTGCAAAGAAAATGTTCTTTTGAAACCGTCTTGAATCACAATGTGTTTATTTTGATAGTTGTCTGCAAACGAATAAAAAAGGACAATGTATACAGACAAGAGACCACGAACGTGTAATATTTGTCCTGATCAAGTTCATCTAGTGGGCTTGTTGTGGATAATTAAACAATGGGAGGTTCTGTGGAAGATAGTATATTTATGACTTGATAATTGTTCTGGTTGGGTGCGGAATTAATATAGCTTTTTCATATTCTGATGAAATGATACCAGTTGATGACGTTTTTGTTTATGAAACATCTCTACAATAAGAAATTTAGTACATTTATCATTTTTTAAATGCAGTGAACTCACGTGCGCCCTCAACCTTACCTCGGCTGGATGCAACTTTCTTATTTTTTCATATTTACTGTAAAAACTTAAAGTTTGGGTTCGCGAACTTTGGACTCACTTTCTTCGCCATTTTAGCTTTGAGCCAGAGAGAGCATTTACTCTCGATAGGTATTTCTTTCTATTTTTGTAGGGAGCAAGGCTCTGGCCATGCTCCAAATACTATTTATTTGGGAGGACTTTTGGACCCATCTCCTTTCCATTTTAACTTTGACCAAGAGAGAGAATTTATTCTCGATAGATATTTCTCTCTATTTATTTGGTAGGGATATTGTCCCAGAGCTCTCTGTGAGTATTGTTTTGTATTAACAACATTTTTTTCAGAGAAATATTGAACATTTTCGGGCTAGTTGTATCGGTTAGGCTTGTGTTGTAATGTTTGTTTTAGGCAACCTCATGTTGACCTTTTGCCTGTTTGCTCTTCACATTATGACTGTGTTGTACTATTTGTAATTTGTGTGCTATTGATTGTGGGATTATAATCTGTTCAAGTGCAGGAGATCCTTTCATACTTTATACGTCATAGTGAATTTGCGTGTAGTATTTTGGTGAATGCTCGTTCTTTTTTAATTAGAGGGCTGGCCTCCTTCCCGTGTCTCTACAATAAATTTCTTGTATAAAACGTAGTTGATGATGACTTGAACTCAGATGCTTTTAGTCCACATACTTTGAACGATAGAACATGACAACCCTCAGCGAGTGGAATATAAATGTGCTACTAAATCTACTCATTGGGGAATCGTTGATAGAAGATGAACTTACAATCGACCCTGGCCAGTATTTCATGTCGCAGTACACATCAAGGCCTCCTGGATACTTGGATGTGTAAATAGTGTAAACACCACTTTCAGTGTTACCAGCCTGGAGGTAGTCTTGGCAGTCGTAGTGTCTGGTCTCTAGAATAAAATTAGAACGTTCACAAACGACAATTTAAACATCCTGGGCAATAGTTTGTAGAATTACACAATCCCCAAAGCCCTGCAGTGGTCTTAGCAGTCGTAGTGTCTATGTTCTAGAATGAAATTGTAACACTTTTTATTTTTATTTTAAAAACCTTACAATTCTGAACCCTTTAGTGCCTTACATAATTATGTGGACACTTTAATTTTGTTCTTAGAATCTGTATCCCTTTTCCTAATACTTTAACTGCCGTTTGCATCAATTCTGACCATTATTAGTACATTTTGGATAATTGAGGGCGCTATAGTATGGACTTTAATTTTGCATCGCTTTACAAAACGTCCACGTATGGCTTTTAATTAAGGTTTATTTATAAAATAAATTCAACATAAAGTAAGAAAATCCCAACTTGTAAATTATGCTCAAACAATTCAGTTCACATATGAGTAAATGTTCCAACTCAAGTTGAATTTAAACTAGAAAAAGTTGAATTTAAACTAGAAAAAGTTGAATTTAAACTAGAAAATGTCTACATCTCATTTTAATCAGCATAGTTGCACCTCTAAATTTGGGTTTCTTTAATGGCTATTTTCGTTTAACAAATAGGTGGCTTTAGTTATTATCGTTTACTAATATGTGAATAATAGACTAATATAATGAAGATGAGGAAGAACATTCTACTAGCACAGGTATTTCCCCTCTTGCCTTCCGGGCATACGCACGTGCAGGTTGTTTCATCGAGGATACCGAGATTCTCACAGGCAGTCAATGCACACTCTGACAAATTTACAACAATGTCTCTTGAACTTAGGCCGTCTAGAGACTGGACTGCTGCAGGAAGTCCAGGTTAGTAAAGAAAATTACAGAACTTAAGATATTGTTGTAGTGACTTTTGGTGTTCTGCCTTTTCATAATATTTATTATTTTAATAAACCAAAAGAGAAATTGACTGTGTAAATTTTACAAAAATTGGGATTGAACAATCCAGATTTTTACATTACTTTGGCTTAGTTTTGCTTGTTATACTTACCAGTACATGTTTTGCCGGTCCAGCTTTGACCACACGAACAATGGCAGGGATCGTCTGAAAGTAATAAGTACTATCTTTAAGATTGATAGTGACAGTCATTTTTAAGAAGAAATAGGAAACGTTTTGTACAGTAGATACCTCTAAATAATGTCAGAGTATAATAAAATTACAAACGGAACAATTTTATTTTACTCTGGACCGTAAATCAAAAGGGACGATATGACGGCTAGAGCAGGAGATTGCACCTATACAAACTGATTTAATCAATTGTTGCAACTGTTTAAAAAGAAATTTCTGAATAGTGAGAACGTTTTGTGGAAATGGGTCCAAGACTGTCCTAAGATCATGTAATGTTTGGACATCCTTTATTCTCTGGTCCACAATTGCCAGGAAAAATCGACCTTAGTTTGAAACCCATCGTCCATATTTACGAGAGTATAATTCGTCTTTTTGTTTATGAAGTGACAATTAACGCGTGTCAAAAATCATAAAGTTTTTGCAAATCGTTTTGAGTGTGTGTGTGAGTGTGTGTAAATAGGCAATATATTTAAGTTGTTAACGTTTTCACCAAATTTCAGGAACTAATACGTAAGAGTTTCGTAATTACACTAATTAGAATAACCAATGAATCATATTTTTGCCATACTTTGTTTTAAAGAAGTAACAAACCAAAATTCGCCACTGAAGTCCATTGATACATAGCGCGGGCACGGTGCCAAAATGGGCTTTACGAAGTGACGGTTTACCGTTTTGACGAAGTGACAAACCTAAATCGTCACGCGTACCACGAAGTGACCTATCGTGTTCACAGCCCCCAAAAACGTGTTTCGAGAAAATCGCGATTGAAGTTGCACTATTTTTCAAACTGCCGTTTCGGAGTCTGCTGACTATTTTAATTCAATTTTTCAATACAAAAAGCAAGCTGAATACTTTATTCGTACTTAACTGCCAGTGTGTTTTCATTACTGCAACTACTTTAATTAGTAATTAATTCCTAAACACATATGTCACTTCGTGAAAATGAAAAAAACGAGTTTTTCCCGCAGCGCGCTGTGTACAAAAACATTGCATGGGGAGACCTATCGTGATAGGTCACTTCGTGAAAATACTGCGCTTCCAGATAGGTCACTTCGTGAAAAATGTAAATGATACACACGCGCGCCGAACTGTGCCGTAGCGCTTTGTATATCATTGGTAAAGTGGCGCGTCGAGATAGGTCACTTCGTGAAAATACAAAACGGCACTTCTAGTGATCGTCGTTTTTACTAATTATGAAACTTGCTGAAAATGTTAACAGTAATGAGTGTATTAATAATTTGAACAAAACCCGATTTGCAAAAAACTATAATTTATTTCAGATAGGTCACTTCGTGGTACGCGTGACGAAATATGCATTGGTTTGTACACAATGCTCTGCGGGCAGGTCTGTTTTGTGGGGTTTTTTTACGAAGTGACAACATGTGTTTAAGAATTAATTACTCATTAAAACAGTCGCAAAATCGAAAGAAAATGCTGACAGTTCTTTATGACTGAAGTAATCAATTATATTTTGTATTGTCTCCTAAACAATAGTTTGAAAAAAAAGTTCAACTTCAAACGTGAATTTTAAAAACACGTATTTTTGGCTGCGGGCTTTAATCAGGCTAAAAACAGCGACGATTTGACTCATTTGTCTAATCGTAAAACGATTTGCGTATCCAGAGGTGTCCATATTGTTTAGTTCGTATCGTTTTCTAAGCTACTCACTTTCACACTCAAAGTAGTTGAATATTTCTGTCTTGAGGTCTGTGAAGAGAGGGCGATCGGTGTAAAACGGATCAAACCCTCTGTCGGGTGTATACGAGTTAAAGCCCCCAGGGTAGATGCTGGTACACTGGCATCGAAGGCGGTGATTTAACGGCATGACCCACCGTATAATGCCGTTCTCCTTTGGGTTCGGTTCCCTCCCGAGGCTGCAACTAAATGCTGTAACTGATGCGAACCCCACCAAGGACGCTTATAGTCCAAGCTCCAGAATGCAAAAATCGTTTTAATTAAGATTTACCCTACACCATCTGCTCCCCTTATTTTTTTACTTTTTTATGATGGGTATATTTATTGTGAATAAGAATCGGGATGGTGTATACAATTTTTCCTCGGCGAAAGCGTTCATTTTTGACAAAATTCGACAGAAAATCCAACGTAAATGATGCCAAAAAGAAGTTGTCTGGTACCCAGTGTCAATAGTGTACGAAATGTTAAGTGCAGTAATTGGAGACCTGTCTACGCAAGGCACACACAGCGCGATCCGATACACATTAGCCTTTAGTCAAGGCGCACGCGGCAGCGGCACCCCCAGATGTCACGCACGGAAAAAGACCAGTGCTTCGCCGCTCGCGCTGGTCTTTTTTCGTGCGTGACATCTGGGGGTGCCGCCGCCGCGTGCGCCTTGACTAAAGGCTAATGTACACGTCAATGCCATCACACATAAATGCATGGCGGGCTGTCGAGCGTGTCGCATAGCATGCAGACGATCAGAAAAAAGGTTTGTATTTTTGAGTAGCTAACGTTGTATGTCATTTGTTTTATCTAAATGTGTGAGGTCATAGTTACTCTTCAAGAAAATATATTTGTTTTAATGCAAATGTCATGAGGGAAAGTTCAACGATGCGAACATTGTTTCATGTAATTGTAGCCTGTTGCCTGTGGTAGTGGACTGGAAGTGTAGGCTAGGGGCATGGTTACGGTAGCTGTTGGCTAACACGAACGTTAACATAGCATGGGCCTTACACGTGTACATTCGGTGGTTTTTTATGTTTCCGTACGTTCCTCGTTCGCCGTCGGCGTATAACTGTGCATCGGTGGGCCGTACATGCATATCGTCCGTTTGATGCCAGATGAAATTACAACTTCCCTCAAAAGTTCAATGGCAGAAGACTACAGAATGACAGACACTGTACGCTACAAAATTGTTGAAGAACTTCTTAAGATTTTGCTAGGCCTATAATTTATAAATAAGTCGTTACCAGGGTCCAATTTCATAAAGCTGTCAAGCAGAAAATACTGCTTGACAAATTTCTTAAGCAAATATTGAGTGGGGTACCAGACACCAGAATTAACCAGCTTAACGTTACACGAGGTATGTACAAAACATGTTGATGTTTGTTGAAGGTAGTGTAGGCCTAGCCCTAGTATTAACAACTCGCCAATTCACTTTTATTGTCAATGTTATCCAATAATTCTAGTGTGGGCTACCCTATGCAAAACAGATCTGTAGGCCTACCAATGGGGAACAGGGGGAACCCCTGACTATTTTTATATTATTTATTTGTACCAAAGCGCAACGGGTCAACAACCCACCGGGGAACCCCTGGCCATTTTTCTGATTTGGGTTCACCACCCACAGGGGAACCCCTGGCCATTTATTTTAAATTTCTAATTAATTGTTTTTGTTTGTTTTTGTTTGTTTTTCCCGATTCTGTAGCCACCCACCCACGGGAACCCCTGGCAATTTTTTTCTTTATTCTTCTAACCCCCCCCCCCCAAATTCTTTCGAATTGGTTAACCACCCACAGGAGAACCCTTGTGACTTTTTTTTCTAATTTGGGTTAACCAACCACAAGGGACAAGGGAACCCCTAACCAATTTTTTATTTCTAATTATTTCTTATCTTTCCAAATTCTGTACTGTCTGCTGAGAGCCCCTGCAATGTATTCCAATTTGTTTATCATTGTGCAAATGAGTATTTTAAATAAAATGGCTGTAAACATAGGTGTAAACATAGAGCAAGGTCCTTGGTGTAAAGGACTGAATGAGAAAGAAAGTTGGAATTACTTGAGATTAAGGTATGTTTTAGAAAACATTGTTGGTTTTAGCGTATGAACAACAGACATTTCACAACAATGTTGTCAATGTTATACTATTCTGTACCAATGGGTTAACCTCTGGCCAAGTTTTTATTTGAAATGCTGTTTTATTTTGTGTTCAACTCTTTACAAATGGGTTATCCACCGACAGGGGAATCCCTGGCCATTTAAAAAGAAAACTATTATTTTCTTCCATATTCCATACTATTGGGTTAATTTGCCTCTGGGGGAACCCCCAGCAAATTGCTGTTATTTATTAAAAACCTATGAGTTAAACACCTATACTGTTTATAATTTTGCCAAGTTTTTCAAACGGCTGTAAACTAACTATTTGTTGTCGTTCAGTCATGGTGTACGAGATAGATGAGATAGTACAATGGCTGAAACATTCAAGCTTTTCTTGTGAGAAAAAAATTCAAGGCACAAACAGACTTTAAGAAATGCATTATCTGCCAATCAGTAACCAATGAAAGACTCAACAATGTGACTGATGCCAGTTTAGAAACATTACCGTATCTTCTGTTAGAAATGCACGACGTGACTTTACTTCTCATCGTCTCAGAAGTCAAATTCAATCAAACGAATAATTTTTTTTTTAAATCCGAAATTGCATCGCCCATGTCGTGCAAAATGGACCAGCAAGACTAACATCCTTCATTTGGATGCCAGCAGTTCCACACCATCTAAATGTATGACAACTAGGCAATCAGTGCCACATTTTGACATAAAACAAATGTTTGTGATATGAGAAAGGATGACTGTTAAAATGAAACACGAAAAGCTGAGAACAATAGCAAGCACTTCAGTACAGGATATGTTATATACACAAACTGTTGCTTCAAATGACCAACGCCTACGTGGTGATGTAAAACACAATTGATATGATCGCAGCAAAAGCAAGATATCACAAGCACTGCTATAACATTCTAAGACTGCACCGAGTCTACAGGGAACATCAGGATCCATACGATAAATCATTCAGTGCCTTACTGTGTGATGTTACCGAACCACTTCAAACTGGCAAGGTTTTCTTTTCTTCCACTTTGAGACAGATGTATCAAACACATCTCTCAAGTTTTGCCTCAATGCAGAGTTAGTATAGCTCAATATCGTACATCAAGTCTTAAACAAAGACAACAGAAATACTTTGGCTCAAGCGTGCTCTTTGTACCGCGAGGAGGACAGCTATCTGACTTGGTTTGCTCTGCTCAACTGTCTGTAGCAGAACTTGTGAAAGCTCATTATATAGCCAAATTTATACTAAAATGGGAAATTAGGATGAAATACATGACCAAAGATGTAATTTTTATCACTTTGGGGTGAAAATGACAGCCATCTTGGATGCAAAATTTCGCGCACACTTTTTTCGTGCTAGACTCATTCCGGGAAATTGTTTTATTCAATCGGCCAATTATTTCGGAAGATAGGCCTATGGTAAAATACATTGTTTTCATGATTTTGGCAGGAAAAATGGCAGCCATTTCTTTCTGTGGCCAGTGACTGAATCAATTATTATTATTTTGTTGGGGGTGAAGTATTTTGTCTATAGAATGCAGGTATAAAACTAATTTTTAGCTTAATTTCTACTATATTGGGAAACGAGGATGAAAGACATGACCAAATATGTGATTTTTATCACTTTTTGGTGAAAAAATAGCGGCCATCTTGGATTTTGCCCATAATGCAAACTATCCTGGATGCAAAGATTTTGCACACACGTTTGCCTCTTGCCAAACTTAATCTTGGCGAAGTTTTGATTAAATCGGTCAATTATTTTGAAAGATATGGTAAAATACATTGTTTTAATGATTTTGGCGGGAAAAATTGCGGCCATTTTGGATTCTAGTCAGTGTCGTAAAAATGTGAGTAATTTATTATTTTTATTGGAGAGCGGCTCTTTGTATATAGATGGCAGGTATAAAACTCAGCTTTAGCCTAATTTCTACTAGATCGGGAAATTATTATTAATGACATGGCGAAAATTATGATTTATATCACTTTTTTGAAAGAAAAATGGCAGCTATCTTGAATTTGACCAAGAATGTGAAATTTCAGGAACCCCAAATTTTGCATACACCTTTTTCTGACGACAAACACATTTTGGGCCAAATTTGGATTTAGTCGGCAATTTATTTCAGAAGTTATGGCAAAATGCATGATTTTCATAATTTTGGCGGAAAAACTGGCGGCCATTTTGTATTTTGTCCAAAATATCCACTTTCGCCGGGGAAATTCTTTATACACCGTCCTGATTCTTGAACAGGAGTAGTTTCCGAATGCAAAAATTCCAAATAATTGAGGGGAGCACACCGTGTAGGGTAAACTCATTTTTTGGGACCTGGAGCTTGGACTATTAAATGAAACGAAAAAAAGAAAAACAAACAATCATATGTTAATAATATATTTCCGATCCATTTATGATACAATAGTTTGGATCTTGTTCCGAAGCGATTATTTTAATGGCGTCTGATAGAGTCTGTAGTTGAACGCTTATTAAGACACCACTATCCTTCAAAATTTCAGACTGTTTTCAACGAGTTTTCTTACTGTGGACACTTGATGCTTTGAACTTGATAGATATACTGTTTTTGATTGTTTTATGTCCAATATTAATAAGCAATAATGTTAAAAAGGGTTCTTGTTAGTTCGTGCAACCGAAATAAAAGCAAAGTGACACATTACAATGTACAGATGGATTGCACATGACGTCATTGACCGCCATCTTTGATGACAAACAATGGAAAAGTGCACGCGTGTACGCGCTGTGCACGACTCTCAGCCAATGATAGCCTTTCACGCGTGCACGCGAGTTTCATCAACGATGGCGGCCAATGCAAGGGTTCTATTCACAGACATGGTTCTAGTATTCGATCCAATTACGCGTGTGTCACTACGTAAAAATGGAGGTCCGCGCACGCGCCATAAACAAGGTATGTGTCATTTACGGAAAAAGATTAAAGGTTTTTTCCCTATTTTTTCCACACTATTTTTAGCTTATTGCGTGCCGTGCATTAAAAGGGAAGGTGCAACTTGTGTGTCAGTTCGTGAAAACGAAAATTGTTATTTTCGTGCAAAGGTTGCAATGCATAACTATCGTAAATAAACAAGTAAAGCTCTTACGGCTTTGAAACTTCATGAAATTGTAAACCTTGAAGAATATTGTTTAAACATGTTAACGAATGAAAACTAACAAAGTGA
Organism: Plazaster borealis; assembly: GCA_021014325.1. Taxonomy (NCBI): domain Eukaryota; kingdom Metazoa; phylum Echinodermata; class Asteroidea; order Forcipulatida; family Labidiasteridae; genus Plazaster; species Plazaster borealis. Next base: position 9,636,172 of record CM037473.1, read on the forward strand.
TTTTGTACATAAGGTGTCAGTTCCTGGAAAACCTGTCGAATAGCCCTCTCAAAGGCCTTGTGTGATAACTAAAATCCGCCTTAAAGGGACACGTTGCCTTGGATCGGGCGAGTTGGTCTATAAAAAGCGTTTGTAACCGTTTGTTGTAAAATGCATATGGTAAGAAAGATGTTCCTTTAAAAGTAGAATACAATAATCCACACAAAATTATGCCTCGAAATTGCGTGGTTTTCCTTTTACATTGTGAGCTAACACGGTCCGCCACTTTGTGGAGACCAACATTTTGCTCTACAAAATGGCGTGCCGTGTTAGTTCACAATGTAAAAGGAAAACCATGCAATTTCGAGGCATAATTTTGTGTGGATCATAGTATTCTACTTTTAAAACATCTTTCTAACCATGCATTTTATAACAAACGGCTTTACAAATGCTTTTCATAGACCAACTCGCGCCCGATCCAAGGCAACGTGTCCCTTTAAACAAGGATTACAGAATGTTGAATGCTATCAACAGAGTAAATGCACAAAAAGTATCGGAGATCCCTGTGGAACTCCAAGCCGAGGCATTTTGAATGAATAATAAAGGTGAACGAACTAAACCCAAGACATTGAACGTGCGTAATTTCCGGATGGTACCTCCTTGTCAAGTTCCCCCGCGGAAGTTTCAGGAGGAAAACCTACCACGTACCAAGTATAATGGGGGAAAACCTGAAAGAATTTTAATATTTAGGAGAGGAGTATAACAATTAGGCTAGCCTGCTGTAAACTTATGCGTTGTAAAATCTGTCATTAGGGGGCTACAAAAAGTGTGACATATTGATAACTGAAACTTGCATCTGATCTCACCAAAATAAGACATCGATGCCAGAGATCGTCGTGTTATTTTTATGAAGTGTATAACACAGGAAGCACATTTTGTTATAATATTTAAAATATAATTTCTTTAGATTATTCCACCGGTGATTATTCACCCAGACGCGACACTGGCAATATATGGAAACTGTTGTGGGTAAATCTGGAGACTGCTTGGAACATAAATAGAGCCTCCGACAACAACAAAAAGGAATACGAAGTGAAACAGTCGAAGTAAAACAAAACTTTAAAAGACAAAACAAAAACAAAAACTCCAAACAAACCTACAGCTTGCATAACAAGGAGAGCTTGGGGACACATGTCCCAACCCCATTGATTGATGTATGTGCCCTGGTTCCCCCCTCCAAAAAATAAAAAAAACAAATACAAATATCTGATGGGCGTTTCGGATTAAACATTACCAGAAGAAAATTATATATTTTATAAGCTTTCATTTACTAATTAAGTAATAATTTCAAAACTATTTTTCTATTGACACGCACACAACGTATTTGTTTTTATCTCCATTACAGAATATTCATGCTTAATGGCAATGACATACAAGAGCGCTGAAAGAGGGGCTTTTTAAAAAAAAAATGCAAACGGAAACAACAGTTTTACTTGGCCAGAAGTGCCCCCTTTAAAAAAATGGTACACCCCTTGTGCCCCCTAAAATTTGGACTGTATTCGTCACTGCTCCTACACCCCACTATGTATGGTATTGCTCCATCAATCTCTGTTGGTGCCAGCAGATAGCCTTGCTCTATATAGCTACCTCTGTCCATCACAATATGAAATACGGTCATGTTTCTATTGTATACACGTTCTTCGTTCCCCCTTCACAGCCTTGACCGATCCTAATTAAGCTTATCAGGTTGTCAGACAAGTGATGTTGAAAGGCTTTCCTTCTACCGTCGTTAAAGGGCCTGTATACGTTGGGTAATGACTCTGAAAATTAATGGCAATAAAAACTTACTTGGTAAGAAGTACAGCAGCTTTGGATAGATATATATATAGCATGATGCATTTTGAGAAACGTTTTACTTCGAAGTACTGCGGTTATGGAAAAAGAAATCACTTTTTATCCCCCAAAATTTGAATCTTAGAAGCGTTACTGCGTGTTTCCTGCGTGGACATAACCGCTCAAGATTTTCGGCAACATCTCAAAAACGCTTCCACCTTTTGAATAAAATTTTCACGGGTTTAATGTTATGGTATATATCTACAACTATATAGATTGAAACAAACAGTGGGTTCCAATTACCAAACGTATACAATCCCGTTAAACCCCGTATTTTGTAGATATTATGTACAAATATACACACACACTTATACATATAATTATATTATTCATGATTTATTATTATTGATAAAAACATAGTTCATGGTAGCCAGGGGCTGAATTAGGGAAAAGAAAACAGTGGTTCTAAAGAACAAAAGAAGAATAAATAAATAAATAAATAAATAAATAATATAAATCAAGTAACAACAACAACAGCAACAATTAAATAATCTCTGAGACATCAACAGTTAGAAAGTTAACGGAAAATTAAACTTGAGACTTGAAATAAAAGTAAAAAGCTTGAGAGAAAATAGTAAATGAATGATTTATAAATGGAATAAAAGCAACTTATCATTGGTCACAAAATCCGAGACAGAAAAGAAAATTGACAGTAGGATCTCTTCTCATCACGACGTCATACAAATCATCGTCCCTCGCAGGAGACTATTGATTTCTTAATTTACCATTTCCTGTTTGGATGCCGCAATATGGAGGAACGTGTTTGAAACCAACGCCCACGTTTGCTTTAAATGGATTTTATCTGTTTAAAGGCATCGTACACGTTTGGTTATTACTCAAAATATATATTAGCATAAAAACTTACTTGGTATTGAGCAACGGAGAGCTGTTGATAGTATAAAACATTGTGACAAACGACTCCCTCTGAAATAACGTAGTTTTTGAGAAAGAGGTAATTTCTCACTAAAATATTTGAATCTGAGAAAGACTTCAGACCTGAAGCCTTTCTCAGGCATCTGAAAGCACACAAATTTGTGCAACAAGGGTGTTTTTTCTTTCATTATTTTCTTGCAACTTCGATGACCAATTGAGCCCAAATTTTCACAGGTTTGTTATTTTATGCATATGATGGGATACACAAAGTGAAAATACTGGTCTTTGACAATTACCAAACGTGTTTAGTGCCTTTAAATGGATTTTATCTTTTAAAAGGTAGTGTTATAGATTGGTAAATACTCCACAAATGTATGACCATAAAAACATATTTGGTGAGAAGCACTGCAGCTGTTGAAAGTATCACCTATTTTAAATAAAGAAAGGATTCCCTTCAAAGCAATATGGTTTGGATAATTTGTCACCCAAAAACATTTCAATCTGAGAAACGATTCATGCATGAATCGTTTCTCAGATTTCTGAGGGTTGGTGTCCGTTCGCGAATGCTGCGGCCAGAGATGCAGTTGATACCCGTTGTCACCTCGCTAAACGTGGATGGATTCGACGTTCGTGTGAAAATACCGTGACAGTTTTTTGTAGTTTTCTCAGCAGGTAGACGCTGTATTCAACTGAAACTTTCACTTGTGACTTTTATTGTATCTTTTATTAAACTGTTGCCTATAAATCAGCATAACGTTGACAAAAACCAATCTATGACCCTACCTGTAAACACAGCCGAGCTCTCCTTTTTGTCACATGTTTTCAGTTTGGATAATTTTGATAAGCTCCAGAGAAAACAGTAAATAAATGAATTATAACGGAATAAAAGCAACTTACTACACTGGTCACAAAATGTTGATATTTATACTAAATGCTAAAGAACATCATTCTAAGAATGTGAGATTTAAACAACATTAGTTCCAACAAAACCGATGTATCTTTCGTGCGGTAGGATTATTATCTGTGAATTTGACAGTAATTTAGGCAAACTTTCTGTATGGATAAAATCTGTTGAAGACGAGCAGAGTATACTGTTCGAAACGTCGAGACCAAACCGGCTCTTTTCAGAGCCAACACTCCTCCCAAAAGAGATTTTACACATGGTTGTACCCGCAAGTTTACTACTATTTATAGTTACTTCTTAAAATCTGTTGTAATGTTATAACTTTTGGCTTTTGAATAATCCTTTACTTTTCAATCATTTTTACTGAAGCTAAATATTCCAATGAAATAACAAAAATGAGGAAGTGGTGGGGAAAATCAATAATATAAGGCAGGGAGCGTGTTGACAGCAGTACAATGAGGTAGAACCAGCCAAGGTCAGAACTAATCATATTTCATAAATCTGGATGCTCCTTGTTAAAGGCACCGTACACGTTTGGTAATGACTCAAAACAAATATTAGCATCAAAAACTTACTTGGTAACAAGCAACGGAGAGCTGTTGATAGTATAAAACATTGTAGGAAACGACTCCCTCTGAAGTAACGTAGTTTTTGAGAAAGAGGTAATTTCTCACTAAAATAATAAAAACTTCTTGCAAGAAGTTTTTATTCCTATCTGAAAACCACTTATCTTGATACCAAGTGCAAATCTTCTGGGGCTTCGATTTGCGATCTTCATGACAAGCTTCTTGGTCTTAAACTTGTCTTCAGGGGTTAAAGTAGTAGTGATTTTATGTAATTGTCCAAAATCGTGAGACGGCTTAGACTTGCATCATAATAATGTATCTTTTCTGGCTTATATTTTTAGAAAGGTTTCTTTTACAGTATGTCTATTAAATAGCCTAAAATAAACAAAATGTTTCAAAAACATCAGTTAACCATTTTATGAAGTTGCTACTGACAGCTTCCAGTACGATTGTTGTAATTTAAGTAGAAAGTAATCATAACATGTGCATACATTAAAAGCCAATCTAAAATCTATGAGATTCCAACTTCATTTGAAAACATGTTGCAAACTTAAAAGAAGTACAACTGAGTAGGCATATAGTCAGCATTAACTGCTTAACTTGTGTGAAAAGGTGTTCGTCTCTTTCAAAAATCAACACAAAAATGTTGCTTCAGTACATGGCATCCTTGTTATTGTTACAGTTAGGGCCTATGTAAACTTGAAATTACATGATAATTCACCCAGTAAACAAAAGAACGTGCAAAACACGTGAAAATCATCATTTTCGGGTTACCCATTATTTTGGTGTGAGTCACGTATTTTACACACGGGATAATGCAGTGATAGGCGTTAATACGTTTTCTCAAAAAAGTCACGTGATTTCTTCACGTTAAAATAACGGCAATATAACTATTCTAATAACGTTATCGGCTTGTTGTTAAATAACGGGTTTTGCACACACGGAATAGTTGCGTTTATAAAGACCCGTTCTTAAATCGCGTTTTACTCACTTAAAGGTATCGTACACGTTTGGTATTTACTCAAAATATATATTAGCATAAAAACGGACTTGGTAACGAGCAACAGAGAGCTGTTGATAGTATAAAACATTGTGAGAAACGACTCCCTCTGAAGTAACGTGGTTTTTGAGAAAGAGGTAATTTCTCACTAAAATAATAAAAGACTTCTAGCTAGAAGCCTTTTATTCCTATCTGAATGCACACAAATTTGTACAACAAGGGTGTTTTTTCTTTCATCATTTTCTTGCAACTTCGATGACCAATTGAGCCCAAATTTTCACAGGCTTGTTGTTTTATGCATATGTTGGGATACACCAAGTGAGAACACTGGTCTTTGACAATTACCAAACGTGTACCACGTTTTTGTCTCGTTTTAGAATCACGTTTTTCAAACTTAGAAATCACGCTGTTTGTCCGTTCTTATGAAGATAACAGGTTTATGTATTCCTGTTTACAAACCCTAATATGTATGTTTTCCTGAACACCTAGTTTTTGTGAAATCACAAAAACTCAACGTCTAGTTTTCAAGAAGTGTTTTTATTAATTTTGTACTTTGGTCTGTTTTAGACTTTTTCTAAACTGTTATACTTGGATTGGTACTTTTTATTGTACTGCGAAATGATAGCCATTTTGTAAATTGTTTCTTATTCTACCTTTACCTTTTCCGAAGGACAAATCTGCGATGGCCCTACAGCCAAATATCTTTCTCGTGACATACTCTGACTGTGTGCCAAATTCCATGTTATCATCAAAGGCACAATTCCCCCAAGTAAATCACCTGTCTGCCCCCTGCAGTTAGATTTAAAATTAACTTACACTTGTGGGGGAAAAAACATTCACTTTTCCCTTTATACGAGGACCACTATAGAGCTAATTACAACAAGAGTGTGAAATTAATTAACGATTCACAATTGCACATTTTGCCATCAATGGCAGATTTTACGATTAAACTTTCAAACCTTCTTTACAACATGTGTGCGCAACATAATGCATTAAATATGCACAGATTTGTACATAACTTAGATGGCCATAGTGAAAAACTTCCATTAAAATATTTATGCCTGAAATGCTAACTGTTTTGAAAAAATCAGTAAAACACAATTAGTTTTGATCTCGCGAGTCCAAAACCCGGTATTTGAAAACAGTGACAACACATAACATGATTTGTCACTACTTTATTTGGACTACGGTGACCGCTTGAGTTCAAACTTTCACAAGTTCGGAAGCTGGTCTTTGTCAATCACCAATTTTGTTCGAGTGTTTTTAAAGGGGCCTGTTTCACTCTAAAAAAAATTCCCGGTCAGTATTGACCCTGTTCTGGGTCCCGGGGGGGGGGGGGTTCTGATCCATTTCTTCGTCAGTAAGACCAAGAACCTGTGTCAAAATAACCCAGAAATTGGTCGAACTGACGTAAAATCAGACCTAATTTCCCATTTTTCCATTCAGTTTCCGGATCAGTCTGACCCAGAAATGGTTCATCGGGACCCGTGATCCGGGTCAATTCTGACCCATGAGTCTTTAGGGTGTTCCTCATCTCAGTTGTGTTCATTGAAAGAGTCTAGAGTATAATTCTGCAAAAACTTTTTGTTTTTCAAAGACACATCCAAATTATACAAACAACCTGTGAAAATACTTGCTTATTTCGATCGGTGCAATCGAAATAAGCAATTGTGATTTGTACGGTTCTTAAAATGCTAATTTCTCAAGTTAGAGAGTAAAATTTATCTGGCTAGGAATGGTACTGGTATAAAATTCGAGTGTGATTGGATGAATACCTATCGTACTTTGGGTACTGCATTTCGTACAAGGTATAGGCTACGTCAAGCACATTATACTTTGATTTAAGTTTTGTAATTTGGTGGAGTCCATGTAAGATTCAGATTTTAAACACACCGTTGAAAACATAAATAAATAATAGTTTGTTTTTTTCTAAATACATTCTAGCATGTTTGGAGTTAAACTGTGGGTTGATGTTTTTCCTCCAAACCCGGCATATTGGACATGACGTTTGCCATTAAACATTACAGTCACTCGGGGATACCCCCCCCCCCCATCCCTTTTGGCAAATCGTCATATTCGTTCCTTTAGTTTGCTTTTGCCCGTCGGGTCAAAATGACATATATTAAAGGCAAAGTATACCTTTGGCTTTTGGCATCGTTCGATTATTTTAATCCTATATCAATGTAGATACATATAAAATAAAACTAACTTGTGGAAATTTCATTTCAAAAGGTGACGTTTTGAGATATCACCGAAAATCTGGAGCGGTTATGTCCAGGCAGGAAGAATACTCCGTAAATAGAATACACAATCTGAGAAACGTTTCATGCATGATGAAACGTTTCTGTTTAAAATTTCTTTTAATCCATTTCTCTAAAACCACATTCCTTAAAAAAGAATCCTTTCTCAAATGGTATACATTATCAACAGCTGCAGTGCCTCATAACAAGTAAGTTGTTATTGTCATTAATTTTTGGAGGAAATACCAAAGGAATACCCTCCATTTAAAATGACATATTATACTCGATCCAGTCGAGTTTTTGCAATCCTGATGCAGAGTTTTGGGTAACTGCGTTCCTTATTCGGATGAATTAAAATAATGAACGAATTACGAAATCATTTTCAAAGCTTTGGAATATTTTGTGTTTCTATAACATGACGTAGGCCTCATTTTGACTTACCGATAACCACAGCGATAATGAAGCTAACCCACTGCAGCATGCTGTGCATCTTCCCGTTTCTATCGGCGTCCTAGACACCAGTAAGTTACGCCAGAAATCCTCCAATGAATGTGCAATGATTAAAGGGACACGTTGCCTTCGGGTTGGGCGCTGTTGGGCGCTTTTGGGCTATAACAAGCGTTTGATGTATAATGAGCACGGTCGGAAAGATGTTTAAAAAGTAGAATATAATTATCCACACAAACGTGCCTTAGAAATGCTTCGCTTTTGCTCACTTTCGCGAAACAAAACGCTCCGCCATTTATGGGAGTCAAGATTTTGACTCCCATAAATGGCGGACAAATTCTATTAGTCTTATTTCCAGTCGCAGCTGTTGAACTACGACTGAGCAATTATTTTATTAAAAATGTTACGATTACCATCTGTTTATTGTATTCCAATAAATATCCAACACCGAGCTGAATCTAGCACAGTATTGGGCCCGATATAGCCAGCCGGCGATTAGAACACATGCAGTACAGGGAGGTGAACCAAATGTGATAGTTTGTCTCCTCCCTGTACTGCATGTGTTCTAATATTCTGAATATGCGGCTGGCCGTTCCGCAAATACCTGGCTGGATATTTTGGACCCAATACTGAGCTAGCTTTAGCTCGGTTTACAAGTTGCGAGCGAGGTAGAAAATGAGATTATTACCCGGTTTTCATCTGACCATAGAGCAAGGAGATCTGACTGGTTTACCGGGCCACTGACTACGGCACTAGCGTAACGACTGTTCGTCGCGCATTTTGCCCATTACATGGGACGGTGGTATTTACGGCTGGAAATACGTATACGTTTCGCGGGGCAGATCTCGGGGTCAGATGGCAATGTTGTTTTTTTTTAATCACCATTCACTAATTATAACACATTAAAGGCATGTTATTGCACGAACAACTCTTAATAAGGATATGGAACACTTCCAAACAGCAAAATTTCTTGAGATTTTAAGGCAACGTGTTCCTTTAAACACAGCGCATTATGAAAACAACAACGCGTTGAACTCAGTTTTATCGGTAACTGCGACAAACGAAAGACGGTTTCTTCCAAGCCAGCGATCTGTGGCGTACCGGAGTCTCGTGGTCTTTTCAAGTACAATATCTGCTTGGCGATGTGGTAAACATTGGGCGTTGCCTTTTGAAGATGCGCCAACCAATCAAATGACAGCATGAGCGGTGGATGAAATTCACTAATAGTCAGGGAAATTAATCGTATGCGCCGGTTACGATGGGCACCATACAGATACCAATATCAGATATTGAGTTCCATTATTATGAATACACACAAGAATACAATTACTTACAATGGAAGATCTTGTATACGCTAGATGGAAGCAGTATACCGGTTAAATTCCATTCATTTCGTAGTTTGGAGCATGCGCACATTGCAATGAGATGATTTTGTGGATAGACACCACTAAATAGAAGTCCTATAGCAACGAACGCTGAATGATAAATATTCAAAAATTCACGAAATATAGAAGTATCTCGTTCTTTTGAAACAAAAACACAAATGTTCAGTGACATCTTCACTTTCGTCTTCGTTTCTACCTGGGGAGTCCGATGACTTTCCGAGTTGTTATTTGATTTGATTTGATTTTTCAGCCATTGTCGATCCACTGCAGGATGAAGGCATCAACATAATGTCTTCAATTTTGTACGATACCAATCGACAGTATTGTTGCAGCTCGTATCTCGATCTTTTTTCCTGGTGTCCTCATTCCGTTTGTTCCCATGGCGTTCAGTGATTAGATTGCTGAGCTCCAACGTTTATCTGTTGTGCAGCCTCCGAGTTACTCCCGTCACAAAGAAAAAACAAACAAAAAACGCAGGAAGTGTTGATTTTCGGACAGAAAAGCATATGAAATGGATCCTACATTTTGTGAGCAAAAAAGAACGAATTTTCCAGCGCCTAGCTTACCCAAAATATCCCAGATTGAGAATCAATGATCCTGAGATACAATATCGGACCTTATTTCAACAACCTCTGAAAGTATTGACCAGAAAGTCTGTCGTTTACAGAAATTGTGGAGGGCCTCGAAATTATTAATGAGGCTCAATCACTATTTATTGGGTGTAGTTATTACGCGTAAATCAATTTCCTGATACATTTTAAGCAACTGACAAGAGGTGAGAGGAAATGAAAAAAAGTCACAAGTTTATATTTTTTCATGGAGGCAACACATACCCACATGTTGCTCTTGCAGCTTTATCATTATTGGCTAAAATCTTATACATAATAGCGGAGTACATATTTATAAATTATAAAGTACTATTAGGATTCAATAATTAAGTTATTTTTCACAGACAATAACTGTAGCATTTTTATGGCCATCAACGATATATCAGGGAAAATGGTTAAAGACAAACAAGAAAAAACGTTTACTTTTACCTAATGCTAAAGAAAATCAGTTCGGAGCCGCTGCACGGAACCTCAGGTGACATAAAATGCTACCCAAACGAAAAGGGGGCATCCTGGCCCTCCAGTAAATTACGGAGTTCTGGGAGTGCCATTACCTATTTGTCGACTATGAATGATAAAGTACTACGTCAATGCTAAAGGGTGAGTTTTTTTTCAGAGGGGATTTTCAATGTATAGGAGGGTTCCTACCACACTCTGTGCATTTCATTTATTTTGTAATGCCATTTTGCTGTTTTACCGAATAAATATTTCAATTTTGTTTGTAAATTTATCTACCATGTATTATCTCTGTACTCCTGTATTTCGGTGTTGCTATTTTTTAATCTATAGTTTTGCAATTTTTTACGATTATTTTATCTTGTAATGCCACATGATTCAGCTTTGTGCAGCCAGTTGTTCTTTTTTTTATGATTGATTGAAAATGACTTCTACCGTTTCATAGAAAGTAGACTTTATGACCTTATTGTCTTATCTTGATAAGTGATATGGCACTCAAGGGGATCCTTAGAAAATAAATAATATGATACACACGGATTTTCCTGACCTGGTTTTAAAGCGCGTGGACAACATTGGTAATTGTCAAAGACTTTATGTGAACCAAAATATACATGAAATATGAAATAACAAACCTGTGAAAGGTTTATATAGCTCAATCGGTCATCGGAGTCACGAGCAAATACATTGTAGAGAGTTTTTATTTCCAAACATGGGATTTTGGACTTGCGAGATCAAAACTAATTGATTGTTTTTGTTTTCAAACATTGGATTCTGGACTTGCGAGATCAAAATCTAATTGTTTTACCCATTTCTAAAAGACTATAACATTTGTTCAAGCAAAAATATTGCAAGGGAAGTTTTGCACCATTACAGTCTCTAAAGTTATGTGCTAGTCTGTGAACATTTATTATATTTTCAATCTTACCAATGTTATACGCTTTAAGGGATCATTTTCTTTTGGCAAACTATAAGAAGCAATAAACAATTAATGAGCTACGGTACATTGTATTGCAAAGTCTTTATACAACAAATTACATTGTCATCGTAAAATCTTCAGCTTATTGACGAGGCAAGAAAATCAACAGGGGAAGTCTTACACTGTTTCACGTTGAACTTCGACAGTACTTCTTATGGGACGGTTTCGGGCGCTTGTCAGGTTAAAACACGATGTCTGTGTTGGGCAAACACACAGAGTAGTCAGTTCGTTTCGGGAATGTTCACATCATTGGTAACGTACAGTGGAAATGGCACCATACCCAAAGTAATATTGCCTTTGTACGAGCTTTAAAAGTCTTAATATTTCTCTAACACCGTACCAAGTGTTCCAGGAAAACACAGTATAGCACATAGAGCGCAATTACCTAGATTGTTACAATTTAATTGTCCTCTGTGATGCTAAAATGGTCGTTTACGGGTTCGAGTGCGTTTTATCAACAAACCTACATAGCTTTATGGTTTTATCAATCTGCAGATCTAACTCGACCTCCGCTGGATGAATTTGCCTTGGCATGCATTTTATCAATATGGCGGCGCATAGCAAAACATCAATACATACAAAGCTTTTGGCTGTTATAGTCCATGATGCCCTTGCTACTATTAGCCCACAGATTCTTGCCTGGAGATGCTCTTCCATGACGTCCTACATGGAGGTGTCTTAACGCACGTCTTGCGTTTTGCGGCCTCCCTCAACTTCTTCTTCTTCATTGCGGAGCGAGCGTAATTCGCGTAAAGCCTCTCCAGATCACGCGAGATTATAAGGTGGCCGAGGCCAGCGCCCCCAACGACAACCACAAGGAACCAGGCGTTGTACGTCATAATGATAAGCATCAACATGTAACCGAGCGTAAGCTGGACCATGCTAATGACAGTTTGTAAAAGGTGGAAAAGCACCCTGCCGAAAAGAAGGGGGAAAACAAAAGCATAATTACTATCACAAACAGTAGTGTACTCAATGTTCGTTATTCACATTCATTTCTAGTGTGATGACTTAAAAACCCTCCAGGGAAGGGTGCAAAAAGAATCCCAGTGAGTCAGCACGTGCACTTCAGCTGCAGCAAGACTGAGGTTTTTTTTTATTAATACAAAAATGTTGTGTGTGTGTGAACTTGACTTCTTTCAGGCTTGCAACTGTTTGACAACATTCATAAATGTCCTTGTGGAGTATTCCAATATTCAGGTCTAACAATGTTTAATTTAATTTAGTTGTCAGAGTTATTACTATATATAATTATTTTCGTTTGGCTAATTGCACGTATTTCAATAGATTACATATGTAAAACCATGTGGTATGGTGGCTGAGAAAAAAATTGTAGTAGTATTTCCTTAGTTTGATCATTTGAACTGATGTGAAATGCAATGGAACTGTCTTATCTGGAAGGGTGGGGGTAAATTAATCATTGTTGAGAGAGTTGTGCACTAATGAGTGGTTTGCTGAGACAGCTGCAGTACACGTGCTTCCCCCCCCCCCCCGAGGATTTTAAAGTTTTGCGTTATTGTGGACATTTAGGGAAGCATTAATAATGCTAGCAGACCAACCAGGTAATATTAGTTGTTCTCGTAAATGTGGGCACGATCAGAACTACGTTTAACTGGGACAATAATATGTACCTGGTGTCTGCTGCCACCTAGCGTCCCAAAGTCTGCCATTGCCGCTACAGACTGTTCCCCTGTCTTTATCCACAAGGAAAAACAGCCACTGGTCTTACAAACCCAAAGATTTCATTGGATAGACACGTAGGCCCTTTTCAAATCCACGGCTTCGGCTTCGGATTCGGCTCAGGCTAGCTAGGCCCCTCAGTTGTTTTGACTATACGCGTGATATGCGTTCAGGGATTCAGACGACGAGAGAATGGAGCCTGAAGCCGAATCCAAAGCCAAAGCCGTGGATTCGAAAAGGGCCATAATATACGCACACGAGTCCATGATGTGTACGGTACACACGCAGTACATCAATGCATGCAAGGTCAAAGGTACGTTTGGCAGGAAGCTGCCAGGTTCTAAAGGACGGTTTCTGGCGTTACTCGCGAGCCTCTAAGTGTGACGTCAGATGTTCGAGCTAGTGGTAATTATCTTCCTTTACAAAATACCTTTGAGACATGTGGCGCTATGTTAACTAATCCCAATACCGAGAATAATATACTGTACCTTGTGCTCCGCGTAATGTTCTTCTGACTTGGTTCCCTCGCGTCACTGGTTCCCTGGATGATTTCCCATCTATCGGGCAGGAACTCTAAGGAAAGGCTTCTCCACATTGTATCGATTCGCGCCTCTCTTTGCTCGTCGTTTAACTCTCCATCTTGGACACAACATGGCGGCTGGTTGACGACGTCATTCTGGCTGCGTAGCATTTCTGTGTCAAGGAATGATATCTTCTCGCCTTCATTAGTATCTGCTGTGTAATTAGTATTGGGTGCAGAACATGACTGTATGCAACTCTGTCCTCCAACACAAGAATCTGGTTTCTGATTTCCATTTATCCACGGTGATCTTTCCTCCTGCTCCACGCACAGTGGGTCTTCCGCTGTTGCTTTTGTTTCCTGAAGACTTGTGTATCTGGTCAGAGGTATTCTGTCTGAATGTCTCCTGATCACTTTGTTACCATCGCCGTAACCCGATGACCGCGACGGCACGGGGACCCTTCTCGTGCACTCTCGGCTGATACGTCGCAGAGCCTCGATGAAGAACGCTGCCCCACTGACGGCAAGGAGTACCAATACGAAATCTGAAATTTGAATAGACATTCGGTTAGTTTTCTAGGCAGTTGCGGAGACGTACAATAGCAAAAATCAAACATCATGACGAGTCAAGTCAAATGATAGGCCTAAGCCATAACCCCATCCTGTCATACAACCACCTCGTTTCCGCTCACAGCGCGAACCTTTAAATAATGACGCCCTCCAAGTAGATTTTTGTCTTATATGCTGATTCCAAAAGTATGCTTGAATGCCATAGGCTCATGATAATTTGTGACTGTTTGTGCAACAAAGTAACCCAGTTGTAGTTCCTTACAATTTTAATGAGCTGCAAATCAGTGTCCACAAGAACAACAACACAATGTATGGAGATGGATGTCCGGTCACTTTTAGCCGTATAAAAAATGACGCACTAGCGATAACAAAATGTAGTTCCTCATCCATTTATTCGTTCACTGTTGGTTGTTTGTTCGTTTTCGGACGTCAATGTGAAAGGTGAATGGGATGCGGGTTATTTATAAAGATGGTAATTAATAAGGATTAAGGAACTAACTTTGTTTCAATAAACCCACGGAGGAAGTATGATGTACATGTTTTCACCACCCCCATGCCCCCCAGCCCCTTTGACAGCATGACAAATAAATAACAAATAACAGCATACTGTAACTTGTGGTGTACGATTGTACGTCCAGTAAGCAATGCTGAATGTTTTCCCACTTCAAATGTGTACACAGTAGATCATTGTTGTGTACATTCCAGAGCAGGTTTGATTTAAATGTATAAGCCATCGGCACACTTACCTTTTGTGTTCGCAACCGTCCAGCCTTCATGCAGGAGATTTACCACACGCCCACTGAAAAAGAAATATTCCTGTTTGAGAGAAGAAGAAGAAAAAGCAGATCGATCATCGGTTATGAGTTGAGATTTATCAGTGTATATACAGGTATCGCATGGGAAAAGCCGGGGAGTGAAAAGAAAAGGTTTACCATCATCATCATTGTGCAGCGGGAGATATACGTTCGGTCTTAGACTAGAGATGGTTGTTCGTTGTACGGATCAACTCTACCGGAAAGCGATCCAAGCACGCTCGTGTAATCCAACCGTCTGGTACTCTTCGCAATAGGAGTAGACTTTGTGTTTGCACGGGGGGGGATTATTATTACAAAGAAAAGCCTTTAAAATGAGAGCGGTCCATTGGCTGCCTCCGGTAAAACTATAACCCTATGCAACATACGACCAGCGTGTACATGTGCTTCTGTCTGTGTGAAAAAGGAAAATCGCAACAGGGTCCCGTCGGGGGTTACTGATGATTGCAGGCAATCCAAAAACGTCATTGTTTGACTGGTATGTGGGTGAGACCTATGTTTTGACATAAATGGAGCGGCTGTGTACTTATCGAACACTAATTCTTTAGATCAATACGACAACGAGTGTGGTTTGGCAGCAGGGGAAAGTTGTAGGCAATGAAAGTGCGCGTACATTCAATGTGTAGCCTTAAATGTGTGCATGGACCCACCCCAACCGCAGATGGCGCTGTGTAATGCTGCAATCTGTTTAGGGGTGCACCACACTATAGTTCAATGCTAATGCTAAACATTCAGAAATACTCGCAAATATTTCAAATGTCTCTCAGCCTCTTGAAATTTAAATCAGATATATTTTCTGACAACTAGAATTCATTTTTCTTTTCAAATGTTATTAGGTTAGCGCATGGAGGTAGAATTCCTCCATGGTTAGCGGTAGAATTTTTGAGCTCTCATTCATCCAAAATGAAAAAAAAAAACCTGAACGAGTACGAGTGAAAGGTGGCTCTACAGATGTCAAAAAATTGTGCCATATTTAGAGAGATGCTGTACCCAAAAATACTCCAGGTTGAAAGTCAACAACCTCAGGGGCACCAAATTTGACAATTTCTCATCAACCCATAATAGCCATACCTTTGATTTACAGAAAGAGTTGTGGGTCTACGATTTGTTCATGAGGCTTTAAAGGCGCTGTACACGTTTGGTAATTACTCCTATTAACATAAAAACTGACTTGGTAACGAGCAACGGAGAGCTGTTGATAGTATAAAACATTGTGAGAAATGACTCCCTCTGAAGTAACGTAGTTTTTGAGAAAGCGGTAATTTCTCACTACAATAATAAAAGACTTCTTGCAAGAAGCCTTTTATTCCTATCTGAAAGCACACAAATTTGTACAACAAGGGTGTTTTTTTCTTTCAACATTTTCTTGCAACTTCGATGACCAATTGAGCCCAAATTTTCACAGGCTTGTTATTTTATGCATATGTTGGGATACACCAAGTGAGAACACCGGTCTTTAATAATTACCAAACGTGTTCATACAGTGCCTTTAATATCGCATGATTTTTCTCTCTACTTAGTGAAGTGCACCCGCTCAATTTTTAGTTTCTGCAGAACATTTGGATCAAGAGTCATAATAATATGTCCCTGTCAGCTCTGATCTCCATCAATCAATAACGAATGAGATGTTAGACAGGTTTCGAAACAATAGAATGTTTTATGATCCCAAGGGGTGAGAGAGCCATTGCTGACGAAAAAGTCTGAAACTTGGAACCGGATCTTTGGAGGTGTGTCCAATGATTTATACCGTCGTAGCGTGTTTGTACGGTGAGAATGGAGCTTGAAGGCGTTTTTATGATTGAAAGTATAAATCTGGTAGCATATTGGACAATATTTTTGTCTAAAATGCGACAATTTGGTGCGAGAAATTTGCCCCAATATTTGTTTTTTATAACTTGCATTGACGTCACACATATCTATTGGGTGCGTCGATTAGCTTGCCCAGGTCGACCCAGGTGAGCCACGAGAATTACGTCAAAGCTACTCTGGGTCGATCAACCCATGCAAACTATCGAACGCACCTTTAGTCTGCACATGGTCTGTCATTTTGAAAGTACACCGTGTCCGAATTAGCGGCTACGGTTTAATGCTATTAAAGGCAGTGGACACTATTGGTAATTACTCAAAATATTTATTAGCATAAAACCTAACTTGGTAACAAGTATTGGGGAGAGGTTGATAGTATAAAACATTGTGGGAAATGGCTCCCTCTGAAGTGGAGTAGTTTTCGAGAAAGAAGTAATTTTCCACGAATTTGATTTCGAGACCTCAAAATTAGATGAGGTCTCGAAATCAACTTGCATCTGAAAGCACAGAACTCCGTGTGACAAGGTTGTTTTTTTCTTTCATTGTTATCTCGCAACCTCAATGACCAATTGAGCTCAAGTTTTCACAGGCTTGTTATTTTATGCATATGTTGAGATACACCAGAGAAGACTGGTCTTTGACAATTACCAATAGTGTCCACTGTCTTTAAGTACATAACGTCCCCAGCAACACCCTTATAGCGACAGCCGTATCCGTATAGTCATAGCCGCCAAGTCGGATATTAGATTGCTTGTATAGCACACAGGGGAATCTGACCACAATATGGCGGAAACCAGACCGTAGGTGATGACGTCGTGTACATATGTCAGCGAGGTAAACGCCGTGTTGTTGAAAACTAGAGGGAGGGAATAAGTGTACTCTTCAATCATAATAAAAATTCAGCAAGGCAAAAAACTGTGGCCCTCAGACAAAACGAACATAAACATATCATAACATATCATAAATAAAACGAACACCGTGAGGTGTCTTCCCCCCCCCCAGGGCCGAACCTGTAAATGACAAGTAGGCCTACAAGAAGATTGAGAGAAATACCAATAATGTGATAAAACCAGCCCCTTCCCTAGCTACCCCTCCCCCTTGTTTCCTTCTTCATTGTACATTACATCCCTAGGGTTTTTCTGTGTGCTTTAATTCTGCCGCTCTCACTTTTCATTTCTTCCCCCCTGACTGCTTCAATGGTACACCAGTATTGTTTATGTGTGTTGTGTTGTCATAACCTTTGCTAGTGGGGTTGAAACGTCAGGCCATGATTAACTACCGTATTTTTTGCAATAAAATCTCTTGACAAACATTGTTGCGAGTTTCGCTTTTACTTTAGAGGAAAGACAGCCCCCCTCCCGTTCCCATCGAAGCAGACTACAGGCTTTTCCTATCATTACAAATAAATAGCACACAATTTTTTTCCTACTCTTTCCTCACTTGATGGCAACTGAGACGCTTGTATTAAAGTTTAATCATTATTATTATTATATATTTCTGGTAATGAAACCAAGGATGCCTCACAAGTGAACTTAATCACTGTAGCTCGAAAGCCTGAGGAAACCTGTAAATGAGGGTGCTTGCAATGTGAACCAGAAACACCGGGGTTAAACCCCTACTCTTCCACGATAAGTGTTTTGGGTTCTTTTACGTGCACTACCAATCCTAGTACACGGGACCAACGGCTTTACGTCCCATCCGAAGGACGAAGCATGTGGTTAAGTGTCTTGCTTAAGGACACAAGTGTCATGACTGGGATTCGAACCCACACTCTGCTGATAAGAAACACCAGAGCTTGAGTTCGGTGTTCTTATCCGCTCGGCCACGACACGCCACAAAATCATAAAGGAGGGTAAAAGGAAATCCCCAAATCAGAATACTCAGCTTGACTTGATCAAATCGAACTGACACGCGAGGTTACTCACAAAATAATGTAAGCCAGGCTGCCAGAATAAGCCGTGGTAACAGTTATCAAAATACAAAACAATGACGGTTGGAGACAAAGTCCGACCTGATTATCAACTTAAAGGCAATGAACACGTTTGGTAATTGTCAAAGCAGTATTCTCACTTGGTGTATCCCAACATATGCATACATTTGGGCTCAATTGATCGAAGTTGCAAGAAAATGATGAAAGAAAAAACACCCTTGTTGTACAAAATGTGTGTGCTTTCAGAAAGGAATAAAAGGCTAATCATATAGACGTTAAACCAATGTCTTTATGAGAGAGATTGGCTGTTGCCACTTTAGGCGTTTATATCCCCTTGTGGGAGTTTGCTGAGTTCCCTTGGAGGCAAGATCATCTGAACAAAACAAAAATAGTAATATTTAAATCTACCAATCAATACATAATGTATACGTTTCTTTCAGTCAATGGTTTCGCACGAAAATGAAACGCCTATTAGTTTGAACTATGGTTTGAACCTGGGTATAATCGTACGCCACATTTCCAAATAAGGATTAGGAATTCCACATTCTCACGGGAAGTTTCAATACAATATTGTAGTTTAGAATATACACCACAAGTGGCACAAGCAAGGGGTCATCAAAAGTTTACATTTCAGCCATGCCGACCATGGAGGTACATTTTGAACGTTCATACCCTAAAGCAAAGGACATATCACCGAAACCCCAATGCTTATAAATTATTAACAAGGTGAAGTTCGGTGTCAAATAACGCAGAAACTCCCTTGGGGGCATTCTTCAAGGAGTCATGGGCAGGTTGAAGTTGAAAAAAACTGACGTGGCTTTGAGCACCATCAGACACATAGCTGATGATAATAAATATATCAACCCACCTGGTAATTGTAGCCAAACATGACGATCACTTATCAGGAAATGCACACTAACAACTATGTGTGCATTTATAGGATTAACAATGTCCGTCTGTACTTTGTATACTACTTCGCAGTTCAATGCCTATATTCACACGTCCTTACTCTATGTTCACACACTGTGTGTACCTGCTCTTATGTTATAATGACTTCGATATAGGCTCGTCGATTTATCTATGGAGAATGGCCTCATTATACGCTGCTCATTTGGGTAAACAAGACAAAAAGACCCACGTTCATAAGTATGATTCACTCATTATACAATGTATATTGACGCACTATGTATATAGTCTTGATCAACCACGGTTCAGTCACAGCAGGGATCAATGTATGTTTTTAATCCACGTATGATCTATATCCACCATTGATGAAGATGCTCCATTATGTTCACTCCGTATGGGGTTTCCCCTTAGCTACTGTCGTTCATGTAGCACCTCAGCGTGATATTAAATGCACACGAGTGGCGCCATGTGCACATTCAGCATACTGCACTGAAAATCTCATTACAAGCTTTGTATGCCGTTATGGTAGTCCATAGACCTAGGGTAGTCTAGCCGATCAGAAACTGTCCTTGCAGCGCAGGGCACTTTGACTCCCACATGCCGTACAAACACCTGTTGTCAATATATCACTTTGTCTTACGATGGAATGTAAGCGTCGTATAATTTTTACCGCTTTACATTGCGGGACGCAGATTTCTGTTATCTAACCATATCTGATGGTCAAAGGTCAAGTTTGTGCTGCAGGGAGATAATTGCATGCACATCACTGAGATCTAGCTTTTAATACTATAAAATAGCCACGATGTAAACGCTTACCAATACCATGGTCACAAAAACACTGTCGGGAAACGTGGATGCTTTGGAAAATGTTTGAAAACATGAACCCTCGGGCTTTTTGTGGTGTGTTTGGAGGAAATGTCCTCCGTGGTTAAAGGTAGGGTCATACTTTGACCTCGAAAAGAAAATGTGCAATCTTTATCCGAGAGTGATGTGGTAATGGTCGTAACTTATCCATCCTGTGAAATTATTTCGTCTGAAGTGCCCCGTTGATTAGAAATCAATAACAAGTGTGTGTCGAAAAATTTGAATCTTCTAAGGTTGCATGCAGGCGACCTTTGGAAATTTCCTTGGTGCCCGTTTGTGTTGCCCTCCATCGGCCAGTTATGCGGTTGGTACCCGCAGTCAACTCGTCACACTGTCATCTAGTTTTCAATCAACACCCCATGCAATCAGCTTGTGAATTTTTGAGAAATTCGGTTGTTGCGAGTTGGTAACAAAAAAAACCCTAAAAAGGTGTAACCTCAATGTTCAAATTTACATAAAAGCAGAGCGTTTGGGGGAAAGTAAAGTCGCCAGCGGGGTACCACTTCTTATGAATTCCTCCTACCCAAATAATAGTATGTATCGGGAGAGGGAAATCATTACACCTTCGTGAACCGATCCAACACTACATTAGACAAGTTCAAGTTCAATTTAAACGCAAAGGTATGATTCAGGATTGGTATAAGGATAAAAAACATCGTTGTTTAATTTTAGTCTGAAAGCTTACTGTTCATGAAGTTCATACTGGAACCATATTTCGTGAAATATTTCCCTCTGAAATGTCACAGTCATATTAGAGAAAATTGTATCTGAAACCTCAAAAAAACACAACAGCTGATTTCGGTTGTTACAACCAAAATGAAGGACAATATGTTTGCTGAATTGTGCACGGTTTTTCACTCTTCTGGTCGCGGCCCCTCACACAACGGGATAAGCCCTAATTTGTACAGGTTTGTTATTTCATGTATGGTTGATCACACAAAGATGAACACTGTCTGCGACTATTTTGTCAACTCTACCAATCCTATCATTTAATCTTGCAAATCAAATTCATGAATATATTTATCCCTCCCCCTGTGTACAAATAAAAGTGAAAGAACACTTAGAATAAAACGTATTATAATCATCTGTCATAATATGTATTTATTTATTTATTATTACAATTTCTTTACCCAGGGTAGGCCCTACCATACTGCTACTATATTAGTATTCACCGTGCACAATTCTCATTTGGACAAGATTAGAAACTTTGGCTCCCACACATGAGACTGGGGACTCAAGTGCGTCGCACTCCAAGCAAGTGGCGTGGTGCCATGGTCACTACCCCTATAAAGGGGAACTCCGTTCGGTTCCATTTAGTAGAGCATCGCTTTAACGTTTGTTAATACTTATTCGAGAACAATTACTTTATTATACGAATAGCTGTTCAATCGTGTTTACCGTGACCATGATAACGAACGCAAAAAAACCCTGTATTTTTGCATCAGGAAGAATTAGGGCGTAATTGGCTCTTAATAAACGGGACTTTGTCCAGGCACTCAAGTCAAAGTACTTTTTCCAGTAATAGAAGTCTATGTAGCAATCCAATGGTTCCTGGGAAACACATGGCATAGTGACATTTAGTGTTGCAAGAATTACACCCAAATACATGTTTTCCCATTCCCATGCAGAATTTAACCTCCCATGACCTATGAAGGCAGAAAACCTATCAAACTTCACAATTTTTTGCACATCGCTTATATGCTCTTTCTTGGGGAATTGTTTGTTACTAAAGGCACTGTACACGTTTGGTAATTACTCAAAATATATATTATAATAAGAGAAACGACTCCTTCTGAAGTAACGTAGTTTTTGAGAAAGGGGTAATTTCTCATTAAAATAATAAAAGACTTCTTGCAAGAAGCCTTTTATTAATCTGAAAGCACACAAATTTGTACAACAATTAAGGGTGTTTTTTTCTTTCATCATTTTCTTGCAACTTCAATGACCAATTGAGCCCAAATTTTCACAGGCTTGTTATTTTATGCATATGTCAATTGGGATACACCAAGTAAGAATAATGGTCTTTGACAACTACCAAACGTGTTAAGTGCTAACGTCCTCGTTCTGGTCACACGGCAGTTATATAAACAGCACCGTGACTGCTGCAGTGAGTGTATACTTATTTGCTGAGTAGGGGGCCTTCCGCCGGATGGATGGGCGAAAACCCCTTCGCAGGGAGAAAACAGGGAAATTCCCATCCTGCTCCCATGTCTATCCAGTTGACCCCATACAGCAAGCTATACAGGGTTTAAGTTGGATTATTATACTAAATGGAAACTTAACTAATGTTGTCTTATATATAATGACGGAAACCATAGAGGTCCTTGCTCTATGCGGAAACATTACCGAGTAAAGCATTTGGCGAAGTTCCGATTTGAATGAAATTAAGGAACTGCGGATCAAGTCCAGACAAATTGTTCCGTATATTATTAAACCAACCACAGCGAAACTGTTCAAATGGAATTTCTTCTGAGCGAAAACAATTTGTATTGTTTCACAGGTTTATTTGATGAATCATGTTTGAGTCATAATATGAAGTGTGGATAGCCCACTGGTCTTTGCCAAGTACCAATGGATCACAAAAAAAACTGGAAAAAAACCGGGTGATTTGAGTCTTATTTTGGGACCCTGCATTATTCGTTTAACCTATGTTGTTGCACCTATCTGAAATAACTTGACAGGTGTGTTTTTGTGCCAATTAAGTTGTTTATCACCTCCTCTGGGTGGTTGCTTCCAAATCCAACTATAGGGCAATGACGTTGGATGAAAAAACGTGGATGTCACGGACTTTGTTGTCAATTGGCAAAGTAGAAATTTGGAGAGTGTAAAGCTGACAATATAAAGTTGGTTTAATACTAAATATAAGACACATTTAACAATAACACGGCCCAATATAGAGCTGTTATTGTGCGCAATCTTTGAAAATGGCCAGCATATTATTTCACGACAAGTGGTGAGAATTATGGTTGAACTACATTTGAAGATCGTGCGGCATTCAAAGTTTGCGCCTGAGCTATCCTGCGCAAATTTGTACATTATGGGGCCTTTCTCAAACCTCGGCTTGTGCTCCAGCTCCGGCTCCAGGCTCCGTCTGATGTTCGAACCACCGCGTACAAAATACACGCTGCTCCAAAAATGTACAACGGAGCGCAAGCCGAGGTTTGGGAAAAAGACCCAGGAAACAAAGTTTGCACCGTAAAAACAAATGGCACACCGCACGACTTTTAAAAGTGGCAATTTTCAAAGATTGCGCCCACTACAGCCTCAGCACAGAACGCCTGTGTAGGTACATAGCTCAAAACATGCTTCCGGTACCAGCTAGATACCATGTCACACCAGTTTGGTATCCTGGTTATTTTTGCTTATAGCATAAAAATGTTAGGGAATGCTTCAGAAGCTCTATGAAATCTGGCCCAGCTGGCTGAAAACAATCTTAATACTTTGTTGCGCTATGCTAGCTCACTAGTGTAGTCTGAATTCCTAAAGACCGTTTTTGTGATTCACCAGGGTTGCACGACAGCACCTCTCGGGACAGCTTGGTCGACAGCGCCCTCTCTCGAATCAAAATGACTAATGATTTCCATGATCTTACTAATCACTGTAGCCCGAACATCCGACGTCACACTTCGAGGCTCGTGAATAACGCCAGATAGCGGCCTTGAGCAACTGGCAGGATCCTGGTAGTTGCTACCATTACATTGTGTATAAACAACATTACATGCAAACGTGCGCGCCTTGTCCCATGAAATAATTGGACATGTAAAACCAGGGCCTGTCTTTATCCTTGCGGATAAAGACAGGGGACCAGTCTACAATCACTGTTTCCAAGGCTTAATTTTAAAACTAATCACACAAATTCCTCTAACAATTCCCAAATGTCTGAGCCAATCTGAATCTTCGAATCATTTTCTTTAATATTCAACATCCCATGCGCACATAAAACAAATCAGCAGATAGTCCAGAAGAACTGTGCACCATCCTTTCATTGGTTTAAAAATTGAAGGGAAACTCTGGGAATGGGGCGGCTATTGGCACCCGTGAGAACGAGGATGAACTCAGACTCTAGACATGTCGGGCGTTTTACGTGCAAAAAGGCGCGCGCGTTCTGCAGTTATTCCATTTCCATTTTCCAGCGCATACAACAAGAGCATACACAATCTACTCAACCGCACGCTTCATCAAAGGGCCTACAATCAAGTTAGATTTTTTTTAAGTACTCCTACAAGCAATAAGAGCCTAATTTTTCCATTTTGAAATTACCCTATCTGTGGAATATGAAAAAGTTGACCGAGTCCACCAAGGGTGACGACCTAGGCACACCAAGCGGACGGGATAACGGTGAGGGGCAAGCCGGGAAGACCTCTGAGGTAGGTCCCACGTTCTCGCTGCATTACACATTGTCCTAGGGGCATGGTATATTCACATTCAGTTAAAAATTAGTTTTCATTGGGGGCCTTGCATATAATTATCACACTATACGAGAACAATTATTTAACTTAGCTATTTAATATCATTATGTCATAACTACTTCTTTTGTTTCTGTTTATTTGTCTGACTTCATGTCACGTTTATGATGTTGAGAGTAAAAACCCATCACTATATAACCTTAATAATTATAACTAACACAAATTATAAGCTTTTTCTCAGTGTACAAACAGTCTGGTACGTGGTAGGACGTCAGTCTCTGTTGCACGTAGAAAATTATCATAATGGCGGCCCGTGATTCAATAATTATGCCGTTAGAGGTGACTCTAGTCCCCCCACTGCGCCCAGGGAGGAGGTCATGGCCCTGTGTGGTACGTCTCGATATTTATGGTATCCATTACCGGGCAAAAAGGAGCCATTTTCATAGAGATCCTAATTGGTTTTATTCACAGGCACACAGAATCGATCTTTGGTAACACTAGTCATATTTTCCAAGCGGACTGGGAAAGGCCTATGTTTGCCTGTTTTATCCCAACATGTTTATTTTATTTTATTGTCTGGTATGTTTCCCGGTGGGGAGCTTTGATTTGATTGATTTGACTTTTCAGCCATTGCCGATCCACTGCAGGATTAAGCCTCAGCATCAGCACGATGTCTTCAAATGTCTTTATGTTGTGCTTGTCCAATTGACTGTCACCCAGTACTGTTGCAACTCGTCTCTCCTTATGTTTCCCTGGTGCCCTCATTCCGTTTGTTCCCATTATGTCGTCCAGTGATTGATTGCATGATGAGCTCCAACGGTTATCTGTTCTGTGGCTTATGTGTCCTGCCCTGCACAGCTCACTTTTTTCTTTTTTACTCATTTCTAAAGATGTTTTTAACTATTGGTCTGTTCCCTTTTATCCATTTGTTTGTTTTTGGTCTGTTCCCTTTCATCCATTTGTTTGTTTTCTGTCCTTGTACGTAATCTTTAACATGCTTAGTTGTCATTAACTTTGGTCTGTTCCCTTTTATCTATTTGTTCGGTTTTTTTGTCCTTGCACGTAATCTTTAACATACTTTACATTATTATCATTTAAGGTCAGCTTGGAGCCTCAATAAAGGTTTTGATACATCGTGGTAATTAATGACCAAATACATACATTCATTACTTTTAATCTATAAGTTAGTTTCCATTCTAACCACAATTAGTTAACTGTACATAGCATAATGCCCTTTTCAAAACCGCGGCTTCTGATTTGGCTCTGGCTAAGGCTCCGTTCACTTGATTGAAGCCCCGTGCCGAAAGCGCACGTTTTCAAACTAACTGACGGAGCCTATAAGCCGGAGCCCAGGAGCAACCCCGTGGTTTCGAAAAGGGCCTGGATAACCATGCAACATTGGTTCAATGTTATCGACAGGAACCTTCTACACGCGATGCAACATTGGATTTAAAGGCAGCGTATCCCTTTGGTAATTATTCGAACAATTAATGACCATAAAAACTTAATTGGTAAAGAGCACTGGCGAGCTGTTGACATTATAAAACATAGTTAGAAACGACCCCCTTTGAAGTAGTGTAGTTTTAGAGAAAGGGGTAATTTTCCACCCCAATCTGAGAAAGGCTTCAGGCATGAAGCTTTTCTCATGCATCTGAAAGCACACAATTCTAAGCAACAAGGGTGTGGGGGGTTTTCCAAGGTACCTTGCCTTTAAGCAAAGTAAGTTGGAGCCAAAGGTTTCCCGAAATTGTTCGAGCACTCGCAAGACTTGCGGTCTTTTGCAAAATTAACTGAAATGTTCGTTTTCGTTTCCAGTTTTCCAAGAAGTTGCCACTACCAGCAATTGAGACCGACCCGGCTTTCCCCGCTACTGTCCTCAGTGCAGCAACCATGCACATTAGACACAAGGTATTTTATTAACCAGACTTTTGACAGAAATATTATCTCATTCATGAACGACGAGAACGATCCATATCTGATAATATTCTTTACTCATTTCTGTGTTGACTTTATGTCAAAAAAGAATAGTTTCATAGTTGGAGGATTTGGTATGTGCATTATTATATCAATTCAAATCAGATAAGTTTCACACAACAGATGTTCATTTTTCTATGTGATGTTGACACTATGATTATTATTAATTTGTGATGGAGAAGGCTACGTACGTCGCTACATGATTTACAATTCTACAAGAAATACATGAACTATACTATTCCATTAAAAAGGTAATTTTTAGTTGTCCTTCACAAGTTCAAATTATTATTATAGAGTATCAACTTTAAGAATGGAGACAGAAATAAGCGTGTAAGTGGCCATAGAAGTGCCGGACGGTATCTTTTACATTTGCATATATATTTCTTTCTCTTCAAGACACTTAAAGCAGTTACATGGGGTGGCCTCAAATTTGTATTATTATCTTCGTTTATTTCCTATTCAGCCAGCGTTGCAGCGTGACATTGTTCAGACTACGACCAAGCCGAAATTTCACAGACAGCTCTCTGCCCAACGGAAGGCGGACCTACCAAGACTGATCCCCGGCCGGTGCAGCCCTTCAAACCTACACGGACGTCACGGTCCATGCGGGGATTTGTCGCACAGGACAGTGGAGGGAAGCAATAAACGAGATAGAAGCTCAGGCTCGGGCTCGTCACAGAAGCATCTTGTCAATCCACCTTGGGCCCCGTGCAAGGTTGTCGATCCAACCTACATAGGTAATATCTACTTCGATCGGCTTCCGAAAGGCCTGAAACACCTTGAGCCTGTCGATCTTTGCCACAGACACGGCCATCACCGTCGTCTGAATCCCCTCGGAAAAGCACAGAACGAGGGCACACAGAGACGAAGCTGTACTAACCTAAGAGCGCATGTACATAAACAAAAAGTACAAGAGAAAAAAGTTGTCCCAGTTGCAGTCGTCAAGACGGAAGCTTCCACTGACGACAAGCCTGAGGACGTTGACGTTGGTGGAAACAGAAACAGGAACATTTTGGACATCGATGCCGATTCGAAAGCAAGGACTGACCCGGTTGCGTTACTAAAACGTGAGAGTAGTTTCGTTTCCTCAACTGAATATCAAACCGATATTAACAGTCGCCGAAGTTACAGTTCTGTATCAAAGGAGCAAGGTGAAACTTTTCCCCGTGAATCATGCCGAGTTACTGAGCAGTCGTGTCAGATGCCGTCGTCAGCCAATGGCGACTGCCAGCCACAGAGTACCGCCTCCTGCCAAACTATCCCCGCATGCAAATTGGCTGAAAATCTTCAGCAAACGACACATGGGTTTTTGAGTAAAGAACGCGTGGAAAAGGAATCGCTCACATTTTCAGTGTCTTCAGAAAACAGTTTGTCCGATGACGAGTTGAAGGTTCCAGATGCAAATCCCTGCAATAAGAACTCATCAAAACCACACATAGAGAGACGAGGAAGTCTCAGTTCTTGCCTGCCGAAGGGTAAGCTTCGCACAGACGAGGTATCTAAAAGCTTTTCGGCCCTATCCTCGAAAGAAAAGGAGCTTGTTGACGTTGGCAAGACAAACTTGAAGCACACCATGCCCCATCATGAACACAGAGGAGAAATGGTGGAAAAGCATGTGTGTACAGACGTGGCCATTACAGAAGAAACATTCCATGTTGTCCCCGAATTTGGAGACAACGCCCGTAGGGAAGTCAAGACAACTGGTCAGCAGCAGGACGATACTTCCCATGATATGTCCTCACTAGGTTCCACTGTCGTCGGAACCCCGGTACCTAAACTCACGACGTCCCTCACTAATGTCAATTGTCTCAACACTGAAACTGAGACGGACCTGTCTGATGAACCAAATAAACTTGTTCTTGATTCGTTCGCCAATACTACGAAAACACAGCACGGGGACTCACAAAGTGTTTGTGACACAAAAATTCCTTCTCACAAACTCCTAAGCTTGTCCGATGAGGTATCCAAAGGTATCCCGGGTGATCCGCCCAAAGTTGTGATGCGTTCAAAGGTTCCAGTTAGAAGCTTGGCCGGTAAAATCCATGAGCCATCCACCAAAAATATCACCAAGCAAACACTTCCACCAGCGTTTCAGAATGACCCCTCGAAAGAAAGTTCCGGGTCTGTTGGACGTCATCGCCCTGAACAAGAGAAACTGAAATACAGTAAAGTATCCCAAGATGAACCTATTGATCCAACATCTACAGGATGCAAGGTGGATCGAGCCTGTACAAACAAAACAAGCAGTAAATTGAAAATAAAAACTAAAAAGGCGGCAAATTCAGCGACTGCCAATTCAGCGACTGCCAAATTGAAAGAGACCTCTGCAAAACGAGATTCAGATACACCGAAGCCCATCATCGAAGAGAATACACTGTGTCCTAATGGCATCAAAGCAGAGACAGTTTTGTTCGGGCCTGGCTCACAACTCGAAACTGTTGACCCAGACACTGACCAGGAATCATCTGAGGTCCACCCAGACCTCGCAATCGGCGTCAAGCTTACCCGAACACCAGTGGATGAAGTCAGGCCAAGAGTATCCGATCTAGAGATTCAACTACTCAACAAAGAAAACCGACCACCTTCAGAAGCACACACTGAAGGAGAACATGAAACATTTGACGTTGGCGAGAAGGTGGACAATGTCATTAGTGATACATTGCCAATGATTCAGCGGAATTCTAAAGAAGATTGCACCGCAGCACAAGAAAAGGAATCTCTGCCAGTGGTTGAGGCAGTTCCCAAAAGGCAGCCAGTTGTAGCTGAGGATACTCAAAACGATCAGCACATGGAGACCTGCGGCAGAGTTATGGACAAGGAAAAGGTTATTTTGACAAAGCCTGAAGAAGTTGTTATCACTGATGAAGAAGATAACGTGCAAAACGAAACAAAAAATGGAGTAACTTCAATAGCAACAGACGTGAACATTACTCCACAATCTAATTTCAAAAATGAAATGGATAATGAAAAGAATGTCCAAAGAATGACAGAGAGGAGCGAAGTAGACGGAGGGGTGGATATCGAAAAGGGTGAATCGCTGACTATGTATGTTCCTCCTCTACCCTGCTCTTCTGCAACACAAGAGTTCACAACAGCTGGTCTATCGCAAGACCGATCGCCATGCCGTTGGAGAATCAACCTCGATGCTAACAGGCTCGACCACCTGCTTCAGGTCCAAGACAACCTCTGCGAAGATGGATCAAGGGGTCGCGGAGACTGGAAGGAGCGCCCTGTCAACTACGTCGATCCAAATGTCCCCCTTGAAGACATGCTAACCAAGTACTTCACGGACCACACTCCACTGGATTCAGCCTTCCGTGCCATTAATATTATCAACTCTTACTCCAGCTCAATCAGCTACAACTCTCATCATGCCCAGGAACGTGTAGTTGAAGCTCTACAGAGCATCAAGCAGGAAGAGGTTTACAAGCACGCCGTCATCTGCCCACTGGCGAGCCAGTGTGCAAACGCCACCCGTGAGTTTGGCGAGTCCTTGTACAAGGCTTTCCGGAGGTTCTCAAACCGGTCGAGGGCTGCGCAGGAGGCGATGATCGAGTACTACAGAGCCCTAGCCGAGGGTGAAATCACATCCCCAGAGATGGTGAAGCAGATCAAACGCGACGGGAGGAAGTTATACATGGTTTGGGAAGGAGGTCGATATGTCACGAGGTACGCCGAGGATGACGAGTGCACCGGCAGTAGTGACGAAACCATAGCAGATGATGATACTACCGGCTCATCACTGACGCACAATCACAATCCTGCTTCGGATCGAGAGTAGGCCGCCATTTTATCGACCCTTGCTGTCGGATCGGAATACTCTGCACTGTCGATCACTAAGCTATGTTCTATGCTGTTAGGCAATGGACGTTGGTTGCAACGACATCGTTGGAGACTAGGAGTTTTTTTGGCGTTTCTCGGTTGTAGCCACTCACTCAAAGCCGTTCATTCGGACACGTTGTCATAGGGAAATCCGTCCCGGAGATTCTGTCCCCCTTAATGGGAAATTAATTATCATGGGCTGAAGGAGGTTGACTCTAAAGAGAGCACTATCGGAATAAATTTGTACACAGTTCGCCGTATGGGGGGACAGAATATCCAGAGGACAGAATCTCCTGCCAAAAAGGCTTTCGTTTGAATCTTTGTTGTTCATTGTTTACTTTGTATTAATGCGTGTCATGGAACGCATAACAGAAAAGAAGAAAAACATTACTTCGTAGTTTATGTCATTCCTATGTTTAAATCCAGTATCAATGTTTAAATCACGATTTAAATTGATCTCTAAACTTTATTCTGTTATAATTTTTCAAAAACCTTAGGTTCTCCTTAGTCGATCTATTGTTTTTCAATCAACTTAGTTCCCTCTGAAAGTATAGTTTTTGGTTATGACAAAAAAAAACCACCGTTTGCAGTTAACAAAGTGAATGGTCAATTGAAAATACATTTAAATTAAAACACGCAAAAGTATCGAAAATAAAACCCAAATGGTGTGATTTTCCGGTTCCTCTTTTGCGTCGATATCGGCCGAAAAAAGACCACCCCCTCATGTGCCGAACGAAAAATGACAGCCAACCAAAGATTCCCATTGACGCCGTCAGAACACCCCAAACTTTCAACAACATGCTGTTAAATTGTTTTTTTCAAAATTCAAATCAGTGGCCACTTACTTGACAAGACTAGCAATATAAGACAAGTAAGACTCTTTGAGAGAAGAAGCTGCAAGTAGAGCACTACCGTACAGTACCCCGAACCCCCCCCCCCCTTCCCCTCCCGAACGAACGCCGGCGAACGTGCTTTTTAAATAGCGCCCTCAACCGGTACACATTAAAATAATATCCAACATGGCGACTTACAGCGGCGGCAACATGGATGACGATACCAAGCCAAATTTCGACCCAAATTTCGACCCAAACAACGCAGAAATGTCCCCTGTGAATATCGTGGGAATGATGGATTCTCTCATCGGACCAAACAAGAAGAAACACAACGAAGGGACGAGGCATTTCGGATTGCCACAGGCGCCCAAAACACGGGAGGAACTCACGGTAGAGCGCGCAATGGAGAGTTGTACATTCAAGACGGTCATGAGTTGTGTGCTTGGTAAGTCGGTGTATTTTACTGGGTAGTATTTCACAGTCAGTGAAAATTCAAGCTGTGACCTACATAAAGTTTGGAAGGTCAGCTTTAAATTAGTGTATGCCTTGATCGGGAGTCATTGCTGTAATTTTTTCTAGACATCATATTAGGCCTAACACTGATTAACGCTAGGCAATTTCTATTTTCTAACTTTTATACTAACTAGTAATATGAAAAAAGTGTTTTTTAGCTTTAAGTTTAATAAAACTAAAAAGTAAGGCCAGGGAAATATTTCCGTATCCGACTGCCACTTTTTCACTCATCATTGTTAGTGTTACACAACTAAACAAAAGCATTCTTTTGATCAAATAAGATACTATTTTATTTGATTGAATGAAGAAGTGGCAGTAGTCGGATACGGATATTTTACCAAAGACAAAGTAAAACCCTTCACCTGTTCACAGTAGGCCTACATGTCAATTGTCATTGCATTATTTTGAAAGGTATGTTTTTGTAATAAATGTTGTGTACTCTGCCAACAAATTTGTTCAAAAATTTTAAAAACTTTAAGTTTCCATACCTATTGTGAGACCAAGCCAAATAACACTGTGACAAATGTCAAACTTCGGATGTCGGACACTTCGTACCTTTGCCACTTCGTACCCTGGACACTTCGTACCTTCGGGACACTTCGTACCATAACCAAATTGGTCACTTCGTACCGTGGGTTGGGTATGAAGTGACCATCAGCTGAGTCACTTCGTACCTTTAGCCGAGTCACTTCGTACCTTCAGTAAAATGGGTATTTCCTTAATAAGATAATGTTCGTTGAGATACAACATAATAATTAATGAATTTTCATTTTGTTTAATTATGTGAATGTCCTTTTTAATGTGAAATGTTATTGCTTTTTATTGTATAAAAATATCTTTAAAATACCTTTATTTTGTCCGTATTTTGTTAACCCTATATTTTTGTTTTTATGTTCTCATTTTCTCGGCACGTAAATAATGATATTGAATACTTTTCAGCTTTAACTTTTAAATGATTTTTAAATGTTTCATTACACTGATTGTTTTAGAAATTGGTTTTTATAAAATTGATCTAAAAATAAGTGGGTTTTTTTGCTCATCACTATCAGTCAACAAATAAACCACATTTGGGTTTGATTCGTTTTTAAATCCAGAAACGATGCAGAAATCCTGAAGGTACGAAGTGTCTTGTGAGAAGGTACGAAGTGTCTTGTAAGAAGGTACGAAGTGTCCAAGGTACGAAGTGTCCAAAGTCACTTCGTACCTTGCAAAAGGTACGAAGTGGCAAAGGTACGAAGTGTCCTGACACCCAAACTTCCCTGGGTTGATTCTTTGATTCTTGAAAAAATTACATAAAATAACCACCTCTCTAGGAATTCTCATATAGGTATTGTACGGCAAATCTCTTAGTCTTAGCCAAGGGCTATAAAGCCACTCCTGGCTGAAGTCGTCATGTCTTCCAAATGGGTGGAATTTGGGTCTATATCTGATGGTTTAGACCATTTGAAAGGGATTGTGTTCACTTCCCAAAAATATGATATTATTATAAAAACGTACTGTTTGAAAAAGGATGTTTGTGTCGGCAGTGTGCGCGTAGAGTCCCATATGGTGCTCTGCTTTACACATAGTGTATAAAAAGGTTAACAAGTGTCGGGGAATGTCTGTTTTGATTTGCGCTTTGTTTTTTTAGTGCACATTTGGTTAATCTTTTTATAATTTTGTGCTTTACTTTGATTTGAAGGGTTTGCTCTGGGAGCTGCCATTGGGTTGTTTGCTGCAAGTGTTGACCCTGTCGACCCTGACCAAGCAGCCAAGACAAAAGCCAGGGACGTCCTGAAAGACATGGGCAAGCGAAGTGTCTTCCATGCAAAGAATTTTGCCCTTATCGGCGCTATGTTTGCAGGGACAGAGTGTGTTATAGAATCAGTAAGTTGGGTTCAACTTCTGTGTTTAAATGTACAATGTAGTTCCGATGGAATGGACTCTCTGGGGTTTTCTTCCCACGTCTAAATCTTCCTTTCTTGTCTTCTCTCCATTGGGTTCTTAGCTAGTATAGTGAGAATTATGGTGGTCGGGTTGGTATAGTGGTATCTTTCCTCGCCCGCCACTTCTAGGACCCCGGTTTCTAATCACGCCGGGGTCACTACGTGGATTGGGTTTTCAGTCCCTACCTGATAGCATGGGTTTTCCCTGGAATAATTCTCTGGGGTTTTCCTCTCACAACTAAAACTGAAATTTCCTTCCTTGTCTTCTGCCTATTGAGTTATTGATGATTATAGTGATTAAGTTTGCGTTTCTGAGAGTCCTTGGCTTCACAACCAGAATAAATTAAAAAACTAAGTTCACTTTTCTGAGAATCCTTGGCCCATAACCAGAGGTAATAAATGAAATGAAATGAAATGAAATGAAATGACATTCACAAACAGATCCACATTGACTAATGAGCCTTTAACGGGCATTTTGATCTAAAATAGTATTTGTTCTATCTTTTTGACTTTAGTATCGAGGTCAGAGTGACTGGAAGAACAGTCCCATGGCAGGCTGTGTTACAGGTGGACTTATAGGATACAGAGGTATGATAAATTGATGATATTTTATATGGATATAAATGATGAGAGACTTTTGGGGACACTAGAATGGCAGCAGACATAATCCATTGTTTACTGCCAGTACATTTGCTGCCACCTAGCATTTTAACCCTTTAGAGACCATTCATTTCTGTGTATTACACAATCATCACCATACGCCAAGACATGGTTTTGTTGTTGATCTTTTGAAACAATTTTTTCTTGTAAACGTGTCTGAAAAAATTCATATATACCAGAAATTTTGTTTTGTTTTTAGAAACATAGATACTACACTGTACAAGGGAAACATTGGAAAATGTCACTTCAGGTCATGACCTTTACTTTGACCTTTTTAGTTGAGTGGAAGTGGATTAGATCTTGCAGCAGTTTATGGCCGCTATGGGCATTTTGGTACAAGCCGTTTGCGGCCGCTATGGTCTCTAAAGGCTTAAAGGTATTATACAGTGTATACAGGATTGGTAAGGATAAAAAGCATTGTTTAATTTTAGTCTGAAAGCTTACAGATTATGACGTTCATACTAGAACCATTTTTGTTTCCTGTGAAATATATTTTCTCCGAAATGAAGTCATATTCGAGAAAACTGTATATGAAAACCTAAAAAATGCAACAGCAGATTTGTTTGTTACAACTGAAATTAAGGACAATGTGTTTGCATGCTGAAAATTGTGCATGGTTTTTCACAGTTTTCTCCTGACTCACACAACGGATTAATGTTCACAGGTTTATTATTATATGTGTGTGGTTGATCACACAAAACATGAACACTGTATGCGACTTTTTTTTTGTCAGCTCTACCAATCATGTATAGGCCTAATACATGTCCCCTATTTGCATCAGTGATAAAGAATACTATTTTGGATTTACCCCCACAACAAATGTTTGTAACCAATACTCAGTGCTTTCCAAGTCCTGTGGGAAAAAACCACACAGGCTACACAGCTGGGATTGAAATACAGTCCTATTTCTTCAGAGACATACAGACCCTTTGACATACCATCAGTGAGGAAGGGAAATGTCAAATTCAACTTTGCGATGTGCTCATTTCCCAATAGATGAGGACAGTGGGGACAAAATTAAAAATCTCTAACCTCAGGTTAAAATGGTGTAAATTGCCATTGCATTCGATACCCTTCCAGTGCAAAATTTGTCAACAGCCAAAACATCCGATGACATAATTCTGAATAAAATGGGTCTGTACATTTTCGTACGGGGATGTTTTGGTTCATTCCTGACTTTTTCAGAGTGAAATTTGAAACATGAAGTCATTGGATATCAACAACTAATGGGTCTTTACATTCCATGGAGGAATATTTCGTAAGTCAAAATGTCAAATTCATGGTCGTTTTGATTGATTATCATTGAAAGTCAGGAATGAACCAAAACGTCCCCGAACATAAATGTACAGAACCATTATTCTCAGAATGATGTCATTGGAAGATGTCATAGGAAATTTTGAATGTTGACATTTTTTTCACTGGAACTTGAAAGGGTATCGAATACAATGGCAATTTACACCTTGAGACTTTGAGTAATTTTTCCCTACTCTTATGAGGACTCTATCTATTGGAAAATGAGTACATCACAAAATTGAATTGGTCGTTTCCCTTCCTCTTTAATCATTGTCATCAACCAGTGGGAGTGTCATAGCCGAGTGGTCCACTGCACCAGACTCAAGCTCTGGTGTTCAGTGTCGGAGTGTGGGTTCAGGTCCTGGTAATGGCACTTGTGTCCTTCTAAGCTAGAAACTCCACCATGTACATGTAGTTGCTTCTCCCTTCCGATGGGACATAAACCGCAGGTCCCGTTTGCTGTGTAATGCATGTAAAAGAACCCAGTTCACTTACCATTTGATAAGGGATTTTTCCCGGTGTTTCTGGCTATCTGTCTGCAGATTGCGCCGTATCACCTTGCAAAACCCTTACAAGGTACTGAATAAATAGGTCTCATAATTCAAACATTGTAGCTCTGCATACCAACCATAAAAGATATAACCGCTTTCATACACCCGTGCAGTTGTGATTAAAGCGCTGTATTAAGAATTTCCGTATGGGTGCTTCTGAAGGTAGATTTTGCTGATTTGAATTATTAGCAACCTGTCCGCCCCTTTTAGTTGCCGGTGGAGTTGAGATGGTTTCAGGAAAGCTTAGGGCCCCATAAACAGGGGTGTAAGAGAGGGCCTAATTGGCCTGAAAAAGCATAAAACAGATAAATGTTATCATTATTAATGTTTTGTGTAAAAAAAAAGGCCAGTGATATTCCAAAATTTTCCCTAAGTTTAGGATTTTACCATAGAGTTATATAATAGAATTGGAGGGCATACAAAACCATTTGACACTGCCCGACCAGAACCATTTTCGGCCATCGAGATTCGAGATAATGGTGCTGACCATAGTATATAACACAGGTCACGCACAAGTTCACAAAACCAATATTTTGTAAGTGGACATCTGTAATTAAACCTATGGGGATTTTATGCCCATGACGGGTCAGCAGAGTGACATAACGAGTGCTCCCTCTAGTTTCTATTATATAACTTTATGGATTTACACTGATCTGCTCTTGCCTGTGAAAGCAGTCTTTCATACCGTCTCCATTTTGCTCTCATTTGACAGCTGGACTCAAGCCTGGTGTTGCTGGATGTGTAGGATTTGCCGCATTCTCTGCAGCTATTGAC
This sequence comes from Plazaster borealis, assembly GCA_021014325.1. Taxonomy (NCBI): domain Eukaryota; kingdom Metazoa; phylum Echinodermata; class Asteroidea; order Forcipulatida; family Labidiasteridae; genus Plazaster; species Plazaster borealis. The sequence continues at coordinate 9,673,338 of CM037473.1, forward strand.
CACTACTTCCATTTGCATTGACGACAAGAATCCAGTAAAAAACTTTTGAACTTTGTTTTTATGTTAGTAAGAAGAGGGGCTCTTACGCCGTGCGAACTTCACCATCCACCAAGAACTGAACTCAACCAAGATGCAAGGTGTGATGCAAGGTCTGTGTAGACTGAAGAGAAAATCTCACCACACTCGCGGTATACAAGCTGACTGTTATTTCATTTTTATTTTTACTCCAACACTGATGTGTGATGAGCACTGTATAAAAAGAGTGACCTTGTACATTCTAGGGCCTCTCTGGCAGGCGAGATACTACACTGGTCTTTTACATTTTGTGTCATACATGTAATTTCCACTTAAATTCAAGTATGAAAATTACAGCTATACAAGTTTTGAGATGTGCCCACTTTCTTCATATCAAAAGTTGATAAAAATCAGACAGTGCAATCTCAACAAAATATTATATTTTATGTGTTCTTCCATTGGGCTGTGTACAAATCATGGCTGCAGGAAGTCCAGGCTCTGTGGCTCTTTCTTAAACAAGTGATGTTACAGGTTTACTTGGTCTATACATGGTGCTTTCAGAGTCCAGCGGGGAAACAAAGTTACATGCTACTCAGGTGGAATTCAAACTGAGGACCCTTGTATTCTAGGGCAGGGCCCAATTTCATAGAGCTGCTTAAAGACACTGGACACTATTGGTAATTGTCAAAGACCAGTCTTCTCACTTGGTGTATCTCAACATATGCATAAAATAACAAACCTGTGAAAATTTGAGCTCAATTGGTCATCGAAGTTGCGAGATAATAATGCAAGAAAAAACACCCTTGTCACACGAAGTTGTGTGCTTTCAGATGCTTGATTTCGAGACCTCAAAATCTAATTCCGAGGTCTCAAAATCAAATTCGTGGAAAATTACTTCTTTCTCGAAAACAACGTTACTTCAGAGGGAGCCGTTTCTCACAATGTTTTATACTATCAACAGCTCCCCATTACTCGTTACCAAGTAAGGTTTTATGCCAATAATTATTTTGAGTAATTACCAATAGTGTCCACTGCCTTTAAGTAGAAAATATTGTTTAAACATTTTCTGCTTAGCAAAAATAAGCAGGATACCAGTCACAGATTGTACATATGACATGGTATTTTGGCTGGTAACCTTATTCTGCTAGGCATAATTTTATTGTGCTTAGCTACTTTTTGTGCTTAAGCAGCTCTATGAAATTAGGCCCAGATGTCTTAACTGCCAGACCACCAGCCTGCTGAGTAACAAGAAACCAGTTTGAATCCTGTAATTAATAGTTGGTAACATAAACAGTTTATGTGATATCGTTCCTTTGAAAGATATGCTCAGTTTGTTTTATTGCCATTCACGCTATAGTAAACATACAGGATTGTCAGAAATTTAGAGGTTGAGTGTTTGAGCTTTGAAGGCATCGTTCATGATTGGTAATTGGAGCCTATTGTTTGTTTCAAACCTATATAGTTGTAGATATATACCATAAAACTAACCTGTGAAAATTTCATTTCAAAAGGTGTTAAGGTTTTTGAGATATTGCCGAAAATCTGGAGCGGTTATGTCCACGCAGGAAGAATAATCTTAACGCTTCTCAGATTCAAATGTTTTGGGGGATAAAAAGTGATATATTTTTCCATAACCGCAGTACTTCGAAGTGAAAAGTTTCTCAAAATGCATTACATGTATGTATACTATCCAAAGCTGCTGTACTTCATACCAAGTAAGTTTTTATTGTCATTGATTATCAGAGTCATTACCAAAGTGTATGATGCCTTTAACCCATCAGAGACCATTAATTTCTTTGAAATCATCACAATGATGGCATATCTAGGCTGAGGGGCCAAACGCACTGGACTCAAGCTCTTGTGTTTCTGTTCAGCAGAGTGTGGGTCCAAGTCCCGCTCTTGATACTTGTGTCCTGTTCTACATGTAGGCGCAAAAAAACGTTTGCGCAATCCATTAGACCAATAGAACGTTCCGCTGGACCGTATCATTGTGCCGAAGTACGGGAGCAATCCTACGTGAGTGAATACACGCATTAGTATTTTGAACACTTCAGTGGAACGTTCAACGGAACGGTCCTGGAATACTTATCCGATCAGAACGTTCCTACTGTTCGAGATGCTCCCTAAAACTAATGGTTGGCAAAATGAGGAAACATCGCACCTTATTGTATGGGATCGATGATGGCGTGACGCATACGTGTTCATGTGTCTGCCCAGTGCACAACTCTATGGTGTTTGCTAACCAATAGTGTCTGTAAATGGGAATTTAATTAGCATATTTAATGGGCAGTGCTAATTGCAATTGCTTTGCTGATCTTACTAGAACATGTACATATGATGATGTATTGTACCTGGCTTGTCAAAGTAGTACAGTAAGTGTTACAATTGGTTAAAACTAAGTCAGCAAATTTATTCACGTTGAGAGTTTTGTCATTTTTTATTAAAACAAAATTTCAATTAAAAACGAATGTGTACAGTAAAAAGTGTGTTTTATTACTACTTAAAAATTCCTATTCTCCTTTATACTCAAATTTAACTCATGATTTATTTTAGGCATTACAGATACATTAAGTGGGAAAACAACATGATTACTGTCAAGTAAAGATTACCGATTCAATTAGAGGTACATTTTGTACATATGTACATGTACCAGCACTAGCACTACTGAACTCCTTAAAAGAGCACTGTCATCATGACCATACCTGCAGCAGGCTTGTGGCTGTACATGGAATTACAAACTGTAAACCTCTTTACTGCGATTGCACGCGCTGGCCATTGCATTACAAAGGGGGCCGTCATTGTTATGTTGTGATGTGTCGGCCCGCTTGCGCAATTACTAATGCGCATGTGCAGTAACTGGGGCCAAGTTCGTGCAAGGACCATTTGTCGAATAGTGGTTGATATTGCCTGGTACCCAACACACGTTTTTGTGCATGAGTACCAGTTAATATCAGCCACTAGTTGACAAATGGTCCGTGTATGAACTTGGCCTGGGTTAGAGTTCATAATGCCATGTACAGCCACAGACTACCTGCTGTGGTGATGATGGCAGTCCCCCTTTAAAGTATATGTTTAATAAGTTTAAAAACATGTTTGTACATTTAATACGAGTATATAAAGCTTGGATAAAAATATGTAAAATTAATTCAGTACAGCCTTCCTCATACACCCTGTAAATAGACCATGCAGGTCTCGCTTAATGTATTCTAATGTTTTGGGAACCTTGGTTCAACGTACATTACATGTACTTTGATTATTCAAGTACGAAGGAATCTAAATCATGCACTTCACAACGCTCAGTGTTTGAGTACATCAGAATTGCAGAGTCTATAAACCTTGCAAGTCTCTCAAGTATTCAAAGATTTTTGGGACCACTTTGATCCCAAATACATTGCTTTACCACGTGAAGGAAACAAACTCGTGCACTTTAACAGGTCCCAATGTTCGAATACACGCAAGACTTGCAGAGTCTATTGTGAACACTTTCAGGGTTTGCCCTTCACTTTTTCTGTTACTAACCAGCAAGACCAGAACACCTTGCCCTTTAACAACTCTGCCAGCATACTTTATACATTCTAAATAACCATCTAATACTATCTAAATTCTTGATATGTGTCATTCACATAAATATACTTTATAAAGTGTTGATGTTGTTTTGTCAAAAACTTAAGCATTTTGTTCTCTCTTCGATTAACATTTCTTTGTCTGTAGGAATAGTATATAGGCACATTAGTTTGTAGAGCATGAACTCCTCTGTATTATTCTGGAGCAGTCTTGGTCACATACATGTAACCTGCATACAGTCACGGTGATGGATACTAATGCTCAGTGTTACAGAAAGGTACCAGACTACTTTCCCTTCCTGCATCGGTTTGGTTACATGTATTTTAGTAGAAGATACGACAAGATGGCTGCATCAAAATAAAGGTCAACCAATCAGAAGGTATTGGGGTCTAGAACCTTGACTTCAGAGCTTCTTTGGCGAGGTACTGTGGCAAGTCCAGGTGGTGGAAGTCCTTATCTTTGGTCCACTTAGGATGAAGAAAAAGAAGGTTGATTCACCTCGACTGACCAGATTTCATTGTACATAGGTATAGAGGAGTATGGCTCGTCACTGTCCAGAGTACATCCTGTTTCAAGCTTGAGTTGACCCTTTCTAGCGCAGCTCAAATCTTACAACGGATAATCGTTCCACAAACTGAAGAGGGAAAAAAAAACCAAGACAGTGTCATAAACATGTTTAAAAATATTGTTATAAATACTGTCCACTATTACCCAATGTTTCCCCCTGCCCATTCAAACAAGAGGTGGCCCAGCTCAATACTTCCATTGACGGCCTTGATGTTTGATCTTTGCCAACATCGCAACCTTGCTGTGAGGATTTGCCATCAGGTATGGGATTCTTCAGGATTTTCTCAAAATCTCTTTGAGCATTCAAATTTCCTTGAAAGAAATAAAGCAGTCACCAAAGGGAGAAAGAAATAGTCTACAGTGTGTCCAATCCTGTAGTTTTCTAATTCTGGGCCCAATTTCATAGAGCTGCTTAAGCAGAGAATTATGCTTAACACTTTTCTGCTAGAGCAAAAATAAGCAGGATACCAGTCACGAATTGTACATTTGACAATGACATGGTACTTTGGCTGGTAACCTTATTCTGGTATTAAAGCATAATTTTGTTGTGCCTAGCTACTTGCTGTGCTTAAGCAGCTTTATGAAATTGGGCCCTGGTAATGCACAGAGTCTGTAAACCTCCTGAATTGTTTGTACCATCTTGGAAGTTCTGGGGTCTAGAACAAGGGGGAATCCAGGCCCAAACAAATTTTTTCAGGATTTTTCTCATTTATCAAATCTCATCCCTGGCCATAAAGGAAATGATAATAACAAAATGTTCAATTTGTGTGAATTGAGAGCTTTTTGCTTGACCTCTATGTATCGAGATCTCACCATTTGGATGTGTAGACAGAATCATTGTGCATTTGCATACTGTTTTCTTGTGAGTTTTCATAAGACAGAAAAGATACTTCTCTTCAAAATGCGAGTTTAGCAACTTTTCTGTGGTGTCCAATTTCATGGAGCTGCAAAAGTAGCTAGCACAACAAAATTATGATTACCAGAATAAAGTTACTAGCCAAAACTACCATGTCACGTACTACTTGTGACTGGTATCCTGCTCATTTCTGCTAAGCAGAAAATTGGTAAGCAATTGTTTCTGCTTAAGCAGCTATATTGGGCCCTGCTCTCAACTAAACCAAATTTTCTTTTCAATAGAGACAAGTACATACCTTTGGGTGTACTCTTCTGCTTCTGGATTCCGTTGGATGATTTGCCTGATGAGGTCTGGTGGGTTCTGGCCGTGTTTCTCTGCGCGTTCCCATCTCTCCAGTCTTGTTATACCTGTTGGATAACGGGGACCAATCAGTCGATCTGAAGCAACATGAATTGTGGCGTTATTACATGTAGGTAAGGGAGAATGGTCCAATGTGCATGTGCATACATCAGCCCATCCCAGCGCCTTATAATGAGGCGCTGGGATCAAGCGAAATGGTTTCACTGCCCCACTCCTGCTGTGTGGAATCAAAACCGACTTGTGGCGTGTCGTGGCCGAGCGGATAAGAACACCGAACTCAAGCTCTGGTGTTTCTGATCAGCAGAGTGTGGGTTCGAATCCCAGTCGTGACACTTGTGTCCTTAAGCAAGACACTTAACCACATGCTTCGTCCTTCGGATGGGACGTTAAGCCGTAGGTCCCGTGTGTTGTGTAATGCACGTAAAAGAACCCAGTGCACTTATCGAAAAGAGAAGGGGTTCGCCCCGGTGTTCCTGGTTTGATCGGCAGCATATTGCGCCACAGCACCTTGTAAACCATTACATGGTGCTATGTAAAGGACTTGGTCTCATACTTCAAAACGTAGCTCCACAATACCTTGCAGGAAAATAATGAACGCTAAAAGCGCCTTGAGCGTCACTGAGTGACGGATATGTGCGCTATATAAGAAGCCACTATTATTATTATTAACACTGCCAAACACAATACCAGGGCTTGAAATAAATGTACCCACTAGACCACTGTCCAGTGTCCAGTAAATGAATGTAGCTATGGAACAGTAACCCCCATTTCTGAACAAGTCCTGCAGTCTAGTGTTTTTCCGACACATACGCCGCACTAATCTTTCTTGAAATAGTTGAGAATATTTGGCAGTCAGCTAATTAGAAAATTATTAAAGCAATATTCAGTGCTCAATGAAATTTAGCCCAGGGCCCATTTCCATAGCGCTGCTTAAATGATATGCAAATTTGTTTTTCTTACTATAGCAGAAATATTTGCTGAAGCGGGAGTGTATTTAACAAGTTTGCAAGAAAATAAGCTGACCAGTTTGCACATGCACATGGATTAGCATGTGCTTACAGTTAAGCGCCAGAAGGTTAATTATAGAATGAATAGTCTTGACTGGTGCAAGACAAGACACAGACCTAATAAAAATCACAATTTTGTTTACTAATTAAATAAAGGAGATCCCCAATCCATACCTGTGGAGGGCCCATACTTCCAACAGAGATCAAACTGCTGAAGTACGGATAGCTCTTTTTCTCTCAACAGCGCCCTGGCAGCCTTCTCATCTAAAACTTCAAAACAAACAAGATAAAAAAACACAAATTGAAGATCCATGTACTTTGACTTAATTCCTTCAACATCAAAAATAATTTAATGTTTTCAAGTGTGATGCAATACAAATGGACCATTAGAACAATACTGCACTATCCTATTCCTTTTAGTATGCACTGATCACTGATGACAAGTAGTATGCACAAACAATGATCAAACCCTTGTTCTACGATCAAACTACTCCTAGAACTATGAGGTTCGTTTCGCTATCGTCTCCACGAACCTCATAGGTGTTCATGCACAAAACACAAACGATTCGTTTTGGCATTTCGATTTGCATTCAAATCTCTTTTTTTTAAAATCAAATCTCGCCAAAATTAGGCTCTATGTGTTCTTTGAACTTTTATTGAGCTTGAGATGGTCCAGAAAATCCACTCCGCAAACTCAAAATTCTAGAGCCTAATTTTGGCGAGATTTGATTTTAAAAAAAAAGATTTGAATGCAAATCGAAATGCCAAAACGAATCGTTTGTGTTTTGTGCATGAACACCTATGAGGTTCGTGGAGACGATAGCGAAACGAACCTCATAGTTCTAGGAGTACGATCAAACCATGATCAAACCATAGCGCTACAAAAATACAAGTACTACTACAAGTTCATTGCATGTGCAATAATCGCATTTGTTCTTTTCTCCATGCGTTAACCTTCGTTCGATCCTCTGTAAAAAAAAACCACCCAGATCTCTATCGTGTTTAACTTATATGGTCTATCGCAAATACCACCTGGTGTGCCCCTAGCCCCACTTGTGTGGCCAAGGATTCTGCTTGGTATTTGCGATAGACCTTATACATATAACATGGAGGTAAATAAAAACGTTAGTGTTTGTTACTGCTCTCTCATGCTCTAGTCGGGTCTAGTCAAAAGATAGAGTCAGAGAGTAGTTACCATTTTTTTGGTTTGTCAACTTTGCCTCCTCATCAGCTGGCTTTGCCTTCCTGGAACGATCCAATTCCTTCTTATGTTTTGCAAAAACATCGGTGATCAATCGCTGGCCCGACATGGTGAAGAATAGATGTGGGAAACTGAAGAAAACGACTTTGTTTTTCTTGCGATCACTCGTTATTTAAAGACCCACAATAATAGCATGTGTGAACTTGTTTACGGACGCTGCCCTGTTCTATTTTTAGCACAATTTCTTCAACTTGCCTAAGTCTCCCCTTGTAAAATTGCATTGCTTTATCACTAGTCTTGGTTCCAAGACGCAGAGGGTAGTCGTAAAAAACAATTACCTTACAATATTATAAACGTTTTTGGAACTAAGACTAGTTGAACCCACACGTTGACAAAATTTCAGGTCAACCGTTTATTAAACGGCCGTTAGGTTTTCTATACAAAAAAATACAAGCCGCGGCGGGAATCTCCAAAATGGCTGGAAATGGCGTCAAAGATGGGCTGGCAGAAGGGCAAGAGTCAGATACATTTTTCTCAGCAATAGTAGTGACCTTGTCGTTAGCTACGGTGATTGGTTTGCTTATGCTCGTGTGTGGTTTTGGGACAAGTGGCAGCGGCCGAGGAAACCTCGAAGAATCAGACGACAGCCTCAGCAATGGTAACGTACATGATGACCGTGACTTTAAAAATGACTGCTTCGTCACTTACACTTTTTTTGGACGCCCACTTTTTCGTATTTAGATAAAAATAAAAGGAGAATACCGGTTTACCGTTTACGTAGTTTAGTGATGTAGAATCATTCATAGAAAATCATTTTTAGATGGTTTTTAATTTTATTAAAACATAAAAATTAGGCCTATGCCACGTAGGGCCTATTCGACAATTCGTAATTAACGAGAAATGATAAGAAAAATATTCCTATCCGATATCCGGCCGCCACTTTCTAATAATAGACAAAGTATAGGGTAATAGATTTATTAATTATATTTTGTAATGGATGTTGGACTCTATTCCTCCTTTTTTTGCCGGATATCAGCGCAATGTTGCAAGTAGACTGGTGCTCTGTTTATGGTTTATTATTAAATGTAAATGTTATTAGCTAACTATGACTATGGGCTTTATTATGGCGAGGAGGATCCAGTCTGCATATCCATCCGGCACAAAGGCATGTACATGTACATATAAACAACCGACACAATACATAGATACGTCAGTCCAATCTATGTTCCTTCGGCATCCAAAGATTGTCCTGAAAATCATAAATATAAGCAAACCCGGAAAAATTTCCGGAGGCGGCTGCCACTTTCTGAAGTTTTTTTTTAAAATTTTTTTTAAAAAATTTATTCATGAGGATGTTTCTAATCGACCCCAGTAGGGAGCAACATTCTACGATAAATGGATTTCATAGGGGGACGGTTTAAAAAAAATATATATAGGGCCTATATATATTTTTTCTCGAAAATCCGGGGAAAAAAATGGCGCTTTCCCACTCTGTTTCTCCTCTCCACCGTCCTGTCTCCTCTCTCACCTACTCTCCATGTCTGTACCTATCTGTATATTGCTGTGGGGAAAGGGGGAAACATTATTAATCCATCAAATCAAGCAATGAACTTACCGGGATTCGAACCTGTATCAAGAGAGGGAGAGAACAAATTATTATACATAGCATGTAGCCTACACCGCTCGGCTATGAGGCTTTGATACCAAGAAGTGTTCGTTGGTTGTAATTCAATCTCCCATTACATGGGTCACTAAAGGTCATAATGAATATGTAATTTAACGATGACCGACTGATTGGAGAAATTGCATAACGCGCGAACACACACACAGTAAAGAAACGATACAAAATGGCGTAGGGCGATTTTTTTCATGTCGCGCAGGCCGGTTTTGGGCCCTTTTTTCACGCCTTTCCAATTTTTCCAACGGCCTATTCATACTTAGGATATTTTTCTCCACTCCTTCCGGACAGGTAAGACCCAAAATTTTCTCAATTCGGGGGGATTAAAGTGGCAGCCGCCTCCGGAATTTTACCCGCAAACCCAAAGTATGGTACATCATGGAGGAATAAGAACACGGTTCTTATTCCTCCATGACCATGGGTACATTTAACCCCATTATGATTAATATGGTGCCAATACTCTGGACTTCCAAGGATCGGAGGAAGTCCAGAGTATTGGCACTATTAATGGGGCTAGGTACATTAGAACAACAAGTAAAATTTATGTCAAAAAAGCATGATAAATCCTAGTTGACAGATAATCGTAACCCTCCATCCTCTCGACAGTCGCAGATTGATGGGAGGATGGAGGGTTACGATATCGCAACTAGGTAAATTCAAAGGCGATAAACTTACTACTTTAGGCCTACATACATGGTACATGTGGGTCATTCTGATTTCCGTGTCAAATTAACCAATGGGGTACAGGTCACCGCTCAGATTTGGCTGAAATTCATTTATAATATTCATCTATGTAATATAAATGAATGCTAAACAAGAATTCCCACTCCAAGTCATTTCCGAATTAAGGCCCCCTAAAGTGGGCGTGGCACCCCCTTTCAGTTAATATTCTGCATTTTGTAATGTGTCTTAACAAACTTTTCAAAGAAGATAAAAAGCTGTAAATTGGTACCTAGAGCGACTGTCACACAAATGACTTAATTCTGGCCTCAAAACAAGTGTATCATATCCCCTTTTTTCTCTACAGGCTGCTAAAAACACTAATTTAATCTGCCGAAAAAATTTAATTTCCATTTTCAGACACCCCCCCCCCCAATACTCATAATTGATCATTTGAAAAGCTTGATATTGCTATTATTCTGGGCACATGTGGTTACCCCCAAACAAGGATACATGTAGAGCCCTTATTCATTTAATAAAATTTTGGCAAGGCTCCACAGTTGGTTCTACACTATACATGTCCAATCTGCGTCTGGACCATTTTTTCTTTTGAGACTCAAAATATTATTTCATACCTCAAAAGAATATTTTGTTCCATCAAAATAATAGTTTGTTCCCTCAAAATAATGTTTGTTCCCTCGAAATACTATTTTGTTCCCTCAAATTACTATTTCATTTCTTCGAAATCATTTTGTTAAATCAATCATATCATTCAGAACGATTGTTCCACTCAAGGGAAGAAAACTGTCTTATAACTTAATGGACTGCGGTGCAAAACAGTCAATAAAACGACAGAAATTGCAGTAAGTACTGGTCAGCAGAAAATTTGGGAAGATCCTTGTGACACATTTTGATTCCAACCACCAACTGTAAAGAAAAAGGTTTTTACTTGTTAAGAGATCATCAAAAACAAATTTCAGGGTAGGCCTACATTATTTTCATCAAGAACGTCAATCCATCCATGTTTAGCGAGGTGACAGCGGGCACCAACTGCATGTCTGGCCACAACATTCACAAACAGCCTCACAGAAATTTAAATCTCCAAAAAAGGCCTATACTTTTATTTCTAATTAACGGGGCATTCTGACGATATAATTTTGCAGGATGCTTACTACCATTACAATACAAGGAGGCTTTCGGATAGAAGTTACACAATTTTTTTTGGGGTCTTTACAATTTAAGTATGACCCTACCTTGAACTATAAAACTAAGGAACATACCGGCTCCCATTGGAATTGGATGATCAGAATTTTCAATCATCCAATGATCAACACCCTCAGGGTAATATGTTGGCATGTCGTGCCCGAGCGGATAAGAACACCGAACTCAAGCTCTGGTGTTTCTGATCAGCAGAGTGTGGGTTCGAATCCCAGTCGTGACACTTGTGTCCTTAAGCAAGACACTTAACCACATGCTTCGTCCTTTGGATGGGACGTTAAGCCGTTGGTCCCGTGTGTTGTGTAATGCAAGTAAAAGAACCCAGTGCACTTATCGAAAAGAGTAAGGGGTTCGCCCCGGTGTTCCTGGTTTGATTGGCTGCATATGCGCCACAGCACCTTGTAAACCATTACATGGTGCTATGTAAAGGAGTAGATCTCATACTTACGTAGCCCCACATACCTTGCAGGAAAATACTGAATGTTGAAGCGCCTTGAGCGTCACTGAGTGACGGATACATGTATGAGCGCTATATAAGAAGCCATTATTATTATTATATTACAATATGCGCCATCTTGTAGTATGCGCCATCTTGTAATATGCGCCATCTTGTAATATGCGCCATCTTGTTTCTTGGTGGATTTGTTAAGATTTGAGGTTGTTACGCTATATCAGCTAGTGGAGCCTCATACATGTACATAGGCGCCAGGCCTACATTTATGTAGGAGTACAGCGTGGAAAGGAAAGGGTTTTGTCAAAAATCATGCCTCATTCTTTTTGTGTAAAAGTACATGTTATAAGATGTGTACTATCATGTACACACATCATTAAAGTTAGTTTTATTAAACCATTTGACCAGTTTGCATGTATCTCTACTTCTTTGCCAGCAGAAAAGACGAACAACAAATCCAAGAAGGCAAAGAGCAACCAGCAGGGGAAACGACAGCAGAAGCAGCAGGCCAAGCGTGGGGGCCAGAGCACCTTCAGCCACCCTCTCCTCGCCTCCACTTTGAAGGAACACAGTAGCAACGTGTTGGACATGGACTTCAGTATTAATGGAAAATACCTTGCCTCATGTGCTGAAGGTACAATCAAAGTAATCTTTGTTAAGCATTGAAACCAAGAAATTAAAATCCCATTCATGATACACACACTGAAGAGGGAGAAGATTGTCGATGTGATTAAAAGTCCCTTGTGGTTTATTACTTGACAATTGAAATAAAAAATTGCATCCCCTTATCGTGATCCCTCTCCTGCCGCTTCCCAGGTTGTATCGTGAACTTGGGTGTGATCCCTGGTTATACGGCTGTTACAGTTTGAATGGCTTCTGACTGGCACCCTGAATAAAGATATTGAAAAAATAGGGAGACCTCCAACATCAGCGCTACAATGTAGGTGGCTTAGTTGGTAGAGTGCCGGAACGTTAATCCGGAGTTCGGAAGTTCAGATCCCGCTCTAGTCAATTTTTTGTTGCTCAACCCAAAACAAAATTTAACAAATTTTACAAAACTTTCAAAATTACTTTCAAAATTGTTAGGAAGCGGTACTGTTTAATTCTACATGTATACTCGGTCAGTGCTTTTCGAGTCCTGTGGGACGAAAAACCACATGCTGCTCATGTAGGATTCTAACCCATGACCCCTTCATTCTAGGGCAGTTGACTTAACCACTAGACCACCGAATATGCCTGGTGATGAGTGGCAAGTTTGAGTTGTGTAATTGAAAGCGGGTACCCCAGTTGCATTGGCCAGGCTTGCTCGGTGTTTAGACAACAGCTCTAGAATATAATGTACGGGTTGTGGATTTGAGTCCTACATGTAACTGAGTTGTATGTGGGTTTTTTTCTTTTTTTTCTGCAGTGCTGAGAAAGCACCGAGTATACAGTGTTCATAACAAGCAGCCTGTAAAACTAAAATAATTAATATTGTTTTTAACCCTGATGCAATTATTGCATTCAGTTAAATTCATATCTAGGCACTGTGTGTAAAAGGCATTTCATGTATAATTTATTCAGCATTTGTGACAGACACACATGAAGTTAATGATGCATGAAGTACATGACACATGTACATGCTCTGATCATGTAGACAATACATGTACCGGTACTTCTCATATGCAAAAATTTATCTTTGACCTCGATCAGCATTTTATTCAGGCCCTTACAAAGTTGTATTGCCAGCAGTTTCATTATTATTGTTATTATTATTATTATATATTTTATTTTTAATTTTTTTGAGGGGGTACAAGGGGGTTTCCCCTTAAATGTTATTTACCTATTTTAGCTTCCTTATGAAATCCAACAAGTCCAGGCTTGGAAATACAGGAAGTCCATGGCCTCTGTTGACCTTTTCGTGACTTTGGTCATGTTGTGCCTTGTTGCAAAATGAAACTGGCCTAAAACTCTCAAAGATGGAGTTTTAGATTTCCTGGATCTTGTAAGCACTCTGATTCCTTGTTGTTCTGCTTTGTGCACCTTCCGCATGTTGTGCTTTACACTTTTCTTTTATCAGCTTGTCAGTGCAACAAGGTCATAATCACATCGGTGTAAGGGCAAAAACTAAGTAATAAGGTCATATAATAGCATGAAACGTGAGTTTTTAATTGTCAAAAGATTTTATCTCGGGGCGTGCTTGCGCCAGATACGACTTTGTTGCAGAATCTATTTACGACCTTGTTGCACGATACTTAAATAAATGTTGTATTGAATTGAATTGAAATAGATATTTTATCAACATTTATAAGAACATTTTCCAGACTTGTGTGGTAAATAATCCCCAATGCAAGTAGATATAATTGTGTGTTGCTGTTTACTTTGTCTTTTCAGATCGTACAGTTCGAGTGTGGAGCGTAAAGGAGTTTAAGGAAAGAGAACACAAGTAAGTTTTGAATCTCATAACTTACTGCACATGTACATACATGTGGTGTAGTTCTATTGGAACACAAAATAGGCTATTCTTATTGATTTCACAACTTTTAAATTGTTGTTCATTTTTAATTTCAAGTGAAGCTCAAGGTAATGCATGCTGTTGTGTCACTGTTCTCTGAGTTATTGAAGCTTGCGGATTTTTAGGGTTACAGTTATCAACTACTGTCAGTGAAATAGCCCACCCCCACCACCCCCACCCCTCAAGGCTTAACTTTCATGGCAGTGGTCCATCAGTTGAAAGAGACTGCTTCTGAATCATTCACGTCGTACTACTTGGTACATGAAGACAACTAATCTAACAGGTCTTACAGTATTCACATGGTTTCATTCTCTGCACCCCCAGTCTCATCCAAGATGATGCTTGTACAAACTCTTGTTCAAGATTTTTGATGGGAACGATTGTACTTCTGATTGGTGCAATGCGCACAATCACAACATGTTCATTGCATCTGATAAGGTAGTTGTTGCTACCAAAGCTTATGCAGATATTTCTTACTAGGAAGTCGATAAAGTGCTACAATTTGTTTTCCTTTTTGCAATTGCCTGATTATAAAGGGATTGTATACGGTTGGTAATTGGAACCCAATGTTTGTTTCAGGCATGTACCATAAAACTAACCTGTGAAAATTTCATTACAAAAGGTGTTAACGATTTTGAGATATTGTTGAAAATCTGGAGTGGTTATGTCCACGTAGGAAGAATCATCTGCAATATTGGAATACACAATCTGAGAAACGTTACTGTCAGTAACGCTTCTCAGATTCAAATTTTGGGGATAACAAGTGATATCTTTTTCCATAACCGCAGTACTTTGAAGTGAAAAGTTTCTCAAAATGCATTATACTATCCAAAGCTACTGTACTTCTTACCAAGTAAGTTTTTATTGCCATTAATTTTCAGAGTCATTACCAAACATATACAGACCCCTTAACACGGCTATCCACCACTTACACCCGATATGATAATGCATGCAAAATGGAAACGTTCTTTTTAAACCAAAGTTGCAACAAGAATGTTGCGACCAAGCCCTTTTTTTTCGAACAAGGCAAAGAGCTACAATAGCTGTTTGCAATGGATTTACACAATAGAGCTACATTATTATTGATAGTCGAATCTTTCGTAGACAGGAAGAGGTGACCAGGGTTATTACATGTAGGTAAGGGAGAATGCCCATCCCAGCGCCTTATAATGAGGCGCTGGGATCAAGCGAAATGGTTTCACTGCCGCACTCGTGCTGTGTGGAATCAAAATTGACTTGTGACTACGTACATTTTCATAAAGATGCTACTCTTTTTGTCGGGATAGGTAAGTACGCTACATGTATGTATCAGATAAAGTATAATTCGGTAGCTCTAGGTAATGACTTAAGGTGGATGGTTTATTACAACCGGAACAACTTTGAAGGGTTCTCAATTTTGTTGCTGCCTGACGGTTGACAGAAATGTTCTCCTGGCCATTCCATTGTGTAGCGTGCACAGGCAAGTACCTAACGTGCTACGCTTTGTTTCGCATGTACAAAAAGGGACACTAGGTTGGAAAACATGAAGTAATATCCCTTTTTCAGGGGGTAATTCCTGATTCCAGACCTTTGTCCTGTTATACAAATGTGGCATAAAAGAATGGACAGACTGCCACCATTGTTTATAATTGTATTCGGCTCAATGGAGGGTGTATATCCAGACATTCTGAGATTCCAGCATACAATGGCAGAATATCGGCCATGGCTCACGTCCGATGTATTGCAAATCACGTTGAGTACCTACTCATATTTTCTCACATGACAACATCAAATCCTGGTGCTAATTATGAGAACCTTTGTTGTTTTTCAAAGGGCACCCAGGCACCCACAAGAATGAATTACTTCCCCTGCATTCTTAGCTTGGGCGGTTTTTGATTTTGGGATCCATGGTATCGTCGCCAAAATACTGGGTATTCGGTATTACCAGGAACTTTTCGGATGGGACTAAAAAAAAACTTTAAAAAAACATGCAGTCACACTCAGGTTATTGACTGGATTGAGGCCCCACAATCATGGTACTTGCTACAGAGGCTAGCGCTGAGCTTGTCTTTCTCTTTTATTACGACAAATAGATTGACTTGTTTTCAACATAAAACTTATCAAAATTAGCTTACTGTTCGTGGATCAGAGCTAAGAAATGTTTATGGTTGATACTTGATAAAAAACACCACGATCTATTTTCCAGGTGTACAATCGCTATCTTGGTACCCGCACACTCGGTTGTACAATGCTGATGCATGAGTTGTTAACCAGTGCGTAATGACCCCTGATCTGCACGTGTAATCAGGAAGTTGCAGATTGTATGTGTTTATCAGAAGTTTGCCGCTTTTGACTCTCTTTGTTGCAATGTAGCGCCCTCTAGAGGTGGTAGCTCACCCTAATGGCATCGCTGAATGTCAAACGTGCGTGCTGTGTGTGATGAATCACTCGGCCGCTACACTATAAAGCCGGGGGCAGGAAACAGCTGAAACTGCAAACAATAAACAGATTGCTCGGAATGTATGACTGTGAGCTTTGTATTCTCCTCATCATTAATGACCATTAATAAACAGATAAGCTTTTCTTTCTTTTTTTGTAGAGGCTACAGCACATGCGGTCACTCTTTTGTTTGTATCGCAGTATTGAATTTGAAATCAAGCGCGATGGTATTTTGGTATTTCCAAAGCAGCTCTCGGTATTGAACAAACACTCTGACTACTCGGTAATACCGATTAACCGCCCAAGCTTAGCTTACTGCATTTTATGATGTATCAAGCCTGGTTACACTAGAGTTTATGAAATGTATAACTGTTTCTAACTGTCCAATGTTTTTGATTTTGAAGTTGGAGACAGGATACCCACTCACTGTGTGAGAAATATCCAATACAGGAAACCTCACCCGTGATGCATCTAGAACAAGAGAAAAGCCAGGCAGAGGAAATTGTACGACTTCTCTTCAAAGGCTCCTTTAACTTTACATTGCAAGATGAAGATTCAGTCCAAGAAGACTTTTCAGTGCAAGCAAGAAGTCAAAGAACCTCGATCGGGATGTACGCATCACTAGAGGATTATCGGCAGGAGACGCATCCTTTACGTGAGAAGTACCCAGTACAGGAGACCTCAAGTGAGATGTGGGAACTGCAGCAGGAGAGCCAAGCACAGCAAATGTTTCAACAGGACGGAGAGTGGGTTCTAGAAGTCAATCCATTTCAAGAGACAAATTGTAGAACCTCAGATGAGACGGCCAAAACACAAAAGAATCACCTCGGGAATACCAATCTTCTGCATGGCAAATACCCGACACAGGAGTTCTCACACGTAATTCATCTAGAACAACAGAGGAACCAAGCAGAGGAGGTACTGCAACTTCTCTTTAAAGGAGCCTTTAACACTCGTCAGGACATAGATTTTTGCCAGATGCCATTTCAGCTCTTGAGTCCACTCAGGGAACAGCCCCCAATGCGATCTCATTTCCTGTGGCACAAGGATCTTCCATGTCCTGTTGAACAGAATGAGCTGATTTGTATGATAGCATACTTTTTTGAATACATACTCTTTGCAAAAAGAAATGTATAGATCTGTACAAAACCTTAACACTATTTTATTTAACCGAATTGGAGATAACAATTATAGAAGGTTAGAGAAGCTCCCACTGTGGTTGAAGCCTGCCAAACAAGAGAGGCACCTGATGTTGCGAGAGCTCTCTAGTTTAGAGAAGCTACCCCGGTGGTTGAATCCTGCCAAACGAGAGGCAGTTGATGCGACAGCTCCCTAGGTGAGAGAAGGTCCCAATATGGTTGAAGCCTCCTAAACAAGAGAGACACTTGTTATTGCAAGAGCTCCCTTGGTTAGAGAAGCTCCCCTGGTGGTTGAAGCCTGCCAAACAAGAGAGGCAGCTGATGTTGCGAGAGCTCCCTAGGTTATACCTAAGTCACAATTAAAAACGGAGGCCGGGCAGCGTGTGCAATTTCTAGGCATCAACCGGCGAGTAGAGGTCGGCAAAAGATCGATAAAAAACGCCCCTGCAACTGCCATGACAAAAATGGAGTTGAATTCATGGCCCGTTATCGGCCGGTGTCCGGCAGGCACTCGTCCAATATTCTGCATATGTGTGATAAACTGTGTGTAAATTTGTTAACCTTCTGTTGGCCCGGCGCCCCACCCCACCCCCCCAAATGTGTGCGATGCCTTGCCGGCATCAGCTAGGCATCGACCGATTTATTTGCAATTTGCGATGCAAAAAGCCGCACCAGGGTTTAAGTCCAAATTAAACGTAACTCAATTCCAGCCCGATTCCCGAAAATGACCCAGCAGCCGTGGGGCCCCGGCCGAAAATGCCTATAAATTCCTCACAAACACATCGCAAGCTAATTGTGACTGGGGTATAAGAGAAGCCTCCCCGGAGGTTGAATCCTGCCAAACGAGAGGCAGCTGATGTTGCGAGAGCTCCCTAGGTTAGAGAAGCTCCCCCGGTGGTTGAAGCCTGCCAAACAAGAGAAGCAGCTGATGTTGCGAGAGCTCCCTAGGTTAAAGAAGCTCCCCCTGTGGTTGAAGCCTGCCAAACGAGAGAAGCAGCTGATGTTCCGAGAGCTCCCTAGGTTAAAGAAGCTCCCCGGTGGTTGAAGCCTGCCAAACAAGAGAGGCAGCTGATGTTGCGAGAGCTCCCTAGGTTAAAGAAGCTCCCCCGGTGGTTGAAGCCTGCCAAACGAGAGAGGCAGCTGATGTTGCGAGAGCTCTCTAGTTTAGAGAAGCTCCCCCGGTGGTTGAAGCCTGCCAAATAAGAGAGGCAGCTGATGTTTCGAGAGCTCCCTAGGTTAGAGAAGCTCCCTTGGTGGTTGAAGCTTGCAAAACAAGAGAGGCAGCTGATGTTGCGAGAGCTCTCTAGTTTAGAAAAGCTCCCCCGGTGGTTGAAGCCTGCCAAATTATAATAAGAGAGGCAGCTGATGTTTCAAGAGCTCCCTAGGTTAAAGAAGCTCCCCCGGTGGTTGAAGCTTGCCAAACGAGAGAGGCAGCTGATGTTGCGAGAGCTCTCTAGTTTAGAGAAGCTCCCCCGGTGGTTGAAGCCTGCCAAATAAGAGAGGCAGCTGATGTTTCGAGAGCTCCCTAGGTTAGAGAAGCTCCCTTGGTGGTTGAAGCTTGCAAAACAAGAGAGGCAGCTGATATTGCGAGAGCTCCCTATGATAAAGAGGCACCAGATGTTGCGAGAGCCCCCCAGATTCAAGAGAGAGCTCCCTAGGTTAAAGGCACCTGGCAGTTGTATTTTGTATTAAAAAAAAGCTGATGTCATTAATATATACATTTATACAAGTGGAATGTTAATAAACAAGAAACAAACGTTACGCAAATTGTGGGTTTTTTTTATTTACGAATTTAAGGATAGGCTCCTCTCTACTTTGACCCATGATGGCGCTGTTCGTGACGTCAATCGAGGCGGGGTATTTGAAGAGAAAATGTGTAGTCTGGCCCCGTACATTACGTCTGGATACCTGATCGGTTTGTGGCTTCACATGCAACATTCAATGGCCCGTCCCCCGAGCTGTGCGGCGTGTAGGACTGGCTTGTACACTGGTTTCACTCACTTTCTCAATTGGAAACCAAGGAAATCATTACATGGCACGTCACAACAAATTTTGTCGTGTAGCCACAATCTTATTTCAAGAAATTATACCCACGTACGTACGTTGAAACTTGAATGCCTAAGTATTATTTCAAAATCTATTTTCATTATAACTAGGTGACTTTTAAGTGACCAAATGGGCCGTAAAACTGCTAGCCTCCAACCATGGAGCAGACTGCAGAGGAAGGCTGTGGACTGTCCACTCGGATACCGTGCACGGTGAATCGCAGTGCAAACAAAAAATCATGACACTTGTCTAGGTTCGTCACATCTTTTAGGTAGCTTCTTCGACACATGTCAAATGTGTGGTACACCCCGGATTTGAAACACGATGGCTCGAAGTGGTGAAAATGACGTAGGATCGGACCACTTTTCCCTCGTTAGCCTGACTTTCGCTGCCCATAACCGCCTATATTTGGGATCAGCTGGAAACAGATGCAGGCTGACCCCATCTTTAGTTGTTTTGTTGCATCCAGCAGCAATACACCTGGTTGGCATTGCCGGAAAAATGTATGAAAAATCCCTTTTGGGATAACCAAACCAAACGTACAGGCTCACTACTTCCTGAGTACTTGCACGTGTGTAAGCGTAAATGCAGGCAAAGTTGAGGGGGGTCAATGTTCGATCAAGGCGGCGAAGTCTTCCTCGATTGACGTCACAAAAAGGGATGGGCAGAGTCTCTCAAACAATTGTTTTATTGTTAATATACATATGTTTTATTGTTAAAAACTAAAAATATATATTTCAAAGTGTCTTTAAGGAAGCTCACAATACAATTGTAGCCTTCTAAACAAAAGAGGTGCCTGATATTGCAAGAGCTCCCTAGGTTAGAGAAGCTCCAACCGTGGTTGAAGCCCCTCAAACAAGAGAGGAGTCCGTTGTTTGCTATGGCGATTATCGTTCAAGGAACTTTCCAGCATTCACATAGGGGAAAATGGGGAAAATTCTAGATCACAGTCTGCTCACCATTGTGCGCGTGGGTTTAATTTCATGAATATTCAAATCACGGTCAGAATAACAAATGCGAGAGCAGATGCAAGTGCCCAAAGCATCAAGGCGTTAGTTTTGATACAGGCATCTCTTCTCCAGTAATTCGTGTTGCGACCGGCAATAAACACGAACGTTGCCAATCAAGATTAGTTTGAAGCCTCCTAATCAACAGGCTTCTGATGTCGCAGCAGTTCCTTCTGTTGTCACAACATGGAGTCGTCTTGAGCTTTTACTCTGCTCAGTCTCACCATATTCTATTTGGTACTATGCACACCTGTTTCACCTCCAGCTTTGACAAGGTACCTATTTTTTACCCTCCTACCCCCGACTTTCTACCCAGCTATTTGAACCAAATGACACACCATGCAAAGCTTCAAACATCACTTAAAGGCCCTGTACACTATTGGTAAGATCGAAAAACACAAATGTTCACAGTTTCACACATAACTTACATGATTTAAGGTAAGTAATGGTAGAAAGGGTTCCTTAAAATATTACTGCCTAAAATGCTATCGTTTCTGAGGAATGAGAAAAACAATAGTTTTTATCACGCGCGATAAAAACTCGATGTTTGAAAAAACAGAAAACTCGATGACCAATTGAGCTCAAACTTTCACAGGTTTGTTTGTTCATGCATATGATGAATCACACAAAATGTGGACACTGATTTTGAGCTGTTACCAAAAGTGTACAATACCTTTAGATGACAGTTTATTGTTAACTTGAAAGGAATAGGTATGCACTTATTTTCAGAATCAATCCTATGCATAATGATAAGTAATACATGCACAAACAATTTGTTTCTTTTAGTTGCTACAAAAAGACAAGGAGCAGTGTCGCAGACACAATCAATCAAGTGACAATTAGCCCAGCATTCCTTTAGTAATGTTTTGCTGTGTCACACTCAGATGCATTGGTACTGCATCATTACATTGATCAGCCATCGTCTTTTGATCAATGTCACACAAGCTATACCCAGGAGAGTTGTGCAGGGTGCCTACTATTAAAGGGGCTGTGTCGTCATGATCAAAGCAGGCCTGTGGCTGTACATGGAATTATACAGTCTCACCCTGGTTACAGTACACGCGTGCGCTCTCTCCATAGATATGGTACGGGGAAGGGTGGCCGTGTGCAGTAAGTGGGAGAGAGTTCATAATTCCATAAACAGCCACAGGCCTACTTCGCTCATAACGACACAGCCCCTTTAATCCGTATGTGTGTTTCTTGACATATTTTTTATTAACATTACTTTCATTCCACATTTCGTTTTTTGTTCTTTAGGTGTTTAAGAGGAAATGTTGAGTACGATCACGTGACCAAGATCAAATTTAGTCCAGATTGCAAGTAAGTAAAACTTTCACGAGTCCACATCCTTGTCTCAAAAGCCATTTTGTTGTTACATCGCACATCATGTAACGAGGGTGTATAAAACCCGTGGACCCCATCAAACAGCTTGCAACCATTCTGTTTGTTATATCATGGTAATAAATTGCAGGAGGGGGAAACAGGTATTTTAAAGTGAAATAAATTACATTTCTTTTATAATATATTGTTGAACATTGCATTTCGTTGAACAAATTCAAACTCTCTAAACAGAAAGTTATTAAATGATTTAAAAAACTGTCTTAAAAATGTCTCTTTTCGTTCCAGCGCCTTGAGTACCCTATTGGTAGATACGTGCGTAATATAAGACTTCGGTATTAATTTTATTATTAATTACCTTTCTTCTTTGGAACGGGAGAGAAATCTCTTCTTTGAGGCAATCTGTCGTCGTCTTCCAATATTATTCTGACGAAATTGGCACAGTTGAAAAAGCAGACGAACAGTGGTGAACAAATTGTAAACAATAACAGTCATTGTCAGAAATATTGCTTCACTGTTCCCTGCGGCACATCGCAAAGGAACTGAAATCAATTTACCTAGTGCCAGTGTAGTTACAACCTCATACCTGGGGCTATTTCTAATATTGTACAAGGCAGTGCAAATGACTAACGATAGGCACGATCAAGGTAATGTACCCCGTGGGGTACATCAATCATGTTCCCCTGAGCCATGTACATACGCGTTTTTTGTAGCACACCACATGATTTATCCTCGACCAATAATATTCACAATCTACATTAGCATGGTGTAACAAAACTACATGCACAATTTGTTATACTTTCATGTCACATGTAAATTCATATAACATGTAAATTCACATGGAACAGTAGATTTCCCCCTTATCATTTCAACTTTTTAGATGACACTTATCGGTTTTGCTGATTTGTCTTTCATTGTAAGGGCCTTCATCACCAGTCTGTCAACTGGCAACTGCATAAGAGTTTTCAAGATGTCTAAGAAAGAAGATGGTACCTCCAGCACGATCTCCGCCTCTCTGGACTTCCCTAAGGTTCGTTACATTCTCTTATATCCACGTACCACCTGGACCTCCGAAATTTAAGACTTGTCTGATTTTTTTTTTTTTTGTCTTCCTGGTGAAAAAAACAAAAACTAGGGGGTCTTATTTTCTTGAGATATAAGAAATCATACTTTTGATCTACCGAGTGCTGAGAATACTGTTCCTAGAAGCTCCTTGGAATCTATCCGGGGTTACCAAAAGGTTGCAATGCTATCTTTTCAGAATAGTATAAATGTACATGTACTCGTAACACTAGGATCCTACATGTACTTCAATTCAATTAGATGCAGTTCAATTTATTTATTCATCATGTGAAAACTTTCCGACCTTTTTGTCAACATTGACTAAGTATAATTTCTCCATTTCCAGTCATGTGATTTCTCAGGATTTTCTCAAAAAATCATTGAGCCTTGTGTCGTCCACATTCTGTCCCAACCTGTAGTTTTGTATTTCTGTTGATGCATGGAGTCTGTAAACCACCTGAACTGTGACATCTTGGAAGGTCTGGGTCTAAAATAAGGGGGAACCCAGGCCAGCGAGCCATTTTTCAAGAATTTCTACGATCATCAAATCTCATCCCTGCATTTCACATGCATGGGCAAACATTTAAGAATTGTTTAAAACCCAGATAAGATTTACCAAGCATTATTTTATCAAATGAAATTTGACTCGGTTTTTTCTTCTCTGTACTGTATCTGCCCATGATGTATCAGATACATTCTACAGATATCATCAACATTGGTTTGGGATCCCACGCCCACGGTAGCTTCGTCATGATGGCTTACAAGGACACTACCATCCAGATTTGTGATGTCAAAGGTAGGTTATAGGTTTGGGCCCTTTGACCTTATGTCATCTTTCTAAGGGAGCACCTCAAAAGTTGGGCATGTTCTCGGTTCTAAAGAATGTTACCGTAGGCTTTCGCCTGCAATTCATTAGACCAGAACATATTTCAGCTACGGGAATTCATTAGACCAAAACATATAGGGTTGGGCCCTTTGACCTTAGGTCATCTTTCTAAGGGAGCATCTCAAAAGTTGGGCATGTTCTCGGTTCTAAAGAACAATCCCGTAGGTTTACGCCTGCAATTCATTAGACTAGAACGTTCTGCTGGACCGCGACATTGTGCTGAACTTCAGGAACAATTCTACACAAGTGAAAACGCCCGTTAGCATTTTGAGTGTTCCAATGGAAGATTGTGGTGGTCCAACAGACCGGTCACATGAGTACGCGCGGGAATACTTCATCCGATCCAAATGGTCGGACTTTTGAGATGCTCCCTAAGGGACCTTGTCAAAATTATTCCAGGACAACCAGCGGATAAGTACCAGCCAGAACAAGAGTTTTTACCCGCCGTTAATTCACCTTGTTTGAAATTGGGTGTCGGAGAAAAACATGGGAGAAGTTCACAGTGCCTGGCGTTACATATGTTTACAAACTGCAAAGACTTGGATCGCTATCTACATAAAAATAAGCAGGGGGTCTCTACATGTCTCACTAAAAAAGCACACTACACATCTTAGTTAAATACAATGCCCTACAAACCTTCCAGATCACTCCAAAACCACAAGTTTATTTAATCAGCCAGTCAAACCGCAGAGTGTTCAGCGGGGTGCATTGCCATAGGGTATGTCTTTAGTGCATCGGAGAACTGTGTGCCTTTCAGCGAGTAAAACCATGTCTCTCATAGAAATACAGTCCGATGGAAATCCAACCAAAATTTGACATCAGAGAATTGTTATCCGACAACCTGTCCTTGATTAATTTAGACAGGACAGGAAGGCCATCTTGGATTTCTCTTTTTTGCTGCTTACCATTTCAGCAACGTAAAAGGCACACTGAACATGCTGTTGGTTCTTGTTAAACAACTGCATGTAAAAACGAAACAATTCAAATCCATTGTGAACATGTGCTCACGCTCTTGATAGATTACACTTTGGCTCTTACACATTTTTCAGCTATGAGAAGTTTGAAAGTGTACATCATACCAATTCATTTTAATTCTATTCAACAATTATTTTCATATTGGTGAAGGGAAAAACATTAAAAAAATTAGAACAATTATTTAAATCATAGACATTCAAGAACTGATTGCACTAATTTAAGCAACTTGGGGTTGTATGCTCCCCAGGGAGTTGAGAAAGTTTAAGTATGCCTGATGCCCAGGGATAATTATGTTGTATTAAATGGCCTTGATTTGGTTTACAGTATTTGTGTTCGCCATAAAAGAACCCGATATTGTTATAATATTTGTATTACACACCTTGCCATTAAAGACACTGGACACCTTTGGTAATTGTCAAAGACCTGTCTTCTCACTTGGTGTACAGTATCTCAACATATGCACAAAATAACAAACCTGTGAAAATTTGAACTCAATTGGTCATCGAAGTTGTGAGATAATAATGGAAGAAAAAACATCCTTGTCACACGAAGTTGTGTGCTTTCAGATGTGATTTCAAATTCAAATATTTTACTGAGAAATTACTTTTTTCTCAAAAACGACGTTACTTCAGAGGGAGCCAATTCTCACAATGTTTTATACTATCAACAGCTCTCTATTGATCGTTACCAAGTAAGTTTTTATGCTAACAATTATTTTGAGTAATTACCAATAGTGTCCAGTGCCTTTAAGCCATTCAGTAATGAGAAAAATGATTTTGTTGGATCCGTTCAGGTGAGATTCTACAGTCCATCGATACACATCACATGAATAATAACTACGCAGCGGTTTCACCGTGTGGGCGCTTTGTGGCTTCATGTGGTATGTACTATTAAACTAATTTTAGTTTCCTGAGTAGAACCGAGCGCTAGTTATTTTGAATTCCACATGTCTTAGGTTTTTTTAGTCTAGACATTTGAATTCCACTTAGTTTCTCAGAGATAGGACATGTATTTGTTACAACCCCCTAGGATAACTTAGCAGAGTTTGCCCTCAACCTTTTTTCAGTGAGTGACTAGCCAGCTGGACCAGTCCATTAGCTTTTTCACCAGTCAATATTTCAAATGAAATACGGATGCTTTTTAAGACTAAACTAGCCAGCCGGACCACTCGGAGTTGATTGGTCCTCAAATGTTTCAACTAGCATTTGACCAGCGGACCACTGTTAAGGGAGAACGCTGCTTAGAAGATGAGTTCAAGCAGCCTGCAGCACTCTTGACGAGTGTGTATACCCTTGCCTAGTGAGTAAATCTAGCCCTGTGGTTCCAGGATAACCAAACTCATGCAGAGCTGCTCCTTTATAGCATCAGGGCCGAGTGGTCCGGTGAGCTGTGTACAAATTCTGTTTTGCTGACAGAACGTGGGTTTGAATACCAACCTTGCTTGTTATGATGCTTGTGTTTTTTAGCAAAACACTTTAATGTCTGGTCCGGGGCACATACAAATTATGCAGTACTTCTGATTTGAGGCGTGCGATCGCACCCGCACGCCATCGCACGCCTAAAAGCTTTCCCAGGAGTGCGAATAATCACACGCCTGACCCCTCTAAAGTGCGACACACTGTTTCCAGTTTACAGGCTTGTAGTCTTCTTTATTTTGTTACTTTGTGTGCGACAATAAATGCAATAAACATTGAACGCTAGAGGGCGTTATAGAACAATTCGATAGCATGAGAGTAAACGCCCTCTATTGGTGAAATTATGCGATAGCATACAAAACCAAGTTACAAACGCCTTGACCAAACACTTGACGTTCTGCGCATGCTCGGGAAAAGCGGTTATTCCCCCGAAATTGCAATTTCATCATCACTGGTGCGAGCACGCTAAAACCATTATACAGCATTGTCGTTGCTGGTATGCACGCACATTCTGTCGACAGCATGGTCAACGGAGCAAAGTTCCGTGGAAATTTTAACTTGTTTACGAAAAACTACAGAATGTGTCAGGCTTCATTCTACAAAAATTATCAATTTAGGATACCCTGGATGAACAAAAAGAGTAATTTACTGTATAATGTAAGATTTATTGTTCTTGATGTTATTTTGTTTTTATGTTTTTTTGTTCTTTTTTGTTCTTTTTCTTTTTTTCTTCTTTTTTTTTTTTTTTTTTTGGGGGGGGGTATTTTGCAGGGTGATTGTTTATTGGTCTCAGTCCCAGCCTGCACCACGAATTTGGCGCTTGGCAAAATCGCACGCCTAGACAAATCCAGGAGTGCTTTTTTCACACGCCTGTGATTTTCAAATCAGAAGGACTGATTATGAATTTAGTTTGCCAACTATTTCTAGGTAATGATCAACACTTTCACAAAACTTGAAAAGCATACTTTGGATATTACCTCCAAAACCCCCATCCAAACCCCCTACGGTTTGCAGTATTGTGTAAAAGTTGAACCACCCCTTTAAGTGTTCTAGGTGTTTTAAGACAGGGGCCTACTGTTTTATGTCCCTTCAGCTATGATGCAAATTCTGGACAAACATGACATAGATAATATTTCACACATCGGATTTCTGATCACATCAGTTGCAATTATGCCACCGACTCCTCAATTGATCTCAATGTCCAGTACAAATGCTATCCTGTCGACTGTCCCACTTTAAATGTAATAAAACCGAAAGGGATGCAGGCCCGAGGCCAGTGGTTTTAGTGTCGAGCCAGAGTGTACTCGAGACCGGACAAGTCCAGCGGTCTTGTGTTTTTCAATTGAATAAATATCTTTAAAAAACAAAAATTATATGTTCAAATGTTGGCTTTGAATCTGAATAATATTGGTCAATTACGTTGAGTATCGAAGTATACTCACCCATAACACAAAGTGAGATCAATCTTCTCTTAGTGCTTGCTCAAATAAAAGCAGGTTCGTATAGTCTTTTCTCATTTTGATTCTGGTCTTGTGTAAAGAATTCTGGTCAAGTTAAAATGTTGAGCTGCAAGCCCTGCAGTCTTGTGAGCTTGTCACCCAAATTCGAGGCCAGCTCAATTTGAGTGTTTAAAGGAATGTTACAGAACTGGTAATTAAAATTTTCTTTAAGATCACAGATTTACATGAAACTTACACGGTCTAATGATGATGATAGTAGAAAACATCCCTAGAAATATTTCTGTCTGAAATGCCATATTTGATGAGAAATAAATAAAACTAATTTCCGATTGGAGTTTGTCGCTCATGAGCGTTTTATTCATGCATTGTATAACACATGCAAATGTGTAATCGGTTTTTCACTATTTTCTCGTGACCCAGATGGCCGATCGATCTCAAACTTCTACAGGTTTGTCAGTTTATGTATATGGTGGATTATATAAAGTGCTTACACCGTTTTGTGAGCAAAAACCAATTCTGTAATGTTCCTTTAATTCTCTTATGAATCTGAAGGTTTCACCCCTGATGTTAAAGTGTGGGAGGTTCTCTTCAACAAAGAAGGTGACTTCAGTGAAGTCAAACGTGTGATGGATCTGAAGGGTCATAGAGCTAGCGTCTACTACTTGTCATTCAACACCGATTCAAGCAGGTTTGATCAATATTTCCTTGATTATTTTGTAAAGGTATTATACAGGATCGGTAAGGATAAAAACATCATTGTTTTATTTCAGTCTGAAAGCTGATTATGAAGTACATACTTGAACCATATTTTCTGTGAAATGAAATTAAATTAAAGAAAACTGTATCTGAAAACTTTTTTTTTTTTTTTTAATGCAACAGCTGATTTCGGTTGTTACAACCAAAATTAAGGCAATGGGTTTACATGCTTAAAATTGTGCTTGGTTTTTCACTATTTTCTCCTGACTTAACACAACGGATTAAGCCCAAATTTTCACAGGTTTGTTACTTGTATTTCATGTATATGATTGATCACATAAATCATAAACACTGTCTGCGACTATTTTGTCAGCTCTACCAGTCCTGAATAATACCTGTAATGTGCATGGTATTGATTAGGTATTTAATGAACTATTTTTATGTGCAAGAGGCATTTGTGTGTAGTCAACCACTTTTTGGGAGTCTTTGGTTCCCACATACATTGTTTTATAACCAGGCGTGTGATTTTACATGGGGGGGATCCTGATTCCAGGATTTTGTTAAAATCTCCTTGAGCCTTTCATTGTTCTTAAAAGTAGCAAAGCAATCACTAAAGGGAGAAAGAAATAGTCCACATTTTGTCCAAACCTGTAGTTAAGTATTCCTGGTGATGCACATAGTCTGTAAACCTCCTGAACATCTCGGGGGTTCTTGGTCTAGAATAAGGGGAAACCAACTCAGGCCTGCGAGCCATTTTTCATGATTTTACACATCCTTCAAATCTTTTCCCCGTTTAACGCGTGAAGGAAACAAAGTTACGCTTTTTAACGGGCCCCAACATTCAATCTGTTGCATGAATGTCAACCTAGGCCATGCCTACTTCTGCAAGCATGTTAGCAATATGTCAGTTTGTGTCATAAGTATCGCTTTCAAGCAATTAAATGAGGGAATTTTGCACCCAGATCCAAACCAGCTTTGGACCCAAAAGTTGTGACAAATTTTAGTGTGCTACCATTGATGAGTGTGTGACGTAGGACATGGAAAACTTTGCTTCTTTTTGTTCATCCTCAGGATGGCAACAGTTTCAAAGGATACAACATGGAAACTTTGGGACACAAATGGTGAGTGACTTTCCGTAAATTGCAGCACCTCCCTTCATGTATGATTTTTACAGATTTGTTCACCCATGTTACGCTTTTACTGTTTTCTTTTGTGTTTTGACAATTTGTTTTGGCGAGACTGTTTTCAAAAGGATTTTTGTTCTGAAAAAGCGTGCCATGGGCCTCCAAGAACCAGCAGGAGGTGTGTTATGGCCAGGCGGTCTCATACATAGGGCTCAAGTTCTGGTGGTTAAGTCATTGGGGTCTGGGTTCGAATCCCGGTCATGACACTTGTGTTATAGCACTGCTGGAAAAGCTAAAACTATAAAAAAACATATAGTATTTGGTTTTACCCAAACACCAATATGTGTTAAGCACTGTATACTCAGTACATGTACTTTCCCCGAGTCTTGTGAAAAAAATTACTTCAGGCATATTACTCGGGTGGTTTTCAAACCCAAGACCTTTGCCATTCTAGAGCAGATGTCTTACCACTAGACCACCGAGATTGCCCGGTAGCTAGAGGCAGTTCGAATCCTATATTTTAGCAGCGGGAACCGCAGCTATTTAATAGATGTTAAATTTGCATCGGGGATAGAGAATATTTTTTGGTTTTACCCATAATAGCTTATCTCCGCCCAGGTTTAAGTGGGTAGCAGTGAGGGCAGAAATGGTTCTTGTGGTTGATTTAGCTTGGTGGACTTACTTGGCAGCACAGGCTGTATACTTCCCAGGGAGCTGAGATGGTTTGAGGAAATACATAAATGGCCCAGTGACCAGGTTTAAGTGGTCACAGGGCTGTGAGCTTTATGACCTCAATAGCCATGAACATCAAAATTGGCAGATACCTGCATCCCCAGTGTTGTTATTAATATAAGTATGAATGTAGTTCTATGGGCTTGATATGTGTTTAAATGCGGACGGTATAACTCTTGCCCCGATGGATAAACCTCATTAAATATTTAATAGCGCGATTATTTTGCCATTTTATTTTTGGTTTGCCTTTGAAAAAAACCCATTTGAGACAGAAACCCATTTATAACATTTAGGCCTATTCTAAAGGCCTTAAGCCCGATTTACACGATTTATGCGAATTGAGAAAGTAAAGTTCTCTAAGAAAACGGTTTCTCACTGATTGTGTGTGTCACAATTGTGTCCCTTCATGTAACATATGAATTGGAAGATTATGTTAATGAACAGTCACAACAGCTAACTCTTTTTTCCTGTTTTCTTGTTTTAGTTGAATACAACAAGAATCAGGACCCATACCTTCTATACACAGGCAGTTACGACCACACTGGTCCCAGTTTATTGGCCCTATCCCCAGATGCTCACACTGTTGCCATTGCATCAGGGGTAAGAATATTGGTCTACAACGCCACCACTGGGGAGGAGGAAGAGAGCTTTGATGATGTTCACACACGTAAGAAAATCGGCTGACCGCTACATTTACAATGACATTTTGATGGGGTTGGGGGGGGGGATAAAATTGCTGCATCAAGTGCCTTTTGTTGGAGTACTTACCTTTGAGGGTAGTGTACATTATTGTTATTTTTTTTAAGAATAAATTTGCTTGCATTTTCTAGTGCTCAATAAACACATCAAGCTCAGGTGTTTCTGATCTGCAGAGTGTGGGTGTGAATCCTGGTCGTGACACTCGTGTCCTTAATTAATTAAAACCCTCCGCTGCGTTACACTACCAGTTTTAAACTGGTTAATTATGCGTTTTTGTTAATTACTTTGCGTATGAATTCATTTGAAATCTCATTTTTCTTGACTTTGTACATATTACGCTTGAGAAACAAGTTGTAGAATTTGAGTGGCCTGGGTAAGTTCATTCACCCGCTGGATCAGTTACAAGCTACCAGCCACCAGGATTCCCCTAGGACTGTGCACAAACGTAAACAAGCCTTGCCATCTGGGATATTGTAATTGATACTGCCACTATGCTGCCACGCTGTCCTAATTGAAAACAGGTCTGCGGTTTCTATGAAAGGGCGGGCTGTTTATAGTCTAGTATACTCTAGACCCTCGGACAGAATTTGTGCAGCAGTATATGCCCCGTTCATTTAGTTACGCACGGGTAGTTTGAAACTGGTAGTCTAGTTTCCCGGTGTAAGTTTTGTTGTTACTGCAAAGCAAGGCACTTAACCATTATCACTTCATACTTTAGATGGGTTGTACAGTCGTTGGTCCCGTCTGTTGTGCAATGCACATTAAAAAACTCAGTACATTTGTTGTTAAGAGAATAGGTTTTCCCCAGTGTTTTTCTGGCAGGGTCTGGCAGTGTTATGTACCACCTCATCCTGTATCCATTTTTCAAGCTGTTGTATTATGGTTGCTTCATCTCATAAAATCATTCTTAATTGCTGCTTTGATAATTTGGCGCCAGGAGTGTCGTTTATGACATCAGCATAGAAGCCCTGGAGGCCAAGGCCTCTGTTGCCCCTGGTCTTTGCCTTGGTGCCTCTTCAAAAGTTTCCCGTAGATTTTAAGCTTTTCCAATGGAAAGTGCCTTTTACAAATTGAAAATTGCCTTGCCCTCTTAAAGATGAAATTCCAGGCCTGTGACATGGTGCATTATAAATATACATTATTATTTTGGTTTTTCTGGTGATGCACAGAGTCTGTAAACTTTCTGAATTGTAATATCTGGTTCCAAGTGTAAAATAAGGGGGTACAAAGGCCAAAACCATTTTCAGGAGTTTTCACATTGATTCGTCAAATCTCATCCTCGTGTTAAGAACCATGTACTCTTGACTTCACTCCTTGCAGAACCCATTACCAAACTTGGCTTTGACCCTAGCAACCGGTTCCTGGTATCCTGCGGGGATAGACACATCCGAATCTTTCACAATGTGGTCGGTTACCGTTCAAGCATCGCCAGCATGAAGCAGAAAATCAAGATGTCCACGACGACGAAGACGCAAAAAGAGCGAATGCAGAGTCAAATAAAACTGCTGAGGTAATATGAAAGAATCTTATACATTTGTTAAAAACCTAATCGTTTGATTCTAATTTTGGTGGGTGGGGGGGGGGGGTAAAATAGGGTTGTTGCTAGGCTTGTGCCGATATAAACAGTTTTCATCGCAATATAAGATTTCAAAATATTTGATATTAACTTTGCTATTTCAATGAATTATGCAGAGTTAAAATAACTGCCTTGATAATTTGCGTTTGCTGAGGGCAAAAGCCAGACTCCAAATAAGGAAGAAAGGTGCAATTGTTTGCTGGGGGATTAGTAAAGGGAAGTGTCTGGTGTTGTGACTTTCCAATCGGGGGCCAATTTCATAGCGCTTCTTATCGGTAAGCAATTTTTCGTGCTAATTATAGCAGAAAATTTGCTGAAGCATAAGCGTATTTCACAGGTTAGCAAGAAAATTGGGCGGCCAGCTTGCGCATTCACCATGGATTTGCATTGTTACATCATTCATTTTCATCATAAGTAAGCACCGGAAGGTTAGCATGCCTTCGTTTGCTTGTGGTTAGCAGCGCTATGAATAGGAGACTCGCTCAGTAAGCACAAAATCGGCCATTAAGCAGCTCTATGTAATTGGGCCCTGCTATTAATGATGAAAAATTCCCACATGCAGCGCTTAACAAATTTTTCTATTAGCTAACTTACTACATGTATCGTGTAACCAGTTTTTTCTATTGGCTGTGAAATACCTACCTGCGTAACACAACCAATCCAGAACAATGTCCTGAGCATCAATTCTATGTCTTTTACAGGGAGTGTTTAGCTGAGATTCTGGATGAAAATCCAAAAGACTAGATCCAGGAGACCATAGTGTTGGGCTTCATTCCAACTTGGAGATCGAGTCTTATCCAGTCAGTGCCTGATTTTATCTCAATGGGATCAACC
The DNA here is from genome assembly GCA_021014325.1 of Plazaster borealis. NCBI lineage: Eukaryota > Metazoa > Echinodermata > Asteroidea > Forcipulatida > Labidiasteridae > Plazaster > Plazaster borealis. The sequence continues at coordinate 9,706,816 of CM037473.1, forward strand.
GTTCTCAGGATAGAGCCACCATCTTGGAAAGCCTTCACGTCATTTTCATAAGTCATTGTCGTCCTTTTGTCAACTTCTGTACACATGTCGTCAATATTTTATTCCAATGATGGACATTCATTAAGTGCCGATGTCTGCCAATTTTGATGCTAGTGGCACATAAACATTATTACCCCGGCCACTGGGCCGATTATTTCATTCCTTAAACTATCTCTGCTCCCTGGGGAGTATGCAGCCTGTCCTTCCAAGTACAATGTATGTCACATCACAAGAACCATAACCACCCTCACAGGTATCTATTCACTCCTGGATGAAGGGAAGCAATTATAGTAAAGTTACTTGCTCAAGGACACAAGTGCCACGACCGGGGTTCGAATCCACACCTATATGATTTTGCCACCAAAACTTGAGACCGGTGCACTTCACCGCTCAGCCATGACACGCCACAAGTGAACTGACTTCAGTCTATGGTGAAACAGGTGAAATGACTTCAGCAGTTTCTTCAATCATCGCTGGGTTCGGTCAGCAGCCCCTCAGAATCTCCAAGCATGTTTTGGGAGTTTGCCAAAGCTCAGAGCTTCAGTGGACAGCTTAAAAATTGTCTTTCAGATTTATGTGTAAAAAATGAATACGTGGTAATCACCTCTCATGAGATAACGAGATATAATAACAGCTTGATTTATGAACATTTATCATTCTGCCACCTTCTTTGTTGCGTTCCCAGTCTCCAATAACGATAACAATTATCCAATCACAGTTTACCAAAAAGACACCAGACTATTTTACCCTTCCAGCCTCGGTTATGTTACCCTGATTTGGATGGGAGGAGACCAAATAGTGGCTGTAAGATGATAAAGGTCTATTAACCCAATTCACTTAACACCATCACCAATGAGAAATCCAGGGCCCAATTTCAAAGAGCTGCTTTTAAAAGCAGGAAATATTGCTGAATAATTTTCTGCTAAGCAAAAGGTAGCAGGATGCCAGTGATAAATTGTATGTGTGACATGATATTTTGGCTGGTAACCTCAATCTGGTAAGCATAATTATTTTGTGCTAAGCTAGTTTTTGTGCTTAAGCAGCTTTGTGAAATTGGGCTCTGGTTCTGCCATTTTGGGAGTCGGATTTCCCATTTTGTGAGTCAAAAGTAAAGATATGGTGCATTTCTGACTGTGTGTGTTTCACCTGAAATGCACACTGCCCAAACCCACCGACGAGTTTGGCTGTCAAAGTGTCTGTCACAAATCAAGAAAAACATAACAGCACCCACGTGGTAAAACGAAGTCATGTGATAATACATGACATCCACCCCAATACGTTTGCACACGGTCTGAAAGGGGTGTCAATCAACAGGGGTCCGTGACTTGGTTGGTACAGGGTGACTTGGTGGGTGGAGCCAAACATTTTGCCATTGCTCGCGTACAAAGTTGTTCAGCATTCGTTTGTGTACAAGATTTGGCCAGCCTGCCTATACGTCACTGTCACTGCAAGTCACCGCAAGTTTCCAGGCTCACACAGACATGAATGAAACCATCTGTTATCGACATGCTGGCAGTAGAGGATTGTCTTTTGATGTCTTACCGACAGTTTATGTGGTTAGCCACAGAACATACCCACCCCCCTTGCTCTCCAGACATGTCGGCCATGTCAAATTGTTGTTGTATTTTTAGATTACAGGGAGTCGAGTGTGCCTAAAGTGTGAGGTCTTCCTCCATGGTTTATCCATGGAGGAATAAGTTTTAAATAATTACAGGTAACACCTGATACGTTTGCAACACAATTAGCTAAAGAAATCGTTGAGAAATTACGAAATGAACCCTCTTAACTTATTAAATACGTGTGACAGACATTGTGGCAACCCTCCGAAGCGTTGTTACGTTGAAACATGTGCCTCGTGCCTGGGTTTTAAGGCTAGGTCCGAATTGGCGGCTACAGCTATAGCTGGATCCGCGTCATGCATTGAAGTATAAGCCGTCCTTAATAACAGTCGTAGCTGTAGCCATAGCCGCCAATTCAGAAACGGCCTTGTAGATGCAACACACACACACAGTCAGAAGTGCAGCACCATATCTTTATTTTTGACTCACAAAAGTGGCAGGTCATGGTCAGACAGTAGCTGCGTGTGATGTCAGTGCAATGGGTCTATACTAGGGCAATCTTTTCATACTTTGTACAGGTTTTCATTTCCTATTCTGAGATTTAAAGGGGCACTGTCGTCGTGATCACAGCGAGTCTGTGGCCAGACATTAAATTCTGAACTCTCACCCAGTTACTGCACACGCGACACGATAATAACGACGGCGCCCTTTAAAGCTTCTATTTGTGATGTGAGGTGAGAGTTCATGTTTCCATGTCCTGCCACAAGTAGACTACGACCACGATGACAGGGCCCTTTTAAAACGACTGCCCGTTTTGAAAGTGATCTTTAGCCCTGGGGCTTTTTTGTCAATACAAATGAATTTGTATATAAATGCTTGTGTCCAAAGAATAAGGTTTTCAATTATACACTAAGGATTATGTGTGTGGAAAAACTTCCACACTAGGGTAATTAGCCCCTAATTATGTTCCCACATGGTTCCCCATATCGGGGAGAGCAAATCAAAGGGTGAACCTACATGATTATGGTCACACTATTTAGTCATTTGTCATGACACCCAACACATCAACAAAGGCACAATCTCCATGCATACAGTGGTTTTAGCTCATAGAAACCTTCCCAGGTGAAATAAAGGGTGTGCTTTCCAATCCTTGTCCAAACCTATGTTATTCAACCAATGGCAATGAAGGCCTATCTAGCTGGAGGTGATGTGGGACCATGTGGAAGTTAGCAAAATCATGAATATTAATTTTTGTGTGGAGGTTTATCCACACAGAAATACCCCTGAGTGTTAAAATACTTTTCTCAAATTTCAATTTGCGTTTGTTCGCCGTGTGTACACAGATTTTACCAAGTATTTTCAAGGCTTTACAATGTCATTTTCAATATGTCTGTTCGTGATTTTCAAGAGTTCATTTGAAATTGCTTTGACTGCCCAACAGTCCAACACTAACAATCAAATTTCAACTGCATGTTTTGTTTAATTCTGTTGGACTGAGGGACTGCACCAGTAAACTGATCATGCCAGCTTAAAATGAGAGCAGGCACACCACCATGAAGGTAGAATTAATTCTATCTCCGTGATACCACCATGATCAGAATCAAACTGTGTGGGTGTTGAGTTACCATACGGTGTTGGATTTCGTTAAGGGTGCTCAAGGAAGAAACTCTAGTCAGTCAACAGAATTGACCCATTCCATGAACTATGTAAGTTGCGCACTAACACAACTGGTTGGCAAAATGAGGGAACATCAGGCCTTTTTGTATGGGATGGATGGTGGTGGACACATAGGCATTTGTGAGTCTGCCTTCCGTACAACTCTATGGCATTTACCACCAGTGTTGTCTAAATGCAATTCACATATTTCATGCAAAAGGCTAATTAGGGTGAAGGATGGTTTTGGAAAAGTGTTTCTATTTGCTGCTCTTACATAAAGCCTTGTTGTACATGTACATTATACTTGAAAGAAGGCTAGCAGTTTCTGTGCTATTTTCTCGATACAAATTTAATAAACATCATGAAAGGCCTTGAATGAAGACTATCCTCGTAATAAATTTTTGAAAGCAGCAGGGCTGTTACTAATTTTTCTGATGAATCGATTAAGATTTTGATATAGATTTTTTAATGAATAATGTGAATTTTGTTAAATCAATTACAACTCCATATTTTAAGCATTATGGTTTTCATGAATTTAGAATGCAACAGTAAGATGCAATGAGGGCAATTCATAACACATTGCGCCCTCTACAGAGTACAGTTTACCTCATTAGAGGCCATTTTACCCGAAAGCGGTTGACTAAAAACAATCATAATCACAACTCAGCACGGCACGGGCAGTCGACCTTGTCTCATGATGCACTGCAAAAATGGCCTTTACTTGGTATACTGTAGAGGGCACATTGTATTGCAAATCACCCGCATTGTCTCTTAAAAGACTTTGAGGACAATTGGTATGTCCAAGATTTCACTGAAGTGAATGATTATTTAGTGTTGATTTTGCATCACTAATGAGGATTTAATCAGCCCCACTTATATGTAGTTTTATAAAAATGCGTCCAGGATTTCACCCAAATATTTGTTTTGAGGTGGGCACAAGTTCTTCCGACATTTAGAATCTAATTCAAAGTTGCATCACCAAATTGTTCACCTCGTGGAACATGAATCTGCAGTAACTGGAGAACTTTCTCAAAGGTTCTGTACACTTTTGCAGAGCTGCCAACTCTCCCTGATTCTTTTTAAAAGTTCCATGAAAATAAACCAATCTTTCTGTGTTCTGATAAACAAATGTGAAAATCTCTCTGATTATGGGAACTTTTTTCCTGTTATGTTGCATAAAATTCTAAATATCTCCCTGATTTTACAAAATCTCCCTGATTGCAAGGTGCAAATGTTGGCAGCTCTTAGTGGATATTTCAACCTTTTGAGTACAAACCTCCTTTGAAAAGTTCAGCAAATAGAAACAGGAAGAAATGTTGTTATTTGGTCTTGTAATATTGCTGGTCCAGTAGTATTTCTGAGCTACAGAGACCTGTGATACATAAGTTTAAAGGCACTGAACACGTTTGGAAATTGTCAAAGACCAGTGTTCTCACTTGGTGTATTCCAACATATGCATAAAATAACAAGCCTGTGAAAATTTGGGCTCAATTGGTCATCGAAGTTGCAAGAAAATGATGAAAGAAAAAACACCCTTGTTGTACAAATTTGTGTGCTTTCAGATCTAGGAATAAAAACTTCTTGCAAGAAGTTTTTATTATTTTAGTGAGAAATTACCTCTTTCTCAAAAACTACGTTACTTCAGAGGGAGTCGTTTCCTACAATGTTTTATACTATCAACAGCTCTCCGTTGCTTGTTACCAAGTAAGTTTTTATGTTAATATTTGTTTTGAGTCATTACCAAACGTGTACGATGCCTTTAAAATTCAAGCCTTGATTCCAGCAGAGGGTGACGTACATTGTAATACGTAAAAATGTAACTATTGGAAGGGAGAATGAAAAACTATGTAACAGATAAACCCAGACACTGTAAATGTGTCCATACAATTACCATTTGGCTGTCTTGAGATAATATTTATAATAACATGACAATTATGTGAAAGTGAGTGCTGTTTTCTTAAATCAATGTTTATTTAGTTGTTATTATTATTTTTGGTTAGAATATCAGGTATGAGAAATTTCAGACTTTTATATGAATTCAGACTTTTTTATGTTTGCATTGTGGGAAAAATAGCTGTTATTTTCTTTTTTCAGCTGTAAAGAAATCATGCTTTTTGATCGACATCTCTAGCACTAAGGATAATTTTCCTAAAAGCTATAACACCAGGGGTTACCAAACTGTGGAAATGCCATTTCAACATACCTCCTAAAGTTTGGCAGACCTTTTTGTCAGCAATAACTCTCTCCCAGTCTTGACACTTGTGGCCTTATTAGAAAGACACTTAACCATTATTGATTTGTCCTTCAGGTGGGACGCAAAGCCATAGGTCCTGTGTATTTTGTAATGCACGTGAAAGAACCCATAATAGTGTTACACTTATCACAAAGACGGGTTTCCCGCAGTGTTTCTGGCAGTGGCTGCTGAATGCGCCGCAGCACCTTGTAAACCCTTGCGAGGTGCTACATAAAAAGGTTTCATACTGCAAAAACTTACCATGTATCCTGTCCTAAAAACTCATTCATAGGGGCTTTGAGACACTCTTAGATATAGTGCTATATAAGAACTGATCATTATTTGTTACAATCCTGTGTGAGATGCCTAACGTGCTTGAACGAATATGCAGATATATGAAATCCCTTACAAGTTTGAAACGTATTACAGTATGCAAATTCGCAGTATTTTTGACTGCGTGAGGGTGTATGTGAACCCAATTTACATGATACGAAACAAGAAAAACTATTTTAAAAAATTCCATTGTGGCTATTATTATTTTACTTTATGTGATCTTGAACTTGAAACAAGAAAACAACCCACAGGCAGTCAAAATAAAATAAAACTCAAATTGCAATACACGGAAATTCACTGTTTAAAATGCCCTCATGCCATCAAAAATAGTCAATTCCCAAAAGCAAACTGTTAGCTCTCTTCTTCATGATCTTCTCTGGGAGGACACAACAGGTTCCTCTTTGGGTGAGTGAAGATTGGCTTCATTATTTGTATAGAAAGATTGCAATTTTTTGAAAGTATTATCATGTAATTTAAAGGTATGATCCATGTGTATTAGTGGATTTTAGAAGTGTATATGTACATTTATTATTTCAGTACTGTAGCTTTAAAAAAACCTGATCTTTTAACCAACCTGCTGCAGTACCCACATCATTACCCAGTTCCACTTCCAACCAATGCCAAATTTCATAGAGCTGCTTAAGCACAAAACAAGCTTAGGACAACAAAATTATGCTTACCAGAAAAAAGTAACCAGCTAAAATACCATTTCACATGCAGCATCTGTGACTGGTATCCTGCTTATTGTTGCTTAGCAGAATTTTTTGTAAGTAGTATTTTCTGCTTAAGCAGCTCTATGAAATAGGACCCAAGACTCAAGCTGCAGCCCTGTTATGACTTTACACTGGGCGTTGGAACCCATTGTCACCTGTTAACAAGACCTTACCACTGGTTCATATCTGCGGTACCCATTTCAGAAACCTAGTTCCACTTCCAACCAAGACTCAAGCTGCATCTCTGTTGTGACTTTAACTGAGAGAACAAAGATACTGTCAAAATAGGGAGACTGCCAACATATGGCTAGATCTCAGTTGGTAGTCGCAGGTTCAAGTCCCACTCTAGTCAATTTTTCATTTTTCATTCCAAAATTATTAACAAATTTACCCAGTCGGTTTCCCTTGTGGTTCATTACTTGAAAAATGCATCTTGTGTAACTAAAGAATTTATTTTGAATGGAGTGGAGTTGGTCGCCTTAGAGTTGCCCGTATCATTTGCTTGCGTGACATGACCCTATCATTTAAATATTAAGTTTTAAATGTTTGGGTGGTAAATATTGGCCATGATATCTTTGATTTGTTTTGTTTTTTCTAATGATCAATGTTTGATTTATTCTAGAGATAAGAGGGATAAGGACTCAAATAAGAGCTGGAGGATTGCGGGAGGGGGGCGGGGGCGTGTCACACTGCAGAAGAGAATGGCTACTCTCAGTTCATTCATCAATGCCTGCCTGAGGGAGGAGCACAGGGACAGGTTGCTGGGATGTCAGCAGACGATAGAAAGTGCAAGCTGAGAAACTACATCGCCTCGGACCAATCAAAACACAGATATGGAAAGGTTACATCACTGCACGTTTCTCCAATGAAATCATTGTATCCTTCAAAACCATTGGGCCTTTAAAGACCAGTGCCTGTCTTTATCCTTACTGATAAACCAGTTTAGGACCAGTCTAGTCTGTGGATTGATTGATTGATTTGGGGGGGGGGTAATCATCCTTACTGCGGAGAAGCTGAATTACGAAGGACGCGGCTACAACATGTTCAAGGTGCAGGCATGCGAGGGCGTCTTTGGCAGCCGGCCACATCGACCCATATTTGACCACAGAGCACAGGCAGAGATTGAAAGTGTTTGATTTTTCCAGAGGGAGGATAACCAGAGGCCCAGGAGAGAAACCCTTGAGGCATAGGAGAGAACCAGCGCACAACTCTACTCACAGCCGAGAATCGAACCAGAGCCACATTGGTGAGAGGCAATCGCTTTAAGCACTAGTCACCCACGCCACCCATTGATTCATCCATCCGAGACTGGAAGCTGACTTTGTTGAAATGGTGAGCCTTTTTTTTTTTTTACTTTTTTTTTTTGAATTTTGGTTATGGCCTATTTTGATGTTATTTGCTAGCTTTGAAAAAAATACACTTCAGAGAAATTTAACAAGTTTTTCAGAACGAGAAACACTAGAAAAACAGTTAAGTTAAACAGAAATACACCTGCAAACAAATATGCAATTACAGCACAGCACCAAAAATAGTTTAATATACAAATATTAAACGTTCCATCCGACAATTCAAAGCTGAGAAAAAACACAAAAAAGATACAAGGAATAATTCCTGAACTGTAATATAAATACAACAAAGAAGAAAACTTTCAAACAGATAATGCAAAAACAACACAGTAAAAGAAAAACCACTGGGCACTAACTGTTTGAACTATAGACTCTTTGCACGTGACATCACAAGACCCAAACAGCGCCCTCACTGAGGTCACTGGAGACCTATCATTGGCTGACAGTTGTGCGAGACGCGTACACACGTGCACGTTGCCATTGTTTGACCTCAGCGATGGCGGCCAATGCAAGGTGTCCATTGACCACATGGATCACAAATCTGCTTTTATACAAAATACGTAGATCAGTATCTGAAGAACTTTCTCACAGGTTCTGTACACTGTCGCAGAGCTGCCAACTCTCCCTGATTCTGCAGGAAGTTCCCTGAAAATTAACCAGTCTTTCCATTTTCTGATGAACAAATTTGAAAATACTGAACATTGGAAAAGCCTGAATTCTTGACAAATCTTAAATCTGTTCACAAACTCTTCACCAGCAAGAGCAAGAATCTCCAAAGTCTTGTTCTGGGCCAGGACATTTTGTAACTTTTTGGAAAAATGTACCCTTGAGGAGTTTTGGGGGATGACTTTAATCTGTAAACTGGATGATGTTTTAATCCAACAGGATATTCTTGCAAATGTGTCTACAATGTATGTTCACTATATTTAGGACACCCCCCCCCCCCCATGACCATATCAGTAAGTTCCTCAAGCTCATAGCATCAGTGTGTGGTTCTTTGATAAATTGTCAACACAAAAGTTTTGACATGTACATGTACATGTGTACAACAAGATGTGCATTTTGGGATGTTGAAGTAGAGTGTACACATCACGGAATTGCAATAGTGATTTAAACTTATATTGATAAATTAATAGTTGTTTGTTGGCACTTTGGTGTGCACACCATTCCTGTAATTGTTGGGGTTTTTGGTGTGTTGTTTTTACCTTTCTATGCTAGCGTTCATTCAAAGCAATAACACCAATCCGGTTTGACCTAAGAGGGCGTCCAATGCAACAACACAGCATGTCTTGAAGACCTTTACAAAACTTTTTGTATTTAAAGATATAAATGATAGGATTGATCACTGAGTTTAGGTTATACATTAATCCAAAGAATGTCATTAATTTGTCAAAAGCTTGAAAACTGCAGATGTTTTTACTTTGGAAGCAAATGAGTGAGGCAAGAACAATTGGTGTCCACAGTACAACCAATGCACCCACGACAATCATAAGCATGTTGATCATTTTAAGTCTTGCTTTAAACAGTTTATAGGCTGCTGCTTGTACATCGTCTTGTGAGAATTGTTGAGCACTTCTCTTCAGTGTGGCTTGGATCTTGTAGTAAGCCCAACTCATAAATAGGATGGGCAACAGGTAGCTGTACACAAAACAGAGAACCAGTTCTATGTTAGTAAGAATGATTATGTAAAATGAAGCATTATGGAAGAAGCATATCTTGTCAATCGTGCCATTATCCTTTCCGGCAATCTGTATGAAAAGAAGAGGGCTTGAGAGTAGAAACGATATCACCCATGCCATGAAAATGATCAACATAACTTTTTTAGCAGACATCATTCTGGGATAGTGCAGTGGATGTACAATTCCTATATATCGTTCATAGGTCACCAGACACAGACCATAACTTGATGAGTAGGCTGTTAACATCCCTAAAAAGTTGCTGTAGGCAATTTGACAAAAGATCTCTCTCCCAATGGAACTTGCGTGTACAAAGATTCCAGCTCTGGCAAAGTGCAAAATTGATTCAAAGCAGAGAATACTGTCAACCACAGCAAGGTATGCCAGCAAGTAGTTTGTCATATTATGAAGGCTTTTGGTGCGAAGGATGACCAGCCAAGCTAGAGTGTTGAGAACCATTCCAACAGTTCCTTGTATAATTCCAATGGTTTCAGTCCATTCAGACATTTTGCAGTATTTTCAAAAGGTTTACTGGAGAAAATATTATTCCAAAAACTTAAACTGATGCTGTGTAAGATTCCTCTGTCGTCTTTGAGTTGTTTGTATATCACTTGATCAAGACATGAATCTTCAATACTGCTGTTCGCTTCTCAAATATTTGCTGCAGTTTCAAAACACTTGAGAACTTGAGTTGTTTTTACACATTTATGAGGGAGCACCTTAAACCATAGAGAAAGGACTCTATGCTTAAACAGTGACCGTGTAAGTGCTGAGGTTAGACTGTCAGTGGTGGATCTTTTGTAAGCAGTGATCTGTACTGCATCAAATTCTAAGCATCTGATCACACACACAAAAAAACAGAAAGATTTTGTCTAATCCACGGCAACGGTCTCTGAAACGCTGTATTTAAAGACAGCTCATTGGTTTATAACCAAGTTTTGACAGAAATCTCATCAAAATGCGTGTATAATTGACGGGACCTAGTTATGGACTTGATTGATATCAAAAAGATATCTCTTGTTCTCCAAACCTGGTTCTTTCATCTTTACATTGATTTACTGTTAAATCACAAATAGCTTAATTGCTTATCTTGGGGGCAATAATAGTATTTGTTACTTTTTTGTTCATACAGTGGGTTTGAAACCACAATTGGAAAAAGTGCGTTCATTGCAATTAACTATTATGGGTGTTTTATGAGCTGACAGTTTCACAAGAGCTGAGATGACCGATGTAAATTCATCCATCAAAAAAGTGGAATACTGTTCCATTTTCTCATTATCTAATAGCAGCTAATGCTTTGTAGAATGAGTAATAAATCAATGTACGGCTAATAAGCTTGATTCTTCTCAGTCATAGTTCAGTTGTTTTATGAGGATCAATGTCAGTTGTAGATGGATACAAATTGAAATGTCCATTGCATCATTTCATTAAAAAAAAAGTCAAGCTGCTGTAATAAATCTCTGTTAAGCTAATAAGCTTTTTCAACGCCGCCATTATAGTACCGTTGCTCTACATGGATTTATTAGGTGTTTGGAGCAAGATTCTGATTGTTTTTCAAAGCACTCAATGGGCAAGCACCAACGCACATCCTGAACTTGCTTAATGGGGCACTGTCAGTGTGATCATAGTCTGCTCGCGCGCGTATGCAGTAACTGGTTGAGAGATCAGAGTTTAATTTCTGGTCACAGACTTGCTGTGATCACGACAACAGTGCCCCTTTAACATCTATAAACCAATCCGCAACCTTCGATCCGGAAATAAATATCTTCTTCAAGAAGTAAAATCTCATGGCGACTGGGGAGTAGATCATTCTCCATTGTAGTACCACATCTCTGGAATCAACTACCCCTTCACATTAAAACCCCCTTAAAGTATTTTGTTTTTCTTACTGAGTTTGTTTCTTTCTTTGGTTCCTTTCCATTTGTGTTTTCTTTTTTCATTGTTACAGCACCTCTGATAGTGGCTGCTGAATGCGCCGCAGCACCTTGTAAACCCTAGTAAAACCTTGTAAACCTTAGCATGTATCCTGTCCCAACAACACATTGATAGAGGCTTTGAGACACTCTTAGATAAAGCGCTATATAAGAACTGATAACTGTTTGTTACAATCCTGTGTGAGACGCCTAACATGCTTGAACGAGTATGCAGATATATGAAGTCCCTTACAAGTTTGAAACGTATTAAAGTATGCCAATTTGCAGTGACGGCGTGAGGGTGTATGTGAACCCAATTTACATGATACGAAACAAGAAAAACTAAAAGAAATTCCATTGTGGCTATTATTATTTTACTTTATGTGATCTTGAAACAAGAAAACAACCCACAGGCAGTCAAAATAAGATAAAACTCAAATTGCAATACAAGAAAATTCACTGTATAAAATGCCCTCATGCCATCGTGAAGATTGGCTTTCATTATTTGTATAGAAAGATTGCAATTTATTGAAAGTACTATTATGTAATTTAAAGGTATGATCCATGTGTATTAGTGGATTTTAGAAGTGTACATGTACATATATTATTTCAGTACTGTAGCTTAAAAAAAACGTGATCTTTTAACCAACCTGCTGCAGTACCCACATCATTACCCGGTTCCACTTCCAACCAATGCCAAATTTCATAGAGCTGCTTAAGCACAAAACAAGCTTAGGACAACAAAATTATGCTTACCAGAAAAAAGTAACCAGCTAAAATACCATTTCACATGCAGCATCTGTGACTGGTATCCTGCTTATTGTTGCTTAGCAGAATTTTTTGTAAGTAGTATTTTCTGCTTAAGCAGCTCTATGAAATAGGACCCAAGACTCAAGCTGCAGCCCTGTTATGACTTTACACTGGGCGTTGGAACCCATTGTCACCTGTTAACAAGACCTTACCACTGGTTCATATCTGCGGTACCCATTTCAGAAACCTAGTTCCACTTCCAACCAAGACTCAAGCTGCATCTCTGTTGTGACTTTAACTGAGAGAACAAAGATACTGTCAAAATAGGGAGACTGCCAACATATGGCTAGATCTCAGTTGGTAGTCGCAGGTTCAAGTCCCACTCTAGTCAATTTTTCATTGTTCATTCCAAAATTATTAACAAATTTACCCAGTCGGTTTCCCTTGTGGTTCATTACTTGAAAATTGCATCTTGTGTAACTAAAGAATTTATTTTGAATGGAGTGGAGTTGGTCGCCTTAGAGTTGCCCGTATCATTTGCTTGCGTGACATGACCCTATCATTTAAATATTAAGTTTTAAATGTTTGGGTGGTAAATATTGGCCATGATATCTTTGATTTGTTTTGTTTTTTCTAATGATCAATGTTTGATTTATTCTAGAGATAAGAGGGATAAGGACTCAAATAAGAGCTGGAGGATTGCGGGAGGGGGGCGGGGGCGTGTCACACTGCAGAAGAGAATGGCTACTCTCAGTTCATTCATCAATGCCTGCCTGAGGGAGGAGCACAGGGACAGGTTGCTGGGATGTCAGCAGACGATAGAAAGTGCAAGCTGAGAAACTACATCGCCTCGGACCAATCAAAACACAGATATGGAAAGGTTACATCACTGCACGTTTCTCCAATGAAATCAGTGTATCCTTCGAAACCATTGGGCCTTTAAAGACCAGTGCCTGTCTTTATCCTTACTGATAAACCAGTCTAGGACCAGTCTAGTCTGTGGATTGATTGATTGATTTGGGGGGGTAATCATCCTTACTGCGGAGAAGCTGAATTACGAAGGACGCGGCTACAACATGTTCAAGGTGCAGGCATGCGAGGGCGTCTTTGGCAGCCGGCCACATCGACCCATATATGACCACAGAGCACAGGCAGAGATTGAAAGTGTTTGATTTTTCCAGAGGGAGGATAACCAGAGGCCCAGGAGAGAAACCCTTGAGGCATAGGAGAGAACCAGCGCACAACTCTACTCACAGCCGAGAATCGAACCAGAGCCACATTGGTGAGAGGCAATCGCTTTAAGCACTAGTCACCCACGCCACCCATTGATTCATCCATCCGAGACTGGAAGCTGACTTTGTTGAAATGGTGAGCCTTTTTTTTTTTACTTTTTTTTTTTTTGAATTTTGATTATGGCCTATTTTGATGTTATTTGCTAGCTTTGAAAAAAATACACTTCAGAGAAATTTAACAAGTTTTTCAGAACGAGAAACACTAGAAAAACAGTTAAGTTAAACAGAAATACACCTGCAAACAAATATGCAATTACAGCACAGCACCAAAAATAGTTTAATATACAAATATTAAACGTTCCATCCGACAATTCAAAGCTGAGAAAAAACACAAAAAAAATACAAGGAATAATTCCTGAACTGTAATATAAATGCAACAAAGAAGAAAACTTTCAAACAGATAATGCAAAAACAACACAGTGAAAGAAAAACCACTGGGCACTAACTGTTTGAACTATAGACTCCTTGCACGTGACATCACAAGACCCAAACAGCGCCCTCACTGAGGTCACTGGAGACCTATCATTGGCTGACAGTTGTGCGAGACGCGTACACACGTGCACGTTGCCATTGTTTGACCTCAGCGATGGCGGCCAATGCAAGGTGTCTATTGACCACATGGATCACAAATCTGCTTTTATACAAAATACATGTAGCTCAGTACCTGAAGAACTTTCTCACAGGTTCTGTACACTGTCGCAGAGCTGCCAACTCTCCCTGATTCTGCAGGAAGTTCCCTGAAAATTAACCAGTCTTTCCATTTTCTGATGAACAAATTTGAAAATACTGAACTTTGGAAAAGCCTGAATTCTTGACAAATCTTAAATCTGTTCACAAACTCTTCACCAGCAAGAGCAAGAATCTCCAAAGTCTTGTTCTGGGCCAGGACATTTTGTAACTTTTTGGAAAAATGTACCCTTGAGGAGTTTTGGGGGATGATTTTAATCTGTAAACTGGATGATGTTTTAATCCAACAGGATATTCTTGCAAATGTGTCTACAATGTATGTTCACTATATTTAGGACACCCCCCCCATGACCATATCAGTAAGTTCCTCAAGCTCATAGCATCAGTGTGTGGTTCTTTGATAAATTGTCAACACAAAAGTTTTGACATGTACATGTACATGTGTACAACAAGATGTGCATTTTGGGATGTTGAAGTAGAGTGTACACATCACGGAATTGCAATAGTGATTTAAACTTATATTGATAAATTAATAGTTGTTTGTTGGCACTTTGGTGTGCACACCATTCCTGTAATTGTTGGGTTTTTTGGTGTGTTGTTTTTACCTTTCTATGCTAGCGTTCATTCAAAGCAATAACACCAATCCGGTTTGACCTAAGAGGGCGTCCAATGCAACAACACAGCATGTCTTGAAGACCTTTACAAAACTTTTTGTATTTAAAGATATAAATGATAGGATTGATCACTGAGTTTAGGTTATACATTAATCCAAAGAATGTCATTAATTTGTCAAAAGCTTGAAAACTGCAGATGTTTTTACTTTGGAAGCAAATGAGTGAGGCAAAAACAATTGGTGTCCACAGTACAACCAATGCACCCATGACAATCATAAGCATGTTGATCACATTCTGTCTGGCCTGTAAAAGCTCAAGGGCCGCTCCTTGTACATTCTGTTGTTGGAATTGTTGAGCACTTCTCTTCAGTGTGGCTTGGATCTTGTAGTAAGCCCAACTCATAAATAGGATGGGCAACAGGTAGCTGAACACAAAACAGAGAACCAGTTCTATGTTAGTAAGAATGTACATGTAAAATGAGTCAGTATGGAGGAAGCATCCGTTGTCAATCATGCCGTTATCCTTTACAGCAATCTGTATGAAAAGAAGAGGGCTTGAGAGTAGAAACGATATCACCCATGCCATGAAAATGATCAACATAACTTTTTTAGCAGACATCATTCTGGGATAGCGCATTGGATGTACAATTCCTATATATCGTTCGTAGGTCACCAGAAACAGACCATAACTTGATGAGTAGGCTGTTAACATCCCTAAAAAGTTGCTGTGGACAATTCGACAAAAGATCTCTCTCCCAATGGAACTTGCGTGTACAAAGATTCCAGCTCTGGCAAAGTGCAAAATTGATTCAAAGCAGAGAATACTGTCAACCACAGCAAGGTATGCCAGCAAGTAGTTTGTCATATTATGAAGGCTTTTGGTGCGAAGGATGACCAGCCAAGCTAGACTGTTGAGAACCATTCCAACAGTTCCTTGTATAATTCCAATGGTTTCAGTCCATTCAGACATTTTGCAGTATTTTCAAAAGGTTTACTGGAGAAAATATTATTCCAAAAACTTAAACTGATGCTGTGTAAGATTCCTCTGTCGTCTTTGAGTTGTTTGTATATCACTTGATCAAGACATGAATCTTCAATACTGCTGTTCGCTTCTCAAATATTTGCTGCAGTTTCAAAACACTTGAGAACTTGAGTTGTTTTTACACATTTATGAGGGAGCACCTTAAACCATAGAGAAAGGACTCTATGCTTAAACAGTGACTGTGTAAGTGCTGAGGTTAGACTGTCAGTGGTGGATCTTTTGTAAGCAGTGATCTGTACTGCATCAAATTCTAAGCATCTGATCACACACAAAAAAAACCAGAAAGATTTTGTCTAATCCACGGCAACGGTCTCTGAAACGCTGTATTTAAAGACAGCTCATTGGTTTATAACCAAGTTTTGACAGAAATCTCATCAAAATGCGTGTATAATTGACGGGACCTAGTTATGGACTTGATTGATATCAAAAAGATATCTCTTGTTCTCCAAACCTGGTTCTTTCATCTTTACATTGATTTACTGTTAAATCACAAATAGCTTAACTGCTTATCTTGGGGGCAATAATAGTATTTGGTTACTTTTTTGTTTTTACAGTGGGTTCGAAACCACAATTGGAAAAAGGGCGTTCATTGCAATAACTTTTATGGGTGTTTTATGAGCTGACAGTTTCACAAGAGCTGAGATGACCGATGTAAATTCATCCATCAAAAAAGTGGAATACTGTTCCATTTTCTCATTATCTAATAGCAGCTAATGCTTTGTAAAATGAGTAATAAATCAATGTACGGCTAATAAGCTTGATTCTTCTCAGTCATATAGTTCAGTTGTTTTATGAGGATCAATGTCAGTTGTAGATGGATACAAATTGAAATGTCCCTTGCATCATGTCATTAAAAAAAAGTCAAGCTGCTGTAATAAATCTCTGTTAAGCTAATAAGCTTTTTCAACGCCGCCATTATAGTACCGTTGCTCTACATGGACTTATTAGGTGTTTGGAGCAAGATTTTGATTGTTTTTTTTTTTAAAGCACTCAATGGGCAAGCACCAACGCACATCCTGAACTTGCTTAAAGGGGCACTGTCAGTGTGAACATAGTCTGCTCGCGCGCGTATGCAGTAACTGGTTGAGAGATCAGAGTTTAATTTCTGGTCACAGACTTGCTGTGATCACGACAACAGTGCCCCTTTAACATCTATAAACCAATCCGCAACCTTCGATCCGGAAATAAATATCTTCTTCAAGAAGTAAAATCTCATGGCGACTGGGGAGTAGATCATTCTCCATTGTAGTACCACATCTCTGGAATCAGCTACCCCTTCACATTAAAACCCCCTTAAACTATTTTGTTTTTCTTTCTGAGTTTGTTTCTTTCTTCGGTTCCTTTCCATTTGTGTTTTCTTTTTTCATTGTTACAGCACCTTGAGCATATTTGATGGCTATGTGCACTTTATAAGTCTTCGTTATTATTGTTTTTATTATTATTAAATGGAAACACCACATTTTCCAAAATATGAACACCTTGTGTTCCCATCCATCCTTCTGGTAAGCTCCTCCTTAAGCTTTCCCCCTTTGGAACACATTCCCCAAAGAGATTAAACAACAACAATTTGCAGAGTTTTAAATCAAGTTCACCAAGTCTCCACTCCAATCACATCTCAACTTTCTCTTAAATTTTGATCTTTCATTTGATGATTTTAAAACCGCAGATTGTAGCCCACCTTGAATGTGTTTGTGGCAGAGATGGACTGATGTTTCTCTACAGGTGTAACATTATCCCTACTGCTCCAACTGCATAAACTCAAGGGGATTTACTTCACTGGATTTCCAGGTATTGTTAATCTTGTTGGTGAAGGGTTGGGATCAATGTCAACCTCTTTCCTACCGTAGGTCTGTAGCCAGCCTCTGTCTTTTCTATAGATATTTTCATGGTAAATGTGCCACCAGTGTGTCCGACCTTGTTTCTCCCAGGGTGTTTGAGCGTGAAACCAGGCTTTCTGTTTAGTGAGTCTCTACTCATGATTATATTGTGCGGTAAAATGTATTGCAGGGTTAATAGTTGGGGTGATTGTATAACTCTTAATCACTACGGAATTTCATGTGCATGCAGGAATTGTTTGTACACAAACAATATTCCCAACTCCTTCGTTCAACAAAGCCTGCTGTAAAGGGTTTTTATGGCAAGACTATATGTTTACCAGCAGAAAGCATGGCATCATCTTAAAGCCGAAGCCTGGTGCTTTTCAATGATACCTTGGGTTACATTCCAGGAAAAAGGAATGCCCCCCCTTTTTTAACGATGTTTTTGAAATAAAGAATACCAGTTTAATCACCGTGTCTGAAGGGCACACTCAGCGGGCCCAGAACGCCTTTGGCCGGCATGGTCACGTCGACCAACGCAATATGGGTCTCGGTGTTTGATGATAAGTGAACCAATGTCGTTCTTTTTTGGTGTAGCTTTTTTTCAGTCATTTAAAGTCATACAAATCACTAAAGCAGGTGGACATCTCGGTGCAACCTCCTCTTCTATTCCTTATTTTCCATTAAAGCCATCAGACGGGCAAATCCAAAACAAATTCACACTGAACTTTGAATGAGTTTGAGATTGTATGTTCGCGACATTGTGTTGTCAATACGTACAAGAATAGAGACTCGTTGCATGTTTGATGTACTTTGGACCCTGTGGTCAACTGACCAAGCTGCAAGCAAAAGCAATACCGCTATTGTGAGTAAATAACTCGATAAGATACTTTTTATTTCATAAATAACCTAGAGCTTATGTTCCTTTTACCTCAATCACTGCAGTCAAAAAAGGAATCTTACTTTTTGGAAGAAGATTCACCCTTCTTTCTTTCTTCCATGTCTGTCTTGCAGCGGACACGCGAATGTGCTGCTGCCCTCAAAAGTTGATACTACATAATTTGAGAGGGCGAGGACGGCGTTGGGGTGGGCGTGTACTAAAAGAATGATGGACTCGATCATCACAAAGTTTATTGAAAACAGAATTAAAAAGTGAAAATTAATACATATTCGTTTTTAAAGGAATAGGTAATGATCATTTACATGTATTTTACCGACGCTTTAATCAGTATTGATCTGTCAACTTTTCAGTAAATACGTCTAGGCATAGGCCTAGGCCTAGGCCTCAAATAAAACAAAATAATTATAAATAGCGGGGAACTATTTTATCCTTAATAAATATAAGCCTAAGACTTCCAAAGTTTCATTAAAGGGGTTGTATACGTTTGGTAATTGGAACCCACTGTTTTAATCCTATATAGTTGTAGATATATACCATAAAACTAACCTGTGAGAATTTTATTTCAAAAGGTGGTAGCGTTTTTGAGATATTGCCAAAAATCTGGAGCGGTTTGTCCCCACAGGGGAATACACAATCTGAGGTGCTTCTCACTTCAAATTTGTGGGGATAAAAAGTGATGTCTTTTTCCATAACCGCAGTACTTTGAAGTGAAAAGTTTCTCAAATTTAGTGTATTATACTATCCAAAGCTGCTGTACTTCTTTATACCAAGTAAGTTTTTATTGCCATTAATTTTCAGAGTCATTACCAAACGTATTCAAAAATGAAAAAGTATACTTTAGAATATAAATTGGTTGACTTTCCTACCAATAATAGGCCGGGCATTCGAACGTTTTGGGTGGTTTTGCAATAACTTTATGAAAACAATTATTGATCAATATTGATCAACTTTTAATTTCTCATTGACATTACCCCCTTAGGCCTAATCAAAGGAAGCGTTGCCCACATGCGCACATAGATGCGTAAGAATCTGATGTGGAGTGGTTGATTACTGACTTCTAAGTTCTCAATAGGGCCACAACTTCAGACAAACATATTTGACCTAGGCCTATAGGGCCTAAACTATTTCGTGTCTTCTATTCTCTTCAGAAGCAACCTTCGTCCATCTCCATCACACCGGCTAGGGTAGGCAACCTTTTAAACTGGTAAACCTTCGAGCAGTTTGCCTGTAAATATCTTTAAGCATCCCTTTCAAAACGAATAGTCTCACCCTTGAGCTCAAGTCAATTGTATTACCAATATGGTTGTGCATGCAGATTGGATCTGGACTTTGTTATGCAAATTTTTAAGAAAGCTGGGGTTGCCTGATCAGCTGACTAGAGACAAGCGGGAGCCCGGGGACGCGCCGAAGAACAAATGTTAACACTTCAACAATCTACAGACCTTTCCTCCAACATATTATGGTTTTTGCTGCAGTTGAGGGTAAACGACTACAAAACAGTGCAACGGTGAGTTGAGAATCTTTTACTGACAATGGTTTTCATTCGCATCATTTTAAGAAATTTAGGGGTTTTCGGCACAAGGCGCCAAGTTTAAAACCAGTAGTGACGTTGACTTGCATGTTAGGGTTCAGTGAGTGTTTGGTATTTTGCAAGGTAAGACTTGGCAACACGACCAATGTCTCAATTTCTCAGAATTAGTGACAAGTTGGGCAGGCCTATAACAAGAAAGCATTGCATAGTGGTCCCTTTACTGCATAAGCCTATGTTTTGTTTACAAATTGTTTCATCTACTTCTTTTGAATAATTCAAAAGACATCTGCTCGACAACTTCTGTGGTTTGAAAATGGGAAATTAATCACGGATCACACAGTGCTTTGCGAGGAGCCACTTTTCATTATTACACTTGCATTAGGCAAAAAGTGTTTAGAAACAAAATAAAGCTAGGTCTTATAGGTCTGAGACTGGGGTTGCCTGGATTACTCAAAGACCTTATTGCAAATACTGCCTGGTTGATTTTTCACAAAATGGTTGAAATGCACATCAGTGGGAATTAGGAAAAGGCCAGAACACCCGCATTTTTTTCCTCCCCATCACAGTGCCTTTCCGACTATCACGTGAAATCAACCAGGCAGTATTTGCGATAAGGTCTATTGGACTAACAATAAATTTGTCATAACTTTCCTTCAATAGTTTGATCTCACACAGGTATAATTTAAAACATAATTTATATCACAAATTTAAGATTAAAATGCAAACATAAGAGGCTTTGGCATTAGGCGCTTTACAAATGTCTTTATTACTATTATTATAAGATTTTCTTGTATACTGTGACAGTAATAGTATTGGTGGGGTGGGGGGGGTGGGTCTTATAATTAAAGCAAAGACCGCATTGTAACATGGTAAACCTAACATGTCGCAGTTACTCAAGTATCCCATCCAGCGTATTCACCCGATCATGTTGGAATTGAACTTGAGGTAAAATACTTCCAAAACATAGTGTTTTAATTATGGCTAGTATTTCCAAACACTTATTTGCAAATAATGTGCATCTTGTTTGTATGCAATAAGGCTTCTCCAAAGAGATCTCTACCTACCAACAAATAGATGTTCAAGACCAGCCTATGTTAATGGAGCTTCTCTTCAGTAAAAGGTAAACAGGATAGTTTTATGCAATTGATCATTTGCATTCTCTGATTTTTTAACGAATATCACAATTGTACACGTTTGGTAATTGGAGCCTATTGTTTGTTTCAAACCAATATAGTTGTAGATATATACCGTAAAACTAACCTGTGAAAATTTCATTTCAAAAGGTGTGGTAGCGTTTTTGAGATATTGTCGAAAATCTGGAGCGGTTATGTCCACGCAGAAAGAATAGTCTGCATTGGAATACACACTCTGAGAAGCGTTACGAGTAAATGCTTCTCGGATTCAAATGTTTTGGGGGATAAAAAGTGATATGTTTTTCCACAACCGCAGCACTTCAAAGTGAAAAGTTTCTTAAAATGCATTACACTATCCACAGCTGCTGTACTCTTACCAAGTAAGTTTTTATTGCCATTAATTATCAGAGTCATTACCAAACGTGTACGATGCCTTTAATATAGTTTGACACACAAAGACTTGTAGAGGTTTAAATCCCAATTTTTAGATTCTTGAATTAATGAAAACATTTCCAGATTATTACAGTAATTACACAGTTATACTAAGTATCAATTAACTATTAACTAATGAATTGTTAGTAATTATCTAATAAAGCTCGTTAGATAATTTCTGTTTCAAAAAGAAACGAAAGTAGTTTCTAAACACAATTTCTATTGCAGATAATGAGTTTATTTTAAAAAGATTTTATCCAATTAGAACTCTTCTTTGTGAGATTAATATGATTTTTGACAATGTGTACTTTCTTAACAAGTTATACATCACCTGTTAAATTAAAAATATCTTTATTAATTGTTTGCATGTAGAAAGGCGTGCCCTTCCCAATTGAGATCTACCCGAAGTAGATGTCTGTGAGCTCCAAGCACCTTTCACCAGCCAGGTCTTGTTGTATCACACAGTGTTCATGGCTGATACGAAAGTATGTAATATTGGTGTTGATTTTTGTTATCATATATTGGGCACCTTCTGCGGCAATGTACATTAAATGTTTCACACACTACATGCCACAAACATTAGCTCTGGAGACCCACAGGAACACATCCTTACCCAGATGAGAGGAAGTCTCAAGCCGAGTTTCCTAATTGTGTTTATTAACTGAAAAGCACAAATTGTTTTTCCCGTTGAATAACTTTCCATGTGGGGTGTCAATTACCCTCAAAAACACTGAAAGGTTTCTGCATGATCATGACATTTTACAGGTTGGTTTTTACCTCATAAAACAAAAAAATCACTCGTTATAAAAATCACTTGTAGGAAGTTGAAAAAAATATACATATATCCTTTAAATGCTTGATTCTACTAATTCTAATGATAAATTTATCTTGCTTGCAATAATCACAACTCTTTAACTTAAAATAAATAGATAAATTACATGTACCTGTACTACTTTCAGCAACATTATTATTGTTAAACTGTTGAGTTCAAACGATCACATTAAATTGTTTTAAATATTATTTCTGTTTCTTTAATTCCCTTTCAGAAAGGCTCTATATCCAATGAGATCTACCCATCCAAGACAGTGCTCCCATCAAAATATAGATGTTCAAGGCTGAAGCAAAAGTAGGCAATGTTAATCCTGGTGCATGGTTTTTAGTTACCATGGTATAGTGGGCTGTTTTTGCAGCACACGATAGTTCACACACATCAAAGATCACTATACACAACCAATTATGGGGACTCCATGAAAGCACCAGTAACTCAGATGAGTGGTTACTTACAGATTTGTATGAAAAACTAACTTTTCTTTTAGCATAACTCCTTTGCATGTATCTTGTTAAAAATGCAATTTATTTGAAATATTTTTACATCATACTTGCTTAGTATAATTGTACAAAAAATCACTTTCGAAATTAAAAGTATCTTCAAGAAACGTGGTTAGGAATCTTATCTTATATCTTGCCAAGCATGGCAAGTTACAAATTAAACAGAACATGTAAAAGTTAAAAATATATGAGCACCTTAAAGCAAGTTTGAATGAAAGCACTAGAAACATTTTCCAATATCTCATGTACGGTACACCTACACGAGAGTAGAGTATCTTAATTTTCACCTTTTAAAAGGTGCAACAAATTGTTATGTATTATTGAGTGATGATTGATTTGAAAGAAGAAAATAATTATTGACTTTGATTAACCCTGTCCTCCGCTTATGATTGTAATCTCTTGGAGGCTCTGAAAAAAATGAAGGCCCGGAGATTTGTGAAAGCGAATGGGGCTCGTATCCTGGGACCTGCTCATAGTGGCCCTGCTGTAATAGACTAACCTTAACAGGATGATGATGGCAAAAATTCAGTGATCGAGTTAGACTGCTTGCAATGGTGCACTTATACGTCTACCTCCATAAGCTTAAAAAATATACAGTATAAAATATTTGTAGATTTAATTTTAAGATTATGCCAACTATTTTTTCCTAATTTACCCATTAACTATTACATAAACATGGCAGTTAAGCTTTTGTATATACCGCACACATAGATCAATTGTCATTTGATTGGTGGACCACGCATCACATGTCATACTTTATTTTGCCATGTATTTACTGCTGCGACGCATGACGCTCCAAAATTTATTACAGGATCAAGTCCTATCTTGACTAAATACAGGATGATTGGGACACTTCACAACTAAGCCTCGCAGCGCATTTATAAAATTATCGTCCCCGCCTGTTCGTCCCAACAAAGACTGGTCACAGCGCGCCGGACAAAACTGGTGTCTACATGGAGTCATCCACATTGTTTAGATTTGATTTTTCTTTTTAGAGTGAGGGTGGATGAGTTGTGGCTATTTTGTGTTTATTGTGAAACAAATGACAAAGATCTATGTGTGCGCATATAAAACAAATATTGAATGCATTTCGTTAGTGCACTATAATAATAATAATAATAATAATAATAACAAGTTCTTATATAGCGCATTTTACAATAACGTATCAATGCGCTTTACATTAGTGCCCTGGTCATTGGGTCAAAAACATTCCTTTAATCTTTCTCAGCTCCCAGGGGAGTATACAGCCCCGAGCTGCCGTGGCGCTCCGAAGGATTTTTCAAACACAATATCAACCTCTACCCTCGCAGGTACCCATTCATACCCCTGGGTGAAAAGAAGCAATTATACTTAAGTGTCTTGCTCAAGGACACAAGTGTCATGACCGGGATTCGAACCCACACCCTGATGACTTAACCACCAGAACTTGAATTCGATGCTCTAAACTGCTCGGCCATACGACACACCATTATCAAATCGTGCCCTTTTTACAATTTCCCTAAAATGCAAACAAGTTGATCTATTGAAAAATTCGGTTGCACCTTTGCACATGAATAATCCAACAAACAAAACAAAAAAATGTTTGAAACAAATATTTGTTACAAATATTGTTTGTCAATAGAACCTAATTTTAAAACATATACAGGGAGTATGATGCAGATTTGGAAGCCATGAATATTTATAAATTTGCTGTAAAATTTATTAAAACTTCTACAATTTTAGGAAGAATGGTTATAAAAACTACAGAATTAGCTTGGCATGAATTTGCGCTTCCTAAAAGAAAGCATACCCTTAATTAGCAGGCTTTGGAAGTAGGATTGCATACATGTCCCGATGCTGATTGGTGGTCTGTTTATTTTATTTGAAGTTGCTCAATAAAACATATTTTGTTGGGATTCTTTGTTTTATTTCTTCCCTCCGAGTACAATTTTGGTTTAGGGTCACCATTGAAACAAACAATCAATTTAAGAAACATGGCAATTTCAAATTGAACTAACGGTTTAGTACATTTTGAAGTATAACACCGTAAATTTATGGCCAGGTCTCAAGTGGAAACTTGCGATTCAAGTATGACTCATTATGGTGGCCCTCTATTGACGCTTTTATTGCAATACATGTAGTCCAAAATAGTTTGCTCAACCCCAATACTATAGTATCGTCTCTTTTGTCAGACACTGGGACTGAGTGAAGTAAATTTTGTTCTCAGGTGAAATACCGCCCTTTATAGGCAATAAATAGCATAACACATATCTGAAGTAGAACAAGTGATATAGCACCCTCTGGAATCAAGATTAACAATATATAAAGCCCCCTCTATAATCATGTAATTAAAAGATATAGTGTCTGAAGCGCCTTGAAAAAAGAATAACAATTATGTAAAAGCGCCCTCTATAGTCCTTTAATTTCAAGACATGTACATCTAAAGCACCTTGGAAAAAGACTAACAGATACACAAAGCGCCCTCTGTAAGCATTAAATTGCAAGAAAAAATGCGTCTTGAAAAACCCTACAAATTCTATTAAGCGCCCTCTATAATAATTTAATTGCTAGCGACTTATGCACCCTCTATAGTCAGTAAAGTGCAAGACTAAAAGATTTAAAGTTTTAAAATGGATTGTTCCAATGGTACTCCAAAGTTGTACGTTAACCCGTTATTCTGCCGAATGATTGATTTTAGCGCCCTCTCTCGATCAATTGTTCAATTATTAGTTGTTTTGTTTTTAATTGGGTTAATCATAGGCGCAAGGTGCAACTGTATTTTTCAATAGATCAACATGTTCACGTTTTCAGGAAATTGTAAAACAGGGGCAGTCTGCCATGTCTTTGTACAATAATAAATGGGTTATTTTGGAAAGAGTATTAGCATAATCTTAAAATTAACTCTAGAAATATTTTATAATGTATAAGTTTAATTCAATCACTGAAATTTAGCCATCATCATCCTGGTAAGGTTAGTCTAAAGCAGGGCCACCACGAGCAGGTCCCAGGATACCAGCCCCAAAAAGAAAACGCTTTCAGTAAGATCAAAGGGGCCTTCGTACTCTGTTCCATTCAGAGCGTCCAGTCCACGCACACCCTTAAAACAGGGCATCCGTTCCCTACCTTAATAACGCCGTCCCTAGCCCCACATAGACTAGGGACTACTCCCGTTGGCCAACCATTTGTGATAACATCAGAACATCCTCGCCGCGGGAGGAGCCTGATGCACCTTTAAGATCAACCACCAACGCCACAAGGACCCTGGCCGGAAGTAGGACCCCACATGCCACGTGCATGTGTCCAAGTCCCTTTTCGCAATTTTTGGATCTTCGCACAACCTAATCCTAACCAAAACGCTGACACCAACCTAATCCTAACCCTAACCCAATCCTAACCCCACCCTAAACCTAACCCTAAACCTAACCATAACCATGGCCGGAAGTAAGTCCCACTAATAAGTGTTTTTACTACCATTGGATCTCAAGTGGTAGGGTCGAAGTGATGAAACTCTTTCTTGATCACAGACGGGGGGGTTACTGGTGGGTGGTCAAACAGAGATGAGCTGCTGCTGGAATGGCTGCCTTGACCGTTCTGCCTGACTGGCAACAGCTCTCCTGCAGTCGGGTGGGGCGATGCCAGCGAGTAGATATAGTTGATCTGTCCTGGTTGGTTTAAGGCACCCAGTGATGATGCAGCAACTTTCGTTGAGAGAACAATCCAGTTTTGATGCATGGGACCAGTTTTGAAGAAATTCTCATAAACTTTGCCACAGACATCTAGTAAATAAGTGTTTTGAACTTTTTTCAACCTGCCGCTAGAGGGCGCTTTTGAAATGTGTGACGTCACCGGTCCAAATTGTTTAACCAGACACTTGCCAGATTACAACATCTTGTAATTACAACACTTGCCAGTTAAAAACAACTCAAAAAACATTGTCACTTTCTGCTATTTTCAATTTACTAGGCATTTCCGGTTTCGACCGGAAGTAGAGGTCATGTGAGGTCACGCACGAGACAAAAAAATAAAGACCTATATGAACTCAGTATGATCCCACATGAAGTAACTGCCGGCCTCTTAAGGGGTGATTTGTTACAGAATTTAAAAGATTAAAAAAAATGTATAAAAACCTTTAATTCGACACCTGATGACGTCATCATGACGTCGTTTTATGCATGCCATCTTCATGTTAAGGTTCAAGTACATGCCAAGTTTAAAGTTTTTACAACTTATACTTTTTGCGAAATCTGCAAGGGAAGGTTCAGGGAGAAGAAGATGAGGCAGAAAAAGAAAAAAACTAATGAAAGTGGTGCGGATGATAACAATAGGTTTTCGGCTGATGAGCCAAACACCTAATAATAATGCATTTATAATGCGTCATCTATCTAGATCTAGTGTACAAGACCCTATTCCGAGGCACAGAACCAAAAAAACCCAACATATAAGCAACAAAAGAGAAATATAGAATACAAAGACAATTATACAATGAATAATAATAATAATGAAAGTGGTGCGGATGATAACAAAAGGTTTTCGGCTGATGAGCCGAACACCTAATAATAATGCATTTATAATGCGCCATCTATCTAGAACTAGTGTACAAGACCCTATTCCGAGGCGCAGAACAAAACAAACAAAACATATAAGCAACAAAAGAGAAATCTAGAATACAAAGACAATTATACAATGAATAATAATAATAATGAAAGTGGTGCGGATGATAACAATAGGTTTTCGGCTGATGAGCCGATCACCTAATAATAATTCATTTATAATGCGCCATCTATCTAGATCTAGTGTACAAGACCCTATTCCGAGGCGCAGAACCAAAAAAACAAAACATATAAGCAACAAAAGAGAAATATAGAATACAAAGACAATTATACAATGAATAATAATAATGAAAGTGGTGTGGATGATAACAATAGGTTTTTGGCTCATGAGCCAAACACCTAATAATAATGCATTTATAATGCGCCATCTATCTAGATCTAGTGTACAAGACCCTATTCCCAGGCTCAGAACCAAAAAAACAAAACATATAAGCAACAAAAGAGAAATATAGAACACAAAGACAATTATACAATGAATAATAATAATAATGAAAGTGGTGTGGATGATAACAATAGGTTTTCGGCTGATGAGCCAAACACCTTATAATAATGCATTTATAATGCGCCATCTATCTAGATCTAGTGTACAAGACCCTATTCCCAGGCTCAGAACCAAAAAAAAACAAAACATATAAGCAACAAAAGAGAAATATAGAACACAAAGACAATTATACAATGAATAATAATAATAATGAAAGTTGTGTGGATGACAACAATAGGTTTTCAGCTGATGAGCCGAACACCTAATAATAATGCATTTATAATGCACCCATCTATCTAGATCTAGTGTACAAGACGCTATTCCGAGGCGCAGAACCAAAAAACAAAACATATAAGCAACAAAAGAGAAATATAGAATACAAAGACAATTATACAATGAATAATAATAATAATAATGAAAGTGTTGTGGATGATAACAATAGGTTTTTGGCTGATGAGCCGATCACCTAATAATAATGCATTTATAATGCGCCATCTATCTAGATCTAGTGTACAAGACCCTATTCCGAGGCACAGAACCAAAACAACAAAACGTATAAGCAACAAAAGAGAAATATAAAATACAAAGACATTATAAAATGAATAATAATAATGAAAGTGGTGTGGATGATAACAATAGGTTTTCGGCTGATGAGCCGAACACCTAATAATAATGCATTTATAATACGCCATCTATCTAGATCTAGTGTACAAGACCCTATTCCCAGGCTCAGAACCAAAAAAACAAAACATATAAGCAACAAAAGAGAAATATAGAACACAAAGACAATTATACAATGAATAATAATAATAATGAAAGTGGTGTGGATGATAACAATAGGTTTTCGGCTGATTAGCCGAACACCTAATAATAATGCATTAATAATTCGCCATCTATCTAGATCTAGTGAACAAGACCCTGTTCCGAGGCTCAGAACCAAAAAAACAAAACATATAAGCAACAAAAGAGAAATATAGAACACAAAGACAATTATACAATGAATAATAATAATAATGAAAGTGGTGTGGATGATAACAATAGGTTTTCAGCTGATGAGCGGAACACCTAATAATAATGCATTTATAATGCGCCATCTATCTAGATCTAGTGTACAAGAACCTATTCCGAGGCGCAGAACCAAAAAAACTAAACATATAAGCAACAAAAGAGAAATTTAGAATACAAAGACAACTATACAATGAATAATAATAATAATGAAAGTGTTGCGGATGATAACAATAGATTTTCGGCTGATGAGCCGAATAACTTATAATAATGCATTTATAATGCGCCATCTATCTAGATCTAGTGTACAAGACCCTATTCCGAGGCACAGAACCAAAAAAACAAAACATATAAGCAACAAAATTGAAATATAGAATACAAAGACATTATAAAATGAATAATAATAATGAAAGTGGTGCGGATGATAACAACAGGTTTTCGGCTGATGACCCGAACACTTAATAATAATGCATTTATAATGCGCCATTTATCTAGATCTAGTGTACAAGACCCTATTCTGAGGCGCAGAACCAAAAAAAAAACCATATAAGCAACAAAAGAGAAATTTAGAACACAAAGACAATTATACAATGAATAATAATAATAATGAAAGTGGTGCGGATGGTACATAATAATAATAATTATAAAGACATTTGAAAAGCGCTTAATGCAAAAGCCTCTAAGTGCATAAAGTGAACAATAAAATATACAATGAGTAAAAGATACATTACAAAAACAAGTAAGCAGATTACAAATAAGCAGCCTGGGTCTGCTACCCTTGTGGAATGGGTGACTTTCCTGATGATGGCATACCTGGTGTTTACTTTGGCCTTGGTGTTCATAATGTGAACCTTGTATGTCAGTGTGCGGTCAAGGGTCACACCGAGGTAGACTGGATTATTGCAGTGGTTTAGGAGTGGTTCAGGAGTACACCATCCCATCTGATGGTGAGATGTACCGCAGGTGGAAGGCAGTGACTTGGGTCTTGGCAGGGTTCGGGCGGAGTTGGTTTGTGTGGTAGTAAGTGGTGAGGCCTCTTAATGAGGACATCAAGGTGTCTTCCACGTCACTAAATTCTCTGGATTGTGCCGTTATGGAGAGGTCATCGGCGTAGATGAAGCTTCTGCGTGCCTTTCTGTTTGCAGAACAAATAAATTATTTATTTCAGTTTACAACACTATGGTCACCGTAGCATCACAGGGCAACCCTATGCTTAGAATATTAAAAATAAATATGAAAAAAGACAAGCGACAATCCAGACCAACCACATACAAAATCCCAGCACACTTACTTTGATACAAAATTAAAGAATAACCTAGAAATTTAGAGTTTGTAATACAAACTCTAGGTGTTTGGAAACAAATGTAGGCATATGAAAAGTAATGTATAATCATCACAGGTCACAATACATAAGGTATCCATGAAAGCAACCATCGATGAAGATTTTCTATAACTGCGCCCTTAAGGTGACGTCATGTGACACTTGATGACATCATCGAGACGTGACGTCAAATTTTAGATGTAAAACATCCCGGTTTGAATAAATGCAATGTTTAAGCTCGATCGCGCACACTTTTGTGTGTATTATAGATTTTGTAAAACTGCACCTTTAAGGCCACGTCATATGACACTTAATGACATCACTAGAACAGGACGTTAAATTTTGGATGTTACACATCACAGCTTGAATGCATGCTAGGTTTCAGCTGGAACGCACATTGTTTTCCCGTAAATATAAATCTTTGAAAAGTGCACCTTTAAGCCGACGTCACGTAAAGCTTGGTGACGTCATTGTAATGCAACCTCAAATTGTAGATGTAACACATCCCGACTTGACTACATGCAAGGTTTCAGCTCGATTGCACATTTTTTCTGCATTTATCAATCTTGTAATACTGCACCTTTAAAGGGTGTGTACAACATTGGTAATTGCCAAAGACCTGTATCCAAACTCGATGTGACCCAACATATACATGAAGTAACAAACCTGTGGAAGTTTAGGCTAAATCGGTCTTCGGAGTCATGAGAAAACAGTGAAATACCCCTTATGTGTTTTGACTTTTTTTCAAACATCGGAATTTATCCTGCAGGATAAATACTATTATTTTACTCATTTCGTAAAAACTATGGCATTTCAAGCAAAACTATTTCAAGGGAAGTTTTCTACCATGACCATCTTTATACCATGTGAGTTATGTGCAAATCTGTGAGCATTTATATTTTCATTCTTACCAATGTTGTACACACCCTTTAAAGGTATTTGACACGTTTGGTAATGACTCAAAACAAATATTAGCATAAAAACTTACTTGGTAACAAGCAACGGAGAGCTGTTGTTAGTATAAAACATTGTAGGAAACGACTCCCTCTGAAGTAACCTAGTTTTTGAGAAAGAGGTTATTTCTCACTTTCTCCTATCTGAAAGCACACAAATTTGTATAACAAGGGTGTTTTTTCTTTCATCATTTTCTTGCAACTTCGATGACCAATCGTTCAACACTAAGATAGCGGAGTGTTCAACTTATATTTTGAACCGGAATTCAATTTCAAATGGGGTCACTTTATATCTAGCGTTTGTTGGGTTTTAAAAGACCTGTCTGATGATGTATAGATTGTATAAATCCATTGTGCAGTTCTTGAGCTATGAATTTTTCAAAAGTCTTACATTTGATTGTTAGCTAGATTTGCACGGACGGCTGTTTTAGAGACTAACAAAGCGTAATGTCAAAAATAGGGTGCGCGAACCTTGAACAGGGACTAGACTACAAGCATGTTTGATAGACTTTGAACCTTGCGGTAGATTCAATGGAGCGAGCAGCCGCTCACCGTCTAACTGGCTTAGATCGCGTATTGTGTGTTTTCAATGCAGTTTTTCCCCGTGGTTTGACAGCCGGTCAATGTATACTCGATTTCAACCATAAGTCAAGGTCAAAAAGGTAACATCTCTGTGGAAAAGTTTGAGAAGGCTTAAGAATCTACAACATGATGTAAAAATTTTGAGTAATGTGTATGTAAAAAGTATGAGTATTTCTTAAAGTATGAATTGTGAAGTTTTCAAGTTCCGGTTTGAACAGGAAGACAAGGTCAAACAGTATAAGACTCTGCATTTGCTACATTTTTCAAGACCTCTCCGATGATGTATAGATTGTTATAACAGCTTATGTACTTCTTGAGTTATGGATTTTTTAATTAGGTGTTCGTGCAATGTGAGCACAAACACCTCTTTGTTTTGTTCTGGGGTTTTTCTTTTCTTCTCCATCTTCTTCTTCTTCATCTTCCCTGAAACGATATACAGAATGTGACCCCAATTGACCTTTACTTCCTGTTCAAACCGGAAGATGAAATTTAAAATTTTAAAAAATCAGAACTCCTGAACCACACATTGGATTTTTATCATCTATACATCATCAGAAAGGGCTCCAAAGATTTAAGAAACGCTACACACTGTGACCTCATTTGACCTTGACTTCCCGTTCAAACCGGAAGATGAAATTTACTACTTGAAAAAATCAAAACTTGTTGACACCAAATCCTTCACTCATAAAAACAAAAAAACTAGACCAAAATCTTAGACCAAAATGTTCTCCAAGAAACCTATATATAGGAGTTATTTATTATCCTCCAAGTTCTTCATATTACCGTGAGATACTAGAACATATATGCCACACAATAGATGATATTCGTGCTTCAGACATGTCACAGATCATCATGCTTATGGAAGATTTTAACCAACTTGACTGTGATCCGATTGAGTCTAATTTGGACATGACACAACTGATATCATTCCCAACCCGTGGAAATGCCATCCTCGACAAACATCCTCGACAAACCATATTGGATGACAAGTAGAATTAAACAATTACTCAAACAGCGTCAACATGCCTATGGCTCGGAAGAAATG
Organism: Plazaster borealis; assembly: GCA_021014325.1. NCBI lineage: Eukaryota > Metazoa > Echinodermata > Asteroidea > Forcipulatida > Labidiasteridae > Plazaster > Plazaster borealis. The sequence continues at coordinate 9,739,787 of CM037473.1, forward strand.
AATAAGTGGCGCTCACTACGCAACAAAATACAAAGAGAAATAAAGGCTGCTAAGAACAATTTCTACAGGGACTCTGTGCAGCACCTGAAAACTAGTCAACCCGGAAAATGGCACTGCCAAATTCAAAAATTGTGCCATCTTAAGCCCAAGCCTACCTTAATTCCCGGAGCCAATTTAGATCCTTTAGCAAAGTCTGAAGCAATCAATCATCACTTTGCCAACATTTGCAACCAGCTACCTTCACTTAAGCTTCAAGAATTGCCATCTTATCTACCAACCAGGCTTCCACCTCCCACTATCTACAGAGCTCAAGTGTTGCAAACTACCCGAAGATTGAAACCATCAAAAGCAGGCCATCCATCAGACTTGCCAATTCGACTGATCAGAGAGTTTGCTAATTAGTTGGCAACGCCTCTTGCCCATTTGTTCAACAAATGCCTTTTGGAAGGAGTTTTCCCAAATGTGTGGAAAACAGCAACTGTTGTACCAATCCCTAAAGAAAGAAACATTTCCTCTTTCGACCAGCTTCGATCAATTTCCCTTACACCAATTTTTGCTCGAGTCTTTGAATCCTTTATTGCAAGATGGCTACTAGAGGACATTTCAACCAAACTTGATCCCAAGCAATACGGTAATATCAAGGGTAGTTCCACGGTCCACTACCTTAAGGATATGCTCAATTTTGTTCACCAGGGAGTGGACAAGCCAAATCATTATGCCAAACTAAAGCCTTTGATCGGGTTAACCATAACATTGTGATTAATAAATTGATACAATTTGGAGTAAGAAGATCCATCATCCCCACTGTCTGCAGCTTCCTCATTGACCGAACTCAGAACACTAAACTCCATGGTGTGGTTTCCACCACTCGAGACATTTCCTGTGGTGTACCCCAAGGTACAAAACTGGGACCCATTTTGTTTCTGGTGTTAGTTAATGATGCATCAGCTGGAGGCTGCGGGCGATGGAAGTATGTTGATGATCTTACTTTAGGAGAAGTTATTAAGTATGATCAACAATCTTCTATACAAGTTCACCTTGATAATTTATCAAGCTGGTGCAGTAGTAATGATATGCTCCCCAAACCGGACGAATGTCGCACAATGACAATATCTTTTTTGAAGCGAAATATACCTCAAGCTTCGGTTTCTCTCAATTCGATAGATCTCAAGTGTGCAACATCAATTAAATTGCTTGGTGTGACTGTTCAAAACAACTTAAAATGGGACATACACATTGCGGAAAATGTTTCTAAGGCATCCCGTAGGTTGTACACTGTGTGCGTACTACGTAAATCCAAAGTACCTAAAACAGACATGGTGGCACAGTCTATACTTGTTATATTAGACCTATACTGGAATATGCTAGTCAAGTTTGGCACAGCTCCATTTCTGAGCGACAGGTCATTTCTGTAGAAAAAGTGCCGTCCGCATCATCCTTGGCCATCAGTATCACTCCTATACCGTGGCACTTGAATTACTAGGCATGTCATCACTCAAGTCTAGACGAGAAATCCTTTTGATGAAGTTTGGTAATAACTTGCTTAGATCAACTAAATTTAGGAAATGCTCCCCCTGAAAAAACAACTACCGGTAGGGTACTACGAGCTAGTACAGTAACTAGGCTTTGCATCCCCAAGTGCCGTACTGAAAGGTACACTCGTTCCACTATTCCATCTCTTGTTCGCATTTTGTGAACATCTGGCTGATCCTCCATGGCAGTTTTATGTAACCTCCCATAATAATAATTACTATAAAAGTATGAATGGTTTTAATGTAAACTGGTTTTATTGGATGACCAAAAGTTGTACTATATTTTACCAACTGTGATTTGCCATTCCTTTAAGCAGTGTAATATTTTCAATTTCAATAATAACTAGACATTGAGTTTTTGTCATGTGACAAAAACAAGGTGTTCGTGGGGAGTGATTGAATGAATAAACATTCTACCTTATCAATCCAATGCCTGGTCCAGGAGTTATGAATTGTTCAAAAAAATTACCATCAACTTCCGGTTTGGACCGGAAGTCAAGGTCAAATAGGGGACACATTTTGTGTAGCGCGTTTAGTTTATGAAGATGATTTAGATGATGTATGGATTGTAAACCTCCAACAATTTGTTGGAACATTTACTTTCATATTCCGGTTTGAACCGGAAGTCAAGGTCAAATGAGGTCACAGTGTGTAGCGTTTCTTAAATCTTTGGAGCCCTTTCTGATGATGTATAGATGATAAAAATCCGATGTGTGGTTCAGGAGTTCTGATTTTTTCAAATATTAAATTTCATCTTCCGGTTTGAACAGGAAGTAAAGGTCAATTGGGGTCACATTCTGTATATCGTTTGTTAAGTTGTTAAATACTTGTCCATTGATGTATAGATTGTAAAAATCCATTGTGTGCTTCAGGAATTATGAATTTTGAAACATTAAATTTCAACTTCCGCTTTGAACCGGAAGTCAGGGTCAAACGGGGTCACAATAAGTGTAGCGTATGTTAGATTGTAAAAATCCAATGTGTGGTTCAGGAGTTACGAATTTTTCAAGTAATTCATGGATTATCTTTATGCCGGGGTGCGCAATATACAAGGTAACATCCAGCGATGCCCAATGTATTCCTACATGTAGTTGATGTAAACTGAACTACACGTTCAAAATGCATGTTTTTGTTGTACACGCGCTATAACAGTATCTCGCGTTATCAAAGTGGGTCAACACAAACGTGCGCTTTAATGCCGGTGGTTATAAGACAAGATGTAAATGTCAAAATGTTGTTATTTCTGTGCAAAAGTTTGAGCAGGCTCAACTTCCTACAACCTGATGCAAAAATTATGCTGAAATGATAAGTGGTTTTTGAGATACGAATATTATGAAATTTTAAATTTCTGGGTTGAACCGGAAGTCAAGGTCAAATGGGGTCACTTTCTGTGTAGCGTTTGTTGAACCTTTAACGAACTTTCCGATGATGTATAGATTGTAAAAATCCAACATGTCGTTCATGAGTTATGATTTTTTTTTCAAATATTAAGCTTTGATTTAATGTAATTCAATACCTGATTACGTCATCATGACATCATCATGTTTGTGTCGTCTTGATATTTAGGTTCAAATGTCTGATGAGTTTCAATGTAAAAGTCAATTTCAATCTTGAGTTATGCCGTAGATAAGCCCGAAAATGATGTTTTTCAAGAAAAAAAACAAAGGCAAACTTTGACCTAGGGCTTGACCTTGAAGAAAAGGTCATACGATTTTGACGTTAACCTTTGAAATGTAGCCCCAGTCTTGATCTATCACATGCCCAATTATGAACATCATAGCTTTTATATTCAATGAGATACAGCAAATACCAAATGATCATTTTTCAACTTTAAAAACCTTGTAGTTCGACACCTGATGACGTCATCATGACGAAATTGTGCAAGTGCCGTGCTCATGTTAAGGTTCAAGTATATGCCAAGTTTCAAGGTTCAATTAAATTTCTATTTTGAGTTCTGTTCTGGAGAAGAGTTCCGGTGAAGAAGAAGATGAAGAAGAAAAAAAAACTAGACATTGAGTTTTTGTCATGTGACAAAAACAAGGTGTTCGTGGGGAGTGATTGAATGAATAAACATTCTGCCTTATCAATCCAATGCCTGGTCCAGGAGTTATGAATTTTTAAAATTAACATCAACTTCCGGTTTGGACCGGAAGTCAAGGTCAAATAGGGGTCACATTTTGTGTAGCGCGTTTAGTTTATGAAGATGATTTAGATGATGTATGGATTGTAAACCTCCAACAATTTGTTGGAACATTTACTTTCATATTCCGGTTTGAACCGGAAGTCAAGGTCAAATGAGGTCACAGTGTGTAGCGTTTCTTAAATCTTTGGAGCCCTTTCTGATGATGTATAGATGATAAAAATCCGATGTGTGGTTCAGGAGTTCTGATTTTTTCAAATTTTAAATTTTATCTTCCGGTTTGAACAGGAAGTAAAGGTCAATTGGGGTTACATTCTGTATATCGTTTCTAAAGTTGTTACATACTTTCCCAATGATGAATAGATTGTAAAAATTGAATTAGTTGTTCAGAAGTTCAGATATTTTTAAATATTAAATTTCAACTTCCGGTTTTAACCGGAATTCAAGGTCAAACAGGGTCACACTTCGCGTAGCGCGTGTTAGGTTTATTAAGACCTTTCGGATGATGTATGGATTGTTAATATCCAATGTGTGGTTCAAGAGTTACAACATTTTCAAATATTGCATTTTTCGCTCGTTGTTTCTTTGTATATTGCACAGTCACGCCAAATGTATCCATACATGTAGCTGTACAGTACATACATTAGTCTTCAACCGGAGCGTCTTGGAACCAAGACTATACACAATGTAAACTAACTACACGTGCTCACGTGCTACGTGCATGCTCAGTGTGTGCGTAGTGCCTACATGTGTTAATACACTGTTGTGCCGTCGTGCGTTGTCAACGTGAGTCACGTCAAGAGACACGTGCGCTTTAACCAACGTTGGCTTTAACGTCCGGTTTTGACCAGATGTAAAAGTCAAAATGTTGTCATGTTTGTGCAAAAGTTTGAGCAGGCTCAATCATCTATCACCTGATGTAAAAACTTTGATAAAAAATACGTGGTTTTTGAGATAAGAATTTTGTGAAATTTTCAACTTCCGGTTTGAACCAGAAGTCAAGGTCAAACAGGGTCATACTTTGTGTACCTTTTGTTTATCGTTTAACGACCTATCCGATGATGTATAGATTGTAAAAATCCAATATGTGGTTCAAGAGTTATGATTTGTTTACAAATATTAAACTTTGACTCATTGTAATTCAATACCTGATGACGTCATCATGACATCATTAAGTTTGTGTCGTCTTGATATTGAGGTCCAATTATCTGGTGAGTTTCAATGTTCAATTCAATTTTAATCTTGAGTTATGCCCCGAAATTCATTTTTTTAAGAAAAACAAACAAAGGCAAACTTTGACCTTCCGGTACGACCGGAAGCAAAGGTCATACGATTTTTGCGTTAACTTTTGAAATGTTGCCCAAGTCTTGATCTATCCGATGCTCAATTATGAACATCACAGCTTTCAAATTCAAGGAGATACAGCCAATAACAAATGGTCATTTTTCAACTTTAAAACCCTTGTAATTCGACACCTGATGACGTCATCATGACGTCAGTAAGTTGGTGCCGTCTTCATATTGAGGTTCAATTGTCTGATGAGTTTCAAGGTTCAATTCAGTTTCAATCTTGAGTTATATTCTACAGAAGAGTTCCAGGGAAGAAGAAGAAGAAGAAGAAGAAGAAGAAGAAGAAGAAGATGGAGAAGAAAAAAAAACAGAACAAAAACAAAGAGGTGTTCGTGCTCATATTGCACGAACACCTAAAAAAACAGAACAATAACAAGAGGTGTTCGTGCTTGTATTGCACGAACACCTAATAATTGCTGTAATGTAGATAGCCATATTGGTTTAAAAAACGTTGCCTTTTTCTCCACTTTGACCCTTTTTTTCTTGTGGACAGGCTCTTTGGATCTTGAGCAATGGATGAATTTTAATCTAACCAAATTTTGGGGGGGCTTTTTGATTATTGTGCTGTCACAAATTTGTTGCGTGTGTTTTTTATGTTTCTTAATAACTATTTGATATTTCATGTTTTTTATGTAATATTGCTGGTGCTTTTTATGAGATTTTGAATGACTGTTTTTTGTTACTGTACATTTCGGCTTTTAGCCTCTGTATTGCAGTATTTTAATAAACCATTAATAATAATAATAATTTGATGACATTACTCTCGAACACCTTGTTTTTGTGATGTCACAAAAACTGAATACCTAGTTATTAAACTTTGATTTACTGTATTTCAACACTTGATGACGTCACAACTACTTGATGGAGGTTTTCAAATGTTGCCCGTGTCCTGATCTATCATATTATGCCCAAAAATGGATACCATAGCTTGATTATTCAGAGACATACAGGCATTGGCATATGGTAACTTTTTGAACTTAAATGGCTTGTAATTTGACACCTGATGACGTCATCATGACGTCACAACTTACTCAGCATCTGCTAGTTATGTTCTAACTTCACATGAAGTTTAAAGGTGATCCAAGGTTCGCAAGAATGCGTTTGCTTGCGGCCAAAGCTCGGGGAGAAGAATAAGCAAAACAAGGAGGAAAAAACCGAACAATAACAAAGAGTTGTTCGGGCAAAATGACCGAACATCTAAAAGTCCATGAAAGTTTACTACCCTCTAGATGTATATATAAAACTGGTTTATATACCTTTGGTAATTACTCCAAAAAACAATGAGCATACAAACTTACTTGGTAAAGAGCACTGGGGAGCTTTTGATATTAGGCCTATAAAACTATGTTAGAAAAGACATCCTTTTAAGCAATATTGTTTTGGAGAAAGAGGTAATTTTTCACCCAAATATTTGAATCTGAGAAGGGCTTCAGGAATGAAGCCTTTCTCAAGCATCTGAAAGCACACAATTGTATGCAAGGGTATTTTTTCTTTCACTATTTTCTTGCAACTTCGATGACCGATTGAGCCCAATTTTTCACATTTTTGCTATTTTCTGCATATGTTGGGATACATCAAGTGAGGATACTGGTCTTTGACAGTTACCAAAAGTATACCCTGCCCTTAAAGAACAAGGCCCAATATTACAGCGAGCTGCTTAAGCTCAACAAGTAAGCACAACAAAGTTGTGCTTACCAAATTAAAATCCACCAGCCAAACCATTTGTGTCACATTATATCAACTGCAACTGCTTATATTTGGTTAGCAGAAAACTGTATAAGGGACACACCGGCTATATAGTTGGGCTATATAGGCTACAAAATACACTAAAACATGACTCTAAAGGTCTTCCAGGAATGGAGAAGAACAGTTGAGAAAAGATATCATCAAATTTTGCCGTTTTTACACATTTTTCAAAAAACGAAGGGTCCGCATGTGGGTTATTCGAACCACTTTTTTGGTTCGGATAACCCTCATGATCTTCGGAGATAGTTTTACTTCCAGTCGTATAAAAGTAAATTACTGACCAATTATTATTATGATTTTTTACAATTATTCATGAGTATATGACAGAAAAGACTATGTATTCAGATTCTGGATACAAGTTGTAAATAATGATGAAAAATCGAACGTAAGATTCACATTCCGTCCGACGACTCGCTCAACTCACCAAGTCAGGTGTTCGTGGTGCGGTGAGTTGAATGAGCGGGTCGTCGGCCGCGTTGCATGAAAGGTACACGAGAAACGTCTTGCATCAAGACTAGCGCATTAGCAAACATCACGGATGCCGGGCAGTCAAACCGTGTCAGTAACGCCGCCGATTTTCTTCATAAATTACACCAAAACAAGCGCGCTCTGTTTCGACTTAATGTGCTGTCCACAAATGAATGAACTACAATAAGTGACAACTGGGGAAAAAATCTCTGCATAAAAACGTGTTTCTTTTCGAAAACAACCGGGAGGTACATGGGCGTAGGGCCATGGATCGGAGGAAGTCCAGAGTATTGGCACTATTAATGGGGCTAGTAAAGCGTATACGCTGACCTTTGACCGCTTTTGTTTTTTTCGATCATTTCTCGTTAATCAGTAATCACGTGACATTAACTTTATGTAAAAAAACAAAAATCAAAAACATCTACAAATAATTGTATATAATTTTACGTCACTAAATTACGTAAACAGTAAACCGGTGTGCCCCTTTAATCCTAAGTTTTTAGCTCCATGAAATTGGGCCCAGGCACTATAAAAAGTGTATCGAAATCCTGGACAGAGCTGGAACAGAGGATTTTCTGCAAAGGGACTAAACCCTGTAATTCTTCCCAAGTAATGTGTACGTGCATTACAGTCAGTCAGATTCAAGATAATGGAAAGGCATACACGCACTTAATAACATCAATCAAACATGTGCGGTCTTTAAACTTGGCCATGTTGGCGCCGTGCGGTAAATTTTCCGCTGCAAGCCACCAATTTATCCCCCCTTATTTAGGTCAAATTACACTGAATTATATTCTTACCTATCGAGAAGGGTTTCCCAAATATATACAGCTAGAAAACAGGCAGAATTGAACAAATCTAAATACCTAAAAAGATGTCTGAAAATCGCAAGTCCAAGTGAGATGAAAATAAACGCCATTTTGCTTCGTTGTCCAAATGTGCGTTTGTCTGTGTAAGTTGTGCAGTACTCCAATCAGTCGGTCATCGTTCATGCGCATTGGAAAATTCGCTTGGACTTTTCGATTTCGGAAATGAGTAAACGAAGATGATAGGGAGGGAACTTGGAACAACCAACAAAGCACACGTGTGTTGATGGATTGGCCGCTAGAAAAAGGCAGGCGCGGTTCAGCCAATATTTGTTGGGGGCTGCATGACCCTTCGCACTTGACGTCACCCTTTAACTTTTGCTTTTGGGAGTCGAAAAGCAACCTATCTATATTGTATATACACAGCGCATTTTTCATGTATTTGGCGCGTAATAAGTGGAAAGTTACAATAATCATACAGAACAAAAGCTTTCATTGGTGTAACTATAGTGACTTTGATTGAGAATAATTATTAGGCATAATATAATTACATTGTCTGAAAACGCTCATGTCTACTTCATTAATGAAACGCGGCGTCATTTTCGGGCAAACTCATCGACAACTTTGTCGGGATGTCGGAGTTCCTGTGCTATGTTGCGTTCGATAGGTGTGTCAGTCGGCTGTTGCTCATGGTAGCGCGTAATTGTCTTTACTCTTTTCATCGTTCGTTGTAAAACTTCCCTGTTGCTGATGTACCAGGGATGGGCAGACCAGTTGGAAGAAGCGGAGGAGCTCGGGGAATGCTGATTTCAATTTAAACAACCGTTCCATGGTTTCCTCCGTCGAACCCGGCGCATCCAGCGGCGTAACTAGGGTAAAATGTATGGGGGCACAAGGGGGCGAACCAGTTTTTGTTTTAGGGGGGAAGCCGAACTTTTGGCCACGTTTCCGTTTGCCTTGTTCCATGCGCAGTTCCAGGGGGGGGGGGGGTTCACGCCCTCCCCGCAAGTTTTCTTTTTTTATGCAATATGAAGGGTACATTACTTTACGGCGAGTGCAGTCATAATAGTAAGTAGGCCTATCGGCTATTATTTTGTGTACCCTTACGCATGATAGAAAATGGCGTGTATTCAAGCGGCTAATTAGCTATATTAGTGAGCCGAATTAACCACCTCCAAAATCAAGTGTGCCCAATGGTATGGTCTATCAGATTATGGAATAAATTGTCATCTTTATTTGGGCGAAGGATCTGTGTTGAGCGAAGGGCGGGATCTAGCACAGCTAGCACAGCATTGGGCCCGAAATACACGAAGGGTAGGCCTACACATTTCATTTGGGGCGAGTCCAAGTTTTTCCGCAGTTGTGTATATATGGTCTGGATGATGAGTTCTTTTAAGGCAAACCTTACCCAAAAAGCGTTGTCATCGGTATTCTTTGGTATGTGCACAAATTATGATATATTAATGACAATTTTTGAAGAAATATTAAACCAAAATGAACACTCAACTCACCACAACCCTCAGATGATTCTTTCGTGACACTTTTATCGCATACAAATTGCCGAAAATTACCCCCGAAGCTGTTGAAATAGGCACGCTGTCGCTGGTCACGCCTTTCAAAAAAATTCCGTTTCTTTTCCCTGATTGAAGAGTGAGGGCGCCAGTTAAACCATTAAAAGGTGCCAGTTTTGGGTGCACTACACTAAATAAACTCCTGTAGCAACCAATGCTAAATTCAATTCAAAAATACTAAACACATACTATTTAAAGTCTCTCAGCCTCTTGAAAACCAATCAAATATATTTCCAGACAACTTAACTTCAGATTTCTTTTCAATTTTGGCAGGACAGCCTTTTGGAAATTTTGCTAATTACCCAGAAACAAACACCCCGAAAATGTGCTTTTCCCAAACTGACTTGCTGCCAGTTTTCATGAGGCACTCCTCCAATTCCCAAGCTAAATAATACCAACTTAAAAGCCTAAATTTATCAAATCACCACAAAAGTTGAAACACAGAACCCCAAGGTTGTGATAGATTCTTATTATTGCACAATCTATTAATTGCATGACCCCAAAAACGTTAAAAAAATTCAAAAATAACTACCGCTGACAAAATAGTTTTCACTTTGTTATTTTTGGGGAACTTTGGTATTATTTCAATGAGTTTAATTTCAAAATTGTTTTCAATGTTTTTTACTTGTGATAAACCCCAAACAACCCTACAAAGATTAAATTTATACCGAACAGTACTGGAAATTTTAAAAACAGGGGGGGGCGACAGTTTTTTTGAAAATTGTTTTTATTTAAAATGGCTCAGTATCAAGATCACAGACAACATGTCAAATTTCACTAATGTACTATTGCGCATACATGTCCACGCTTCAAATTTACTCGCATGAACTGTACTACTGCGGTCTGGCGTGCCAATGTGGTGTTCGAATGGGTGTTGAAGTTCGAGTGCAGTCGAGTGCAAAAATAATAGTAAAGAACACAAAGAAAACAACAGTCAGTGTCATTTCTATTGTAATTACACATACAGTTTTTAATATGCAAACACGTTAGAACATTCCTTACAAGTTTTGAGTACTTAGCATTGCAATGATTATATACATCACCTATTGCACATGATAATTCAGCAAATCTTTTTACACAGCACTGCCATCATAAAAAATACACTAGTTTTTTTTCTGTTTTAAATATTCCTACATTTGAATAAACCTTTAAATACAAATTAAAATTAACTTCATAATGGTTTAACATCGCACACATACATACGTGTTGCTTTTATAAGCAGACAATAGTTTTAAACGTGATCAGATAGAGCCAAAAAGGCTGATAAATAATTACCATGTAACTTTAACGAATCCAAATTTGTTTAAAGGGTGTGCATAAACATTGGTGAGAGTGAATAATATAAATGTTCACAGTTTTGTACACAACATACATGTACATGGTATAAAGATGGTCATGGTGGAAAACATCCCTTGAAATATTTTTGCTTGGAATGATATAGTTTTTGAGAAAGTAAAATGAGTAAAACAAATAGTTTTGATCTTGTGAGTCGAAAAAAAAAGTTTGAAAACATTGAAAACATATATTTATTGTGACTTCAATGACTGATTGGCCTAAAACTTTCACAGGTTTGTTATTTCATATATGTTGGGTCACATGGGGTGTGGATACTGTTTTTTGACAATTACCAATGCTGTGCTTTAAAATAGAGATTGAACCATACTTTTTATGGAATGTCAAGGTCTACTGCACCAGACTCAAGTTTTGGAAATTTGAGAGTGTGGGTTCAGGTCTCGGTCTTGACACTTGTGTCCTTGAGCAAGACACTAAACCATTATTGCTTCGTCCTTCGAATGGGAGGTAAAGCCATAAGTCTCAAAAGAACCCAGTACACTTATCATTAAGAGAAGGGGTTTGCCCCGGTGATCCTGGCTTGGTTGCTCTGGTTTTAATTCCAGCTGAGTGATTTGTCTTTGGATTTGTTTTCACAGAACTCAGAAAAGTACTTAAAAGGTGCTATAGACACAGGTCCCATTATTCAAACATAACTCGGTTTACATGTCATAAAAAGTAACAAGCTCTTTGACAGGCCCTTCTGGTGTCATAAACCGCAGTACAAGAACTGTAAATTATATTCCCAAGAAGTAAGGAGTACATAAAGACTGTCACAACAAATTCAAAATTGTCAACAATTTTTACAAATATAGCACAACTTTGTTCAATAACACTCAAACTTTAAGTACAGTGTAGCTAATCTTGCTGCCATGTTTCCAGTGTACACTAGCAACAATGACTACCGAATTTTATAACTGAAAAAGGGGCCAGACTATTCTATTTCACCTACAGCTTTTGTTACCTTTACATTCATTTTGAGGTAACCCTTTCCTTACCATAGTTGACTACCCCTCTTCCTCACCATTAGCAACTTTAGTCAACCAAGCTTTACACACAAAAAGCATTCAAGCCTGAACACAAAGACCATTTGCAATAAAGCTCTAGTTTTTACCATGTTCACCCTCCATGGCCAAGCTTACCATAATTGGAAAGGGAAAGATCGGATCTTTCCAATGATGGTAAGATAAAACTAAGGCTACTATTATGCAATGCCTTCAATTGGAGTGGAAAGATCCAAAATGCAAAAGCAGCTATGAACGAAGCACCATGCGGTTTATGTACAAAAAAGTGTTTAAGTTTACAGATCACACTGAGGAAACAAAGTCCAAGAACATAGACATCTATTGGTCGCTCTCAATGATTTTGTGGCTATATGAAAGGAAATTTAATAAGTAAGACATTTTTAACTACTTCTTTTGCTGTAAAACAATATCTTCAAGGTAATAATAGAGTTTTAATCAATGGCCTTTGAGCGAAAGCCTTCTGTTGTGTAAGAATGTGTGCTTCATGCTTGAGTGGTCAAACAATTTGGTCACCAGTGGTTGTTTATGTCAGAAAAAATTCAGCAACGAGAAGGTTAACTTCACGCTGGTACAGGTCTATGAACAGAAAGAAAACCAAAACAATATTAACTGAGTCATTATGGATGCACACAAACATTTGGTCATGTCCTGTTTTTTACGTTTGTATGGCAAAATGATATCAGATGACACACAGGAACAGAACAATTTACCTTACAAATACGCAGTCATTAAGATTGCCCAACAAAAACAAAAATGGAAAAATGAGCAATGGACATTTTGCCACACAGGCGTGTCTCATAGTGTCAAGTTGCTGCGTCCACAGCTCAGCATTCTCCGGGTTCTATTTCTGTGGGTCAACCACAGTCCAGCCATTTTGCATTTCTCCAATAAACCCCTTGCATAGCGCGCAATGCTGCTGGTACATATGCAAGGGGTCTATACTAGGCAAAATTAACCCTGCACTCCACTAGTGAACAACTATATGAACGCTCTCAGCTGGGGTACAGTCTCCAACAAACATCTTTAACAAAATTAATTTGGAATGTACATCAATGAGGTATGTTTATGTTGGCACAGGTTGTTTGGTGCTGCCTTTCTACCTGATTTGACTAGCCATTGTCACTTTAACGGGAAACTGGGAAAGTATACCTTTGGTTTTTGGAACTGTTGGATTGTTTAAATCCTATAATAATATAAATGTAGATATACAATAAAGCTAACCAGTAAAAAATTTCATTTCAAAAGGTGGTCGCGTTTTTGAGATATCGCCAAAAATCCGGAGCGGTTATGTCCGCGCAGGAAAAATAATCCTAATTGGAATACACAATCTGAGAAACTTATCTGACAGTACATTTCTCAGATTCAAATTTTGGACGAGATAAAAACTGATATCTTTTTCCATAACCACATTACTAGGAAGTGAAATGATTCTCCAAATGCTTTATACTATCGAAAGCTGCTGTACTTCTAACCAAGTAGGTTTTTATTACCATTAATTTTAAGAGTGATTACCAAACGTATATCTTCCCTTTTAGTAAGGCTGTCAAGCATCTTCGCATCACTTATTGACACTCATGATACCGTTCTAAATCCGCCTCGCTTATAAGAGTGGATGCTCTATCACGATGGCAGGATAGTATCATGATGTCGGCTCAGTGCTATAACTTTAAGATAATTAATTGCATTTTCATATTCGTAATGATCAAAAGGTCATTAAAGACACTGAACACTTTGGTAATTGTCAAAGACCAGTGTTCTCACTTGGTGTATCCCAACATATGCATAAAATAACAAGCCTGTGAAAATTTGGGCTCAATTGGTCATCAAAGTTGCAAGAAAATGATGAAAGAAAAAACACCCTCGTTGTACAAATTTGTGTGCTTTCAGATAGGAATAAAAAGGCTTCTTGCAAGAAGTCTTTTATTATTTTAAAGTGAGAAATTGCCTCTTTCTCAAAAACTATGTTACTTCAGAGGGAGTCGTTTCTCACAATGTTTTATATCATCAACAGTCCTCTGTTGCTCGTTACCAACTAAGTTTTTATGCTAATATATATTTTGAGTAATTACCAAACGTGTACAATGCCTTTAAAGGCCCTGTACACTATCGGTAAGATCGAAAAACACAATGTTCACAGATTCACACATAACTTACATGATTTAAAGTAAGTAATGGTAGAAAGGGTTCCTTAAAATATTTCTGCCTAAAATGCTATCGTTTCTGAGAAATGAGCAAAACAAGTTTTTATCACGCGCGATAATTTGAAAAAACAGAAAACACATTAGGTCTCTTTTCACTATTTTCTCGTGACCTCGATGACCAATTAAGCTCAAACTTTCACAGGTTTGTTTTTTCATGCATATGTTGTTGAATCACACAAAATGTGGACACTGATTTTGAGCTGTTACCAAAAGTGTACAATACCTTTAAGTGAAAAATGGTATAAATTTGAAAAATAATTCAAAATCAACAAATAAATGTTTTTCTCAGAAAATGAATGTTTCTTTTTGCCAAACAAATTACTTTGAAGACCACTCTTGATCAATAAACCCCATTTACCAGGAGCTCCAAAACATGCCAAAGCAATTTTATGAAACCCATACAAATTGCACTAATGACCTTCTAGTCCTGAGCCAACGATGAGAGGTTCATATGTGATGTGGTAACGCTTGAAAGCCTACATGTAACTTATATTAGTGATGGTGGCTAGTTGACTTGGGTGGCAGGGAAGGATTTCGTCCTGCAATTTTGCACAGCAAACTATTTAGACTGAACATGTTTTTTACACACTGACTGCTAAGACTGAGTAGCACATGATGACTTTAAACTCTTCCACGCCCCGACCGGTTGCTAATGAAAGGTTTAAATCCCTTCAGAAAAATAGATGTAAAACCAAAAAAAAAGCACGACCACACAGTTTTCAGAATGGGAGAGGACTCGTTAGGTCACAATAAACCTGGTTTTGGTTTTTTTTTGGGGGGGGGGTCGCCATTTGCAAAAAACAAGTAAATAAGTCCATACGATCAATTTATGAGTAAAATAAATGGTGCATGAAAGGGTTAAGTAGCAACTGATACATTCTGTGTAGCATTTTGCTATGCTTTACAAGGGAAATCATTCACTGGGTGGCCTTTCAATATAATTCAAGTTCTATGTCAGTGGCTAATATTCTGTTGTGTCAGTGCAAAAAAATAGCATAAAGTACACGCCACATAAGTTTGAACGTGCACTGACAATGTATCTTGCTAAAACTGTCCTAGCTGTAGGCACTACACCTATGGCCCAGTGATGCATTGTCTTTTGCACAGAGCCTCTTTTGTGGAAAATTCAGAATGATTACAAATCCTACCTCTGCACGGTAGTATAGCCCTTAGAGCAGCCTGTTGAGTGGTAGAGCCAGCAGGACGGATTCAACCACGTCGACCCAGAGGTGGGCCTGGTTATTTAGTCACTGCCTTCCACCATAACTGGAATTGTGTCCAAGTTCTCTTTCACTGGCTTATATAATGTATATCACATCTAACTCTGGATCGTTCACTGGGTAATACAATGTAAATCACATCCACCCCAGATAGCAAAAATCCTACCTCTACCCCAATGGTGTAGTCCTTAAAGTAACCTGTTAAGTGGTAGAGCAGGCAGGATGGAATCAACCATGTTAACCCAGAGGTTAGCACAGGTTGCGTGGTACTGCCTGCCTCCATAGCTCAGCTTGTGGCTGTCCTTTGAATGATCAAATGCTTTACTCCGGGAGTCCACACTGAGGAGACAAACCCCACAGGCTCGATCGTTGTTGGTCGGTTCCGGTCGAAGGATGGCTGTCTTGAAGACGAAGGAACCTGCGGCCGGCTACAAAGAGGGAGATCCAATGAACAAACGGTAAAATGACAGTAGTTATAATACGGGTGATTCACAAAACAGAGCGCCCTCTCAGTTTGCTCAGGAGAGACCCTTTTTGCAGTGTATCATGGGAAAAGGAGAATGGTGCCCTGTCTTTATCTGCATGGATAAAGACAGGCACCAGTCTCTGACCTTGAATGGGCAAATATAAAAACCTTATAAACGCAGAAATTTCACATGCCTGTTTGTTGTAATTAGTAATGAAAATAGTTAACTTTTAAGAGCAGACGCAAAAATATTGACCAACACACGGAATCATTATTATAGATATTGCAAAATGATTGGTTGTACAAATTGATGTGAATGTGTGTACAGCTTTTGAATGCAGTGGGTTCCGGTCCAAATTATTAGCGTGATGCTCATTTTCAAAATGGTTGCACAAACATTTGCCAAGCGTGGTGCGCACCCCTGACCTCAACTAAAATCATCAATTTGAATTACTTAAAGGTAGGGTCATAGATTGATTTTTGTCAACGTAATGCTTAAGTTTCAGCTGAATACAGTGTCTACTCGCTGAGAAAATAGCAAAAAGCTGTCATGGTATTTTCACAAGAACATTGAATCCATCAACGTTTAGCGAGCTGACGGCAGGTACCAACCGCATCTCTGGCCGCAGCATTCACGAATAGATACCAACTCTCAGAAATCTGAGAAATTGATTCATGTATGAATCGTTTCTCAGATTCAATTGTTTTAGGGTGAAAAATTATCCAAACCATATTATTTTGAAGGGGAAGCTTTTTTAAAAAATATTTTATACTATCAACAGCTGCAGTGCTTCTCACCAAGTAAGGGTTTTGTTGGTCACTAACTTTTGGAGTATTTACCAATCTATGACCCCACCTTTAAGTATTACAAAATTAAAAAGTATGCAGCCTTTAAGTGGACAACACTGACTGTGTTTCACTTACCACAATAGTACTGGATGCCAGAAAAGCAGAGAGATTATTCCACACCAGCTCAATGTCCTTTTCGAGCCTCTGTAGATCAGCTGTATCAACACCTGTTCACAATGGCACATTGAGGGATGGTTAGTCATACACAGGTTTGAAAGCCAAATGCAGGTCTTGGCTAAATGATGTTCAGGGAACTGCTGCTAGACTAATTACAAACAATTGCTATCTTCTATCTGATCTTCTCCATAAATATATTCCTGTTAGTCCTCTTCGTTCTACTGGCCAATCCCTACTGACGCAAACTACTTTTTCCACTAAATTCTATGGTCAAAGAGCCTTCAACTTCATTGCACCTTTGTTATGGAACGACTTACCTCTTCATATTCCCCAAGCTGACTCTCTTCAGATTTTCAAGGGACTTTTAAAGACTCATTTGTTTGGATCTCCATTTTGAAACATATTGCTTTATATATTTCATTTCATTGTTTTTTGTTTTGTGTCGTGCATAGAGGCTGCTGCATTATGCGCTATATAAATGTCCCGTATTATTATTAATATCATTATCACCCCGGAACTCATCAAACTACACTGGCTCCCATTTCAACAAAAAAATCAAACTCAAGGTCATCATTCTAATTCTCAAAGCCTTTCATAAACAAACAAGCCCCTGATTACATCATGAATGCTGCAAGTTGTTGTTGGAACGAGAAAACTTTGATCTAAAGGCTCTTGTTCACCATAGTTTGTTGTGCCAAGAACGAGTCACGTCACTTTTGCCGATAGAGCCTTCTCAGTCTGTGGACCCAGACTCTGCAATATTATTTCTTCTGTGTCTCGGCGCCTATGAGCAAAGCTTTGATTTAGGCTTATTATAAATTTTGACTGATTGATTGATTGAAAGGGAAAGGTGTTTTTTCAGCTCTATATGGCACTTGAAATCAGAAGAAGGGATCAAGAGAGAACAAGCTGACAAAGCTATGCTTGAAGATGACTGCACCAGAAATGTTGTTTGATACTGCAGAATGTAAACTTTTCACACCAAGATCAATCTGGGACTTACCCATGGCGTTCATTGACGTCACAATCCGGCAAGCCACTCGGTATATTTCAATCACCGCTGAAAATGACAATAAAAGAGAATATTGTTAGAAACTCTAAAAAATTTAAAACAAGTATTCTTTTTTAAATAGACTTTTCTTAGGTATTCCCCTATTCAGAATATTACATGTGATGTATTGTCCCCCACAGAGTTCAACATGTGACGTACTCCCGTCCTTAAATTACTGGTGAGGAACTCCTTTTTTTTTTTAATTGAACCCTAACCCGAACCCTAACCCTAACCCTTACCCTAATCCTTGCCATAACACTTGTGTCCTTTGGCAACACAATTAAATATAATTGCTTTTCTTCACCCGGGGGTGAATGGGTAGCTATAAAGGCAGAGATGGTACTTGTGATTGATTTAGCTTGGTGTGCTACATACTTGGCACGCTACATACAGGCTGTATACTTCCAAGGGATCCGAGACGGTTTAAGATGTGAAATAAATGGCCAGGGGTAATAATGTCCAAGCGCCATGAGCAATGAGCATCACTTTGAGTTTTCAACTGTTTCAACACCTCCTTACAGTATATCCAGTGAGGTTGTACCCTTGAAATTTTACACTTGAACTATTCCCTTCTTTAGAGTTTTACCCATGAGGTACCATGAGGTACTAATTTCATAATTTTACCAGTAAAGTAAAAATACACCCTGCTTACGAAAAAACACACACATACTTTTACATCTGAGGTACTCCACTCATGCAAAGGTAGAATTCAACCTGTTAGGCACGCTCCTTCACATACTTTAACCTTCGGGGTACTCCCCTCAGAATTCTACCTGTGAGGTACTACCTTCCTTGAAAAAAGACTAATCCAATAGGTACTCCCCTCATGAGTTATCCCCTCAAAATTGTATATCTGAGAGATAAAACCCTCGTTAAAAAGACTGCAACCTTTGGGGTATTCCCCTCAAGATTCTACCTGTGAGGTACTACCTTCCTTGGTAAAAAGACTAATCCAATAGGTACTCCCCTCATGGAGTATCCCCCTCAAAAAATTTTAACTCCAAAGATTTCAACCTTCAAGATTATTCCTATCAAAATTCTACGTGTGAGTTTTTACTTTCCATACAAAAGACTAATCCAAGAGGTGCTCCCCTCATGAGTTATACCCTCAGAATTTTAACTGGCAGTTAGAGGGTCTGTATACGTTTGATATTACTCATACAATTAAGGGCAATAAAAACTGACTTGATAAAAATTACAGCAGCTTCTGATAGTATAAAGCATTTTGAGAAACATTTCACTTTGAAGTAATGTGGTTACGGAAAAAATATCAGTTTTTATCCAAAATAATTTGAATCTGAGAAGCTTTTCTGTCAGAAACGTTTCTCGGAATGTGTATTCCAATTGCAGATTATTCTTCCTGCGTGGACGTAACCGCTCAGGATTTTCGGCAAAATCTCAAAAATGCTACCACCTTTTGAAATGAAGTTTACACAGGTTAGTTTTATTGTATATCTACAACTATATAGGATTGAAAAAAAACAGTGGATTCCTATTACCAAACATATACAATTCTCTTTAAAACCCTTCTTAAAGACAAACTTATTACCTGTGAGGTATTCGCCTCCCTCTGAGGACTTGATAACTTCATTGCAGACGGAGGAACTGCTGATGTTATTGAAGATATTATTGGCTTTCTTGATAGACTCATAGCAGTTCTGCAAACACCGCTGCCACTCGCTGGCATGGCGGTTTTCATCCTGAGAAAAAAGGAAAGAGTGTGACGTTCACACCAGTGGCCAATTTCATAAAGCCTGGGTTTTCTGCTTGCGGAGTGACCCTTAGTACAGTTTCTATTTCATAAACACTGCAAAGTATGAGCGAAGCAAAAGGCAGGCACAACAAGCTAGGCACAACAAACTTATATTTATCAGAATAAGGTTACCAGCTAAAACTACCATGTTGCATGCACAAATTGTGACTGGTATCCTGCTCATTTCTGCTAAGCAGGAAATTGTTAAGCAATATTTTCTGCTAAAGCAGCTCTATGAAATTGGGCCCAGGCTAGCTTGACAGTGGATCTAGTAAGCAGATGAGTGATGCAACAATGCAGATCCATTGTAAACGCACCAAATGCTCTATCAAATCTCCTTGATTTATGAAATAAACTTTTGCTTATGCAAATTTTTTCTGCCTCAAGAGTCAACTTTCCCATTCTGTATGTAGCCGTGCCATCTTTATTTTTCGTTTTACAACTATTTTTCTAAAGGGATTAAAACCGGCGCGTGAAAGAGTTAAATTACCTAAAAGGAGTCTGGCCAAAGAAATCTCAAGATAAACTTACATCCACATCTCCTACTACTTCTGAATATCTGTCAGCAATCGAGCTGGATCCGCTAGGAACCAGAGGAACCGATGACACACCATAGGACGGCGACAGGGGCCCAGATGTGTCTGAAATTTCACACAAAAAAACAAAAACCAGAAAATAAAACAATATGCCTAACTTTTCTCCCTACGTTTCTGCACCAACTACATACAAGAAGAAAAAGAATTTCAAACTGTGGAGAGTGGAAAATTGTTCATGGACACCTTTCTGCGACTACACTGGCCAAACATTGGTCAAACCATCTGAGGGCCTATCTCATTAAATGGAAAAACTTGCTTTACCACTTCATGTCGGATGAAGTCTTTCTCAACCAAACATTTATAATGCCCCCCGGACAATCCATTGTGTAGTGTGCACAGGCATGCACCTACCGATAAAGGATACTGGAATTCATGCTTGAAATCTCTCTTCTTTTCAAGGTTAGTGTGTAATCCCTGATTTAAGACCTTCGTCCTTTTGTTGTACAAACAAGGATTACAAGAGATAGATAGGCTGCCCCCATTGTGGAGACAAGTTTGATATTCCAGCCTACCATGGCCGATTATCCGCTGCAGGTTACAACCAAGTTTCAGCCCAATTCGTGGTAAGATATTCCATAACTTGTCGAAAGAGAACAACAAATCCTGGTGCATTATGAGAACATGTCTTTACTTTGTTTGGTCCGGTTTTCATTATTCTCCCCCCCCCAAAAAAAAAAAACTTCAGAAGGTCCGATAAGTCCACTCTGAGGCACGGCAAAGTACCAATGTGAAGGTTTTTAATACTACCATGAAGTGGTTAACACAGAAGTTTCTTTTGATTGACAGGATAAGGTTAAAAGCCAAATCGCTTATGTGGTTCTTATTTTTGACTGGTGCCCCAGTAATCTTTTTCTTTGCAAATGAATTTCCCCAAGCGAAATAATCTGTTGGTTTTTTTTTCAAATTGACCTCTAAAGACTTGTGTCCCTACCTTTATAAAGATTGCCATTCTCAACGGGACTTGTCATGTCCACAGGGGCGCTGCTGAACTCCCCGAAGGAATCCCCTCGATCTTTGCTCTCCATCTCACCTAGATTCCCAAGGGTCAGGTCAAGTTCAAAGGTCTTCAAATCAAGCCTGTCGATGGAGTCTAGTTTGGCGATTCCGCTATTCTGCATTGACTGGAATGAGTTGGGTGCTGCTGATGGGAAGGAATGGTCTATGGGGGCGGTGGTCGTGGTCTCTAGGATGTCACTGCGTTCGTTCTCCGGAGCATCTTCGAGATTCAGCATCGCCATGGGCTCTGTTGCGCTGTTGATAGAGCCCAGAGCATCGAATTCCATACCATACAGATCGCTTGCCGACACTGGTTTCTTCATTTCTCCAAGGACGTTTTCATCAACTGATTTGATGCCGAAAGCACTCAGAGAGTCTGTGGTACTGTGTTGAGTTGTCTTGAAGTCACCAAAACCATCATCTGGTGGACCTGGATCATCCAGGCTACCTAAACCTCGGAGTATGTTGTACTTGTCTTCTGAGGAGCTGGTGCTGACGGAATCAGACTTCAAGTTATAAACGTCCGAAGTGCTCGAGGGAATTGGCATTGCCTGTTTGAAATCAGCAAATCCATCCTCCTCTTCTGGTAAGCTAGGACTTAGGTTGATTGTTGGAAGTGATGGTGACGGTCCAAATAATGAAGCCTGCGGGGCTGTGTTTGGGTAAGCCTCCTGGAAGTTAGCAGTGAAGCTTGGTGGCATCTGGGTGGCCTCTTTGAAGGCTGCCATGGAATCGGATCCACTTCCTGTTAAAGACTCCTCTTTTGCTGGCTCTGCTTTCTTGAAGTCGTCAAACTCGTCCCCTTCTGTTGTCTCTGTTGACTTCATCTGTTGGGTTTCCTGTCCTGAAGTTGCAGTGTCGCCGCCGAGTAGGTCCCGAAACACTGCATACTTATCCCCGTTGGCAGGCTGCATCCCCATCAGGTCAGACTCAGACGCAGAGTGCTTAAACTGTGCAAAGTCTCCAAACTCTTCATCTTCTTGTACCGTTGGAGAGACACTTGCCGTCACACTTTGGAAGCTCCCAAATTCATTTGAACTGCTGGCTTTTTTCCCAACTTTTGGGAACACCTTCTCAAAGTCCATCTGGAAGAGGTCAATCTTCTGTTGCTCCTCGCTTGAGTACGAAGACCTTGTCTTCCTGTCGAGAGGGGAATCAAGCGACCGCATCCCCGAGGTTGCGAACCTGCTCTGTTTAGAATTGGCGGAGGTGGTGGACTTCATTGCTCCGCTGTTGTTGCCTCGAGGAGGTGCGATGGAAGGGAAGGCACCAAGAGATGAAGAACTGGTCATCTTGGATGGCCCAGGGGCTGATTTGAAATCATTAAAATCATCATCATCATCGTCGTCATCATCATCCTCTTCTATTGGCGTTCGATCTACAAAACAAAACGGAAGAAATTCAAATTATGAAACCAATATTTACAGAGATATTTAAATAGTGTTCTAATAATTTGCTTAAAAAGTTTATGAAATAATAACTAGAAAAATGCATGTTTCAGATATTTCAGTGAGGCCAGTGTGTTTAAAAGTAAAACAAATACCAGCTTCGACCAGTTTTGAAACCACAGCTTAGGCTTTGGTTCCGGCTTAGGCACCATCTGCCCGTTTTGAAGTCCCGTACCGAAAGTGTACATTTTCAAAATGGCTGACGGAGATCAAGCTGGAGCCTAAGCTTAAGCTGTGGTTTTGAATAGGGCCACAGTCATAATTGTTTTTGTCCTACAGCCCGACCTAAGAGTCTGATCTACAGCTACATGGGAGGGTCAGGCCTGATACTTCATGAAGACAATGGAGGCAATTTCCTCCATTGCCCTGGTCATTGCCTTGGAGTCCCTTGAATGTTTCAATAGACATTTTACCAAGGAGAAAATGCCTTGGTGCCCTTGCCCTTTCAAAAACGAAGCATCAGGCCTGGAGGGTGCAATACAGAGCAATTGTCTACTTCTTTAGCCATTAAAAACCAACCAGTCAACACACAATTTACAGGGATGGAATTTGACAAATGTGAACATTCCTGACAAATGGCTTGCAGGGCTTGGTTTCCCCTTTGTTCTAGACCCGGAACCTCCAAGATGTTATAATATTAGGAAGTTTACAGACTCTGTGCGTCACCAGAAATACAAGACTACAGGTGTGGACACAATGTGGACTATTCCTTCCTCCCTTTAGTGATTGCTTTACTTATTTCTAGAAAATTTAAAGCTTCAAGGAGGTTTTTGAGAAAAATCCTAAAATCATGAGAAATCACAGCCTGCATGAATTTAACTAACAGGAAAATAGAGCGTGCTACTACATGTGTCTCTGTCAGGTTCCCTGAGTGCATTTTGGCAATCATGAATACTAATTCTCATGACCAAGATGGGACCAGACTATGTTCTTGTTTGGGTTTAAATCAGCCTGGTTCCAATGGGCAGCACGCCGTATCGATACCTCTCGTCACTTACCCCTGGAAGGGATGTGCAGAAAAACAACGCTGATTTGCTAAACAAAAGTGACTGTTCTGCGTGCACACTTGTCAAAAACTTACAAACTTGTCAAAAAACTTACAAACGCTTGTAGGGCGCTTGTAGGACGCATATTACGCACATGTCAAAACACAAGTATTTTGGCGCTATCCACTTCAAATGAATCATGTCACCCTAAACTGTATACAGTTAGACATGTCACAAGACCAAAGGCGAATAAGAGGGGACCAGTTGCTCTATGACTTCATGCCTCTTTTGATCTCGCGCTCTGCATACATCTCCAAAAGAGAATGGATCAACCACAGGACTAATGAAAAAATCCAATTATACTTGGCTATTTCAAGGTCACACTTCCAGGGGTTATGATCCAGCAAGGCATTCGCGGTGAAAAAATGACCAGGGCGAGAACGTACACCGCTGCGAACGAAGTTGTGTTTAAATGCGAGAACATCAAGACGGACACACTGTACATGCAAAGCAGGGATCTACAAAAGAAACATGCATACATCAGTTTACTAAACAACTACCAGAAACACAATCAAGCTTATGTACCCTGCCATCCAAGAATTTCAAAGATAGCAATGGAATGGAATATCAGGCATGATATTTGACCCATGAACAAAAGCAAGATACGTTAATCGATACAAGGGCTGACCTAATTAAGGTAGAGGCTTTCAATTAGGAAGAATATCATGCCTGCATATAAACATCCATATTGTTCTGTCAGTGCAAAAAACTTTGAAATCACTTCTAACAACCTTTTGAAGACTGTAATAAAATACGTATGAAGACACTCATGTTTCGTCATGTTAGTGCAAAAATGCCTGCTACAATAGCGTTCACGTTACAGGTGAGTTTGAAAGTGTCAAAACCTTGTATCTCACTTAACATAACCCAGATGTACACACATAACCATAAGGCGTCAAGATACAACGTTTTGCGCAAAGTATTTCCATGCGAGATACAATATTGTTGGACAACCGAGATAAGACATTTTTGCACTGACGCGAGGGTTGGAAAATGCAATACATGCAGCGTCAAATTCTTCTATAACTAGTACTACCCCAGACACACAGACCCAAAGGCAACCCGATACAACCTTTTTGCCGGAAGCCACTTTTTTTGTGACATACAACAATTTTTTGCACTGATGCAGTGATAAAATCCCCAACCTGTGAATTAATAGTGTTCTGACGAACTACTTTGATGAAAAACCAATGACACAATAAATTCAAAATGAAAAAGGAAAAGGAGGTTTAACTGCTTATGATACAAGATAGGAAAATAAAGCAGGGGTGTGAAAAGGTACATGCAAAACAGCATAATCACCTAAAAGAAAACAGAATCATGCAGAACAGGTATCGTAATGATCAGGGGTGATATAACTTGCAAAAGAGAACTACGCCCGCATGTACAAGTGATGCAAAGACAACACAGTACTAAATAAGCACTGGGAGGGTCTAGGAATTTCACACCAGCGAGGATCAGGAGGTGGTGACAAACTGGGTTGGGAATGCCTTCCCCGCTCAAACAAAACAAACCTGACAGCGACCCCGAGGAGACAGACTCCTGTGAGCCACAGGTAAGCTTATCATAAATGGAGTTTGGGTCCCAGACAAGTGGGGAGCTCCTTTCACTCGAGGAGTCTGCCGGAGAGCCTGAAAAGATATAGCAGTTCTCCTCTGCATTCGGTGGCAGCGGTGGGATAGTAGACAAAGGAAGGGTTTAATGTGAAGAAAGTTAGTAAAACCTTATTAAGTATGCCAACAGACTGCATTGGTAAAAATGTTCATAGCTTGTGGCAAAGAGAAAAACTTTGAAGCAAAAACCCCCAAAATAACTTGCTCTAGTGTTTCCGGGTTGGCTCGCAAACTAAATGAACACCACATGTTGGATATCTCAAAATTAAAAAAACAACAACTACTTAGAAAAATATTTTGCCATTTTTTATGACTTCAATAATTTTGCTATTAATGGAATTTAATTTTGAGTCAATTCAAACTTAAAATACTCAAAAAATGATTGGCCAGGGACAACAGAGTAGAGATCTTGGCCACAATTAACAGCTGACAAAAAGAGAAAGTTGATGGCTACTATCACAAAGGAAAGAGAGTTCTTTTAGTGATTTACAGCACAAATCATGAGAGTTTCTTTACATTTAGCTACAACAAATCCCCACCACGTTTCTTCTGAAGCTCTTCTTAATTGCTTGCAGATACCGACCTTCTTTTGGAAACTTCAAGCTGGAGTCCATGCCGAGTTGTTGGTCCGTATCTTCATCCTCTGAAGTCTTGCGGGTCTTAACGGTGACAGAAGAACCCCACTTAGAGCTTGATCCGCTGCTTGGTTTAGAATCGGCCGGTTCTAACACATGCTGTAGACTCTTTGCGTCTACAAGATGAGGGGGGAGAATATGGCAAACAAATGAGCTTCATGAAGAGTTGGGCACAATTTCATGGCCCTGCTTTACCAAAAATTCCGAGCTTACGGCGCCCTGTAAAGCACAGGATTCTATGGGCTGGAAGCGTAGAATTTCACGGTAATCAGCGCCTTGACATTGGGCATTGGTGGTGTCAGTTAAATGGAATTTTTAAAGAATAACCTGGTTTAAATATTTCCTGAAATTCAAGTTGAAATGAATACTCCATTGGAAAATCACTAGAAAAAAACATAAATCGAAAAACTTACTTGGTTTTGTCTTTTTAGGTGCCTCTTGAAATGGAACAAATTCATCTGGCCCCTTAATGGCCTCCATCCCAGTAGCGGGCTTGGCAATAGACTGTTGGACGGTCTGGGGACCTGACTGCCCTTTGGGGGTTAGTACTGGTAATGGTGCTTCTCTGCAATGGTGCAGTGCTTCGACAGATGGCTGCTGTCCATTCTGAAAGGATCAATAATAATGAGTCTAGCCTGATACTTCATTCTTGTACTCTGGAACACACTCCCTACTGAACTCAGAAAAGAAAGCACTCATGCACAATTCAAAATTCTGTTAAACCATTAATTGCGGTAGTAACCCCAAGAATTACACAAATGCAGGCCATTTTGCAGGTCATTTTAATGTAATGCTGCGTGTCTAAACCACTCGCAGGGTTGCCTAAAGCGTCCTCACCCAACTTTACGGATCTGGTTTGTGGGGTCCTGCTATTGTTCTATTATTCCCTTTTCTAAAGAATTCCCTTGTTGGGTCCATTGTTCCATTGTGTAAAAGACCCCACAAGGGCACCCCCATAAGCTCATACACAGTGACACACAGGGAGTCTGACCCCCAAAATGGCGCGACCAACAATTTTTCTTGGGTGATGAAGTCAGGTGAATTGGGTCAACAGATGTTTCCATAGGATGTCTTTACCTGAGTAAGAGCTATCATCCCAAGGGCAAAGTAGAGCTCCAGCCTGGTCAGCTGGCCAGGTATGGTTTGGTTAGCCAGCGCCCAGATGTGCCCAAGGAGGGGCTTGTCCAATCCGGACAGCATGAGGATTGGGTACAGGAGGCTGGTCTCAATGACGCTGTCCCTGATGGAGGCTTCCAGGACCTGATGGTAGATGATTGGGAGGTTGGCCTCATTCATGCACCTGTTGATGAAATCAATAAAAGGTGAAATACATAATTGGGTTAAAAAACAATTTATATATAATTTGTTATGCAAGTTCGCCCTAAACATGGCTAAAATGGTTAAGAGGCTACAAGAAGAAAACTTTAAGATGAAAATTACTCGGGGTGCTAAAGAAAGGAATTGATATTCCTCTTGAAACACATGTTTCTGCATAATTTTTACCACTCACCATACTGGTATGGCTTTTCCATCTCCACCCTGTGAGCCAACAATGGAGCTGCCCACACCCAATGCCTGCCCACCATCACTCTGGCCACCTCCACTCTGCTCAGGGTGTGTGTCCGGCGGGGTGAACATTGTTAAGAAGTTCTCAGCACTGGACCACTGTCTGGCTTTGTGGTGAGCGTTGAACGTCTGCTGTCGTTGGGACTGGGAGGTAGGAGCCACAACCGGTTGGGAATCCCGGAGCGGTTTCCGGTGATGGAAGGCATTGGGGGCCTTGCTGGAAGCTTTCAGGTCAGTTGAGTCAAGCATCATAGTCTCAAGGGATCGTACTGAAAATATGACAGTAACAAAATCTTAACCACTTATTCCTTTCCTTATCATAGGTGACTTTAGTTGACTGCACTCATACCCCGTCTTCCTTACCATTGACGACTTTAGTCGACCAAGCTTAAACACAAAAAACCACTCAAGCCAGAGCAAAAAGGCAATTTGTAATAAAGCTATAGTTTTGTCCATGGTCAACCTCCATACCCGAGCTTACCATCATTGGAAAGAGAAGGATCAGATCTTTCCAATGATGGTGAAATGAAATAAGGTTTCTATTATGCAATCTCTTCAAATTGGAGTGGAAAGATCCGAAATGCCAAACACCTAAAAAGCGGCACATGGTTGTGTTAAAAAAAGTGTTTGAGATTACAGATAACACTGAGGAAACAAGACAAAGAACTTTGACATGTATTGACCGATCTTATTGTTTTTTGGATTATATGAAAGTGAATTCAATAAGTAAGAACTTTTGTATTACTTATTTTGCTGTAAAACGATACCTTCAAGATTTGTGCCTCATGCGTGAACGGTCAAACAGTCCGGTCACCAGCGGTTGTTTATGTCTAAACAATTCAGTAACGAAAGTTAACACTAAAAGATATGTTTACATGCAAATGTGCGACCAGAAGTGTTTCTGCCTATTGACCCCTTGCTCTTTATGTCACATGCGGCTACTGCTGCCACCCTCACCATTGTGGGCGTCAACTCATAAACGTATAAAATGCTGCATCACCTATAAAATATGCACTGCACTGTATAACCAGGCATGATATTTGGTCCTTGGAAAAAAGTAGGAATATTTTATCGAGTGTAAGGGCTGACCTACATGTATGTACACAATGTGTAGGCTTCAATAGACACTTTTCCCAAGGGCAAATTTTTTTGGAAATCAGACTAAAGTAGGAAGAATATCATGCCTGTGTATAACACACACCAAACAATAACTCCCAAGATGGTGCAACAAAGATTATTGTGATGACGGTGTCAGGTGAGTTGGGTCAATTGAGACAATGGTGCTGAACCATCATAATACACTGGTCACTCATCAGTTTCACACAGCAAACATTTTCCCAAATGGACATTTGTATGCAATTTACCCATAGAGATTTGCGACCATGGCGGGTCAGCGGAGTTACGTACGTGACATGAGGCACCAGTACAATTTATATTGTAAACACATTTTTTTTATCAGCAGTTTTATTTTTGTAAAAACCAAATACCTTTCTTCCCTTCTTTGCGCGGCACCCTCACAGCGGCGTCAGCATCTTGTAATCTACCGTTTCCCTCCCCTGCCGGTCCTTGTAAGAAATCGCCAAATCCTTCATCCTGGGGTGGAGGTTGTGGCGGTGATGGCTGACCTACGGGGGAGGCCAGGTGGCCTTGAGGTAGGATGGGGTCAGCGGTGGGTGTCTGAGGGGTGTTCAGTGGGGGTGTGGGGCCCTGCAGGAAGTCCCCAAATCCATCGTCTTCCATACCAGGATTGGGAGCTAACAAAACCAACATTCAGGGAGACATAAGATATTATAGGCTACAAATATTAGATGCACATATGAATGCCTTGCTGTAGAATGTAATCATGAGGTGAACTCTGGACTATTCAAGATTCAAAGATTCAAAATATTTATTGTCACGATAAAAAGCATGAAATCTGTCTTCCCTGTGTATAGGCGAGTAAATACAAGTAAAGGCACAACAAAGCAATATACAACAAGAATTAAAATTTACAAAATTACATAATATGAAAAGGGTGAGGGCATATAAAGAATAAAATACACAAACAAATCAAAAAATGAACCACGTTATCTTGACCATCTGCTGTTAAAAAAGTTAATTGCACTAGGTAAAAAGGATTCCTTAAATCTGTTGGTCTTGAGACAAAGTTATTGGACCCTGCTCGAGTGAATCTGAGTAATTTGAGGGTTAAGACGGTGGGTTGGATCACAAAGAATCTTATTGAACCGAGTCATTATGTAATCATTCCATTTCATGAGGTGAAGCTTAGTGAAAGCCAAGTGATTATATTCTGAGGCAATGCACAAATAAAATGCATTCAGTATTTACGTTATGTAACTCACTCATAGATCCTTGTCTTTGAAAAAGAAAATTCACAATAAACACAAAATAGACACGGAAACTCGTCCACCTCACTCTCTCATAAATTCTAATATCCCCTTCTAAACATAATGGACAACTCCATGTAGACACCAACCTTGTCTACCATAACATGACCTTGTCTACCATGACATGACCTTGCCTCAATTGGACAAATGGGTGGGGAACGATTATTTCAGGAATGACGCTGCGAAGCGTCAAATAATTATCCATATTGGAGGGGCGCCTGTCCAATATTAACATTTTAAAAATTTAATACCTGGTTTGGTCTGCTGTGGTTTTGCTTGTGCCGTCGTAGCTCCCTTCCCAGCACCTCTTACGCCGCCCCCTCCTTTAATAAACATGTCATCCAGGTTGATGTTAAGGGCGTCGACCGAGGCCGCTTTGCCCCCAACCCGACCAAACTGTTTCAGTTTGCGCTGCTGCTCCTGGAAGTACCTCTCTTTCTTAGTCTGCTCCTCCAGCCGCTTTTGCTGCTCCAGAAGCTGTCTCTGTTGGCTACAGTATGTACAATGTAATTAACAAAAAAGTGACTGCTAGTCTTTTCTTGACCGCCTGATTTTTAAGAGTAAATTCGTTTCATTGATTGGCTGGGATCCTGTGCACTTTAACATAATGCTTGTTTCGGTTGCAGCAATCAAAATACGCAATAGTGATTCAGATGCTATTTTCTCATCACTGACATTTTTCTTCTGTAGGAATGATGCTGCTACAAACTTTGAAAATCAGTGAGTTTCTAGGGTGACACAAATAAAGAAATAAAGAAGGGCGAGAGCATCCACACCTACCTTTGTTGCTGGGCCAGAGATTGCTGCATGTGAGCCGGTAACTGTTGTGGTTGACCAACTAGATGCTGCTGCTGCTGCTGTTGCTGTTGCTGCTGTTGCTGTTGATAGCTCATTTGCTGCTGCATGTTTAGCCCAGCCCCCTGCTGACAAGAGAAATGCTTTAGATTGAAAAATACAATAATTTTGTTGCATTTGACAGGGTTAAGGGTTAAAGAACAGGGCCCGATATGCACAAAAATTAGCTAAGCACAACAAAATTATGCTTACCAGAATAAGGTTACCAGCCAAAATACAATTTCACACATACGATTTGTGACTGGTATACTTCTCGTTTTTGCTAAGCCTAAATTTGTGAAGCACAGTTTTTTGCTTAACCATTTCTATGAAATTGGGCCCAGGGTTCAAGGCCTAACTTCAAACTGGAATGTATTGAATACACAACGAGTACTACTACATGTACAAAGGATGGTTCAATGAGAATTTAATGACAAGGTTAGGGGACTAGAGTACCTGCGCAGGCATCTGACCACCGTACATCTGTGGCGGGAACGCTGCCTGCTGGGGCACCATGCCCTGCTGCATTATGGGATAGCGTTGCGGTGCCACACCACCGGGGAAGGGCGCCCTCTGCTGCATGAACTGCGCACTGCCTGGCCGGGGTTGCTGCTGCTGTCCAGGTGGTCCCATACTCATATTACCTTGGGGAGATTAATCAGGGTTGAATATCAATAACATAACTTGATAATGCATTCCATGCTGTGATGTTTATGTTCATGTAGAAAGAATGTTTTGGTGAAATAGGTGAAGAAGCTGCACCCAGTTCTTTGTTCTTGATGTCAGGAATGGAAAAGGAATCTTAAAGGGTCTGTATACGTTTGGTAATGACTCTGAAAATTAATGGCAATAAAAACTTACTTGGTAAGAAGTACAGCAGCTTTGGATAGTATAATGCATTTTGAGAAACTTTTAACTTGAAGTTACTGCGGTTGTGGAAAAATATATCACTTTTTATCCCCCAAAATTTGAATCTGAGAAGCATTACTGCAGTGTTTCTCAGATAGTGTATTCCAATTGCAGATCATTCTTCCTGCATGGGCATAACCGCTCCAGATTTTCAGCAATATCTCAAAAGCGCTACCACCTTTTGAAACAAAATTTCTACAGGTCTCTACAACTACATGTATATAGGATTGAAACAAACAGTGGGTTCCAACTACCAAACGTATACAGACCCTTTAAACTAAAATCTGACTATTTTGTAAGTTTCACCGATTTATTTAGAAGGGGGGTTAGGTCAGAAAGAAACTAATCCTGATAATATACCTTAGTATTGATGACATCACAGGTTGTTCACCACTTTGCAGAAGAAATGAGAAAGGCATCAGGCATATGAAGCCTTTCTAAGGCATTTGAAAGCACACAATTCTATGCAACAAGGGTGTTTTTTTTCTTTCCTTATTTTCTTGCAACTTCGATGACCAATTGAGCCAAACTTTTAATGAGTTTATTATTTTATGCATATGTTGGGATACACCAAGTGCGGATGCAGGTCTTTGACAATTACCAAAAAGTATAGGGCCTATGTACCTTGCCTATAACGGCAAAGTAGTTTTTCCTTTAGAAAAGGGCACCTCTTTAAGGGAAATTTTAAATTCTATTTGAACATTTCAAGGGGCACCAAGGCAATGACCAGGGGGCATGGAGGCAATTGCCTAGCTGTGAAGTATCAGGACTGCTGAGTATTTACCAAACAGAGTCGGAAAATAACAACAGTCTGATCCCCTGTTACACTATGATTGCCCGAGCAATGTACATGTACAGGGAACATGACTCGCTATGGTGATTGCATGATAAAGATTTAAAAGCCGTCTAAACACTGTATGGATAACTCTCAGGCCAAAAAGAATATAATAAAATGCAAAATGTCCCGCCAATAGTATAAAGTATGACATCCTGTTTTGCATAAATTTAGGTATGAGGTCACAGGCCAGACCTTTGTAAACAAAGATCTGATGTAATCACTAATAGAATCTAATTCATGCAAATCACAATGAAAGCAAAATAGAGCAGGCATTTGTTTGTCTTTATATTAAATGAAAGCAGCTTTTCAAAATGTTATCAAGCCATGTTCTAATTCAAAACAAAATATAATAACAAAAAATATAAAAAAAAACACACAAAACTTTAAAAACCAGTACATATATATAAATCTCCTGCACAAAGTAGGCCTGAAATTTCATATTTGAGAGGGAAAGGCCATTCATCTCTGAGAGGGCAAGGCCATTTTATTTTGCAAAGCACACTCCCATTGGAAAATCATAAAGTCTATGGTAAAGTTTTGAAGGGGCACCAAGGCCAAGAGCAGAATAACAGAGACCTTGGCCTCCAGGTCGTCCATGTAATTCCAGGCCTGGTCACATACGTACACTCTGCATAGGATGTACATGTACATGGGAGTAAAAATGCACTTATATCTGTACATATTTGCCCCTTGCACGGTCAGCTATTTGCGTGTAGAGCCTCGGAATTGAGGACAGCAGTGAATCTATAGAAGCATTACATAACTCTGTATTGTCACGGTAATGTAATGACACTTTTATCCGAACAGATACATAAATACAATACAAATGAAGCATGAAGTCGAGGCTCTACACGCACATGGCGGATCCATGCAAAGGGTGAACAGTGTACAAACAGACTGTGCAAGTCTCGCGCGTATCGAAAACGAGAAAAAACTCGAACGCAGACAATATTTTTCTGTGAAATCAAACCTTCTTTTTAAATTATATTTAGACAATCTCTTGAAAATAAAAAATACCCATAGCAAGTTGCCACAAATACGATTTCAATTTTCACATTGAATACAAACAATTTGTTCAAATTAACATTGCAACAAAATTATAACTTAGGATTCTTATTTTTTAGAAACCTCATTTGCCAATTTCACTTTCATGGCTAACTTTTACTTTCCCAACAACATTATATAATTTTTATGGCCATTAACTGCGTTACACTATTGAAGAAACAGATTTACGCACATGAAATAACTCAACATGGTTGGTCCTGGAAGTTCCAATATGGCGCAGCCGTGATTTATTGTGGATGATGACGTCAGGGCCCATTTTCATCGCTCTGCTTACCGCCGAATTCTGCATTTACGATCACCATTCTTCGCTTAGAGTGCAAATTTTCTGTGCTTACGATCACCATTCTGCGCATACAGTACAAATTTCTGCGCTAGCTGTGTAAGTGAACAATGCCTAATAATGTGGAGTACACATGCGCACAAGCAAAAATTCCCTGCTAACCCATGAAAAATGCTTGACGTAAGCGCGTAATTCCCTGCTTCCGTAAGCGCCGATTATTTGCTTACAGTAAGCAGAGCCATGAAAATTGGGCCCAGATGATCTGAGTCAATACATTTTTGGCTTTTAATCCGGATGCACTGCTCAATATTACTGGTCATGACAGCTAAGGCCTAAAAAAGAAAGTTCTGTTTCCTGTTACCTGGTTACCTGACCGCCCCCAAATTTTACAGCGCGATCCTAGAACATGTAGAATGTGCTCAGCACACACACGCGAGCGTGGACGCACAACAGATGTCACAAGCTGACCTTTTGGGATGTCATTTTAGCTGGAAAATGTATCTTTTTTGAGAACCATATCTGACACAATTGTAACACCATATTAACCAGCAACATCTCTCTCATGTGAGTTTATTTAGAGTACACAAATTATAAGGCAAATTTTAAAAAAAGAAAATTTTAAGGTAATGACACTTGAGTCTTTTTTGCTAATTGATCAAAAGAAAATACAACAAAGTCATGTACATTACATGTAGGCCTTATGGTTTTATTTTGTTTTACAACTCTCATAATGTAATAGCCTTTGTGCCTTTTTTCTATTTTCACATTTTTGGCCTTGGTGCCCTCTCTACTAGCCTTGGTGCCCTTTCCACTGGCCTTGGTGCCCTCCAAAATTTGGACTGCTCCAAGGCCAAAGTGGCCTTGCCCTAAAAAAACATTGAGAAATTTGAGGCCTGACATTATAGAGGTCTTTGATGGATTTTGAGTCAGCTTTTTTTCACTGCATGTAGCTTTTTTTTGGGGGGGGGGGGGTAAATTGAATTGTGTACATGTAAGTCAGGCATTTTTACACACTCGTCAAACTTAAATCAGAATAACAAAACAAAACAAAATGCAAACAAATTTTAATAAATTATATTCCTGACCTACCGACCCTATTTTAAATTGGCATGTAACCGGAAACAGAACTTTTTTTTGTGCTTGGCCTCAAGAGCCTTGATGCACCTGATGCCCAATTCAAATGAGAAATAAAGACAGCATACAAAAACTAAAGAAACTGAAAAGAGGAATGGGGGAGATGGACAGCACTCAGACGATGCACACAAGCTAAGACCGCATCCTCGTATTATCTACTGATTGTTGCTATGGTTACCTGGCATATACATCTGCTGATGATATGGCAACATCCCAAAGCCTAGTAGCAAAGAACCCGGGGGGAGGGGTTGGAGGAGAGGAGAGAAGAGAGAAAGAAGTAGAAGTAATTTTTGGTTAAATTTCAGCTTGTCAAAATTAGGAGAAGTCAAGATGGTTTCTTTGCGTAATAACACAATGGGTTGTTAACAATGGGTGCCATAGTGTTAGCCAGAGGTGTGTCCGGGTGTCTTTTGGACACCCTGTTTTAAATTCGGACACCCTGTTTTATTTGTAAATGTAAGCAATTTGGACACCCAGTTTTTAAATTTCCATCAAATTGGGACACCCTTTTACCAAATCCTGGCTAAAACCTTGATGGGTGCTGTATCAAAGTCTCACCTGTATGCTATTTCAATAAGCTCCACAAATAAGAAAAAATATGAGTGTTCAGGGTTCTGTATTTGTTCATTTTTTTTAAGTGAGGAAGCCATTTTCATTGTTTATTTTTAAAAACACCAAAGAAGATAAAAACGCCACCCTAATCTTTCCAAGATAGCTGTCTGCTTACTTTAACCCCAAATTGTCACTCGATATTTGTACCAACTGCTAATCTTGTGTTTGTTACATGTATACCTAATAAAATTGCCTAGATTATCCGCCAGCTTTTTAAGGTTTAGGATCGAGTGCTTTTGCAGAAAGAGAAAGATACTGACAGGAATTATTTTTTTCTGAATGGCAAGCAGCCTCCAAAAACGAGGCAGGCTGGGATGCTAAACTGAACATGTAGTTTATTTTACATGGCCGAATGAGCTCTGTACATACAGGATCTTTTAAACGTGCAAAATGGGACACTTCGGGATGTTAGGGGGCAGCAGAGAGTCCGGTTGGGGTAGTGGTGTCTTTCCTCGCCTTCCACTGCTAGGACCCCGGTTTGAATCCCGTCGGGGGACTATATGGATTGGGTTTTCAGTTCCTACCTGAGAAAGGCTTCAGGCATGAAGCCCTTCTCAGGCATCTCAAACACACAATTCTAAGCAACAAGGGGTCATGAAGCCCTTCTCAGGCATCTCAAACACACAATTCTAAGCAACAAGGGGTTTTTTCTTTCATTATCTTCTTGCAACTTCGATGACCAATTGAGCCCAAATTTTCACAGGCTTGTTATTTTATGCATATTTTATTTTGTTTTATTTTATTTTATACAACATCCAACAGCGCAAGCGCCAAATACAGGACGGATAAAAATATAAATATTAAACAGTATAAAAACAGAAATTTTTTATATGTTGGGATAAACCAAGTGAGGACACTGGTCTTTGACAATTATCAAAAGTATGTACCCTGCCTTTAACACTAGCCTGGCATACATTGTAAAAACTGCTATGGGTTAGTAAACACCACATCTCAACTTGCCCTGTGGGCTACTAAAAACTGTGTAACCTACTTAAAATGCTCATAATTTCTTTCTTTTCAGATAGATGTGAATAATACATTTTAAAAATGTGTTAATTTATTTTTAAGTGTGTTAATGTAACTTCATTTGACCATAATACTGGTGTTGATCGCTAGTATTAACACATCAGAAAGACACATTTATGAAAATACCTGTTAACATTCTGGGCTACTAAAACTTCCTGGGGGCAAGTAAAGCACACAGTTTACCAGCCCGGTGGGCTACTTTACAAAAAGCTCAAGAGTAAGGCCTGTAGTTAAATGTTGGTCAAGGCTTTATGAAATGGACTAATGCCTATCAAAATATCACTATCTGAGAGAATAATTGACTTTTTGATTAATTAACTTCTTACCTGCACTTGGTTGACCATTAGGATTCCTGGGATGGTAAAGGAAAGACAAAATTAAACAAACTTTAATACATCACACTGTAGGCTATATTATTTTCTTTTTATCAAGTATATTTTAAATTAATATTTTCCAAACCCATCTTTTGCAAATAAAGATTTATCACTAAGAAGTGAGCAGGGTTGAAATTGCACTTTCCTGTGACCAGTGGTTTTTTAAAGCGCTACTAAATATTTTAGTTTGGTGCCCGCAAACGGCTAGGAGGGGGAAAAAACGAAGAAAGAAAAACAGTCTTGGTGCCAGACTTTCTCGTTTTGCTTTGTCATAATTTCCACTACTAAAGAACGCTATCGTCCATCGGACTGGTTGTGTAATAGCGCCCTCTTGCGGGAAAAATTGTGACAAATCAGAGCGAGAAGATCTGGCAATAAAACTACACTCGTTCGCGCACTCGAGCTCACTGTGAGAACAAAGAACACATAAATAGAGCCTAAGTTTGGCGAGATCCGGTTTGGGAAAATAACTATAGGTGCAGAAACGTGAAGGACAAAAAGTTTCAAATAGGATTTTGTACATGTCACTCTATACTTTTATGAGGGTAATGGAGACGATAGCGAAATGAACCTCATAGTTCTAGGAGTAGCTTAGACCCAGTAACTGGGGCGCTGTACTCGTATTTTAACAATTTTGACATCTGCGGTCATACTAGCGCCCCAGGAATGCGTTGTATATTTGCACAGCAATCGCGCGCTGCGGCGAGTGCACACAGTATGAATGTCGGTCCAACTGCGAGTTTGACGTCATGGTGGTTTCTCTGAAAATCGTAAATTTGCAGCTCAAAACCAAATCGTGAGTACATTTAAATGCCTGATGCTGCATCTAAGACATGAAGAAGCCAGTATAGGCAAGCCTCATATTACCGTGGGTCTCCTAATACCGTGGTAGCAGAAAATTCACATTTTTCGTTGTCAAAACGTTATCTATAGACGACTTTCATATGGTGAATCGATAGCCAAGAACCCTTTACCGATCTGGTAAAAACAAAAAAAATGAACTGTTGCGGAAATGATTTAAATTAAAAAAAAATTGAAAAAAACGCTATTTTCCCGACTGGACGAATTTTCGCTGACCATGTCTGTCAAAAGTGCCATTATATCATTAACATTTTTACCTTAAATGTTGTTCTGTGCATTGAAATATCAGTGCCCAGATCCTGTTCCACGGTAAAAAAAAGATTGACATCAAAAGTACGTATTTTCACCTCAAAAATGTAAACCAATGTCTGGCGCCCAAATAAGGACAGGAAACTAAAAACGCTAAAAAATTCAGCATCTTTGCAAAGGGTGCCCTCAATATGTAAGTTTAACACACAAAGTAAAAAACTCGCTCAAATTACGGATATGCTTGCACAAGTACAATACTTGTAGTAGGCGAATGCACACAATTTCCGAACTTGCGCAGTTATGTTTTAACTTGCGCGGATTACTACTTTGCGCTTGAAATCTACGTCATCGGATTGGTCCAAAATTGAGCGCAGGGGGGTGACTAAGGAAATTGTCGGTACTCGGTAAAAGACAAAATTTGTCCATCTGCTGGGAAGTTAAACATCGTAATCCCAGTATTAGGTAAATATTTGAATATTATCTTTGGATTTAGCTCCTTTAATGTAGAGATAGTTCATTTAAAAATATTTTTTCTGATTACCACGATAATAGGAGGCTCGGCGGAAACTTTTCCGGAGGCTCACCTCCAGAATCACTCCGGGCGCATGCACACTTTCAGAGACTTCGTGGACGAATTTAATCAGACAAACGATGTATTTTTTTTATGTCAAAGTGGAAAGTGATACTTCAACAATAGTAATAACTGGACACTTTTTATAGGTTGTAGATTTTTTTTTATTCTGATCGAAAAACGTTCTAACCCCCACGGTATAGGGTAACCCATCCTACTACTACTACAGTAGAGTAGGCGTTTTTTGTTGGGTATTTTTGTCGTTCTGAGGCATTTTTTGTTACCAATTGAAGAACACTCGTGAAAAATATGACCGTTTCCTGGGGCGCTAGTACGACCGATAATGTCAAAATTTCGAAATAACAAGTAGGCCTACAGCGCCCCAGTTTCTGGGCTAGCTAATCATTCATGATAATATTGATAATGATATGAACAGGGATGAATGATGGATGGATGGATGGGGAATGGTGACGTTAGATAATCATTTTTGGCACATCACACCAATTCCAAACCACTTCTGCTAAGTTCTATGCATTCCATATGTTCAGCAAATAATTATTACTCATAAAAATGATTGAACTATGTGAAGTAAACAGATGAAAAATACAGCAATATGGGAAAACTCTACTCACCGAAATGCCATTTCTTAACATTATTCTCCCATAATAATGTTCCAGACGTCTCTCTGTACTTTCAAATGGGATTTGTTGGAAAAAATTACTCGTTCAAACTAGGTAACCTTACTATTTTTCTCAAACTCCCTGGAGGATGACGGACGAGAGAGGGCGTACGGCATAAACATTGGAATAGGCTTGCCGAAGTGGAAGACTGCCAAGATTTACGATAAGTTTGTGAAAAGCCTTTGTTTACAGAGGATTATTCCGTCGAAAATAATACAGAATGTTCATTTGTTTACTTGCTCTCTGGTTTAAAGCTGAACAATGCTGAATATTTTTTTCATTTACTGATCTTCTTGGATGTTTAATCTGCCATCGGACTCCCTCTTCCTTGTTGGACAACTGCAGTTTATGTGCAACTCTCTTGATTTGAGTACGGCGACTGTGTGTACATGTATTAGACGGCTATATTTATTAGGCATGGTTTGGTAATATGGTAGGCATTTTTATTCGATATGCAGGCCCGACCCTAGTCTAGATCGTTGGTAATAATGGCGCTTGAAATGCTTCAACACCCACTCCTACTGATTTTTACTGTCGGATCTGGTGTTATAATTACGTTGATTATATTTTACTTTCAACGGAAGGGGACGCAAACAAGCAACTTGAATCAGAAATCTGATAACAACAGTTTATACGATGAATTCTCTAAATGCAATTCATCCGGCTGTGTAAGATGCAATAACTATGAACAATTGAAAACCGATCTGTCGGGAAGATTTCTGGCATATGAGAAGGATATTCGCAAAGATGGTGGTTGTAAGGGAATGGAATTAGAACGTCTACAAAATTCGATTGAGAACAGTTTGGAGGTGGATCAAGAACCAAGTGGAATTGCCTCTTTACAGAAACCAAATGTTTTTACACTCGAAGGACTGGATGCCAGTCCATGGTGTGATGATAAATTTTTATCTGAAACGTCAGTTTTGGAAGGTGCCGTTCCGATCGTCAAACAGGAGTACGAAGAACTGCTCACGAAGCAAAACATTGCGGAAGATTTCCGAGGATGGGTTGAGAATGACGTACCAGACGGGATGTGGAGCGTCTTTCACTTGTTTAACCAGGGACGTAAGATCGAGGAGAATTGTGCCAGATTCCCGAAGACAGTCGCGATTCTTGAGGAGATGGAATCGTTTATGAGTGGTTGTGTCTTTGGGAATGCAACGTTTTCCGTTCTGGAGGCAGGCACTCACATCACAGAGCACTACGGACCGTGCAACTTAAGGATCAGATGTCATCTTGGTGAGAGCTTTATAATGGTTGAACTGTTGGATTCCCTGTATCCCATGGCATACATGTACAAACAGTGCAAGTAAATCCTGGTGGGGGGGCAGTCTTTTGCCCCAGCCTCGGTTCAGTCTCACCTACACTGTATTCAGGATATAAGGAAGATAGACTGATAGACAACGGGAAGTCTGTCATCAGTAATTGCTAACCTTTACAACAGATCTACCCTCAATCAACTCAGACCTGGGCCCAATTTCATAGAGCTGCTTACAATATTAATGAGCATGATACCAGTCACAAATTGTACATGTGACATGGTAGTTTGGCTGGTAACCTTATTCTGGTAAGCATAATTTGGTTGTGCTTAGCCATTTTTTGTGCTTAAGCAGCTCTATGAAATTGGGCCCCGCTCTTGACCCACACCTTCGATTAAAGGGGCTGTTTGTCCTCGTGATCAAAGCAGGCCTGTGGCTGTACATGGAATTATGAACTCTCATCCAGTTACTTCACGTGCGCGCACGCTCTCCACAGATATGATATGGAGGGAAGGGGCGCGCGTGCAGTAACTGGGTGAGAGTTCATAATTCCACACAGCCACCGACCTGCTTTAATCATGACAACACAGCCCCTTTAATGGGTACCAAGTTGCCCCCTGGGATGGTCTAATACATATTTGTGTATAGTACAAAAATGATACTGAAAAATTTGAGGCTTCTTTTGGAGTAGTTGCAGTGATTGTAACCCTTCTCCCAGATGATCCCCACCAAGAGGGTCGACGATTCATCACAACTAGCCTACTCTTTGAGATTGAATTCCTTAAAAATTCAAGAGTATTCACTTATAAATGCATAACCATAATAAGGCCTAATAAAAATAAATGTTTGTTTCCGGTAACCCGACCGTCCGTGCAAAAACCTTGCGACCGTAAAAATTTTATCAACATTTTTTTTTTTTTTTTTAAAGTTTTGATTGGAATGGCAGACACAGTTAACCAGTTAACTGTAAATCACAAGTTTCGTTCAACTGTTTTGGAAATATACTAGGTGCACAACATAAATAATTTGAAAAGGAATATTATTGTGTCCTTATTGTAACATGAACAGCCAGTCAGTGTGATAACATAAAAGTTCCTGTGACATCCAAGGATTTTATGTTTTAGTTGGAACAATTTTCATGTGTTCAACAAACCCTTCCTACTGACAGGGAAAACATAAAAAGACTTGAATGAAATCAAAGTACACTTCAGGAGTCAATGTAACAAAGAATGTGATGATTAAAAAAATTATAATAATAATATTAAAAAATCCCTACCCAACTACCCTATTTTTTGTGGCCTGTTAAGCCATTATAACAATTTCTTTTAGTGTCTAGAACCCTTAAAATATGTACTTTTAAGGGTGTAAAATGTAAATATTTTCCGAAAGGGGGCGCTGCCCCATTAGACCCCCAACAGGGATTGCAGTGCACCCCCTGGACCCCGCTTAACGCATGCAGTTGAGTTAGGGGCCTGATATAATTTATTATACTGCATTTTAAAACTGAATATTTTGGTTTTCCAGAAAAAAAATATTTTTGTAAAATAAAAATTTTTCCCTACCTACCGTCCCAAATCTTTCAGAGCATGTTACCGGAAACAAAGAATTATTTTTATTAGGCCTAACTGGGTACATCGCCTCAAATGGAAAACTTTGCCAAGGGGTCTGAACCTTTTAAAGGGGGCAACTAATCTTAATTTGATTTAAGCCATGGCCGAGCGGCTTAGTGCATCGGACTTAAGTTCTGGTGGCTAAGTCATCACGGTGTGGGTTCAAATCCCGGTCATGACACTTGTATTGTTGAGCAAGACACTTCCTATAATTGCTTCTCTTCACCCAGGGGTAAATGGGTACCTTTGAGGGCATGTTTTTTGTGTTTGATTTAGCTTGACATAATTGGCAGCAGAGGCTGATACAGGGAGCTGAGATGGTGGAATTAAATAAATAGCCCAGTGACCAGGGGTAAAGTTACGATAAGAGCCATTATTATTATAAGCCTACATGTATTCGTATGAAAGTGAAAATCTCAATGTACAAGCCTAAATTTCTTAGAATTCTGAAGAACTCTGCAGTAGAGTATAATATAAGTTTAGGCATGATTCATGTACTTAAAGGTATCGTACACGTTTGGTAATGACTCAAAACAAATATTAGCATAAAAAAGTTACTTGGTAACAAGCAACGGAGAGCTGTTGATAGTATAAAACATTGTAGGAAACGACTCCCTCTGAAGTAACGTAGTTTTTGAGAAAGAGGTAATTTCTCACTAAAATAATAAAAACTTCTTGCAAGAAGTTTTTATTCCTATATCTGAAAGCACACAAATTTGTACAACAAGGGTGTTTTTTCTTTCATCATTTTCTTGCAACTTCGATGACCAATTGAGCCCAAATTTTCACATGCTTGTTATTTTATGCATATGTTGGGATACACTAAGTGAGAACTCTTGGTCTTTGACAATTACCAAACGTGTTCAGTGCCTTTAAGGAGGCAGTGGAATTGCCTCCGTTGCCCCTGGTCATTGCCTTGATGCCCCTTGACTGAAATGCTCCAATAGAAAATTGTAAATTTATATTGGAGCATTTTAAGGGGCACCAATTTGTCCTCATAGAGGTGTGCCTTTACCAAAGAGAAAACACCTTGGTTCCCTTGCCGTTTCAAAAATGAAACATCAGGCCTGCATGTACATGTAGCACAATATTTGGCGTAGTTACATTGTCAACCAACTTAAGGATATAAGTATCATTGGATTATTTTGAAAAGCTGGTTACTGCTACTGTAGGAGCTTCTCAAAGTAAAATCTTGTTTTT
This sequence comes from Plazaster borealis, assembly GCA_021014325.1. Lineage (NCBI taxonomy): Eukaryota > Metazoa > Echinodermata > Asteroidea > Forcipulatida > Labidiasteridae > Plazaster > Plazaster borealis. Next base: position 9,783,202 of record CM037473.1, read on the forward strand.
GGGTTTTTTTTTATCTGATCATACAGGTCTTCACATTCCTCCAGATTGCTGTACACTCACCGTAGCCCATCAGAGAAAGCATTGGAGGGAAGGGAGATGCCTCCTGTTCGACGACTCGTTCCTCCATGAAGCAAGACATGCTGGATCCCAAGCACAAGGACCCCGGGTTGTGTTGATGGTCGACTTCTGGCATCCAGATATCACGGATGCTGAGAAGGCAGCCTTGCGTCATCTGTTCCATTTGTAGGAGTGTGGAAAAGAACTGTGGACAAGTTTTGGATTTGCTAGACCTGACAGCATACCTTCAATTGTGTCAAACAATATTCACAGGCACCCTGCTGAATTCTAACAATCTCTGAATCCAAAATCTCTTGTATGCTGGTCCTACAACTCTTGTCTTTGATTGCATCTTGTTGCAATCATGTAACCCTTTAGGGTCATAGGCCTTTTGTCAGCATAATGCTAAGAAAGATACAATGAAAGTCACGTGTGAAAGTTTCAGCTGAATACAGTGTCTACTTATTGAGAGAACAGCAAAAAAATGTCATTGCGTTTTCACAAGAACGTCGAATCCATCCACGTTTAGCGAGGTGACAGTGGGTACCAACCGCATCTCTGGCCGCAGCATTGCGAACGGACAACAACCCTCATAAATCTGAGAAAACGATCCATGCATAAATCCTTTCTCAGATTCAAATGTTTTTATTGATTTCTAATCACAGGGGCATTTCAGACAAAATAATTTCACAGGATGCTTACTACCATTACCATCTTTATAACAAGTAAGCCTTTGGAGAGAAATTAATCAAAACATTTTTTCAGGGTCATTACCAAAGTATGACCCAACCTTTAACCCCTCAAGGTCAACAACTTAATATCCCCCTGCGGTCAACAACTACAATGTACATGCCAGATTACAAAGACTACAAACAATTCAAAGACGGGAGACTAGAGAAAATAATAAAAAAACTTGTCCGTATCAATCCTAACGAATAAGAGTTTCCCCACGCCGGTGAAGGTCTCCATGAGTATAACATGCCAGTTGTTGAGTTGGTCATGATACACTGGGCCAGCAGCCCGAAATACAACTTTGCAGTACAGCTGGCCTGTCGTGTCTTCACCAATTAAAGAGGAAGGGAAATGACCAATTCAATTTTGTGATGTACTCCTCATGTGAGTAGGGAAAAAATTACCAGTCTCTAACCTCACGTTAAAATGGTGTAAATTGCCGTTGTATTCGATACCCTTCCAGTGCAAAATTTGTCAAGATCCCAAACCTCTGATGACATCATTCTGAGAAAAATGGGTCTCTACATTTTTGTACGGGATGTTTTGTTTCATAAGTGACTTTTTCAGAGCGATGAAACATTACGTCTATTGGATTTTAACAACTAATAGATCTTTACATTCCATGGAGGAATTTGTTGTCAGTCTAAAGATCAAATTCAATGCTGTTTGGATTAAATATTATCGAAAGTCAGGAATGAACCAAAACGTCCCTGTGCAAAAATGTAGAGACCCATTTTTCTCAGATGTCATCAGATGTTTTGGATGTTGACAAATTTTGCACTGGAAGAGTATCGAATACAATGGCAATTAACACCATTTTAACGTGAGGTTAGAGACTTGTAATTTGTTCCCCACTCACATAAGGAATCTATCTATTGCTAAATGAGTACTTCACAAAACTGAATTTGACATTTCCCTTCCTCTTTAAGAACTTGAGGGACAACAGAACCTTGTTTGGGATTGGGGAAAGAAGGTGTCAGGGTGGTGTACCTGGGCAAGTTCCCAGTTAACTTGATCTCGTCAGACCTGGTGAGATTGGGTTGGACTATTCAGGACAGTCAAAGTTGCGAATTCTATGACAAGTATGATGAGTGGACAAAAATCTTGTTAATGCATTGATGCAGCTGGCTGTGAACTCCTCCGGAAGGAATGTGAATACATTAATTTAACAAAATGGTTGAACTTATTTGCCCCGGGAAGATCTTTTATTTACCATTTCATGATATACTATAAGCACTATTCGTGTGGAAAGAAATTACTTTTCAAATTGGATTCAAGCCTATGATCAATTCTTAAAGCAATTGTCTCAGCATTAGACCAACAAGCTCAATTCAGTTGTCTAGTGGTAAGACATCCACTCTAGAATGTTCATGAAGCTGTTTAGCACAACAAAATTGCATAGCACATCAAAATTTGCTTATCAGTAAACAGGTTACCAGCCAAAAAACATATAATGTATTGTTTGTGAATGGTTCCCTGCTAATTTTCGCTTAGCAGAACAAATTTGCTAAGCACAATTTTTTCTGCTTCACAGCTTTATGAAATTGGGCTGTAGATTGTGGGTTCGAATCCCACATGATTAATATAATGCCTCACCTGTTTTGGTTTATTTTCTCAGGACTCCGGAGAGTATCGAGTCTACAGTGCTGATAATAATAATGGTATATTATTAGGCAATTTCAAACATCAAAGTGCCTTTCACTATTACTACCCTTGTTCATTGGTCCTTTAAGTATTCCTAAGACCATCTCAACTACTTTAGAGTTTGCAGCACCGGCAGCCAAATTGGCACACAGTTTGCAATTCAATTCAATTCAATTTATTATAAATGTCACGTTAAAAATAACATGAATATTGTTTTCCAGTGTGCATCTTACAATAAAAACACAAGAATAAAAAACATCAACAATCTCTACATGTTTTTCTATCAGAGTAAACACCCAATTTTTAATTTTTATTTTATGAAACACAAAATCGGAATAAAGGAAAGGGGTAAAGAGAAGAACTGTCTGAATTGTAATTATCTTAAAATGTACCCAGAAGTCATTATTCTACTTTTGGCTCTTCCATTCCCCTTCTTAGGAAAGTATTTTCTGCAAGCTTAACCCCCTTTCCTTCCAAGCAGCAGTTTCCAAGGTACCCACCAAAAGGTTACATTTCAACAAATTTCCCTGGGGGACATATTATTCTCATTGGGACTTGAACATCATCATGCTCGATACCAAATCAAAATTTGACATAACATTTTATCTCCAAGAAAACTTGACTTGATTCCGATTGGTCGACCCATAGTAACAAGAGGTGTGATATAAACCTATATTGCACTGCCCATATTACACCTTGCGTATTGTGCTGTCCTAACTCCGCTTTTTGTACTTTTTAAAGCTATATGCCTACATGAAATGTACAGCTGTTCCAACACCGCGTATTGCGTTAAGCTGCGCGTCAAGTTTGCTGGAAGATAAATTAGTTGTCACAAGCGTGCTCGCAATTGTTTGATAACTAATAGCAAGTACAACATTTCTAATTTGTAACACCAGGGCCCAATTTCATAGAGCTGCTTAACGGCCGATTTTGTGCTTACTGAGTGAGTTTCCATTTCATAGCACTGCTAACCGTAAGCACACGAAAAGGCATGCTAACCTTCCGGTGCTTACTGCATGAAAATGAATGACGTAACAATGCAAATCCATGGTGAACGCGCAAGATGGCCGCCTAATTTTCTTGCTAACCCTTGAAATACGCTTATGAACAAGCAATTTTTTCTGCTACAGTTAGCACGAAGATTTGCTTACCGTTAAGCAGCTCTATGAAATTGGGCCCTCCTATATAAGGGAAGGGGCGAGCCCAATCCCACCATTCAGTCCTTACAGAAAAACCTGTTCAAATTGAGTACACCTATGAACATGATGAATCAAGAATTATACAAGTTTCCTTCCGAGTGCAACTGATTTTTTAATTAATAACACAGAATAAAAAGTGCCAGTTGCATGACACACATGGACAGTACATGAAGGAATTTTATCTAAATATACAAGTACAAAACAACACAGTGAAGGCAGATGCAGATTGCACCATAGATACTACTTCGATATAAAGTCTTAAATATTATGAAGAAGAAAGTAGTGTAACCAAGTGGCAAGGAACACAATAATAAAGAAAATACAGGTTTCGGAAAACTCCAGATGTAGCTGAAACAGTGGTTTATTTTATATTAAAGTTGCAACAAAGCAAAACTACAAAGGTACCAATTATTAAGGTTTTAGGTTGTAAGGGCTATGAAGCATAAAAGCCGTGAACTAAATTCTATAAGCCATTAAAAAGGCTACCGCAAAATAAATGGGGCATGATGTTGTTCCATTCACACTGAAGGGAGTGGAAAAACGAATACATAAAATTATTACACTGTACTATACAAATACTCTCTCTTAGTTCTTCAAAAGAATGCATTTTGATTAAATGAAATTATCACTTCCAGAACCTTGCAGTTGAAGACGAACACTGTTCGTCGATTACACAAAAATTCAACATATATATTACGGTGCATTACTAGAGACATTTTTATATTACAACAATTTACAGAAAACACAATGAATATTACTCGTACCTCCACAAGTTGCAGGGACGGGTTTAACTATTGTCAGAGGATTAGACTCAGTGGGAGACATCAAAAAGGGATATATACCAGCTGGAAATTAAAGTAACGTTATCATTATTAAATAATACTACATTTCATTGGTGGATAAATAAATGACCGTTCTTTACATTAATTCCAAAAATGTTTAACCAGAAATATCTCACTGAGCCTAGAAATAGAGTCAACTTGGCACATAGTTAATTTTAACACAATACTAAATTTTACAGCCCAATCTGAAGTGGCTGTCTGCAGAAAATGGCTAAATTTTAGTGGAACAGATTTAAGTCCACAAGATGTACAATTATCAAAATGATAAGCAATGAAAATCTACTCTCAACAAGTTGTCTAATAGGCTGTATATCAAGTAATGCAATTCCAATATTTAATAATAATAATTTTCAACTTACTAGAAACTTCGGTGGAATGATGATAGCGGGTTTCGTTGGGCTGTGGCAGCATGGCTATGTGTCATTAATTATGACGTGAGGATAATCCAACTTAATTTAACTAAAGTTGTGAACCAAAATAACTGCAGGAATGATTAGTCAAGCGCTGCCAATGCAGTATAGCTCCGCGCCACACCCTTAACGCCTCAGCGAACTGGAAGTATTCTTTATAAATTGAAGTTACTTATAAGGAAAGGAATTCGGTGAATTAAAATAACTACGTAAACAAATGACTGGGTACTCCAAGTCGGTTGGTTACAGTAGAATACAAAGTTCTTGTATTTTTGATTGGAGGTACATTCCTCCTCCACCACCATCTTAACCCCATGGCCCATGAAAAAAGGTAACAGGTGGACAGAGAGGCCATGGGGTGGCAACCAAAAAAAGGGACAGAGACAAGAGGCAGACTATAAAGACCACAACTGATGCACACTGCACAGCCATTGCTGTGAGCTTATTACACTGGTTTATGGGTAAAAACCTAAATTATATTCTTTATCCCTGATGCAACTATTACATCAGTTACATTTAAATATACCTATGTACTTGAACAACATATTTAACCACAAAACTCTTGATACTGCATAGTACTAAACATATAAACTGATACAAAATAATCATAATAAATGAAAACCACACACATGTATCTACAATATGTACATGTACATGTCTACAGTATGTACATGTGCATGTGCTAGAACAAAATAATCAGTATCATTTCTTCCCAACAGACAGTGGCAAGTGGCAAGTCTCCCATTATTGGGAACCTTTGGTTCTCGGGGAACCTTTGGTTCTCATGTCCATTATTTTTATTATGCGTGAAGGAAACAAAATCCTGCGCTTTATCTGGGCCCACAGTTCAGTTTATAAACTTGAACAGTCAAGTATTAAAGAAAGTTTCAGCAATTTTTATTTATTTATTCCATAATGAAAGCAATATGATCGAAACGTATATGCACCAACTTATTGCATGTCGGAGGGAAAGTACAACTTTATTTTCTTTGCACCCAATCTTGAGAAGTGATCGAAAGTAAACTTGTTATCTAAACTTGTTTTGATTAACACCAGACCTGTGATTTCTCAGGATTTTTCCCGACTCCCAAAATGGCACAACCAAGATTTATCATGAGTGAACACACTTTACAATGCACAAACTTTATTTGATAACATCGGTCCTGTGATCTGTCAGAATGGTTCGTAAATTTCCGATTAGTTTCCAGGATTTTTCCTGATTTCAAGATTTTTCCTGACTCCCAAAAAATGTCACAACCAACATATATCACAGGTGATGAAACATTACAATGTATAAACTAGACTCACTGAGTCCTGTGATTTGTCAGAATTTTCCTGATTTCATGATTTTTCAAAGAATTCTTTTTTTCAGGATTTCAGGATTTTTCCTCAGGACACATCGTGGAGTCCCATTGTTGTCACTGCTATATCCAGAAATACTTAATATAGTTTTTGATAGTTTTTTATGAAAATGCTACACTTAAATATAGCTCAATATAAACTCTCAAGTTAATGTTCTTGTTACATGTACTTTTTATCATTACAGATACTCTTAACAAATGGGATGTCTTTGAAAACTTCATTTTTGCATAATTTATTCTTTGAATTTGTTTTTAACAAATCATCAATAGTTTGCTACTTGACAGAGAAATAGCACTTGCATTATTATCATTACATATTTGGGAAACCCTAACTTTAAAGGGTTTGTATACGTTTGGTAATTGGAACCCACTGTTTGTTTCAATCCTATATTGTTGTAGATATATACCATAAAACTAACCTGTAAAAATTTCATTTCAAAAGGTGTTAGCGTTTTTGAGATATTTCCAAAAATCTGGAGCAGTTAAGTCCACGCAGGAAGAATAATCTGCAATTGGAATACACAATCTGAGAAACGTTACTGTCAGTTACTTTCAGACATTCACACTACCAGGAGAGAGATGCTACAGATCTGTATAAACAGCTCTCTCAACTGACGCAAGGAGCTAGAGAATCGGCTCAAGCATTTCTGTTGAAGGCATTCGACACCAATCAGAAAGTTCCCTTAGACACCAGCACCACAACACCACCAAACCAGGGTGAAATTAGACTTTGTAGAATTGGTCTCTGAACACATGCGTGCTGTTGTGTAAGAATGTGTTTCATGGTCAAAATGTTCGGTCACCAGTGTTGGTTTATGTCAAAACAATTTGTCATATCAAGTAATAAACCACAAGGGAAACTGACTGAGTAAATTAAAAATATTGACAAGATAGGGAGACTGCCAACATTGGGGCTAGATGGCTCTTGGTAGACCACTAATCCGGTGGTCGCAGGTTCAAATCCCACTCCAGTAAATTTTTCTTTGTTCAACCCAAAATCAAAACAATTTGGTAAGGAGAGGATTAATCTGAAAGCTTTCTTCTATTTTTATGAAACTTGTACTAGTTTCAATTGATCTGAAAAATACATTCCATCTGAAATATTGCTGTGCTAGAGAAATCTATGATTATCTTATTTGAATTTGCAATACCGGAAACAGCATATATATCCTCCTCGTTTTCACAAAGAGCCCTATATGTTCAAAGACGGGATTGAGATTTACATTTTGACACTGTTAAGCTTAAAACTGCCAAATCTGCGTGACTATTCAACCACGCCTTGCAGTTTAAGACCTCTTAAAGAATTTGAATACATTTTTAGGATGAAACTGAATTAATTTTTTGCTGGAATTGACCAGGAAAATCTATAATCACCAACAAATCATTCTTAAGCTTTAAGCGGGACAGGAAGAATTTGTTTTTTAACTTCAGACCCCCAAAAAGGCAATCAGGAATTTCTAGACCTTGACGAGGACACCATCGAATAGCTTGAAGTGACCCATCTACCATCTAATAGACTGTGCAAATCTCGCGCATATTTGAACTTCCGGGACCATTGTGGTCCTGACCATATGGAGTTTTACGTGGGCGGGATTTTGTTTTGTCATTTATTTTAGTTTACCGAGTTTATGGATATGAAAATTATATATGTTGATGGGAATGAAATACTAAGTGATTAACAATATGAAAGTGAAATCAAATCAACAAAATAACGAAAAAAAACTTGAGAATAAGACTTGACCTCCGTTTCCGGTTACTTGTAAAAATTTTAGAATTTGCTGAAATGACGGTCATGTTGTCATTAAACTTATGTGATAGATGCACACATTCGGGCATGATTGGTAAATGGGGTTTCTAACAATAAGCATCCTTGTCCCAAATTGTTAATTTGAACAAATTATTTGTATTATTCAAAACTTGAAAATTTATTTGTAACAACTTTTGCTGTGTGTATTTTTTTTTCAAGAATTTTGTATAAATATAATTAAAAAAGAAGATTTTATTTTAAAGAAAAATAAAGTCTTTGTTCTGATTTTTTCTTGTTTCCGATATGCGCGAGACTTGCACCGTCTATTACGATGTTCACCTTGATCCAGAGCTCATACAAAAGCAGGAAAAGCTTTGCACAGCGCCCTCTTGTGGCGGAGCACAATCTACATTTTGAGATTGCTGATGTTGTCTAGAGTCCACAATGAGCATACCCAAAGATTAACCCAGTCGCTTTAAGCTAGGAGGATCCTTCACTGAATAAAAATAAACGTTTCGGAGGGGAAAATTCAGTCGAAGGTCAACTTGTGAATCTCTGAGCTGATTACTTCAGTCATCTGGATAGCCTGCCTGGCACGGTCTGAATCGATCAGACGAAGAGCCGCCTCTGCTGCTGCCCTCACATGAGAGATGATGTCCTTCCTCCTGGTTTAGAAAAAAAAATGTTGGTCAAGCACTGGATTTGTAATCACTCAGCCAAAAATAGGCCTTAGGCTTGGTCTCCGGCTCAGGAACTTTCTGTCTGTTTGAAGTCCTGTACCCAAAGTGTAGGTTTCAAAATTACTGATGGAGCCCAAGCCGGGGCATGAGCCAAAACGCCCCGGTCTCAAAAAAGGGTCATTGTTAGTTTCAACCTGAAAGCCTGAACCAGTTCCAATCCTCATTCCATCTGGAATAATGTCAAAGTCAAGAGAATACATGAACATTGTACATTGAAGACCCACCGAAATGCAAACCCCTCTCCCCCATTCCCCCTGCCCCCCCTCCCACCCTAAGGGATAAGACAATTGCCAAATGTGAAAATTCCTGAAAATGGCTTGCCAGTCTGGGTTCCCCCTTATTCAAGACCCGGAATCTTCCAAAGGTTACAATTCAGGAGGTTTACAGACTCCAATTTTGTGCCAACTTACCAGACTTGAACAATATTGGGTACCGCCGACTCAATCTGCATGCGACCCAGGGATATGCAGGCAGCCTCTCTCACCAAGCGATCTGGATCAGACAGCATTTTGAGCATCCTCTGGGACACCCGTCTGCTCTTTATACCTGCAGGAATTATTGATGTAATTGAAAGTACAGCATTATTTCTCTCAAGAGCTAATTAATTTCCGCTCTATGCAGCCTGTGCTGCAAGTAAGTTGATCAATCACTAGATCAATCACTAGAACCATCTCTGCCCCCCCCCCCTTCAAGGTACCCAATGACTCCTGGGTAAAGAGTAGCAATTATAGCATTTACTCAAAGACAGTAGTGTTATGACCAGAATCCAAACTTATGTAAAACACTTGTTTTGGTCAAGTGATGATAATTGCCAGCCGCTGTAATTGCCAGACGCTATAAGCCTTTTCACCGCAGTCTATGGTCGTTGAGGCATCAGCGTCCTCTTTAAACTGCGTCACACATTAATATTTTAGTGGTTGCACTTTATTCAGGCGTGGGTTTACAAAAGGGATTTCTAAAAAGTTAAGATCAACTAAGCATCCTTGTCCCAGAGTTTTAACAAATTAACAAATTATTTGTGTATATACTATAAAAGCTAAAACTCATTTTATAAAAATTGTAATGAGTGTTTTCATTTTTTGTTGTTCAGATTTTTTCAAAAATATAATTTAAAACAAAGATTTGATTTCAGAAAAAACTCTGTTCTTCGTTTGCACAGTCTATTAATTTTTTCTGAGAGGTGCCTGATTTTGGCATTGGGGCATCACATAATTATGTTTCCAACATGTAAACCAATAATTAATGAGGTTACATTTAATATTAAAAACAAATGTTTTTAATTTATTCTCTGTAATGTCTGTATTTTTGTAATATGTGCCAGTGAAGAAGTGTAATAAAATAATTATTAAAATATAAAAAAATTCATTGGCATATTTACCTGTTTTCCCCAAGGAAATGGCTGCGACGGCTCTCACATTTGCATCCTTATCATTGGACAAGTCCAACAAAACGGCAATGACTGACTGCGTCTTGAATTGCCCTGTGCATCAGAAGATAGTTCATAATAAAGAAGATAACCAAATGTTTGCATGAGTGATTGAATTTCATTAAAGGTAGGGGCATACTTTGTTAATGACCCCAAAAAGAAATTGTGTTATTTTTATCAGAAAGCCTACTTATCATAAATATGGTACAGGTCATCCTGCGAAATTAACTTTCCATCGGAAGTGCCCCCATTGATCAGAAATCAATAAAAGCATGTCAATAAACTTGAATCTCCAAAAGTCGCCTGCAGGCAACTTTTGGAAATTTCTGTTGTGTCCAATTGAATGCTTCCCTAAATACAACCAGAGATGCGGTTGGTACCCACTGTCACCTCGCTAAACGTGGATGGATTTGACGTTCTCGTTGAAAATACCGTGACAGTGTTTTGCTGTTTTCTCAACAAGCAGACACTGTATTCTACTGAAAGCTCACATGTGACTTTTATTGCATCTTTCTTGATAATTTTGCTTATGAATCAGCATTACAATGAAAAAAATAAACCAAACGATCACCCTACCTTTAACCAGGTATCATAATGATAAGTGTGACGTAATTCAACTGTACACCACGCCCACTAGACAAACCTTACATCTAGCTCATATGATTATCAGAAGTCCATAGAATATTCATTGAGCTTATTTTTCGTTTAAGATTTATAAGTAAGAAATTGCAAGGTTCTGGACTAGCCTTTTACAAATGTTCTGCAAAAACCAACCAAAATAAGTCGTCTTTGCATTACATTGAACAAGAGAATTTACATGTAGGTTAAAAAATAGATTATTGGAGATCAGGTTGGCTCAGTGGTTTCTTTCTTTGCCTATCACCTCTGTGGACACCAGTTCGAATCCCACCTCAGACCGGAGCCTTGCATGTGGATTGGGTTTTCAGTCCCATACCTGATTGCGTCGGTTTCCCCAGTTGGGGTTTTCCTACCACACCTAAAACTGAGCATTTCTTCGCATTTCCTAATCACCATCCTGTTATTGGCTTCAATAGTGCTGTTGAATGTGTAATAAAATCCCCCACCACAGGAGTGTGGGATGAGTCTATGAATGATACTTACCCAAATAGCCACTACTTATGCATATTTCATAGCCGGCAGGCTAATTCGCTAAAAGATTTGACAACCAATAGGGCGCCCTCCCGCGCCCACCCAGCATGCTGCACAGTAGCTCCGCCATCTTACGTCCTTCTTTTCCTCGTCCCAAGGGGTAACCCTGAGCTCGAGCCGAGAGTGGGGAAGGAGGGCGGGGAGGCTATTTGGGTAAGTATCATTCATAGACTCATCCCACACTCCTGTGGTGGGGGAGTCTATTTCATTCACTTACCCAAATAGCCACTACTTATGCATAGAATAGCACCGTAACATGGAGGTTGGGTAGGCGAGATGCCTTTACAAAAATCGTTGGGTTTTTTTTGTGTTTTTTTTTTCTCACCTCAAGTTCTGTCCTGGCGTCGCCTGGAGAGATGACTTGACTGGGGTTCCCTTCTGGGTTGAGTTGCTGACAGCACTGCTCTCCCAAAGGCACCTTCGTTCTGGAGCACATCACGCAGATAGCAGGTGGTAAAGGTTGATGGGCCCTTCCAGCAAGCTGCTTGTGATATTTCTGCAAAGGAAATTCCCCTGAAGAACGCCCAGGATGTGGACACGGCGCGGACGTCGTGTGCATGTATGGTTCCCTGACTGCGAGTATCCTTATCAGACAGCCAGTCGGGGACGGCCGCCTTTATTGCTGATACAATCCAACGCTTGACCGTATCTTTGGAGGCCGGGCCGTGTGGGGGGGTAGTTGAGATAAATAATTGATCGCAAGTTCCCCTCAGTGATTTGGTACGTTCCAGGTACCATTTGAGGGAACGTACGGGGCACCAGAGCCTGTCTGATCGCACCGACGATACTGACGCAATTTCGGGAATGATGATGTCAGGCAGGGTAAAACTTGCCGTCTGGTTCTTTGTCAGGAACGAAGTCCTGGGGACAAGGCGAACCCCTCCCGGTTCCCACCTGATGTGTCCCGGTTGGATCGTTAGAGCCTGTATTTCGCATCTCCGTCTAGCCGACGCTGCGGCTATAAGGAAGGCCAGCTTGGTGGAAAGTTGTAACAGCGATGATAGGTTCGCTGGTTCATAGGGCGGAGCTGCTAGGTTTTCTAGCACGCGCCCCAGGTCCCAGGCTGGGACAAGTCTCCGTTTTGGGGGCCTTTCATTGAACATGCCCCGAAGTAGTTGTGTCAATACAGGGCTCGATGAGATTGCGGAGCCATCGGGGAACCCCGTATGGATCGCGGCTATGGCCGATCGATAATTTTTTATCGTTGCTACCTTCAGTTGGGACTTGAAGAGGTAGACCAGAAAGTCTGACACCGCTGTTAAAGATGCTGTGACTGGATCCACTGATCGGTCTGCGCACCACCGACTAAAATGTCGAAGTCGACTATCGTAAATCTTTCGTGTGGATGGGCGGCGCCCCTTTGCTGCCAGGGCCGCAGCTTCCTCAGAAAGGCCTGCTGCGATGAGGGATCGTTGAACAGTGGCCAGCACGCCAAGTGGAGGTCTCCCGGCGCCGGGTGTCGTTAGGCGGGAGTGTGGTTGGTATAGAAGGTCGTGTCGATCGGGGAGGATTAGAGGGTCCCCTATCAGGAGTCTTACTAGCCTCAGAAACCATGGCTGGCGTGGCCAGAAGGGAGCGATCAGGAGAACTCTGCACGGTTCCCGTTCTATCTTCCCTATGACTCTTTGGAGGAGGGATATCGGAGGGAATGCATATGCGAACATGCCTGTCCAGTCTATGGCCAGGGCGTCGGTGGCCCACGCCATGGGGTGATGAAATCTTGCGCAGAATACTGGGAGTTTGGCATTTATTTCTGTCGCAAAGAGGTCTATATGTGGTCGACCCGCTGTCGCGAAAATCTGCTGAGTTATCCCGTTGTGCAAAGTCCACTCTGTGGGGACCACTGTACCCCTCGACAGTGCGTCCGCCACCGTGTTTTCCACTCCTGGAATGTGGGTTGCGTGCAAGATTGTCTCGTTCTGGATGAGCCAACGGAATAGATCCCAGGTGAGGAGGCACAGTTGTGGTGATTGCGTGCCTCCCTGTCTGTTTATGTAGGACACGACTGTTGTGTTGTCCGTTCTGATGAGGACCGTACGGTTCCTCACCTCGGCTCGAAAATGTCGCAGAGCATTGAAGACCGCTTAGAGTTCCAAGCTGTTGATGTGTTGGGACTTGAAAGTCTCGTCCCATTCTCCGGCTGTCTGCCGTGGACCCAGGGACGCACCCCAACCCCTGTTGGATGCGTCGGTTGAGATTGTGACTTGCGGAGCCCTCGGGGGGAACCCCAGCCCGCAGTTGACATTTTTCTCTTATTGCCACCACCGAAGATGAGGGTGGATGTGATTGCTGATTGGCACGAGAATGGCTATGTCGTCCCTTCTCGGCCTGTAATGTGACAAGAGATGTAATTGGAGTGGTCGCATTCGAAGGCGGCACCATGGAACCAGGTCTACCAGGCTGGAGTAGCCTGGGCTAGCGGTCCAGTGGTCGGTCGAGGCGTCGAGTTTCCTGATGAAGCTCGTGCCTGAGGACCAGGTGAAATCGTGAGTCCAGAGACTGACGATGGTTTTGAGTGTGGTGTACCTTTTATGGGTTTACCCTTGGTACCACTCGGGCCCTTAGCCGTGCTCTTTTTCATTGCGAATAATCACCCTGGCGAGTTGCCGTGATATATTGCGGTGAATCATTAGAGCGCTAGGGTCGGCACGTACAGTGCGGATTTATTCTGAGCGGTCTTATCGGTGCCAATACCTCCGGTAGGCCCGGTATTCAGGGACCGGCTCAGTAACGATAGCAGACGGGGCAAGGGAGAGGCCAGAGGCCGGTATACCCCGTATATTTGCTTCGTTGGTTCCCACGCTCTCCGCTGGAGCGAGGGGGGGGAGCGAGCAGGGGAAGGGAACGGATTTAACCGGTATACCCAAGCTCTCTCTCCGCTAGCCTCCTGCACCGGACCGGGAGTACTTCTCCCGGGGCAGGGAGTTCAACTGGTCGCGACCAGGAGAACACTAGCAAAGGCGTCGGGGGCTGAGCCCTCGGAGTCAGCCTCCTACAACGGCCGGGAGTACTGCTCCCGGAGTAGGGAGTCTCACGGAAGTGAGACACTAGTTATTATCTATATTATCTATATAACAGCAGACACAGGAGACACAATAATAATACAACAATAGTATATGCACTTGTATTATACAGTAGGGGGTTACACTCGACCCCCGAGAACCCAGAGTGCTACTCGCGCTCTGGGCTAACAGAAAATGTAATCAGAAAACGTCTCAAACTCTTCCGAAAATCAACAATTTGTCATTCAAGGGTGACTGACGAACTCTACAAATCAACTCTACAAACTCTACAAATCAACTGGTTGTTGTAAATCTTATTAAAACCTTTATCAGGAAAAGCGAAAGGTACAAAAATCTCAAGTCAAACAAGAGCGTGAAACTCACGCGTACACCGTACCGTCGCTAGAAAAAGAAGGACGTAAGATGGCGGAGCTACTGTGTAGCATGCTGGGTGGGCGCGGGAGGGCGCCCTATTGGTTGTCAAATCTTTTAGCGAATTAGCCTGCCGGCTACGAAATATGCATAAGTAGTGGCTATTTGGGTAAGTGAATGAAATAGACTTAATAAATACATACACGTAAGCCAGCTTTGGAGCCTAGTAGAAACTTCAAACAATGCGAATACGACCAACAGGATTATTTAATTTGAATTCACAAATAGCTTCTTGTGGCATGAAAGCAAAACCAGCCTCGCTACCAGCAGCATGCAGTATCGATACCTCTCGTCACTATATAACCCCTGGTAGGGATGTACTGACAAACAACGCTGATTGGATCCTGATAGTGACTGATTTGCGCGCACATTTGTTAAAAACTTTTGATTGCTTGTATGGTGCTTGGAGGATGCTTAGTAGGTAAGTGTAAAAATTAGAGTATTTTACCAGTTGCTCTATGACTTGATGCCTCTTTTGCGGGCAACCATATTTGAGCGTGCGTGTAGTGTGGATTGGCCACAGGACTAATTAAAAGGGCTATATACTGGAAAACATTAATTGACCAATACCAGGGGTTATGAGCGAGCAAGAAATGCCATGAATGCTAGGAACAAGAAAATGGAACAGCGAGATTTATCACCCTCTGGGAACGAGGTCGGAGCAAAACATGAATGAACGCCGTACCTAGCTTTTGTATGGCATCCAAGCGCACAGTACTCTCCATGTTGAATACTCCTCTCATGGCGATGGTGCCCTTGGCATAAGAGAGTAACCTGCTGAAGAAACGATCTGGATCCCGGGGCTCATTTGGATCGTGGCAGCAGAACGTCTCATACGTGTGCTTGGTAACAATCTTACGCAGCAGCAAAATATCTCCGTACAGGAGATTTGTCAACCAATTAATCTTCTCTTCTGAGAATTTCTCCGTCAGCTGGTCATCATATTCCTCCAGGAACGCCTTCCGGAAATTCACCCAAGGAACCTCACTAAGGTCACCGAATTTATTCTCCCAAAAGTCTTTACACTCCCTGAGTGGAACCCCAGACTGCAGTCTTGTTTTCCAAGCCTAAACAAAAATATCAAAAACAGAGGTGAAGAATTGACCATCATGTAATTTGTTTAAATATTAAGTTTGCTCATGGGTATATTACTCCATAATCATTGGAAAAGACACATAAATATGAAGACCAAAGAAATACTATTATTACAATTTGTCTATTATTACCATCTACAAAAAATGCAGTTGGTCATTTCACAAACTAAAACTACTGTAACCGAAATATTATCATCAGAAATATTTGTTAAAATGCATCAATCAAATGGGCAAAAAACAACATTTGGCAATCCTATTCAACTGAAAAGAATAGAACAATGCGAAACGACAAACAAAAATCAGACAAGCAAACAAACAAACATATAGCCAAAACGATGATGACAACACTGGAAAAAAAGGTGGATTCCCTAAACAATTCATGTTTGTCAGGAAAAACAAAAGTGCACCAAAAGCCTCCATAACATTTCTTATTTATTTATTTATGTTCAAAGAACTAAATAGGTCTAAAGAGAACAAGCCTGAGGATAACCAAAAAGCGAAAAATAATCACTATCTAAAGGCGATCCAGATTATAAACACCTACAGAGGCACATAAAAGTACAAGACAAAGACGTCAAACATTTGAAAATCACACTTATAATATCAATTACAATTATAAAACAAATAAAAATAACAAATTCAAAGAAATTTCATTGAAAATGCACAGGCAGCAAAAATTGTTCACATAATTGATGGTCATGCCTACAAAAACCATAGGGAGAAATCTTAGCATATCTTGCTGTAGTTGACAGCAATTGCTATTTTTTGTTTACTTTTGGCTAATGCTACAGCTGAGAACCAGCCACCAGAAAGTTTCATTTGGAAAGAGATCTGTTGTAGAATTGTCTTAGGTTGCTTATTTACTTCTCAAGTTATGGTCTATGTCTAGTGACCTACAATACATGTACGAACAATATACAGGAATTGATATAATTTATATTGTATTTTGTATATGATTCTAACAAAAAGGTTGTTTTATTTGTCATCTCACATCTGGTCTCTGTCATTGTTTTGTTGTTATCCTTGTCATATCCAAGTCATTGTCTGCCATAGGGAAGAGCATATAAAGCACCATGCTTCACTTTTTTGTGTTGGCTATGATTGTATAATGCTGTATGTATATAGGGTATATTTGGAATGTCCATAGATCTCGTGTTGATCACGTGACATTCATTGTTTACAACTACATAATAATGTAAAACCTGTACATGTTTTGGTTAACGCCATCAAGGAATAACTGTTTATTGAATTGAATTGAATTGAATTGTACATCTACTTCACAATCCCAGACTAATGTTTTCTAAAAGAGTTACCTTGATCTATTTTCGTAACATGTGTGATGTCATTTCTATTTTCAAACCCTTGTTTGTATTCAAGAAAACTGAGCACCGGATGATTTAAAGAGCAATGACAACAATACCATTAGATTGATCTTTCAAATGTATGATGAAAAAAAGCACTTTAGCTTCTGCATTTGTAAACTAATAGTAAATCAATGACAAATTCTGATTGCCAGGCTTTCAGTTTGGCAAACAAAAACTTGTCAAGTCTATGTGTGTTAATAATGATAATAATAATAAATCAATGCGCTTAACAAATCAGTTAATAAACAACAGTCTGAACGTGTGTGATGAAAGAGCAGTCTATTGGAAACTGCTCTCAAATAAGTAGGTTTTCAGGCAGTTCTTAAATGAGGATAACTGTTGCAATATCCTGTCAAACCTACACTCAATTGGATGTGATTTCTACAAAAGCTGTGCATAATGAGTGTAATACATACATGTAAAGTACACATGTAACATGGAAATTAATACATGAATGTCAAATTGTTATTACCAGGTTTCCAAAATGACAAACACAATCTAGTCATGTACAGGGACATCATAAATAAGTGTAACAGTAACCCGGTCCTGTAATAACCACACTCATCTGGAAGAGATGTCTACCTAAACTGCAATGCAAAGTGATGAGAACTCAGAAATAATACAGAGTTTTAAGGAACAATAGCAGAGAGCAGAACGGGAGATCTTTGGCTGACCATCTTGGACTTCATCACTTATTTAAGATTGCTGTCAACTTTGGACTTGTTGTCAGTTTATGTGTATGGCTACCACATGTACAGCACTTCATTCGTTTGTTCGTTCGTTCGTGTGTTCACCATCATTTCATCTAGATTGGCAGGTCTGAGGAGAGCCAGTTATTCGTATCCTCGTCAAAGTTTGCCAGGCCAGCGGCACTGTTTGGGGATCTGAAAATTTTGCACTCCTGGATTACATAGTTTATAGTCTGGGTGGATCCACATTGAGGAAAGTTGACAACTACAATCAACCACTACCAGCATCAGTAGGATTGTAGTTAATATTTCTGAAGGAAACAACAGTGTTCAAATACTAAAAATGTATGAATGGGTTCATATCATTTCAATTGTACAAGAAACTGTTGGACTGGTTCTCAACACTCTAGCTTGGCTGGTCATCCTTCGCACCAAAAGCCTTCATAATATGACAAACTACTTGCTGGCATATCTTGCTGTTGTTGACAGCATTGCTTGCTGTGTCCTTATTTCATTTTATGCCAAAACTGAGCACCAGCTACCAGAGAGTTTCATTGGTAAAGAGATCTATTGTAGAATTGTCAGGAGTGGCTTCATATATATATTAACAGTCTACTCATCAAGTTATGGTCTGTGTCTGGTGACCTATGAACGATATATAGGAATAGTGCATCCACTGCACTATCCCAGAATGATGTCTACTATAAAAGTTATCTTGATCATTTTCATAGCATTAGGGATGTCACTTCTTTTTTCAAGCCCACGTTTGTTTGAATTGAATGCTAGCAATGATACAAACAGGCATGGATGTACATGGACTGACTTGTCTGTCACCTTGTTGGATGTAACAATTGTGCTCTTCATTCTATTTGGCTACCTGATGCCCATCCTTTTTATGAGTTGGATTTACTACAAGATCCAAGCTACTCTCAAGAGAAGTGCTCAACAACTCCAAAAACAGAATGTACAAGGAGCAGCCCTTGAGCTTTTACAAGCAAGAAAGAATGTGATCAGCACGCTTAAGATTGTCATGGGTACATTGGTTGTTCTGTGGACACCACATTTTTTCCGATTGATCATCTGCTTACCACATGCAATGAAAGAATGGTGCTTCTTCACTTTTGTCAATACACTAGCTTTTGTATTCCAATTCATGTACCACATGAACTCTGTGATCAATCCCATCATTTACATCTTCAAATACAAGAAGTTTCGGAAAGGTCTTCAAGACATGCTGTGTTGTTGCATTGGTCGACCTCTAAGGCCAAACCGGATTGGTGTTCAGATTGCTATGAATGAACGAAACGTGATAGATGACCAGCAGGAGCCCTCAATCACATCAAACCATGCACCATAAACATTCTAATAGCAGGTTGACTAATGGTCTACACAGATTGAAAAATATATTGACAGTTCTGTATGTCAGCCTTATTTTGGATGTAAAATTTAAACGAAAAAACAATGAAGCAGTCTCCGAAACAGCAGTTTGAAAAATAGTTCAACTTCAAATGCAATTTTCTCTAGACACAACATTTTGGCTGTGATGCAGATTCGCCACTTTTTTGAAAACGGTGACGATGTAGCTCATTCAAAATATCCTCCTTTCACAGTTACCTTGCTAGTGCTATTATATCTATGAGATATTAGTTTAATAGATGTTAATTTTGCATCGGGGATAAAATATAATTTGTTTTTACCCTGACACCGATGTGTATTAAGCACTAATCCCAAGCGAGATGAAGTTCATGACTTTATGAATTTTCAAGAACGTTCATGATCAGTCCATGAACATTCATCAACAGTTCATAACATGTTCATCACAGCAGTTCATGAACCAAGTTCATAAACTGTTCATCCATCAAGTAATGAACATTTGGTGGACTTTTATGAACTTCATGAATTTTCATGAAAGTCCATCTAAACTTTTTTTGCAGTTTATGAACTTTAATGAATAACCATAACTCAACTGCACTGATCAACAGGTTCTTGAACTAACCATGAATGTTTGATGTACTTTAATGGTTTACAATGATCGGAACGCCACAGGTTCATGCTCTAAAAATATATTAGTCAAAACAACACTAATTAGTCATACGAGACATGATTTTGACTAACTTACATCAAAATCATGTCTCGTATGACTAATTTGTGTTGTTTTGACTAATATATTTTTGGAGTGATGAACACTTTTTTTAAATGAAGAACAGTGATGAACATTCATGAACTTCATGGCCTCATTACATATTCATAATGTAAAAAAATAGAAATTACATTGAACTAATTCCAAGGTTTTTATGTATAAAAACGGGTAATTCATATGACTGCCACAACTTGGGTTTAAATTTGATGGCCAAAAAATATAAGGTTTTAATTGTTCTTTATTATTTAACTGTGAGAGGTAAAATTAAAAAAAATAAAATAAAAAATGGATCATTCCCGTCATGACTAAAAAGGAATACGAACACTGGGGCACTTAAATAGGAAAACTGGTGTTACTATATGTTGTATAGCAAAGCCGTATTTATGTGTGCATATAGTGTGATAGTTAGGTATTACTTGAAGGAAAATGTACAAAATATGATGAAATGTAATGATTATTAATGTTGATTATAATATGAGCCGTAACCAATAAGTAAATTATAAGTTAAAAACTGCCTGCCACTGGGCAGAATCAAGAAAATGTCATTTGATTTTTTCATCATACTGTTCATGAATGAAATGTTCATGAAAAATTCATGAAAAGTATGATGAATAAAATGTTCATGAAAAATTCATCAACCAACTGTCCCATTTGTTGTTCAAGGACGTTCATGAACTGTTCATGAACATCATGAAGAACTTTGATGGCCAGTTCATGAACTGATGTCAATGAACAACCATGAACTATTCATGAATATTCATGAACAATTCATGATCATCTCGCCTGGGTGTATACTCAGTGCTTTCCCTGATTACTGTGAAAAAAAAGGCAAATCAATCAGGTGGGATTCGAACCCACGAACTTTGCATCGCTTGATGAGCAGATGTCTTACCACTACAACACCGTGCTAGCCTGGTAGCTAGAGGCAGTTTGAATCCTATATGTTAGCAGCGTGTGCTGCAACGATTTAATAGTTGTTAATTTTCACATCGGGGATAAAGAATATAATTTGTTTTGAAGAGATATTAGTTCCTACCAACAACAACCTGTTAAAGGTTAATGAGGTAAATTTTGTTCCATGTGCTCATTTAATATTCATCCAAAAATGTCACTCTCTGTCATCATGGTGATACTGACAAAACAAATAATGCCTTAGCAAGAACTCAGAATGAGCTTTTGATTCCAGACAAAGGTTTCATTATAACGCTATAAAAAACTGACATAGCAATTACAGCTATTAATTAGTACCTAGAGACAATAATTGTTCTGTTACGAGTAATTACTTCATTCCTTGAAAGAAGCTTTTATTCAAAAATTAATTGAACAATTTCGCAGGATTGCAGTGTGGTGTGTTTATTAAATATGATATACCAGCAAAGTAGATTCTTGTCATTTGACTGGACGATTGTAGCATCAGCGAAATTCAATAATAACACCATTACAAGATCTATGTCATGACGTTCCATCATATTTCAACTCATGAACATTTTCTCACCATTGCACTAAAATACATTCATTAGTTGTAATCTAATGAACACTGTCATAAATAAAACAGAGTTTCCAGGAACAACAGCAGAGAGCAGACTGGGAGATCTTTGGCTGACAATCTTGGACTTCATCACTTATTTAAGATTGCTGTCAACTTTGGACTTGTTGTCAGTTTATGTGTATGGCTACCACATGTACAGCACTTCATTCGTTTGTTCGTTCGTTCGTGTGTTCACCATCATTTCATCTAGATTGGCAGGTCTGAGGAGAGCCAGTTATTCGTATCCTCGTCAAAGTTTGCCAGGCCAGCGGCACTGTTTGGGGATCTGAAAATTTTGCACTCCTGGATTACATAGTTTATAGTCTGGGTGGATCCACATTGAGGAAAGTTGACAACTACAATCAACCACTACCAGCATCAGTAGGATTGTAGTTAATATTTCTGAAGGAAACAACAGTGTTCAAATACTAAAAATGTATGAATGGGTTCATATCATTTCAATTGTACAAGAAACTGTTGGACTGGTTCTCAACACTCTAGCTTGGCTGGTCATCCTTCGCACCAAAAGCCTTCATAATATGACAAACTACTTGCTGGCATATCTTGCTGTTGTTGACAGCATTGCTTGCTGTGTCCTTATTTCATTTTATGCCAAAACTGAGCACCAGCTACCAGAGAGTTTCATTGGTAAAGAGATCTATTGTAGAATTGTCAGGAGTGGCTTCATATATATATTAACAGTCTACTCATCAAGTTATGGTCTGTGTCTGGTGACCTATGAACGATATATAGGAATAGTGCATCCACTGCACTATCCCAGAATGATGTCTACTAAAAAAGTTATCTTGATCATTTTCATAGCATTAGGGATGTCACTTCTTTTTTCAAGCCCACGTTTGTTTGAATTGAATGCTAGCAATGATACAAACAGGCATGGATGTACATGGACTGACTTGTCTGTCACCTTGTTGGATGTAACAATTGTGCTCTTCATTCTATTTGGCTACCTGATGCCCATCCTTTTTATGAGTTGGATTTACTACAAGATCCAAGCTACTCTCAAGAGAAGTGCTCAACAACTCCAACAACAGAATGTACAAGGAGCAGCCCTTGAGCTTTTACAAGCAAGAAAGAATGTGATCAGCACGCTTAAGATTGTCATGGGTGCATTGGTTGTTCTGTGGACACCACATTTTTTCCGATTGATCATCTGCTTACCACATGCAATGAAAGAATGGTGCTTCTTCACTTTTGTCAATACACTAGCTTTTGTATTCCAACTCATGTACCACATGAACTCTGTGATCAATCCCATCAGGTCTGAGGAGAGCCAGCTAATAGTATCCTCATCAAAGGCCAAAGATTTTGCACTCCTGGATTATATGGTTTATAGTCTGGGTGGATCCACATTGATGAAAGTTGACAACTACAATCAACCACTACCAGCATCAATTTAGGATTGCAGTTTATATTTCTGAGGCAAACAACACTGTTGAAATACTGAAAATGTATGAATGGGTTACTATCATTTCAGTACAAGGAACTGTTGGGTTGGTTCTCAACACTCTAGCTTGGCTGGTCATCCTTCGCACCAAAAGCCTTCAAAATATGACAAACTTCTTGCTGGTATATCTTGCTGTTGTTGACAGCATTTTTTGCTGTGTCTTAATTTTTTCCAATGCCACAACTGAGAACCAGCTACCAGACAGTTTCATTGGTGGAGATATCTATTGTCGGATTGTAAGGAGTGGCTTCATATATACGCTATCGGCCTACTCGTCAAGTTATGCTCTGTGTCTGGTGACCTATGAACGATATATAGGAATAGTGCATCCACTGCACTATCCCAGAATGATGTCTGCTAAAAAAGTTATCTTGATCATTTTCATAGCAATACGGATGTCATTTTTATTTTCAAGCCCACATTTGTTTAAAATGAATGCTTACAATGACACCAGCATGCTTGGTTGTAAACGGACTGAATCATTTGACACCTTGGTGGATGTAACATCTGTGCTTTTCATTCTATTTGCCTACCTGATGCCCATCCTTTTTATGAGTTGGGCTTACTACAAAATCCAAACCAATCTCAAAAGAAGTGCTCAACAACTCCAACAACAAAATGTACAAGGAGCAGCCCTTGAGCTTTTACAGGCAAGACAGAATGTGATCAGCATGCTTAAGATTGTCATGGGTGCACTGTTTGTTCTGTGGACACCGGTGGCTTTCTTTTCTACTATCTGCTTACCACATGCAATGATAGAATCATGCGACAGCAGTTCTTTACTCACAGTACGTTTTGTATTGGATCTCGTGTACAAATTGAACTCTGTGATCAATCCCATCATTTACATCTTCAAATACAAGAAATTTCAGAAAGGTCTTCAAGACATGCTGTGTTGTTGCAGTGGTCGACCTCTAAGGCCAAACCGGAATGGTGTTCAGATTGCTATCAATGAACGAAACGTGTTTGATGAACACCAGGAGCCCTCAATCACATCAAACCATGCACCATAGCAGGTTAACTATTAGTCTAAAAAAGTTAATAACATATTCTTACAGCAGGAAAGTGGAGCAAATACTGTTTTGACACTAACAAGAAATCCAAGCTGAGGATGAACAGCCAATGATTTATACCCAAAGATTGACTGATAAAAGACAAGGTCCAATGTCATGGCCCTGCTCACCATAAATTCTGCACAGAAAAGAAATGGGCTTCACTTGGCACCATCAGCGCTATCCAACTTGGCCTGGATGTTTTGCCATGAATAAATTTTGGTCTCAAGCCATGAAGCCAAGGGCTTTTTTCCAACCTCGGCTTATGCTCCGTCTCCGTTGGAAACACTGTGAAAAATGTAAACTGTTTCAAAATTGATGACAGCGTTCAAGTCGGAGCCGCAGCCCAACTTGAGGTTTAGAAAAGACCCCAGGACTCAACACTAGCATGTACATCCATGCAGTTATGTTAAGCCAGGCAGTCCATATGTCTGCCCTACGAATTAAAAAAACCAAAAATATGAGCATCAAATTTGAATTAAAATCTCATAATAAACCTAGCTACTTGACTTTTAAACATGCATTCATAAATACCTGGGACAGTTTATCAATTCTGATTGGCCGAGCGGAGATCACATGGCCATGTTTAAACGTTTGAAATAAACGCGGTCAGAGTGTTTTAAAACATAGACTGGCAACTTTTTGTCAAAAGAAAGCAGTATCAGGTGATTGCACAGAGCGCACAAATTTCAAGGCCCACTTTAAGATGGTAGGTCACATAGTTATAGCTGAGGCTAAATTGTCAGATTTGTTCTCAACTCTTACAAGGTTTTGGGATGTTTTTAATGGAAAGGTTTTTATGAATGGGAATAAAAAGAGAAAAGGGGTGCAACATTTTTCATAGGGGGACTCTTTTGGCCAATTAAAACTGTAGTTTCCGTTTGCATTATTCCTAAACAAACCCCTTTTCAGCACTGTTGTAAATGCTGAGGATCTGGCTGAGGGTGCATAAGCTGGTAACCTCTCCTCTCTTTTTTATTCCCCTTTTACATCCTTGTTATCCCTTTTTTTAGTTTGACCATTTTCTTTTTTTGATCTTTGTAATTATGTAACTTATTTATTGTGGATTAGATTAGGTCTTTAGTGTTTTTATTATCATTCACTTTTTGCCTTAAATTCGCCCATTTCACTTTGATTTTAAATAAATGTTTTGTATTTTTCTTCATTTTGACAAATTGTTTATACTGTAAAGCACTTTGAGGCTTGCATAAAGGCGCTCTATAAATCCATTATTATTATTATTATTATTACTATAATCTCACATAGAGGTAAAAACAAAAACATTTTCTGATTGTAAGCAGAAAAACACTTTAAAAAAAATTGAAATTACTACATGATGGCTTTTAAAATGTAAAAAGAAATTCTGGTAACTTTCAAACTCAAAAGTCCATTATCCACCACTCTTTTATTCCTTTATTCAAAAGGAATTTTCTAAATTCTCTTTAATTGATTTCCATGTATTTCTTAAAGTCAGATTTGAATGTTTCCCAATTTGGTTGAGGAGTATTTACACAATCTACATGAACATTATTATGTTCAAATAATCATACTGAGGGAAGGTACACAACACATACACCATTGGTCAGATGTTTGTAAATACATTAACACAATGTCAGAATCAAAAGGCACGCTTTTTGTGCCATGGTTAAAAATGTACATTATCCAAATATATTTATTAATTTGTCAAACAGAAATATTCAATCCAGAAAATGCTGGCATTATGAAGGCTAAAAGAACCCCTTTTCAGCACTGTTATAAATGCTGAGGATCTGGCTGAGGGTGCATGTGCTGGTAACCAGTCTCCTCTATTTTTATTCCCCTTTTACATCCTTTTTATCCCTTTTTCAAAATTGTTTATGGTTGTTGTAATTATGTAACTTATTTATTGTGGATTAGATTAGGTTTTTTAGTGTGCTTATTATCATTCGCTTTTTGCCTTAAATTCGCCCATTTCACTTTAATTTTAAATTAACTTGTTTGTATTTTTCTTCCTTTTTAAATATTGTTTCCAGTAAAGCACTTTTAGGCTTGCAAAAAAGCGCTCTATAAATCCATTATTATTATTATTATTACTATAATCTCACATAGAGGTAAAAACAAATACATCTTCTGCTTGTAAGCAGAAAAAAGGTTTTTAAAAAGATTTTAAAATGTAACATTTGTTCTGGTATTTTTCAAACTTAAAAGTCCAGATTATAAATGGGAGGGGTAAGGCACCTGGGGGGCAAGGACATCAATCAGTGGGGCACGTGCCCCCTCCCCCTAAGTTATGCCACTGGGTACAATTTGATGACTCTCCTCAAATTATGAGCTTTGGTCATTCATTAAGCATTTTCAGGACATTTGCTGTGCAGTGATGACATAGGTGTACATATCCAAGCTTTTGGCTTGGGTAAGCATTGTTTAAAGATGGTGGATTAAAAAAAAATGGAATTTGTCAAAAAATGCCAAAGGGAAATGATACACAAGGGGGGCTAGCAACGGAAAATGATATACAAAAAGTGCCACAGGCCTTGCTTTACGGCAGTACAAATTTGTATGACTTCTGAAAGGTCGCCCCCGAACATAGATACAGAAAAATAAGATAACCAACAACATGATGCTAGATAGCTCAATTTAATGGTAGAGCACCAGCAGGTTAAGCAAGAACTCGCAGGTTGAAATCCCACCCAGGTCAAATATTCTTTGCCATTCAGTTCCCCTTGTGGTTTATTACTTGATATCTTGAGAATTGTTTCAGTCAGTGAATTTTAAGCCAGAAACTTGTCTCTTGTCGGGGTCACCAAACATACTCTTGGTCTTCATCATTTCATTGAACGTGAAGACGGGTTAAATACACCCATCTGACAGGTTCCAACCACAGAATTTCCATTGAGCTTATCAGTAGGAAAATTTCATGAAACAAAACATTCTCTTTACTGTAAAGTATTTGTGGCTTTAATTACTCTACATTTAAAATTAAAAAAAGTAATTACTTATCCTTAACTATTATCTCTTTTAAATTGTAGATGTATTGTGTTGAGTTGAGATCATCAAACATTTGTTGTAATGATTCCTCTTTTTCTCTGTTTTTTAAATAGATGTTAAAATAGCACCAGGGATAGAAAATAATTATTTTTGTTTTACCTGTACACCGATGTGTTTTAAGCACTATATACTCAGTACTTTCCGAAGTCCTTTTTTCACAAGACTCAGGAAAGTACTGAGTATACAGTGCAAACACACATTGGTGTACAATTATTATTTAATCGTTGACCATGGTTAACCGTATTTAACCGTTGTAGTACCGGTACCACTACAAATGTGTATCATGGGTAGATGGATATCACTACACTAAATAAGCCAAACACACTCTTTGTCTAGGTTTGATGGGAAGTCGAACATAGTTAACTTGCAGTACATAAAAATGTAAAAAGGGCAAGACTAGAATTGTTTTGCTTGCACTTTTTTAAACAACTAAACATCAATGATAATTTGATTGTTTCATAGGTTTGCCCTATGAAGACACAACACACAATCTCCCATGGTTTATTTTGAATAAATCAGACACAACATTTACACGTTGCATAAAACAAACAAACCAGAGACCAACATTATCCATAGACTTTAATTGCCTTTGATAAATAATGATTTATGACAGAACTGCTTTGTCACTGACCCGCCCCAAAACAGACATCAGAACGTGCAGTCTGATAAAACGCTCTTTTGCTTGTGTTTGAAAAACAATTCACACATAAAATAAAACAATTCATACTCACATTTTTGGGCATATTCAGAGGCAAGCGTTAACTTATTTATGTTGTCACCATTTTTAAAAAATGACGAATGTGTCAAAAGTCACAGAATTTGTCAAAAGTCACAGAATTTGATAAATCGATTTTGTATATTTAATTTATACAATTTTAAATTTATATATTTTTATTAATTTAATTATTTCAAAACATTGAATTTTATTTGTACAAAATATATTTTGTAGTCACATATGTTCATTTGTCTCCAAAAGTGAGACCACTAACATCAGGCTAGGTGGCTAAGTTGGTTGAGCGCCAGCAAGTTAAACTTGAGGTCATTGGTTCAAATCCCGCACAAAGTCAATTTTTCTTTCTTCAACCCCAAATTATTTAAAATTTACCCAGTCAGTTTCCCTTGTGGTTTCTAACTTAATAGTTAAAAGAATAAATACAAAAATAAATATCCTCAAACATGTACTGATAATTGAAAATATGGTAAAAACCCCAAAACAGTTTTTAAGCATGGAACAGGTTTCAGCATTTCCAAAACTCATAAAATACTGAAGCATTTGCAGTAATTCTCTTTATCCAAAGAACTTAAATTTGTTGTGTGCCCAGAAGTAGGACGCTGTGAAAAGATACCAAGGGCATACAAGCAAAATTGTGTTTCAAGAAAACTGAGTTTGAAAGTTTTCTGCTGTTCATAAGTCATTATAGGAAGGATAAATACTGCATGGGAATGGGAAAACATGTCTTTGTGGTAATTCTAGCAACAAAAAATTGAACAGAAATGCCATGGGGTTTTTTTCAGGAGCCATTTTGTTGCTTGTGGCCTTTTGTTACTGGAAAAAGTACTTTTTGTGCCGGGAAGAAAAGCATAGAGCCTTAGGCTCTTCTTCCAAGCACCTGATGATTTTAAGAGCAATGACAAAAACACCCTAAGATTGACCTATCAAATGTATGATGAAATAAGCACTGAAGCTAATTGCATTTGTAAACTAAAAGTAAATCAATGACAAATTCTGATTGCCAGGCTTTCAGTTTGGCAAACAAAAACTTGTCAAGTCTATGTGTGTTAATGAGGATAACTGTTGCAATATCCTGTCAAACCACTCATCTGGATGAGATTTCTACTAAAACTGAAGAACACTCTCAGAAATAATGCAGAGTTTCAAGGAAGAACAGCAGAGAGCAGACTGGGAGATCTTTGGCTGACCATCTTGGACTTCATCACTTTTATTTATGATTGCTGTCAACATTCGACTTGTTCTCAGTTTATGTGTATGGCTATCAAAATTCCCTAGCATTTAGAAACTACATCAAAGTTTCAGCAGCAAACAGTAGTATCAAGGGTTCTTAAAGCAACATCACTTGATGTAGAAAATTCAAAGACTGTTTGCAACATTCGCCCATCAGACTAAATATTAACTCAAATTTGGTGTGTGTTTGTGATCAACACATGAAGTGAGAAATGATCTTGTTACATACACATGTACAGTACTTTATTGATGAAAGTTGACAACGATGATCAAATACTACCAGCATCAGTTTAGGATTGTACTTGATATTTCTCGGGCAAACGATATATTTTTGAAAATGGATCAATGGGTTATTGAGATTGTACAAGGAACTGTTGGAATGGTTCTCAACACTCTAGCTTGGCTGGTCATCCTTCACACCAAAAGTCTTCATAATATGACAAACTACTTGCTGGCATATCTTGCTGTTGTTGACAGCTTTTTTTGCTGTAACCTAATTTTGTTCAGTTCCACAACTCAGAGCCAGCCACCAGAGAGTTTCATTGGTGGAGAGATCTATTGTGGGATTGTCCGGAGTGGCTTTATGTTGACGTTAACAGTCTACTCATCAAGTTATGGTCTGTGTCTGGTGACTTATGAACGATATATAGGAATAGTGCATCCACTGCACTATCCCAGATTGATGTCTGCTAAAAAAGTTATCTTTATAATTTTCATAGCTTTGGGAATGTCATTTCTATTTCCAAGCCCAAGTTTGTTTCAAATGAATGCTACCAATGATACCAGCAGGCTTGGTTGTGAACGGACTGACTCATTTGTCACCTTGGAGGATGTAAAATATGTGCTCTTCATTCTATTTGGCTACCTGATGCCCATCCTTTTTATGAGTTGGGCTTACTACAAGATCCAAGCCACTCTCAAGAGAAGTGCTCAACATCTCCAACAACAGAATGTACAAGGAGCAGCCCTTGAGCTTTTACAGGCAAGAAAGAATGTGATCAGCATGCTTAGGATTGTCATGGGTGCATTGGTTGTTCTGTGGACACCAAGTGTTTTCAAAATGATCATCTGCCTTATACCAGTACATCCAATGAGAGATTGGTGCTACTCCAAATCTTCACACACAGTACGTTTTGTAATCAACTTAATGTACAACATGAACTCTGTGATCAATCCCATGCTTTACATCTTCAAATACAAGAGATTTAGGAAAGGTCTTCAAGACATGCTGTGTTGTTGCATTGGCCGACTTCTAAGGCCAAACCGGAATGGTGTTCAGATTGCTATGAATGAAAGAAACGTGTTAGATGAACACTAGGAGCCCTCAATCACATCGAAAAATGCACCATAAACTTTCTAATAGCAGGTTGACTATTGGTCTAAAAAAGTTAATAACATATATTCTTACAGCAGGAAAGTGGAGCAAATACTGTTTTGACACTAACTACAAATCCAAGCTGAGGATGAACAGCCAATGATTTATACTCAAAGATTGACCGACAAAAGACAAGGTCCAATGTCACGCTCACCATGAATTCTGCACAGATTATAAATGGGCTTCACTTGACACCATCAGCGCTATCCAACTTGGCAGGGATGTTTTGTTACGAATAAACTGTTGTCTCAAGCCATCCAGCAAACCCTGAAGCCGAGAGCTTTTTCCAAACCTCGGCTTATGCTTCGTCTCAGGCTCCGGGCTCCATTATATATTGGAAACACTGTGCAAACTGTAAACTGTTCCAAAATTGATGTCGGTGTTCAAGTCAGAACTGGAGCACAAGCTGAGGTTTAAAAAAGACCCCAGGACTCAACACTAGCATGTACATCCATACATGTATATTAAGCCAGGCAGTCCATATGTCTGCCCTATGAATAAAAAAAATTAAAAAATAAGCAGCCACTTTGAATTCAAATCTCATAATAAGCTTAGCTATTCAATCATTTACAAATATGAACATGGATTCAAAAGGAATTTTCTAAATTCATTTTAATTGATCTTCATGTATTTCTTAAACTCAGATTTTAATATTTCCCGATTTGGTTGAAGAGTATTTCTATAATCTACATGTACATTATTCTTTCTAAACAGTCATTGAGAGAAGGTACACAACGCATACACCATTGGTCAGATGTTTGTAAATTATGCATCCATACTTTGTCAGAATCAAAAGACATGGCCGTTGGTGTTACATTTATAGTATTACCACAATTTATTTTATTAGTTTGTTACATAGAAATATTCAATCCGAAAAATTGCTGGCAATATCAAGGCTTTAATGAGTGTTTTAGAATGATAATGTGCATATGATGCATTCTAAGTCAGAAACTTGTCTCTTGTCGGGGTCATCAAAACACCTTTGGTCTTCATCACTTCATTGAACTTGAAGACTGGTTAAATACACCCATCTGACAGGTTCCAACCAATCAGAATTTCTGTTGACTTTATCAAAAGGATTGTTTCAGTAAACGAAACATTTTCTTTACTGTAAAGTATTTGTGGCTTGAAATACTGTACTTTTCTTTTTACAAAAAGAGAAACAAATTCTTTATCCTTAATTTTTACATCTTTTAAATATTAGATTTATTGTGTTGAGTTGAGATCATTAAACATTTGTTGTAATGATTCCTTTTTTAATGTGTATACTCAGTTCTTTCTGTAGTGCCTTTTTCACAGGACTCGGGGAAAGTACTGAGTATACAGTGCTAATAACACACATTGGTGTATAGGTGAAACACAACAATTACAATAACAGTTGACCATAGTTAACCATATTTAACCTATCTATTTAACCGCTGTGGTACCGCTACAGATGGCTATTATAGGTAGATGGATATCACTACACTAAATAAGCCAAAACACATTCTTTGTCTAGGTTTGATGGGAAGTCGAACATAGTTAACTTGCAGTACATAAAAATGTAAAAAGGGCAAGACTAGAATTGTGTTGATTGCGCTTTTTTTAAGCAACTAAACTTCAATGTTAGTTTGTCAATTGTAGATTGTTTCATAGGTTTGCCCTATGAAGACACAACACCCAATCTCCCATGGTTTATTTTGAATAAATCAGACATGACATTTACACCTAAGATAAAACAAACAAAACCAGAGACCAACATTGTCCGTAGACTTTGATAGGCTTTGATAAATAATGACTTGTGGGAAAACTGCTTTGTCACTGACCCGCCCCAAAACAGACACCCCAGAACAAACAAACACCAGAACATGCAGTCTGATAAAACGCTCCTTTTCTTGTGCTTGAAAAAAAACCATCAAATAAAACAATTCATGTTCACAGTTTTGGGTATATTCAGAGGCAAGCGTTATTTTTATACATGTTGTCACTATTTTCACTAACTGATGGTAATGGTTTCATAATTACACTAATTGACCGATGAATCACTAGATATGCCATTTTGTATTTTCACGAAGTGGCGAATTTTGAAATAAATAGGGCTGGCACAGTGCCAAAGACATGTAGCATTTGTTTTAAAAACGTTTTTAGGATCCAACGAACCTGTTGACCTATATAAGTTTAGTGTTTTCACGAACTGGTGAATCTCAATATGCACTGGTTTGTGCACAGCGCTCTGCGTGCACGTTTATGTTATTCATTTTCTCAAAGTTGCAAATGTGTTTAGGAATTAATAACTCACCAAAATAGTTGCAAGATTGAAAAACATATTGACTGTTCTGTGTGTTAGCCTTATTTTGGAAGTAAAATTTAAAAGAAAAACATTAAAGCAGTCTCCGAAACAGCAGTTTGAAAAAATAGTTCAAACGCGATTTTATCCAAACGCAGACTTTTGGATGTGGTGCAGACTCGTCACTTTGTGAAAATGGTGACAATGTAGCTCATTCAAAATGTCCTCCTTTCAAAGCTCACTTGCTAGTGCTAATGATATCAATGAGATATTAGTTCCTACCAACAACAACATGTTGAAGGTTAATGAGGTGATTTTTGTTCCATGCCCTCATTTAATATTCATCCAAAAATGTCACTCTCTTTTATCATGATGGAACTGAACAACAAAATGCCTTAGCAACAACTCAGAATGAGCTTTTGATGCTAGGCAAAGGTTTCATTGTATGGTTACCAAAACAAACCTGACATAACAATTACAGCTATAAGGAAGAGACAGTTATTGTTCTCTTATGAGTTATTACTTCATTCCTTCAAAGAAGCTTTTATTCAAATATTAATACATCAATTTTTGCAGGATTGCGGTATGGTGTGTTTATTGAATATGATATACCACCAAAGTAGATTCTTGTCATTTGTCATAGGATAAGCGGAATTCATAAATAACTCCATTACAAGGTCTATGTCATGATGTTCCATCATATTTCAACTCATGAACATTTTCTCACCATTGCACTCACATACATTGGGCTTCTTGGGCTTCATCACCTATTTAGGATTGCTGTCAACATTGGACTTGTTCTCAGTTTATGTGTAAGACTACCTAAGTTCTCTGGCATTTAGAAACTACATAAAACATTTCAGCAGCAAATAGTAGCATTGAAGATTCTTATCACAACATCACTTCATGTAGAAAATTCAAAGACTGTTTGCATTCGCCCGTCAGACTGAAGAAAAACTTCAATATATATTTTGTGTAGTGTGATCAACATATGAAGTGAGAAATGATCTTGTTACATCCACATGTACAGTACTTTATTGATGAAAGTTGACAACTACGATCAATCACTATCAGCATCAGTTTAGGATTGTAGTTGATATATTTCTGAGGCAAACAACAGTGTTCAAATACTGAAAATGTATGAATGGGTTGTTATCATTCCAATTGTACAAGGAACTGTTGGAATGGTTCTCAACACTCTAGCTTGGCTGGTCATCCTTCACACCAAAAGCCTTCATAATACAACAAACTACTTGCTAGCATGTCTTGCTGTTGTTGACAGCATTAATTGCTGTTACTTAATTTTCATCGGTGCCACAACAGAGAGCCAGCTACCAGAGAGTTTCATTGGTAGAGATATCTATTGTAGGATTGTCGAGAGTGGCTTCATGTTGACGTTAACAGTCTACTCATCAAGTTATGCTCTGTGTCTGGTGACCTATGAACGATATATAGGAATAGTGCATCCACTCCACTATCCCAGAATGATGTCTGCTAAAAAAGTTATCTTGATCATGTTCATAGCATTAGGGATGTCATTTCTATTTTCAAGCCCACTTTTGTTTACAATGAATGCTGACAATGACACCAGCAGACTTGGTTGTAAAGATACTGACTCGTTTTTCAACATAGATGATGTAACATCTGTGCTCTTCATTCTATTTGGCTACCTCATGCCCACTCTTTTTATGAGTTGGGTTTACTACAAGATCCAAGCCACTCTCAAGAGAAGTGCTCAACAACTCCAACAACAGAATGTACAAGGAGCAGCCCTTGAGCTTTTACAAGCAAGAAAGAATGTGATCAGCATGCTTAGGATTGTCATGGGTGCATTGGTTGTTCTGTGGACACCAGTGGTTTTCCTTTTTATTATCTGCTGGTCAGATGAAATGACAGAATGGTGCTACACCAATTCTTCATTCACACTAACTTTTATATTAAATTTCATGTACAAAATGAACTCTGTGATCAATCCCATCATTTACATCTTCAAATACAAGAAATTTCAGAAAGGTCTTCAAGACATGCTGTGTTGTTGCATTGGTCGACCGCTAAGGCCAAACCGGATTGGTGTTCAGATTGCTATCAATGAACGAAACGTGTTAGATGAACAGCAGGAGCCCTCAATCACATCAAACCATGCACCATAAACATTCTAATAGCAGGTTGACTAATGGTCTACACAGATTGAAAAACATATTGACAGTTCTGAATGTCAGCCTTATTTTGGAAGTAAAATTTAAGCGAAAAACAATAAAGCAGTCTCCCAAACAGCAGTTTGAAAAATAGTTCAACTTCTGCAATTTTCTCCAAACACAAAATTTTGGCTGTGATGCAGATTCGCCACTTTGTGAAAACGGTGACGATGTAGCTCATTCAAAATGTCCTCCTTTCACAGTTAACTTGCTAGTGCTAATTATATCGATGAGATATTAGTTAAATAGATGTTAATTTGGCATCGGGGATAAAATATAATTTGCTTTTACCCTGACACCGATGTGTTTTAAGCAATATATACTCAGTACTTTCCTGAGTCCTTTTTTCACAAGACTCAGGAAAGTACCGAGTATACAGTGCAAACACACATTGGTGTAGATAGGTAAAACACAATTATTATTTTGCCGTTGACCATGGTTACCCGTATTTATGAATGGGAACCAAAGAGTGGTGAAATGGCCTTAAACGCCCGTTTAAAACCTTGCAGGGTCGTGGCCGTGCGATAGTGGATCTCGCGATCGACTCGATCCTTTACTAAAGGGCCACGACCCTGCACGACTTTAAATGTGTGTTTAAGACCTCTGCGCCACTCTTTTATTCGTTTACTCAAAAGGAATATTCTATATTCCCTTTAATTGATCTTCATGTATTTATTAAACTCAGATTTGAATGTTTCCCACTTTGGTTGAAGAGTATTTTCATAATCTACATGTAAATTATTCTTTCCAAATAATCATACTGAGGGAAGGTACACAACACATACATCATTGGTCAGATGTTTGTAAAACATCCATACAATGTCAGAATCAAAAGGCATGGCTGTTGGTGTCACATGTAAATATACATATACCTAAATGTACATTATGTATTATGTCTGTTACATAGAAATATTCAATCTGGAAAATGCTGGCATTATGAAGGCTTTGATGAACATTTCAGAATGATAATGTGCATAGGATGCAATATGAGTACACTTGAGGGAAAATTCTTATCTCTGATTGGCCAGAATAGTGTCAGGGTGAAAAGAGCATTGACATGTACATTACAACTTGACACATTATGTGATTCAGTGGCAACTGGTCTTCAAACATCAACTGGGATGGGGTACAATCAGCAGTGAAATTAGGCGAAATATTTTAGGGGGGAAAGGGGTACAACATTTTATATCGGGGGGCACTTTTGGCCAATTAAAACTGTGGTTTTCTTTTGCATTATTCCTAAACAAACCCCTTTTCAGTACTGTTGTAAATGCTGAGGATCTGGCTGAGGGTGCATGTGCTGGCAACCTCTACTCTCTTTTAATTCCCCTTTTACATCCTTTTTATCCCTTTTTTGAGTTTGACAACTTGTTGTTGTTGCTCTTATTATGTAACTTATTTATTGTGGATTCGATTAGGTTTTTTAGTGTGTTTATTATCATTCACTTTTTGCCTTAAATTCGCCCATTTCACTTTAATTTAAAAAAAAATTGTTTGTATTTTTCTTCCTTTTTACATGTTGTTTCCAGTAAAGCACTTTTAGGCTTGCAAAAAAGCGCTCTATAAATCCATTATTATTATTATTATTACTACATCTCCCATAGAGGTAAAAACAAACACATCTTCTGCTTGTAAGCAGAAAAAAGGTTTTTAAAAAGACTGAAATTACTACGTGAAGGCTTTTAAAATGTAACATTTGTTCTAGTAATTTTCAAATGTTAAAAGTCCAGATTTTAAATGGGAGGGGTAAGGCACCTGGGGGGCAAGGACATCAATCAGTGGGGCACGTGCCCCTTCCCCTAAGTTATGCCACTGGGTACAATTTGATGACTCTCCTCAAATTATGAGCTTTGGTCATTCATTAAGCATTTTCAGGACATTTGTTATGCAGCGATGACATAGGTGTACATATCCAAGCTTTTGGCTTGGGTAAGCATTGTTTAAAGATAGTGGATTTTACAAAAACAATATGGAATTTGTCCAAAAATGCGACAGGGAAATGACTAACAAGGGGGGCTAGCAACGGAATATAAAAATACAATAAATGCCACAAGCCTTGCTTTACAGCAGTATAAATTTGTATGACTTCTGAAAGGTCGCCCCCGAACATAGATACAGAAAAATAAGATGACCAACAACATTATGCTAGATAGCTCAAATGGTAGAGCACCAACACGTTAATCAGGAACTCGCAGGTCGAAAATTTACTTGATATTTTGGGAATTGTTTCAGTTAGTGAATTTTAAGTCAGAAACTTGTCTCTTGTCGAAGTCAACAAAACACACTCTTGGTCTTCACCATTTCATTGAACTTGAAGACTGGTTAAATACAC
Source organism: Plazaster borealis (assembly GCA_021014325.1). Taxonomy (NCBI): domain Eukaryota; kingdom Metazoa; phylum Echinodermata; class Asteroidea; order Forcipulatida; family Labidiasteridae; genus Plazaster; species Plazaster borealis. Next base: position 9,820,454 of record CM037473.1, read on the forward strand.
CAATCTGACAGGTTCCAACCAATCAGAATTTCCCATAAGTTTAAAAAAACAAAACATTTCATTACATGAAACGGTTTCTTTACTGTAATTTTTTTCTTGATTTAATTACTTGACAAAAAACTAATTACTTATCCTGAATTATTATCTCTTTTAAATTGTAGATGTATTGTGTGGAGTTGAGATCCTTAAATATTCATTGTAATGATTCCTGTTTTACTGTTTTAAAGTAGATGTTAAATTTCCATCAGGGATAAAGATTAATTATTCTGTTTTACCTATACACCAGTGTGTGTTAAGCACTGTATACTCAGTTCTTTCTGTAGTGCCTTTTTCACAGGACTCGGGGAAAGTACTGAGTATACAGTGCTAATAACACACATTTGTGTATAGGTGAAACACAATAATTACTAAACCGTTGACCATTGTTAACCATATTGTTAACTGTATTTAACCGCTGTGGTACCACTGCAAATGTGTATCATGGGTAGATGGATATCACTACACTAAATAAGCCAAAACACATTCTTTGGCTAGGTTTGATGGGAAGTCGAACATAGTTAACTTGCAGTACATAAAAATGTAAAAAGGGCAAGACTAGAATTGTGTTGATTGCACTTTTTTTAAGCAACTAAACTTCAATGTTAGTTTGTCAAATGTTTATTGTTTCATAGGTTTGCCCTACGAATACACAACACCCAACCTCCTATGGTTTATTTTGATTAAATCAGACACACCATTTGCACCTTGCATAAAACAAACAAAACCAGAGACCAACATTATCCATAGACTTTAGATTGTCTTTGATAAATAATGATTTATGAGAGAACTGCTTTGTCACTGACCCGCCCCAAAACAGACATCAGAACGTGCAGTCTGATATAAAACGCTCTTTTTCTTGTGTTTGAAAAACAATAAATACATAAAATAAAACAATTCATACTCACAGTTATGGGCATATTCAGAGGCAAGCGTTAACTTTATTTATGTTGTCACCATTTTCACAAACTGACATGGTGTCAAAAGTCACAGAATTTGATAATTCGAGTTTGTATACCTATTTCATACAATTTTAAATTTGTATATTTTTATTAATTTATTGATTTCAAAACTTATTGAGTTTTTTTTTTACAAAATATATTTTGTGGTCACATATGTTCATTTGTCTCGACAAGTGAGACCACTAACATTGGGCTAGGTGGCTCAGTTGGTTGAGCACCGGCACGTTAAATTTTGAGGTTGCAGGTTCAAATCCCGCACTAGTCAATTTTTCTTTCTTCAAACCCAAATTATTTAAAATTTAACCAGTCAGTTTCCTTTGTGGTTTCTAACTTGATAAATAAACGAATAAACTAAAAAATAAATATCCTCAAACATATACTGATAATTGAAAATATGGTAAAACCCGAAGAAAAAAAATTTTTAAGCATGGAACAGGTTTCAGCATTTCCACTACTCATAAAACACTGAAGCATTTGCAGTATTCTCTTTACCCACAGAACTTAAATTTGTTGTGTGCCAAGAAGTAGGACGTTATGAAAAGATACCAAGGGCATAAAAGCAAAATTGTGTTTCAAGAAAACTGAGTGTGAAAGTTTTCTGCTATTCATAAGTCATTATAGGAAGGATAAATTCTGCATGGGATGGGATAACATGTCCTTATGGTAATTCTAGCAACAAAAATTAAACAGAAATGCCATGGGTTTTTTTCAGGAGCCATTTTGTTGCTTGTGGCCTTTAGTTACTGGAAAAAGTACTTTTTGTGCCGGGAAGAAAAGCACCTGATGATTTTAAAGACACTGGACACTATTGGTAATTGTCAAAGACCAGTCTTCTCACTTGGTGTATCTCAACATATGCATAAAATAACAAACCTGTGAAAATTTGAGCTCAATTAGTCGTCGAAGTTGCGAGATAATAATGCAAGAAAAAACACCCTTGTCACACGAAGTTGTGCGTTACCCTTGTCACACGAAGTTGTGCGCTTTCAGATGCTTGATTTCGAGACCTCAAAATCTAATTCCGAGGTCTCGAAATCAAATTCGTGGAAAATTACTTCTTTCTCAAAAACTACGTTACCTCAGAGGGAGCCATTTCTCACAATGTTTTATACTATCAACAGCTGCCCAATACTCGTTACCAAGTAAGGTTTTATGCCAATAATTATTTTTGAGTAATTACCATTAGTGTCCACTGCCTTTAAGAGCAATGACAAAAACACCCTAAGATTGACCTATCAAATGTGAGATGAAATAGGCACTGAACCTAATTGCATTTGTAAACTAATAGTAAATCAATGACAAATTCTGATTGCCAGGCTTTCAGTTTGGCAAACAAAAACTTGTCAAGTCTATGTGTGTTAATGAGGATAACTGTTGCAATATCCTGTCAAACCTACACTCATCTGGATGAGATTTCTACTAAAACTGAAGAACACGCTCAGAAATACTACAGAGTTTCAAGGAACGACATTAGAGAGCAGACTGGGAGATCTTTGGCTGACCATCTTGGACTTCATCAGTTATTTATGATTACTGTCAACATTGGACTTGTTCTCAGTTTATGTGTAAGGCTACCAAAGTTCTCCAACATTTAAAAACTACATAAAACATTTCAGCAGCAAACATTAGTATCGAGGATGCTTAAAGCAACATCACTTGATGTAGAAAATTCAAAGACTGTTTGCAACATTCGCCCATCAGACTAAATATTAACTCCAATATATTTGTTAGAGAAATGATCTTGTTACATCCACATGAACAGTACTTCATTGATGAAAGTTAACAACGACGACCATCAGTTTAGGATTGTAGTTGATATTTCTCTGGCAAACAAGTGTTCAAAATACTGAAAATGTATGAATGGGATAGTACCATTCCAATTGTACAAGGAACTGTTGGAATGGTTCTCAACACTCTAGCTTGGCTGGTCATCCTTCGCACCAAAAGTCTTCATAATATGACAAACTACTTGCTGGCATATCTTGCTGTTGTTGACAGCATTTTTTGCTGTGACTTAATTTTGGTCAGTTCCACAACTCAGAGCCAGCTACCAGAGAGTTTCATTGGTGGAGAGATCTATTGTCGGATTGGCATTATTGGCTTTATGTTGACGTTAACAGTCTACTCATCAAGTTATGGTCTGTGTCTGGTGACTTATGAACGATATATAGGAATAGTGCATCCACTGCACTATCCCAGAATGATGTCTGCTAAAAAAGTGACCCTGATAATTTTCATAGCATTAGGGATGTCATTTCTATTTTCAAGCCCAAGTTTCTTTGAAATTAATGCTAGCAATGATACCATCAGGCTTGGTTGTACACCGACTGACTTATTTATCACCTTGGAGGATGTAAAATCTGTGCTATTCATTCTATTTGGCTACCTGATGCCCATCCTTTTCATGAGTTGGGCTTACTACAAGATCCAAGCCACTCTCAAGAGAAGTGCTCAACAACTCCAACAACAGAATGTACAAGGAGCAGCCCTTGAGCTTTTACAAGCAAGAAAGAATGTGATCAGCATGCTTAGGATTGTCATGGGTGTTCTGGTTGTTCTGTGGACACCAAGTGTTTTCAAAATGATCATCTGCCTTATACCAGTACATCCATTGAGAGAATGGTGCTACTCCAATTATTCTTCACTCACAGTACGTTTTGTAATCAACTTAATGTACAATATGAACTCTGTGATCAATCCCATACTTTACATCTTCAAATACAAGAAGTTTCGAAAAGGTCTTCAAGACATGCTGTGTTTTTGCATTGGTCGACCTCTAAGGCCAAACCGGATAGGTGTTCAGATTGCTATGAATTAACAAAAAGTGGTAGATGAACAGCAGGAGCCCTCAATCACACCGAACCATGCACCATAACATTCTATAGCAGGTTGACTAATGTCTACACATGTTAATAAAGTATTCTTACAGCAGAAAAGTGCAGCAAAAACACTGTTACGACACTAAAACTAAAAATCCAAGCTGAGGATGAACAGCCAATGATTTATACTCAAAGATTGACCGACAAAAGACAAGGTCCAATGTCATGGCACTCATGCTCACCATGAATTCTGCACAGAATATAAATGGGCTTCACTTGGCACCATCAGCGCTATCCAACTTGGCCTGGATGTTTTGTTACGAATAAACTGTTGTCTCAAGCCATCAAGCAAACCCTGAAGCCAAGAGCTTTTTCCAAACTTCGGCTTATGCTTCGTCTCAGGGTCCGGGCTCCATTATATATTGGAAACACTGTGCAAACTGTAAACTGCTCCAAAATTGATGTCGGTGTTCAAGTCAGAGCTGGAGCACAAGCTGAGGTTTAAAAAAGACCCCAGGACTCAACACTAGCAAGTACATCCATACACGTATATTAAGCCAGGCAGTCCATATGTCTGCCCTATGAATAAAAAAATATATATATATAAGCAGCCACTTTGAATTCAAATCTCATAATAAGCTTAGCTATTCGATCATTTTCAAATATGAACATCGATTCAAAAGGAATTTTCTAAATTCATTTTAATTGATCTTCATGTATTTCTTAAACTCAGATTTTAACATTTCCCGATTTGGTCGTGGATGTGCGATAGTGGACTTGCATTCGGCTCGATCCTTTATTGCACGGCCACGTCCCTGCGTGCTTTTAAACGTGTGTTAAAGACCTCTGCGCCACTTTTTCATCCGTTTATTCAAAAGGAATTTTTTATATTCCCTTTGATTGATCTTCATGTATTTCTTAAACTCAGATTTGAATATTTCCCCATTTGGTTGAAGAGTATTTCTATAATCTACATGTACATTATTCTTTCTAAATAGTCATACTAAGAGAAGGTACACAACAGATACATCATTGGTCAGATGTTTGTAAATACATCCATACAATGTCAGAATCAAAAGACATGGCTGTTGGTGTTACATGTATACACATAAACAAAATTTATTTTTTAGTTTGTTACATAGAAATACTCAATCCGGAAAATTGCTGGTAATATCAAGGCTTTAATGAGTATTTTAGAATGATAATGTGCATATGATGCATTCTAAGTCAGAAACTTGTCTCTTGTCAGGGTCACCAAAACACACCCTTGGTCTTCATCATTTCATTGAACTTGAAGACTGGTTAAATACACCCATCTGACAGGTTCCAACCAATCAGAATTTCTGTGGACTTTATATATGTTTTCACCATTTTCAAAACTGACGAATGTGTCAAAAATTACAATCAATTTTGTATATATCTATTTCATACAAATTTAAACTTATATATTTTTATTAATTTATTGATTTCAAAATTTAATGTAATTTTTGTTGACAAAAGATATTTTGTAGTCACATAAGTTCATTTGTCTCCACAGGTGAGACGGCCAACATAGGGCTAGGTGGCTCAGTTGGTTGAGCGCCGGCACGTTAAATTTTGAGGTTGTAGGTTCAAATCCCGCACTAGTTAATTTTTCTTTCTTCAACCCCAAATTATTTAAAATTTACCCAGTCAGTTTCCTTTGTGGTTTCTAACTTGATAAGTATAAGAATAAATTAAAAAATAAATATCCTCAAAAATGTACTGATAATTGAAATATGGTAAAACACGAAAAACAATTTTGAAGCATGGAACAGGTTTCAGCATTTCCACAACTCATAAAATACTGAAGCATTCTCTGTACCCACAGAACTTAAATTTGTTTTGTGCCCAGAAGTAGGACGATATGAAAAGATACCATGGGCATAAAAGCAAAATTGTGTTTCAAGAAAACTGAGTGTGAAAGTTTTCTGCTATTTATAAGTCATTATAGGAAGGATAAATACTGCATGGGTATGGGAAAACATGTCTTTGTGGTAATTCTAGCAACAAAAATTAAACAGAAATGCCATGGTTTTTTCAGGAGCCATTTTGTTGCTTGTGGCCTTTTGTTACTGGAAAAAGTACTTTTTGTGCCGGGAAGAAAAGCATAGAGCCTTAGGCTCTTCTTCCAAGCACCTGATGATTTTAAGAGCAATGACAAAAACACCCTAAGATTGACCTATCAAATGTATGATGAAATAAATACTGAAGCTAATTGCATTTGTAAACTAAGAGTAAATCAATGACAAATTCTGATTGCCAGGCTTTCAGTTTGGCAAACAAAACCTTGTCAAGTCTATGTGTGTTAATGAGGATAACTGTTGCAATATCCTGTCAAACCACTCATCTGGATGAGATTTCTACTAAAACTGAAGAACACTCTCAGAAATACTACAGAGTTTCAAGGAACGACAGCAGAGAGCAGACTGGGAGATCTTTGGCTGACCATCTTGGACTTCATCACTTTTATTTACGATTGCTGTCAACATTGGACTTGTTCTCAGTTTATGTGTAAGGCTACCAAAGTTCTCCAACATTTAGAAACCACATAAAAACATTTCAGCAGCAAACAGTAGTATCGGGGATTCTTAAAGCAACATCACTTGATGTAGAAAATTCAAAGACTGTTTGAATTCGCCTATCAGACTAAAGTTTAACTCCAATTTTGTGTGTGTTTGTGATCTTGTTACATCCACATGTACAGTACTTCATTGATGAAAGTTGACAACGACGATCAATCAACACCAGCATCAGTTTAGGATTGTAGTTGATATTTCTCAGGCAAACAACATATTTCTGAAAATGGATCAATGGGTTATTGAGATTGTACAAGGAACTGTTGGAATGATTCTCAACACTCTAGCTTGGCTGGTCATCCTTCGCACCAAAAGTCTTCATAATATGACAAACTACTTGCTGGCATATCTTGCTGTTGTTGATAGCATTGTTTGCTGTAACTTAACCTTGTTCTATGCCATAACTCAGAGCCAGCTACCAGAGAGTTTCATTGGTGGAGATATCTATTGTCGGATTGTCAAAAGTGGCTTTATGTTGACATTAACAGCCTACTCATCAAGTTATGCTCTGTGTCTGGTGACCTATGAACGATATATAGGAATAGTGCATCCACTGCACTATCCCAGAAGGATGTCTGCTAAAAAAGTCATCTCGATCGTTTTCATAGCATTTGGGATGTCATTTCTATTTTCAAGCCCTCGTTTGTTTACAAGGAATGCTAACAATGACACCAGCAGGCTTGGTTGTACACTGACTGACTCATTTTTCACCTTGTATGATGTAAAATCTGTGCTCTTCATTCTATTTGCCTACCTGATGCCGATCCTTTTTATGAATTGGGCTAATTACAAGATCCAAGCCACTCTCAAGAGAAGTGCTCAACAACTCCAACAACAGAATGTACAAGGAGCAGCCCTTGAGCTTTTACAGGCAAGAAAGAATGTGATTAGCATGCTTAGGATTGTCATGGGTGCTCTAGTTGTTCTGTGGACACCATATTTTTTCCAATTGATCATCTGCCTTATACCAGTACATCCAATGAGAGAATGGTGCTACTCCAATTATTCACTCACCGTACGTTTTGTATTCAACTTAATGTACAACATGAACTCTGTGATCAATCCCATCATTTACATCTTCAAATACAAGAAGTTTCGGAAAGGTCTTCAAGACATGCTGTGTTGTTGCATTGGTCGACCTTCAAGGCCAAACCGGATTGGTGTTCAGATTGCTATCAATGAACGAAACGTGTTAGATGAACACTAGGAGCCCTCAATCACATCACACCATGCACCATAAACATTCTAATAGCAGGTTGACTATTGGTCTACACATGTTAATAACAAAATCTTACAGCAGAAAAGTGGAGCAAAAATACTGTTTCAACACTAAATCTACAAATCCAATCTAAGGATGAACAGCCAATGATTTATACCCAAAGATTGACTGACAAAAGACTGTGGACACCACAGTGGCCTGTCGTGGCCGAGCAGATAAGAGCACCGGACTCAAGCTCTGGTGTTTCTGTTCAGCAGTGTGTCGGTTCGAGTCCTGGTCGTGACACTTGTGTCCTTACGCAAGACTCTTAACCATTATTGCTGCGTCCTTCGGATGGGACGTAAAGCCGTTGGTCCCGTGTGTTGTGTAATGCTTGTAAAAGAACCAAGTGCACTTATCGAAAAGAGAAGGGGTTCGCCCAGATGTTCCTGGTTTGATTGGCTGCATATTGTGCTACAGCACCCTGTAAACCATTACATGGTGCTAGGTAAGGGAATCGTTCCCATACTTCAAGTGTAGCTCCACAATACCTTGCAGGAAAATACTGAATGTTCAAGCACCTTGAGCGTCACTGAGTGACGAATATGAGCGCTATATAAGAAGCCACTACTATTATTATTATTATTATTATTATAAAAGACAAGGTCCAATGTCATGGCACTGCTCACCATGAATTCTGCACAGATTATAAATGGGCTTCACTTGGCACCATCAGCGCTATCCAACTTGGCCTGGATGTTTTGTTACAAATAAATTGTTATCTCAAGCCAGCCACCACACCCTGAAGTCTAGTCTTGGTTCCAAGACCATGGTGTGTTTTTTCCTCACTGCAAAAAATAATTTACACGCCCGCCCTCAACGCGAACGCGATCCTACAACGTACTGTTTCTCTAATGGGAATCAATTCATTTGGACTTGAATTTGACTGCATTCGACTTGAATTTGATGGTAGCATCTCTATGTGTATAGATTCTTTTGGACTTCTATTCGATTCTTGTTGACTTCCACGAGGGTCTTGGCTATTTTGTTACGCAGTGAGTAACTTTTTCTATATTTTTTTTAGTTTCTCCCTTGGATTTTCGAGGGATCCAATAAGCGATGGAATTTGAACCTGGTCATGAGTTATTCATCGCACATTGAATTAGCCAGCCTGAGCCGGCTGGGCATACTGTCTAGGTATAATGTACACTGTACTTTGTTTTACTACAGTACAGTCATCACAAATAGCTCTATTGTCGTGTAAATTGCGCCCTCTGTTGATGGAATACTTTTTTAAAGTGCAGGTGAAACAAACGCAGAATAGTAACATCTTTGAACCGAGACTACCTAAAGCCAAGGGCTTTTTCCAAACCTCAGCTTATGCTCCGTCTCTACCAATCCTAATACACGGGTCCTACAGCTTTATGTCCCATTCGAAGGACAAAGCAATAACGGTAAATTATCTTAGTCAAGCGCCAAGACTGGGACTCGAACCTACACTCTGCTGATCAAAAACACCAGAGCTTGAGTTCGGTGCTCTTAACCGCTCAGCCACGACACGCCAAGCTGTCCATAAGCCAAGCAGTAAATATGTCTGCCCTACGAATTGAAAAAACCCAAAACCTAAGCAGCCAATTTGAACTAAATACTCATAATGAACTTAGCTACTCGATCATTTACAAATTTAAACATGCATTCAAAAAGAATTTTCTAAATTCCCTTTAATTGATCTTCATGTATTTCTTAAACTCAGATTTGAATATTTGGCCAAAGCACGCTGAATTGAAACGTGGTCCTCGGAATGTTTTCTACTTGGTGTGAATTTTTGGTTTTAAAAGCCCTACTGTGCAATCTGGAGCATTCTAAATGGCTTTCCTTTGATGATTTTTGTGAATTTGATTTGAAATAAAACAAAAATCCCCAAAAATTATTATCATTAGTATTATTTATTTATTTTTTCATATCAGCCGCAATTTGGCCCAAAACGCTAGCTTGTGCATGAGGGAAAACCTTACAGATAAAATCCTTATATTTTCATGGGCATCTGCAGCCGGGTATCTGAATTTCTTACAAATGTGTCTGGAAGATGCCTGGATCATCATTGCTGGCCCCAAACCCCCCCCCCCCCCCCCGAGATGAATGAGGGAAATGTACCACAACGCCATCGTGAAGCTAGCCTTGAAAAAGTTGGCGTAACCCCCATGCACATACATGCATGACACCCGTTCTACTACTGTAGCCTGTAGGTCATCCACACCCGCATACGGAGGCCGTTAGGCTGAATGCCTTGTTGGGTCTGTAACTTCCGGGTTTAATGTGTTTCTTTATATTATTTTTGTCCAGTTTTGGACGAAAAATTTTGTTTGGGGGGCTCACAGATATGCTGGTATGCAGATCATGAATATTTAAATCTTTCGTTTGACTATCAACTGCAGAAAACACAGAATGGGAAGCAAATGAATGATTCAATTTCGACGTCCAACAGTCCAATCACGACCTTCCCTTACTATGACCTTTGTACCTTATGCTTGCTGTGCGTGTAATGTGAGTACCGACAAAATCAGCTATTCGACAGTGCAGTTCATGAGTTACACAGCCACAGCTGGATTTATTTAGTAAACATGGCTTCCGCCATTGGCCAATGGGGTCTTGTCTTCCACGGTCATTATAGTAATAATCCTCACTGGCTGAACACAGAATCATCAAGGCCATGGTTTAGAGTACACATCAAAGCTCTAGTTTAGGGGGAAATCTACAAGACTGCAGGGCTTGTAGCTCAATTCTTTTACTGGACCTGAATTTATTCTACAAGACCAGAATTGAAATGAGAAAAGACTACACACTGTTTTTATTTGAACAAGAACTAAGAAAAAGTTATCTCATGTGTCTAATTGGTAAATATACTTTGATACTAAAACATTTTGGACAGAATTGAAAGATATTTATCAGAATCAAATGAACATCTTTTCTTTCTTTTTTAATCAAAGTAATTACACAGTGAGGAATTATTATTAAACTGAAAAACACAAGTCTGCTGGACTTGTCCAGCCGTGAGGTTACTGGCCCTGAAAGTAAAATCACCGGCCTCGGGCCAGCGGTCCAGTGTAAATTTTGAGCCTTGCACATATACAGCTCACACCATGTACGAACACCCATAATGTACATGTACAGTGCAGTATGGATTGTATAGTTCACGTACATTTCGGCGGGTAACGCGGCGCAAAGAAAAAGAAAAAAACAAACAAACAAAAAACAAATAACTAAATGACAAAAATCTCTGGCGCCTTGCTCAAGGCTATCGTGTAGCTGGGCGTGGCTTCATGATGCTATTTACCACAGCATGCTGCACTTATTGCACCATGTAAAGGAAGGTACTTCCATGGGGTGCAAGCCCAGAATGCCGTGGCAAGCAGCGCCGCAAAGTCGGCAAGGATGAAATGAAAGGAAAGCCGGCCCTGACAACGGCTTGTCATACCTTAGGGGTGTCCTCGTCATCGTCTTGCACCTCCTGCTCATCCTGCTCCTTCGTCACCTGCTGCAAGGTGGATGAGATTGACGACAGAAGCGTTTGGAAATTTGTCTTCCGCTGCTCTTCAGTCTCGAAGAACATCCAGTTGATCTTAGCTAAGATCAATTTCCTGAAATAATTGTGATATCGTTTTTTTCTATTACTAACTCATATATTGAATAATTGTTTAATTTGGGGTTGAACAAAGAAAAATTGACTAGAGTGGGATTTGAACTAACGACCTCCGGTTTGCATGCCAGCACTCTACCAACTGAGCTATCTAGCCCTATGTTGGCAGTCTAAATATTTTGTCAATATCTTTATTCGGGGGTGCCAGTCAGAAGCCATACAACCGGAGGTCGTTAGTTCAAATGTACTCAGTCAGTTTCCCTTATGGTTTATAACTTGACATTTGAATTTAAAAAATTGAATCCCATTAAGGTGATCCCCTGGCTGCGGCTCCCCAGGTTGTATTGTAAACTTGGGTGTGGTCCCTGGCTACACGGCAGCTAATGGTTGTATGGCTTCTGACTGGCACCCTCAGTCATGAACAAATCATGAATTATTTTTTACTGCAATTTGATTGCGCCTGTGAACATGTTTTATTTGCATCAACGATAAAGATTTTTTTTTCTTCTTCTTTTCCCACTATCCCAGAATTTAAAATGTGTCACTGATTCAGTGGTCTAGCGGTAGGACATCTTTCGGACGAGTTGGTCTAAAAAAAAGCGTTTGTAACCGTTTATTATAAAATGCATATGGTTAGAAAGATGTTATAAAAGTAGAATACAATGATCCACACAAATATGCCTCGAAATTGCGTGGTTTTCCTTTTACTTTGCGAACTAACACGGTCGGCCATTTTGTGGAGTCAAACATTTGACTCCTCAAAATGGCCGACCGTGTTTGTTCACGATGTAAAAGGCTTGTTCAGAAAAAAAATTGATGGGTAATTTGTGCTGGTGGAATTGGTGGATCAAAGATGCTAGGTCCATTTGTTTGGCTGATTTGACCCAAAAATTTAGGTTAAAATTTCAAATAGCTTTTTTGTTAGGATTCCAGAAAGTTACAAGTTTTTATTTAAAGTATTGCAAGAAAAAGTCTGCCAATGATCAGTGGTAGTTAAAAACTAGATTAAAAGTGTTTTTTAGAAGCAAAATACACTTATTATCCAGATCCCGACATTAAGTCACGTCCATCAGCCATGCCTAAACAATTTTGCATGTTTGCATTTTGTGCATTGTCCATGGCATATACACATTTTTTTAAACAAAATCATCTGTAAATTCTACAACAAAAAAATTGTTGACGAAAATCGGGCCATACAACTTTATAGACCATAGGGCCTACAAAATGGAGAGTGTTAGTTCTTTAATTCATAAAGAAAGATTCCTTTCTCGTTGCTAAATTATAATTCAAAATTAACGAAAATAATCCAGAGTAAACATTAGAGTTTATGTAAAAGGGATTGTATACGTTCGGTAATTGGAACCCACTGTTTGTTTCAAACCTATATAGTTGTTGATATATAACACAAAACTAACCTGTGAAAATTTAATTTCAAAAGGTGGTAGCGTTTTTGAGATATTGCCAAAAGACTGGAGTGGTTATGTTCACGCAGGAAAACAAATCTGCAATTGGAATACACAATCTGAGAAACGTTACTGCAGTAACTCTCAGATTCAAATTTTTTGGGACAAAAAGTGATATCTTTTTCCATAACCGCAATACTTCAAAGTGAAAGGTTTCTCAAAATGCATTATACTATCCAAAGCTGCTGTACTTCTTACCAAGTAAGTTTGTATTGCCATTCATTTTCAGAGTCATTACCAAACGTATACAGACCCTTTAGTAATCATATACTATTAAAAATGTTCAACAAACAAATCCCTGCCAGCGAATGATTTCGTCTAGCAATTCATGTTAATAACTGAATGCTAACTTTGAGTAGCAAACAATACCTTTTTGTTTAGCATCTTGCTTTTCAACTAACAAGTCCCTGCCAGGGAATGATTTCGTCCTTCAATTTTGTGTAGCAAAATATTTAGGACTGAACATGTTTTGTGCCACACTGAAGGCTAACTTTTAGTAGAAAATGATACATTTTGTGTAGCATTTTGCCATGAGAAATCTTTGTGGTGCTCATGGTTAAAATTATCATTTGGTTGATGAGTCATCAGGGTGTGGGTTCGAATCCCGGTCATGACACTTGTGTCCTTGAGAAAGACACTTAACTATAATTGCTTCTCATCACCCAGGGGTAAATGGGTACCTGTGAGGGCAGAGATACTTCTTGTGATTGATTTAGCTTCGTGCGCTACATACTTGGCATCACAGGCTGTATACTCCCCAGGGAGCTGAGATGGTTTACGGAAGGAAATATATGGCCCAGTGACCAGGGGTAATAATGTTTGAAGCGCAATGATCAGTCTTTTGAATTGCGCTATATAAAAGTCGATATTATTATTATTATTATTATTATCATCAATATTTTCATCATGGTCCCCTCATTAATATGCATACATAGAGAAGGAGAGAGAGCGCTCCAGCTCCACAAAGCTCTGTTTCGTCACTGGGAAGATGGGAGTATCTGATATATAGGCCAGCGATACCTCGTCCTCGCAGCGTCTGTCCTGGGTGGAGCTGGTGCTCATTATTATCACCACAACCTGGAACCAAAGGAAGCAAATAAACCAAAACAAAATTAAAGATCTAATTACACACCCTTCACAATGGCGTCACATTCTATAGCAATATGCGAGTTCTGGCATTCTGGAGTACAATCAGGGTGCAGAAGCAATATGTTTTTCAAAATTCAACTCCTGCTTGTGTGATATTAACAAAAAATATTGTTACCGCACTTATAAATCCTTGTCATTTAATTGGTGGAACACGCGACACGTGTCATACTTTATTTTGCCATGTATACTGTTTCCAGAATTCAAAATCTAAAAGAAGGAGTCCTATATTAATAAATATAGGATGCTTGGGACGCTTCACAGCTACGCTTCGTGCGTACTAATAGATTTTATATTGAGTGCCATATATTGTTTGTGTTATGTGATATTAACACCCGCGTAAGCATGTGTGCCGACAGCCGTATGGCTATAAAAGCTGGGTGCACTTTAGCCAACCGGTCATAAACAGCTCCAGCTATGTCTTTGTCACCATATTAATACATGTACGTTAATGTTGAAATAAATTATGAATCATATGAAAAATATCAAATGACAAGGATCTATGTGTGAGGTATATGAAACTAATAGGATGCATTTTATTCAGAATACAATTTAGCAGAATATATTAACTCATTGGCCTCGCGAAATGGAACAGTCCAGATTTCACCTTGTGACTACTGTATAGTGCGATATTTTACTCACAGGCCTATGCATCCAATACTTGTATTACATCATTGGTTTTCTGAAAAGTGAATTCATTTCATCATCCAATGAACTCATCTTCCAAAATTAAAACATCTAAACAGACTGTGCAAGTCTTGCATGTATCGAAAACGAGAAAATGAGCACTGTCATTTTTTTTCATAAAATCCATTTTTTTCTTTCTTTTTCTGAACAAAAATCTTGAAAATAACAAAAACCCAAAGTAATTTGTTATAAATACAATTTAAATTTGTATATAATACAACAATTTTTTTTAAAATAACATTGAAACAAAATTAAATCTTGAGACAAGGATGCTTTTAATTACAATCATGCAAAATTTGTGGGACCATTACATAGGTTTAATGATAAAATGAACGTCAGTTGGGCAAAATTCATTTGTCTTATTCTCAGATTTTCTTTGTTGATTTGTTAAATTTACTTTTATAAATTTCATGGCGAAATTTTACTTTCCCAACAATGTGATATAATTTGCATAGCCATAAACTACGTTAAACTTAAGTATTTGAAAAAAGAGAATCGCGCACACATTTTGTGTGTAAATACATTTGAACTGTTCGTTCAAACAAAAATTTGAAATTAAAAGAGAAACTAAAAATTAACAGCCCAAAGCAAATGTAAACAATATTATTTGCTTGTTTGTACATCTGTTGTGCAATAAAGTAACTTTAAATAAACACTATAAAATCATGTATAAGATCTAAATTAAGGTTTGAAATTATTATAATAATTTTGTAATAATTTTTTTGCTGGCAGTTATTTATTTTTTCCCTGGGATAGGTTGCAGAATGTGTGTTTGCTAAACTACTCGCCCAATATTGGTTTGTAGTATGATAAGAAAGAAGTATTAAACATACAGACTGTATAGTGTTCAAACTACATTATTGGTTATTGTGTGATGAATTGTGGCCAAGTCGTCTGTCGCACCAGATTCAGCTTCTGGTGTTTTAACGCTACATACGAAGTGTGGACCACATAATGTAGGGACTTGAAACACTATGTGGACTTACACACGTCCACACAGTGTTTTTTTACAGTGTTGAAGAATAGGATTTTCCTTAAGTGTACAGAACAAAGGAAACTCCACAGAGTGACTGCAACACAGAGCTGTGTGTTCTTATCATCAGGTAGGGGCAGGAGTGTGTGTCATGGCCGAGCAGTCTTGCGCACCAGACTCAAGTTTTTGTCAGAGTGTGGGTTCGAGTCCTGGTCATGACACACTGAGCAACACTTAACCGTTAATGCTTCGTCCTTCAGATGGGACATAAAGCCGTAGGTCATGTGTGTTGTGTAATGCATGTAAAATAACCCAAGATACACTTATCGCTAAGAGAAGAGGTTTATAATCACAGGGCTCGAAATATACACTGGCCCACCACAGGCCCGAGGCCAGTGGTTTTTGTGTCGGGCCAGTAAATTTATGACCGGACAAGTCCGGTTGTCTTGTGTTTTTCAATTCTTATTTTATTTTGGGGGGTTTTGATTTCCAAGTGTTGACTTTGAGTCTGATAAATATCTTTCAATTCTGTTGAGTATCAAAGTCTGCATACCAATAAGAAAACTTTGATAAATCTTCTCTTCTCAAAAAAACAAAAAGTTTATAGGCCGATGTTAAAACTGTTGTCATTTTGATTTTGGTCTTTTCAAGTCTTTTCTCATTTTGAGTCTGGTCTCGTGAAAATAATTCTGGTCCAGTAAAAATTATGAGCAACAAGTCTGCTTTCTTGTGGATTTTTCCCCCAAATTCGAGCCTTGTAATCAGCCTTTCCCATTAAATATGCTAATTACACTAGTGGTTGGCAAGTGCCATAGAGTTGTGCACTAGGCAGTTAAACACAGTGCGTCACGCCATCATCAGTCCCATACAAAAAGACGTGATGTTCCCTCATTTTGCCAACCCCTTGTGTTAGTGCGCTCGCGAAATGTGCACTTAACATATTTTATGGAAAAGGTCTATTGACCAAGTGTTTTCTGGCATGGTTGTCAGCATTTTGTGTCACAGCACCTTGTAAAACCATACAAGGTGAGCACTACATAACAATATGGGTCTCATATTCGTAACTCTGCATATCTGTCGCAAAAACAATGAGCAAAAATCAGCACCACACTGCTAAAAATGGTATTCTTGAAATAAGAAAAAATCTTTTTATAGGAAACATTTTCTTGTGCCACTCCCAAAAATCTTACTAGAAAATCTTTGGATTAATATTTGTTTCTTATTTCAAGAACACCGTTTTCAGCAGTGCATAAGTGCCTATCTGTGGCGGATACCGGTGCTTTAAGTGTTCATCATTATCATTATTAATACTATTGTAGAAAAATATAAACAAAGTTGAAAGAGCCGGTTCTTTGGGCCTTGTTAAGGGCAGTTAAATGGCAACAGGCAAAAGCAAGGGGCATTCATAAATTACGTGTTTAGAGGCAGTTCTAGCACCAAGATTTTGACATTGGAATGAGCAACACCTGGGCCCAATTTCATAGAGCTTTTAAGCACAACCATTTGCTTAGCATGAAATTTCTTCCTTGATAAAAACAGGATTACCAACCAAATTTCCACGTGATTTTCAGGATTTATAAGCAAACAACAGCTAAATACCAGTAACAAGCAATATGCAACACATGGAAATTTGGTTGGTAATCCTGTTTTTATCAAGGAAGAAATTTCATGCTAAGCAAATTGTTGTGCTTAGCAGCTCTATGAAATTGGGCCCAGGTTCAGACAGGCGCTCTAGAGTCGCGTTGAACCAAATTATTGCATTAAGTACATGAAAAGTTTGACGTCTGAAACAGTTAGGAGCTACTGGACGCGCTGAAAGTCAAAAAACGACTGTTGCAGTCATTCGGAACAACTCTGGAGCGTCTTGGTTTTAGACGTCGATCTTGACATGAGCCAAACCTAATGTAAATGTTATGTTAGGTTCGCCTGTCTGAAACCAACATTTATTTAGAGTCGCTCCTAATCTATTTGGGTCAGCGCAAATCTGGAGTGCCAGTCTGAATCAGGTTTTACTTCACTGCTCATCAGTAGTGAAAAAATGATGACCAAAGGTCAAAGTTCAGTGAACTCAACTGACTTACCTTAGAATCGATCAAACCCTTTCCATGCGTCGTCTCCCCATTCCATACAGACAGACCATTTGATTTCATTAATTCTGAATTGAAAGAAAATTGATTTGCAATGAGAATAGTTTAATTCAAGTGAAAAACTTTCTCAACAAATGCAGACCTGAAACAATGTGCTTCACGGAGACAATGGAGGCAATTGCCTCCATTGCCCCTGGTCATTGCCTTGGTGCCCCTTGAAATGTTCCAATAAAAATTGATAAGTTCCTCATCTAGAGTGCCCTTTACCAGGAGAAATGCCTTGGTGTCCTTGCCCGTTCAAAAACAAAGCATCTGGGCCCAATTTCATAGAGCTGCTTTTAAAGCTGAACAATTTTCTGCTTCGCAAAAATGAGCAGGATACCAGTCACAAAATGTACACGTGACATTGTAGTTTGGCTGGTACCCTTAGTCTGGTAAGCATGATTTTGTTGTGCTTAGCTACTTGTTGTGCTTAAGCAACTCTATGAAATTGGGCCCAGGCCTGCAAATGGGTCGTTTAACAATTCAGCACTTTAAAGATATCCTTATTCTCCTTAAATCAGACGCCAAAAGCACAATGCTTCAAAATGGCTGATAGTGTCTAAGCCACGGAAAGGCAGAGAACGCTGAGCTTGACTGCACTGTTATTGGCAAGGCGTATCGATACCATGTGTAATGCGTGTATGGCAAAATTATACCATGTGACATGTGTGTATGACAAAATGGCCATGTGCACAGTTGAGCATTCTAGTGGTTGATTTAAATGATGTACATATACATGTAGTATTTGTATGGCAAACTTGTTCATACAAGCGTGCCATGTGATATCATTTTGCCACACACACATGTATAAAAACACAGCGTAATAAAATGAGAGCATCCGTAAAGTGGTTTCACAACTGAGTGGCATGGATCAAACCTACTCAGCAATCTCCAGTGTAAGTGCCCTCTATTAAATATGGGTAATCTCTTGTTTTCTTTTTTGAAATTGCAAATAAAAATTCAAGAATCAATCATTTTCACAGGTTAGTTTTATGGTATCTACAACTATATATAGGATTGAAACAAACAGTGGGTTCCAATTACCAAAAGTATACAACCCCTTTAAAATGCCATATAACCAGGGTTCACACCAAAGTTTATGATACACTGTGTTAAAAATCCACTGATTTAATCGACCCTGCTGATCTAAAAATTGGGCCGATTTAACAGGCCTGTGACACTGCTAGAGTTGAGTTCAAAGACAGCAACAGACAGTTTCATTTTTCCACACACTGCATCTCTTTGGAACTCCTTGCCTGGTGGTGCATGTTTCCCTCCAATCCTACATCCTACAATCTAGAATGTTTTAAGAGGAATATCATTTCCTACATTCAGCTCCACTGAATCACTTTCATCTTAAATGTTTTCTTCTTGAAGCCCCTTACCAAGAGTGGCTTTGTTGAGGGTGAACTTGCATTAACAAAATTATAATAATAATAGATCTAAATAAAAACAAATAATAATACATACTTCCAAAAACCTCCATGAATTCGTTATCATCCTGATGATAGATAAAGTACACGTCACTGGAGTACTTCATGATGCTGTCAACAGTGTGCTGTCACTTGTTTGCCAGGACTACAAAAGCTGCTGCAAAAATAAAGGGGGAAAAAAGGCTATTATTACAAACTCAGGTTTTTCCCTTATAACTTTTTCAGTGACTAGCCAGTGGGACCAGTTAGCTTGTCATTTCACTGGACTGCTAGCTTTGTCACTAATCCTTAAAGGGTCTGTATAGGTTTGGTAATGACTCTGAAAATTAATAGCAATGAAAACTTACTCGATAAGAAGTACAGCAGTTTTGGATAGTATAATGCATTTTGAGAAACTTTTCACTTCAAAGTACTGCGGTTATGGAAAAAGATATCAGTTTTTATCCCAACAAATTTGAATCTGAGAAGCGTTACTGCAGTAATGTCCAATTGCAGATTATTCTTCCTGCATGGACATAACCGCTCCAGATTTTCGGCAATATCTCAAAAACGCTACCACCTTTTGAAATGAAATTTTCACAGGTTAGTTTTACGGTATATCTACAACTATGTTGGATTGAAACAAAGAGTGGGTTCCAATTACCAAACGTATACAATCCCTTTAGGGTTTCCTTTCAACAGTGTAATAGGTGTCGGACTTGTGATTTGAAGCAATGACCAAGTTCACACAATGACCATTTGTGAACGAGTGGCCAATTTTAACTGTTTAGTACCAAGTAATATTGGCCTCTAGACCTTGTGCGAACTTGGTCAATGAAACAATCAGAGGGTGGGAAGCAAGAACTAGCAAGCTGGCCGTAGTTGGACAGAATTTTGACTGGAGTTTGAATAGGCATTGGGCCAGCAGACCACTGTTGACTCTTTCATGTGCCGACCAGTTGCTAGCGACCAGTTTAAATCCCTTCAGAAAAACAGTTTTAAAACAAAAAATAAAGATCGCACAACCACACAGTTTTCAGAATGGGAAAGAGGAGTCTTGAGGGTGCTATTGTGACAGGTCTGGGTTTTTGGGGGGGTCGTCATTTGCAAAAAACTAATAAACAACTAATGTGTCCAGTCCATGATCAATTTATCACTAAAATAAATGGTGCATGAAAGGGTTAAGATAGTACACTGATAGTGCTATGGGTTAAGGGTTAGGGTTAAAAGGATATTCTGGAGATTTTCCGTGTGAAAAACTACTGCAAAAGAATATCCGAAAATGCTTATGTCGGCAAAATATTGGCCACTGCCGTTGCCCTGGCCACAAGCCCATGCACCGTGACAGTTGATTTCCAAGAAAATTTGTAACGCTTCTCAGATTCAAATTTTTGGGGATAAAAAGTAATATCTTTTTCCATAACCGCAGTACTTCAAAGTGAAAAGTTTCTCAAAATGCATTATACTATCCAAAGCTGCTGTACTTCTTACAACCTCCATGTTCTTACCAAGTAAGTTTTTAATTGCCATTAATTTTCAGAGTCATTACAAACGTTACAGACCCTTTAACATGAGTTTGAGTTAACTTTTATAGTGCTTGATGCTTGATGCTTGATGAATAACCACCTAGAAAGCTAACTGCTTGTCCAAGGTGTGGTATAGGAGTGCTCGTGTTGTGTGGTCGTGAAAGTGCAGTATCTTACAAAGTGCGAGTAAAAACATCCTCATAATCTTAAAGCTGTTGATGGGTGGTGGTGGGACGCATGTCTCTCACCGCCGGAAGGGCCACTGCCTGAAAAACCTTGACTGATGATGCTGTCACTGCTTCCAACGGGTGCCTGTTCCAGGTTGGAATGGTGCGGATGAAGAAGGAAAATTTGAATGAGTCTCGTGATGCCTGGATTGGTAGATAATGAAGTTGGTGTCGAGTTCTGCCTACCGCTGGGTGGAGTTGAATAGAAGGCGGAAAACTAATATTGACGATGTTATGGTGAATCTTGTAAAACATGGTGCACTGATGTAGAAGTCTTCTGGTGTTTAATTGGTCCAAATCGAGTTGTGTTAGGAGAGGTGTGATACTGGAAGTGCGGTCGTAGACTCCGCACTGACTGCCTGGCGTTGAACCGATTCCAGTGAGTAGATGTTTTTTGCTGTGTGTGGACTCCATGCGGCTGCTGCATACTCCAGTTGGGGACGAACTAATGCTTGATATGCTTTCAGCTTAACTGCTTTAGAGCAAGGTCCCAGGTTTTCTTCTTATTATCCCTAGAGTAGAGCAGGCCTTTGATCTTATGTTGGCAATATGCTGGTTCAAAGACAGGTCACTGGAGATTGTAACACCAAGGTATTTGTGGTTGGTTGTACGGTGCTTTAAATGATGATGTAGCCCAGACAAATTTCCGTAACCGACTGTCACTTTTTCACTGACTCAATTACCAAAAGCGATGTCTAATTTTTGAGTAAGATATTTAACTTCAAGTAAAAATAAGAATATTTCATAATCATTATCATATTAATGAGTGAAAAAGTGGCAGTCGGATGGATACGGAAATTTTACCAATTATAAATAAAGCCAATTAATCAAGAACATGTAAAATAACTTTTGAATCTGTATTACTCATACTAGTAATAATAACTAATAAATACTTAATTAGACTGTACCTCAGCCTAGCTAGAACTATCCCCTCTAGTCTTAGACCCAGTAACTGGGGCGCTGTACTAGCGCCCCAGCGAAAGCTGCCAAAAATATGGGGAAGTGCAATATTTTCATAAAAAATCAGAGATGTCACACCAAAAATGCCCCAAAATGACGGAAATACCCAACGAATTACCTTCAAAACTGCCAACTGGCCTCTCCATATGTTTCAGATGTAACACCAGGCATGAAATTGTACTCACGGAAATTTGTCCGGCTAAAAAATGATGATTTTTGAGACATTCCCGTTTTCCGTTGATCATGTCCAGCTATATTTTATCTGACTTCTCGCAACGAGAAGTCAGATGCATTGCGAGAAGTCAGATAAATTGTGGGTCTGGCTGTTTTTGAAAACCTGGTTTCAAGGAGTGAGGTCTGGCGCCGGGCGCACGCACGTTGTCGCAATGCATAATGTGCAGGGCTGGCTTCGGCGCCAGACCTCACTCCCCGAAACCAGGTTTTCAAAAACAGCCGGACCCACAATTTATCTGACTTCTCGCAATGCATCTGACTTCTCGTTGCGAGAAGTCAGATAAAATATGGCTGGACATGATCAACGGAAAACGGGAATGTCTCAAAAATCATCATTTTTTAGCCGGACAAATTTCCGTGAGTACAATTTCATGCCTGGTGTTACATCTTAAACATATGGAGAGGCCAGTTGGCAGTTTTGAAGGTAATTCGTTGGGTATTTCCGTCATTTTGGGGCATTTTTGGTGTGACATCTCTGATTTTTTATGAAAATATTGCACTTCCCCATATTTTTGGCAGCTTTCGCTGGGGCGCTAGTACGACCGATAATGTCAAAATTCGAAAAAACAAGTACAGCGCCCCAGTTACTGGGTCTACTCTAGTCTATGGTTCGTTCCGTAAGACTGCCCCCACCGTGACCTAGCACAGTTTTAGCCCACCTTGTTGTTGAGCTGTAATGGCTCTCTTTTTAACATCGGTCTCATAACACTCACCTTGTTGAGCTGTAATGGCTCTCTTTTAACATCGGTCTCATAACACTCACCATTACACTTACAGTGTTATATGAGACTGATGTTAAAAGAGAGCCATTGCATTAGTTACAGGCTAGCTCAACAAGGTGGGCTAGCACAGTTTGGACTCCACCGTGCGTGACGTCCTACACCTTGAACCAGAAAACTGCTCTCCAAAACAATCACGAAAATCATGTGAATATAACAGTACACAGTCACGCTGACTTCTGACTATCTTGACTAGCACTAGCAGTAGCACTACCACAGTAAGAAGTACACATACTTACTGTTAAAATGACATCAAAAGTCACGCCAATGATCGTATTGTCGTATAACCACTGATCAGCCTCCTTTCGATTCCGATCCCACTTGTTTATAACAAGACTGCGCAAACTGGTGTGTTTCCACCACCCGAATGAAGGTGCGTGAAAGGCACGTGCGCAAATACTCATGCATAACTGGCCAGAGGCGCGCAGTTTACAAGTTGCAAAAACTTGTTACAGTCGCAAGTGTGTAAGATCACTAAAAACATAACAGTTTCTAAATGTCATTAACATCGCGCTGGGTATTTGTATTAATTCAATAATTATGGTAAAAATGTTACTTTTTGTTAGCCTAAATAGAAATGAAGAAACGTTTTCGAGTTTGAGTGCACCTGCACTTGTAATGTGAGTCTTAGTCAAGTTTATTCCTTGCAATCCAGGGCAGTTTTCAAGTCTGGTGCCCAAGTCACTTCCTGATGATTTAAACGGGGCATTAAATTGTAACCTTACTGCTTTCCTTGACATATCATTTTCTGACCATGTGAAATACGATAATTGTTGATCTACAATATTGATTGATTGATGGAGATAAATGATTACGATCTACCCCAGAAACCCGCAATTTGTTCCAATATTGATTGATGGAGATAAATAAATGAATACAATTTATCAACTAATAATCCAAAACAGTACACTGCAAAGCAGACAAACATGATGGCAAAGCATCCACAGCATAGCACAGGCATGACAGGTAACGTTTATTCAAGACAATATTATCACAATAGTCATACTCATAGACCCGGAAACCAGTCATCTCGCCCCCAACAAAGTCGCCCACTACAAAGTCGCCCCCCAGCAAAGTCGCCCACAACAAAGTCGCCCCCTCACTTACAAAGTCGCCCCCTGTCAAAGTCGCCCCTCACAGAGTCGCCCCCTGACAGAGTCCCCCCCCCAACAAAGTCGCCCCCCCAACAAAGTCGCCCCCCCCCCCCCCGACACAGTCGCCCCCTAACAAAGTCGCCCAGTGTATGGTTGAGCGACGTAAAGCCATATCATACCTATATTTTGAAACAATTTATTAGCACTGGGGGAAGACGGACGAAGGCGGCGATTTTGAGAAATGCTACGGGATTTTGAGCGTGCACGACGGGTTTGAGCGTGTTTAATTTTTGTGTTGTAGCAGCTTCTTTTAAATAGTAGAACAATAATATTAGAAAATATATTTTGTCGGGTTGACTGGGGTGGCTGGCGAACATAAAGAGCACAAGAAGAACCGGTTGACAAATGTGTCAGAAGAATTTTTGCTGATTCTATCGTTTTCAATCGTGGTTTATGCTAACGTTGTGCTAACGTTGTGCTAACGTTGCATTGCCATGTTACGTATTTATATTTGATTGTTGTTTTCTCCCATATAATAATAATAATAATAATAATAATAATAAAAGGCATTTATACTGCGCTTTTCCAAAACATGATCAAAGCGCATAACAAAGAAAAGGATAAATTAAAACAAGCAAATCATAAATCTACTATTTAGGAAAGAGATAAATGCATTTGTATTTTACGTTTTTTTTAATAAAAATTAATATTTGTATTCTTTTCTGTAAAAAGTGTCTGAATTCAGCCTCTGGCTGCGATGACGTTTTTAGCAATAAATGGGCAATTCCATGGAAAGGTGGACATTACATGAAAATTTAAACTTCAAGAAATGAAAGTTTAGGCACTACAATTTATTTATGTATGAGTTCTAGTTTTGCATTGTGAATTTTTTTTTTTAAAGCTTTAAGATTTTTCAAAATGCTTTAAGATTTTTCAAAATATGACCAAAATTGTTTAAAGGACAGTTTGTGCAAAAAATCCATGAAAAAATGGTAATTAGAAATGATATGATATTTCAAAGTAAATAATGGAACAAAACCAAGCTAAATGATTAATTATATTGTTATAATAAGTCATGTTTCTTCCCTGGCCCAGAAAGAAAGTTGATATTTCATCGCTGCTTAATTCTACGCTTGGGAATATTATGCATTAGAGACATTGTAACGCGAGTTACCGAAACACCTACTTTTTTCTCTAATAATTTTTCTGAACTAAATATAATGGTGAGATTCATTATTTTCTAATTAAACCCAATACTTTAACTTCCTATGATGCCATTTTCTGCTAATTCATCCCTATATTTAAAAAATAAGCATCTAAAGGCTGTAACACGAGTTACCATGTAACGCGAGTTACCGTAGGTAACGCGAGTTACCACCAATTTGATGCAGTTTTTCAATACAAATTCCATTTACTTTGGAAGTGTAGTGTACAGCTGGTCGGAATATCCAATGGAATCATACTGGATGCATCCAACATTTTGTTCACAACATAAATGTACATAAGTTGTACGTGCACCATACTTATACTGTATGTACGGACATGCCAGTGTGTAGCTGGATGAGTTAGTTAGTAGTTACATAAGTGGGTAATCCTACTTGTTATCAATTTGTTTTATGTAGTACATGTTGCAAACTTGACATGAACTTTAGATATGCATGTAATGAGGCTTTGTTTTTTCGCAGACAAGCTGTAACGCGAGTTACCGTAACGCGAGTTACCGACATGAGAGGTCCTTTCTGTTTTTTATCAATAGTTTTGTTATTATTTGAATGTAATCATGCATCATACATGCCTATGTCATAGAAACACAGAAAAGTTTCCATTAGGGTTGCCCAATTTGAGGAGAATTTGAAAACATAGCTGATGTGTTTTTATGCTATGTCCTTTTTATGTTACATGAGTTACCGAAAATAAAGGTGTTGCCAAAAGAAGACAAAAGGTGTTTTTAATTTTTTTTTTTTTTTTTTTTGGGGGGGGGGGTTGTTAATCATAACTCTTATAATGTTCCTCAGAGAAATTCTATTTATCTGACCTCAAAATAAAAGAATAGTAGCCCAAACATTCATGGAACTACCCATTAAATGTAACGCGAGTTACCGTGGAATTGCCCAATTTCAATTTCAATTTATAGCAATAACATGTTGTCATGCCTTCTTGGCAATCATCAGTTGCATGTGGATTATTCCAAAAAAATCGGTAGGTCTAATGTCTTGTGAAAGACATATTTATCACGCTTTGGTTCAATGTGGTTTGTTGTATTGCATCTAACATTCTTCGGTGGAAGATAAATATGAGTTTCTATAAAAAAAGGGATTTTTGGTAGGGTCTAACGGAAGTTTGAGCAGAATAGTTTAAAACACTTACAAAAAACAATTTTCCAATTGTGGAAGATTTAGTTTTGAAAAGTGTGGTAAACCTGAAAGGGACTGGTTCGTTAAAAGGTGCATGACGAGTTTGAGCATGTATAATTTTGCTGAAATTATCTTCATAAAAAAAAATGTCAAAAATATACGTGTTTTTGTTGCCTAAAAATCGCGGGGGTTACGGCTGGTGGAAAAAATATAAAATTACATAGGTCCGATATTAGTCCAGAGAGATACTGGTAATTTACAGTGTAAAAAGCACTATGAATATTAAGTCGATCACTGATGTTTTTTGATTTCTTGATTCAAAAAGTAGGCCTACAGACAAAATCACCAAACATTATAAACAGACAAATTGATTAAAAATATCAAGACAAGCATTCGCCAAGGAATCTCCAATGGTTGAATCTAAACTGTTAACAAAGGGCGCCCTCACTTAGTCTTCTTGGGCGACTTTGTTGGGGGGCGACTGTGTCAGGGGGCGACTTTGTTGGGGGCGACTCTGTCAGGGGGCGACTTTGACAGGGGGCGACTTTGTAAGTGAGGGGGCGACTTTGTCGTGGGCGACTTTGCTGGGGGGCGACTATGTAGTGGGCAACTTTGCTGGGGGGCGAGGTGACTGGTATTCATAGACCCAGTTACAGTAACACGCTGTGTAGGCCTATTCCTTTTTCGAAATTATGACATTATCGGTCGACCACAGATGTCAAAATTTTGAAAAAGCAAGTACAGCGCCCCAGATACTGGGTCTAACAGCTATCATATTCATCAAGTTGAACTTTGAAGTAGAGTGTACTGTGTAATGTTTGTAAGTGTGAATGTTACTAATGTTAGTTTGTCTTTTTGTAATATATTTTTTTCAATTTTATTTCTAGTTCTAAATAAAAACTAACAATTTTTCTATTATATAACTTTTATAGGTCTATGATAATTGAAATTGCAAGGTAGTCTCGATCGAGTCGTTGCTTTTTGTTGTGTTGTGTGTAGTGTAGCCCTGGGCCCAATTTCCAAAGAGCTTCTTTAATTAAGCAGAAAATATTGCTGAAGTGCTAACTATCTAAGCAAATGGACTCGGACTCGACCCAAGTTAGTTGAGACTAGGAGTAGGACTCTTCCTTGAACAAAGTGAGTCAAGACTTGGACTCAGACTTGACCTAAAGACTTGGACTCAGACTCGACCCAAGTGAGTTGGGTGAAACTGTATCATGAATTCTTTTTCACATTGTACATTGTATTCCATGTTGGTGGTTTTTGCAAATTCCTTTTTAAAAAGAACCCATCGTGGATATGGGGCACTGTTTGTCAATAAATTGTTTTAAAGCACATTTTGGACATGTTTTTGCCACATGGTTTATAACAATTAGAGGTAAACCATAGAAAGTATTGTCAACATTATTGTTATGGTTTACATAGGAAGGTAATGTTTTGTGCTTTTTAAGTTGTTTGGAAATTGAATCATCATAAAAAAAATGTATATGGTTTATAAACCATGAAAATTGAATCATCATAAAACAAGGTTTATAAACCATGAAAGTTGACAACTTGAAGCATCATGAAACATGGTTTATAGGCCTAAACCATGAAAGTTGAAGCATCATAAAACATGGTTTATAAACCATGAAAAACTGTGTGTTCACAAATTATGATTTATAGGCCTAAACAATGAAAATTGAAGCATCATAAAATATGGAAACATAAGCCTAAACTTTGAAAACTGAAGCATCATAAACCTGATTTATAAACCATGAAAAACTGTGTGTTTACAAAACATGGTTTATAAACCATGAAAAACTGTGTGTTTACAAAACATGGTTTATAAACCATGAAAAACTGAACACAGGTTTCATTCAACCTCCTTTCTATTCTGATCGGTTCTCGTCTAACTGCGTAAGCTGCAATAGTTGCCAATGGAGGTAACCAATCACGAACGAAGGCGCCAGGGGGAGCTATGTGTGTGTCAGTTCCTGTCCGTCGTCTGAGTTGCTCGGGTAGCAATCGATCGGTCATAATCATTATGATTGTGGCTGTTTATAATGTTGACTGACTGTTATTTTCGTTCGGCCTGAGAATTTGTTGCAGCACTTAGCTGCTCTTCACAAGATTGCTCGGCCATTTTGTTATTTCACATATGAACGCAAACATAAACACGGGGAGTGACAGACACAATAAATCATCAGTGACCGGCAGAGCCAACGACCAGAAGAATCATGTTTTATGATGCTTCAATTTTCATGGTTTATAAACCATGATTTATAAACAATGTTTTATGATGCTTAAGTTTTTATAGTTTATAAACCATGATTTATATCATTTTTTATGGTGTTTCAATTTTCAAACAAACAAACAAGCATCCTGTTTTTAACAGGTTTCCTCATGCTTGCGAGCTGCAGTGATTTAAAATTAACATCGCTGTATCGGGTATCCTTGGTTTCATTACCAGAAATGAATATATTTATTTATTTTCCATTAAATCATTACACTTATGTACATGTAAGGTAGCTTAAATCAATCAAAATATTTAGTAAATTGTGGTTGATTTATAATTTACGGAGTGCAGTTCAGAATCCATCAAAATATTTCAAAACCATTGGGATGCAATTGATGAGGATTTGCGGGGAGAAAGTAGACCATAAAATTATGGAATTTTTTTGGTTATTTATGTATAACACTTACCATTTGTCGGCAGTTATTGTAATCTTTGCTGAACCAAACACAAAATTTCCTCAACTCACAAACACATACATAAAAACTATTGCAAAATAATGAAAATGTCGAGAAATGTTGCAAGGAATCCAACCAGTGCGAACGTTGGGGCTAAATGCCGTCCGAGGATCAAAATCCAATCCTGAATTTGATGACAAATGTGAAACCACATCATGGAAAATAACCAGAGTAAACAGAAAGCATTTTAATTGGTTGCATGCATTTTAGTGTAAGAGTCTGAATCAGAACTTGTTATTTTCCGTTGGCCATTTAGCTTTTTCCCGACTTGAACAAAAGGATTCCACATCCTGTGTTTCGTGAGTAATACATGTATCCCAAGTGAAAGAGCATTTTGTCGCGTTAGTGCAACAAGGTCGTAACTCCAGTTTTGGTTGTTTTGCAGAAAACCACTTTTTAAGGACTGTGGTAGTTTTTAAATAAACAATCACTGGTTGTGAAAAGTCCACTTGTACAAAAGAATTATGAAGAAATTTATAATAAAAACATTAAAAGTTATATCTTCACATATTTACCTCTGAGTTTTATGCCTTAATTACCATGATAATTGTTGATACGACCTAGTTGCACAAACAAAACACATGGTTTTACTTTTAGAATGGTCAAAAGAAGATACGACTTTGTTGCATAAACTTGCATCGTGTGCAATCAATGGGGAGTATTGCCGACAACCCCCTCGTGATTTAAATGCTAGGGTTAGAGTTAGGGTTAGGGTTAGAGTTAGGGTTAGAGTTAGGGTTAGGGTTAGAGTTAGCGTTAGAGTTAGGGTTAGAGTTAGGGTTAGGATTAGGAAAATACACATGGGGTGTCGGAACATAGGGGTGTAACCGTCATAATTCTCACTGCAACAAGGTCAAGAGTATGAGTGAGATACTGTGTTGCTCGGACCACGTTAACAAATTATGACGTCATACACATGTATGTTAATGACCTGTTACCTTTTAATTGCTTTTTGGAAAAAATTCAAACTCTTACAGTTTATTCAGACAAAAAGTGCCTTTTGTATATATTTTAACTCAATTTCACCAAAAATGTGACATATGAACTTGTTGCATTTATAATGCAACGATTTGTAGGCCTTTCATGCATTTTGCAGCTACTTTTAGTTGTGGGTAAAGATTGGATCGATAAGTGGGACATTTACAGGGCTTTAAATGAACACTGGACAGCAGGCACGAGGCCAGTGATTTTTGGGGCCCTTCAAATGTTCCAGCATAAATTTACAGTACCGTTTAAAAATATAAAGCACTGCATAACATTGGTAGATTGAATATAAAAATGCTTACAAATTTAAACATTTACTTACCTCTAAATATTTTTGCCTCGGTCACGAACACCTTGTTGTAGTGTTTCTTTATTGATAATTTTATTTGCAATTAACAAAGTAGGCCTAGTTTATAATATAAGCCCTATGCCACCACAAATGTACAGTGTGGTTTAACCATGTTAAAATAATTTTAAAGCATGGTATTCAAGCTATACAAAAAATAGGTGCAAAATGTGATCACTGGTATTTAATGTTTATAAATATTTATAAAGTACATTTTTTCAGCATGATGTTTTTATTGCGAACAATTGAACAACGGCTTAACAGCAGTGTATAAGTTCACAGGTCAACTCACAGGGTGCCACTGAGATACAGTCTAATATTAAAATCAAGGCCAAAAATTTCCACACAATTTCCTGTCATTGTACATATTGTATGGTAAACCCAAAATGCATATAAATACGGAGTTTTGGTGACAGAAAGTTTCCATTCCTGAACCTGGACCCAGTTTTCCAGATTTACATGTGACGCTTGGATGAACACAGTTGCTGCGCATGAGTTGTCACACACACCTACTGTTGCTGGACTGTTGTGCTTCTGTTTGGGTTTTCTTTTTTAACACTTACATTGTAAGTTGAGGTCACTGCTGTACTAAAGCGCAAGTCCATGAGTGTTGAGTTTTACCAACTGGAAAACAGGGTAAGGCAAGGCAAATATTATTTTTGTGTGAGACAACGACATAATGCATTCTGAACATCAAAAAAACATGTATGTTCATGGGGGTGAATAATCATGATTTCTACCCTTTATACAAGTACATCTGAAAGTGCAGTATGCACAATAATAGCTAGAAGCATTAGGAAAGTGAATGTGAAAAGTCTATAATTTATCAAATTTGACTCGTATTAAATTGAAATAAAACATATAGGCCTACGATTCAGACAGTAATTATTAAAGGAAGGTACCTTATTGTAATCACTCCAAACATAAAAACTTAGGCCTAGTACTTTGTAAGAAGCACTGCAGCTGTTGATAACATTTTTTAGAAACAAGTCCCCTCAAAGGAATGTGGTTTTAGGGATTCAAAACATTTCAATCTGCATGAAACGTTTCTCAGATTGTGTATTCCAATTACGGATTTTTGTTCCTGTGTGGACATAACCGCTCCAGATTTTCGGTGATAACTAAAAAACATACCCCCTTTTGACATGAAATTTTCATGGGTTAGTTTTATTGTAAATATCTAGATTTATATAAGATTAAAACAATCAAACAGATCCGAAGCAAAAGGTTCATACTTTGCAAACATAGGAATCACATTGGAAACAAGTAAATGCAAAGCACAATAACAATTGTCTGTCACTGGGTACTCATTGGAAAAGTTGAGTCATGAAGCAATGGGCATTGTTTGATTTTGATGGTATGTAAACATGTAACATGAAATTCCTGTCATTCCTGTCAATTTTACAGATTTAGTGCACTGTGCATTGTTTGTGGCTATAGGGGTATAATGCTCGAATATGAAGGTTCTACTTAATTGTACTCCTGAAATGGCATGAACACATGATTACGTTCCAATTTTGTTTGTATTTAATTATGTTTATTTCTCTTAATTTCCCTCGCTTTGTGCGATTTTGTATAAATCCATATAAATCGTTATATTAATTTTGAAACCGTATGCAATAACTAGTTGTTGTTTTCTTTCTAAACGAGCTATTGGATTGCTATGTACACTTTTCCTTATCCTTGTTCAATAATTATCATCGTTATTCTTAAATTGTTATTAATTCACTTATTAACTAAAGGGACCAGGGCCTGTATAAGCCTTGGCTTTTCCTGGTGCCCTCCATTTTCACCATTTGTATCAAATTCTTGTATTGACAGATTGTCTAGTTGTGATCTATGGAACAAAAAAACCAACAACAAACAAACAAACTTGACCATTGATTTCATACTTGTTAGAAAACCCTTTGTTATGTTAGTTTGTGTGATCCAAGTTCAAAGTTGTCTTTTATTGGTTTGCCTCAAACGAGCAGTGATTTGTAACCATTGCGACAGGACCATCAGGCAAATATTCAGAGTACATGTAGTGTGCCCATTGTGTGGTGAATCAGTGGGCGGACCATGCACTTATTGGATTTGTTATGGAGACTATGTCATATGTACATTGTACCAGGTCCTTTCTCTATGATTGTACAGTGTATGTTCCCCAACAGCATGCAAACGATTTAACCACTGGATTGACTGAGTGTTGCATTGTGTTGTGCTGGTACTGTAAAAGGTAGTCTTCATTATCACTTTACGGAGCTACTCAAATCATACAAGAAATAATTTGATTGTGTTTATATTACAGGTCCAGTTACTAGTGTAACAGTGAGCTATGGGATCATCCTCCAGTAAAAAACGTTCCAAAAAGCAGAGACCAAAAAGTGCCCCTCCCGGAACCCTTAAATCTCCGCACATACAAAATCCCAATGAGCTTTCCCCGGAGCAGAATACCAGCTCCCCATCAAAGCAAAGGGCTTCATCAGAAGGGAATATTGAAGTGAACCAGGGATTATTATCAAGGCAGCCAGAGGAAGCAGCTGTAGTAAATGACAGTGGCGGTGGGGAACCAGTGAAGAAGCCACCACAAGACATGAGTACAGAGGCAGATGAGCAGGTCACACGGTCTTTAAGCATGGAGCCTAAAGATATCATGATAAGCTACAGTCATCAGGACAGAGACCAGATGAGGAAAATCAAAGGTAAGTTCAATGTGTATAAAAGACTATTGAGGACATTGTCTGTGTGCAAGGACACCGTACAATAAATTATTATGCCTCTACATGTATACCTAATCAATGGATGGATGGTGTGTACAGTTGTGGATGATTTCATTGCTCTATGTACACAGGTTTTCTTTATAATACAGCCATACTGTATTATAGAGTATACATTGTGTTGGTTTTGTTGCTGGCTATAATTTAAGTGCTGATTGCTGCCAATGTATTGTAGCCTAGTACCTTGTGTTCTGTACACATGCATGCTGTTATTGTCATTGTTGGCTGAAGTAAATTATAATAACTATTTGAATAGAATATTAGGCAGCAACTACACACAAAGACTAATTTCATTTAAAACACCTTTAAAGGGACAGTACATTACATTGGTTTTTTTTGGAAGAGTGAATAATTTGGGCCATCTTCTAGATTTGATAATTTCACAAAGACATCAAATACGTACCATACACTGTACCTGTATGCATACGGTACATGTACACGCACTGTCCTATGGGTAAGTTTTTGTGTCACACGCGTGCGTACATCTGCTACACGCCCAAAGATTTTGCTACTTTGGGCTCCAGAAAGCTAGCACCCGTTTGTGTGTAATGTTTGTTATATTATTCTATTTACCTAAAAACACCCATTTCATTATTCTAATAGCATTTCTTGTGTGGCAGAAATATTTAATTGTGCGACGTTAAAACCAAGTCCACTTATTAAACTTGTCTTGCATAAATTAGATAATCAAAGAGAAAATATAGTTCAATGAGAAATGGGCGTGGCTGACAGTGGAACATCTAGAGTTATTAATAGAACTAGAGGGCGTACAAAACCAAGTGACACGACCCGAAAGGAACCTTTTTTTGGCCAATGATGGTGCTGACCCATCGTAAAGGGCCTACCCATCGTTTTAATTGTCTGCTTTTTAGCCCATTCACTTGTTCAATTGTCATTATTTTGTGTATTTATTTGCTATTGTATAATTACCAGCTATTATTATTGCTTTGTGTACACAATGTTAAATCTTTATTTACTTTGTGTACCCCAGATTTGCTGTCCCTTGTCAATCTTGGGACTTTTGTATTGAATTTTTTTTCTACTGTTTTTTTATGGCAAATAAAATAATAATTATTATACATGTAACACAGATAAAGCACCAATTCACACATCCAAAATTTTGTAAGTGGACACCTGTAATTTACCTCGTGCCAATCGTGTGACAGCACTCTTACGTGTGTGACTAATAACGAGTGCTCCCTCTGTCATAATGCCTGTCGTTCTATAATATAACTCTATGTACTGGAATTGGCCCACTTACACAAAAACAAGCAGGATTTCCTATACAGATGAGAACAACCAAATGAAAGAAAATTTCATCAAATTCGAAGGTCATTGTTTATAAAGTCTGTATGAAATAAATGGCAACACAAACTTACTTGGAAAGAAGTACAGTCTGATAGTTTTTAAAGCATTTTGAGAAACATTTCACTTTGAAGTAATGTGGTTATGGAAAAAGATATCAGTTTTTATCCCCCAAAATTTGAATCTGAGAAGCATTTCTGTCAGAAACGTTTCTCAGATTGCGTATTCCAATTGCAGATTATTCTTCCTGCGTGGAAATAACCGCTCTTATTTTCGGCAATATCTCAAAAACGCTACCACCTTTTGAAATGAAATTTCACAGGTTAGTTTTATGGTATTGATATCTACAACTAAAGGATTAAAACAAACAGTGGGTTCCAATTACCAAACATGCATGTTCATTGTTACCTAGCTCATATGGCATTCAACTTTAAAAGCAAATTGGTCAGTGATAGTATTCATGGTAGTATATTGTACATACTGTACACATGTGTACACACAAACATGTGAGCGTTGGCTGCAAAATTTGCAGTTCTAGCCCAGTCAGCACATTTGTTAAAGAAGTAGATGTACGACAGTCGGCGGCGGCCGGGCGTAGCGGGCACAGACTCCTGCCGGTGTCCCAGGGAAATCTGTCCCCCCGGGGATTCTGTCCCCATACGGGAAATTAACATGGGCTGGAGGAGGATGATTCAAAAGAGGGCTCTATCAAAAGTAGTTTGTACACAGTTCGCCGAATGGGGGGATAGAACCTCCTGCCACGCCGGCTGGCTCTAAGCTCAAGTTTACAGCCGACCGGCCAGCACAAAAATATCACTGAAAAGACACTACACTCGCATTGTCAAATTTTAGCCGGCCCCTTAAAATTGGCTAGCTATAACCCTGCATGAATTGTAAATGAAAAAGCTGTGTCAATTATTTAATTAAATCATGCAGTATAGGCCTTAACTGCACATGGTGTCACATCGAGTAGGGCGCCCTCGCAGAGAGGTCAAAAGGAGGTTGTTATTTGTTATTGTTTTCATTGTTTCATCATCCGTTTACCTCTAAGATGGCAACTGGATGATGTCAATGCGTTGGTCTATTCAGGCTTTTGAATGATGGTCCCAATTTCATAGAGCTGCTTTAAAAGCAGAAAAAAATATTGCAAAACAATTTGCTGCTAACGAGTAAGCATAATTTTGTTGTACTTATTGCTACTTTTTGTGCTACTTTTAAGCAGCTCTATGAAATTGGTCCCTGGTCATAGTAACGCCGGTTGGCGTTACTGAGTGATGGTCGGTGCCGACTGGCGCTGACTGGCGTGGCTACAACACTGCTAATGGTATGATAATTTGTGGCCCAGCTTTAAATGCTATGAATTTCCTTGGCTTTGAAATGGCAGACAGAAATTGTTTTTTGAACAAATGTTGGAGGAGATGGTACCAATATGACCTTGATATTAATCAGTCAGCTTTGAGGTTGAAACTAATGTGCCTGTCATTTATCTTTAGTAGATAATACATGTAGATTTGTTTATTATAACAAAAGGTATGCAACTAGGCAAATGTGTAAAATTTCAGGTTTTTTTTAGTGCCTTACAATAAATTACTTTGGTTGAACCACTGTCACCTCCCTAAGCATTTGACGTTCTTGTGAAAATGCTGTGACTTTGTTTGTTTGCTGCTGTTTTCTCAACAAGTACATGTAGACACTGTATTCAGCTGGAATTTTCACAGTTGACTTTTATTGTATCTTTCTTAATAATTTGGCCTTAAAATCAGCGTTACCGTAATTTTCGGATTATAAGCCGCCCGGCGTATAAACCGCAACGCCCCAAAAAATAAAAAATAAGATTTAGGTATCAGCGTATAAGCCTCCCGGCATATAAACCGCAGTCGCGAGCGCACACAGGAGAGAGGCTGTGCGTATTTGCGGTCCTTTGTGGCGATGTGCAGTGACTGGCGGGCGGCACATCAGTCATTGTACTTCGCCACAAAGTGCGAGTTGCGTCGCAATAAAGTCAAAATGTATTAGAGTTAACACCATTGATCGTTTTTGTAATGGTCTATTAGGATGGTCTACAAGTCAGGCATATTTCTTTTTTATTGGTATCATTATTGTGACAACTGCAAGTTGTAGCTACCACGGTCGGTGCCGGTCGGTCCTGACCGGCCCCAGCTTTAAATGACCGGGGATCGAATAAAAGTTAACAAACTCCTACCGGCATAAATTTATATATTATAATTATTAAAATTTTCATTGAAATAAGAGAAAAATAAAGAAAAAACTCATTGTAAACTCTTAATTAACGTGTGTATTTATTTCCGTTAAAACAATCAAAACAATTTTCTTCTCCAAAACCTGCGATTATTGCTTACATGGGCCGCTTGAAGCTGTGTGAGCTGGCAGCGGCAGCACACACGAGTCGTATCTGCTCTAAAAAGCATGCACCCATCTCCGGCGTGCGTTTATTATTCAGCACGATGTCTGTACACGCATTTACTATGGCAGCCGGTACCCAGAAGTAAGCCATTTTGCAATGACATTTAGCGTGTGATTTTTCTCTGTGTGGAAGGGCAACCCGACTATATTTCTTTTGCAGCTATCTCGTACCTCGTACTCACGATCATGCCTTGTGATCGACCCCACTATATTGTGAGACATTACGGATTATATGATGGGTCCGAGGATGACAATTATTTTCAAAAGCCGCTGGACTTACATCATTTTGATGTTCAAAGTGTTCATAAATATGGACAAAAAACGGTCTTGTTGAACAGACAGATTTCCTTAAAAAACTATGGAGTAGAAATGGGACTTTTTGTGACCCATTCATCTAGGAATAAAAATGAGGAAAGGACAAGGTTGGTGGTGCATAAAATGTTTTTGTTATAAAAGAATTTTCAGTGGGAGTTTGGCGGTGTATGATTTTTCCTGTCTCTTTTGTATTTGTTTTTAGAATATTTTACAAACGATCTTTCTTAAAAAAATGTACGCTGTTTTTTTTTCTTTCTACAATATTTATATGTCGGCATATTAGCCGCCCGGCGCATAAACCGCAGGAGTTCAAAAAAAGGTCAAAATCAACGTATAAACCGCGGTTTATAATCCGAAAATTACGGTACATTGACAAAAACCAGTCTATGACCCTACCTTTAAAGGGGGGGGGGTATACCTTTGGTAATTACTCCAAAAGTTAATGACCATAAAAACTTACATAGTAAGAAGCACTGCAGCTGTTGATAATGTATAACATTTTTAGAAACAATTCCCTTCAAAGGTGTGTGGTTTTAGAGAGAGGTATTCAAAAATATCTGAGAATCAAATCTGAGAAACATTTCTGCATGAAACGTTGCTCAGATTGTGTATTCCAGTTTCCTATTACAGATTATGCTTCCTGCATGGACATATCCGCTCCAAATTTTCGGCGATATCTAAAAAATGCTACTACCTTTTGAAATGTAATTTTAACACTCGGTTAATTTTTTGTATGATCTACATTAATCGAACGGATCAAAAAACCAAAGGTATACTTTGCCTTTAAAGAAGTGTGACAAACAGTTTCTAAAGATAAGATCTTTTAATGTTGTTTCTGTCCTTCTCCATCTCATCTCTAGGAGCGTTAGAAGAAGCTGGCATCCAAGTCTGGGTGGACGAGGTCGGATTGAAGGCCGGTGTAGAATTCTTCAACAAGATCGGGCAAGCTATTGTTGATGCTAAGGTAAAGCTCTAAATTACTGCTGCTTTTTTTTGCATTCGTCTGGTACAAGATAACCATTTTTCTTTTTTATCAGTAAAATGTGACCACCAATTTGTATGTTGTATGGTGTCAGGCCTGATGCTTCATGGAGGCAATTGGCTTCTGTTGCCCCTGGTCCATGCCTTGGTGCCCCTTGAAATGTTCCAAAAGAAAGGTACAATTTCCTCATAGAGGTGCCCTTCACCAAGGGAAAAAATGCCTTGGTGCCCTTGCCCTTTCAGGAACGAAGCATCAGGCCTGTGGTGTGTTTATTGAAAACTAGAGAATCGGAATGAAATTACTCCAATAAAAACAGGCGTGCAATTTTTCAGCTGCTGATCAGCTGAGTTCCTCTTTTTTTTTGAACAGCAGTGCCATAGAAAACGTAAAACACTAGCACAAAGTTGTGTACGCTTGGCAACTTTCTCTTTTTCACAATTACACAGTTGCATATATCTGAAACCAATGATGAGCCCCCGAGTGTTCCCCACAGACTTTTTTGTTGGGAGGGCGGTATGACGTCATCGGATGGGCGCCCGTCGGTATGACGTCATCATCGGCCGTCAGTACAACAACGGTCACGATGATTGCGAGGGGGTTTTGGGGAAGTCCCTGCTAAAAAGATGCTCCGTTGATTTGGTACAGAATTGAGCTGAGATGTCCCTATCTTGAAAAATCATTTAAAGTATCAAGATGACTTTTGTTAAATGATACACTTAGATAAAGAGATAAATTGACATTATAACTCACTAAAATATTTTTTCTTAACCTACTTCAAGAAATTTTTGAGCAAAAACAAAGTCGTTGATGTGACAAAACTTCAAAAGAAATGGTCACTAAAAAATATGTTATTTAACTTTCAGAAATCCCTGGCAGAAACAACTTACATATAATTTCATAGCTTAAATGTTCATCTAGTTTCTTGATAAGTGATGATAATCTTGCCACTTTGCGAAACCCCCACTTTTCTTAGCTTAGCTTTCGGAAGAACTCAAGAACGTTCAAATCTGCATGTATTTATCAGAGCGGGCACCTCAATGTTCATTGCTTATTGTTAGCAAATACACTGACCAATCACGTTTCACGTACAGTAAAGCGCAGACCAACAAAGCGCCTATGGTACCTGTTATACTTCTGTGTAACTTGACGACACTCAAAGCAGTATTCTTGTTGCCAGAATATTTATCGGACCGGCCATACAGTTCCGTCTCCGACTGGCAGGCTGCGAGTATCGTGAAAAAAACTTTTACGGAAGCGAACCAATCAGGTGCTTCGATTCAGGCTCCATTGATGCATGCGACACATGTACTATTATAATACTATCGCCGCCGTCAGCTAGCTGTGTTCACGGCTGGCCAGTCAGTCCAGGGTGAACACAATGCAGCCATTTGGCGGTTGACGAGCTCGGCAACATGGCTACTCCTTTGAGTGAGTGCCTGGCAGAAAAATGTATGTGACCAAGGACACAAGTATCATGACTGGCCGAGCGGTCTAGTTCACCAGACCAAAGCTCTAGTGTTGTCAGCAGCAGAGTGTGGGTTTGAATCCCGGTCAATGCACTTTAAAGTGCCCTTGAGCAAGGCACTTAACCATAATTGCTTCAGAAAAAGTTGGGAAGGTAGTGCATTCTGCTCCAGACCATAATTTTAAAGAAGCGCGATCGCGCTCCTCCGCGCTCCTTAATGTTTTCCAAGGAGAGTAAAAAAAGCGCTCCTTACAAATTTAACAAGAGCATGTTTTTTCAAAACCCCAATTGTTGATTAAAATAAGGCGCTTGAATCGCGGAGTTGGCAGTGGCAACATCCAAAGAGCGCACGCTTTTTTCCTTTTTTTACCCCCGCGATTGTTGATTAAAATAAGCCGCTTGAATGTTGTGAGTTGGCAGTGGCAAACGAGTCCTATCAAAGTCTGCTTTGATTGTGTGTGGGTGCGCACGAGCGCCGGGCCCTTATACACTGAAGAGTGGTAATAAATATTCACGGCAGACAGTCTCGGCACCACAAATACACGCTCGTGATTGGTTAAGTATTTTGTCATTGATAAAGTATGCCGCAAGGGGGAGCGAGGAGAGAAAAAAAATCTCCGGCTGCCTGGCTGGACTTGATTGGTGTTCTATACGAAAAGGCACTGCCCCAAGTGTTAAGTGAGCGCGTGAAGGGATAATGAATACAATAACTTGCTTACTGTAATTTTGCCTGGTTTTATTATTAATTTCTCCGTGTCCATGTATTTTATTCAGTATTAGTCTTTGCTATGGATATTTGACAGGGAGCATTTTATTTAAATCAAATGGATTTGGCGCTACATCAATGGTTTTTATTATTACTATAACTGGTATTCGTGCAATAGAGTAACAAAAATTGTTTCATGATTAAAGTTAACTTATTAAATTGAGGAAGACAAAGTTGAACTACTGGTTCATTTTTCTTGAGTATGTGTTCATTAAACTTGGGTTCTGTTAGCGAGAGCAAATCACTCTCCTTAATTAACTTTCTTGATTTAAGGAGAGCAATTTACAGCTCTCCTCAGATTTATTAAAATGAAGGCCTGCTCCTAGTGGATGATACCCATGCGTACATCCTTACGGACTGTGAAGGGGGTAACCCTGTTTCAGCCCCATGAGTAGGTGTCAACATGCCCCTTATGACAGTTGATTGGGGTCAACCGCCCAAATCAGTTTTGTGTAGCCCTCACGGCCTTGTGATGTTAGGCGATCTCTCATAAAAAATAAAACAAAAAATTTAACACCCTGATTTGCCCCTTGACCTCGTGTCTGATGCACTAGAACGCTCGGCCACGACACACTAAATGGCGAAACAATAACCTGTCATATAATTCTACCATCTTATTCTTGAACATGACTAGCTTTTCCTGTCTCTTCTGAGTACCAAGTCAGTCATCTCCAAGTACTGTAAGGACGAGTTGGCCTTGGCATATGTCTCCAGCAAGCCAATCTTCCCATGTGCTTTGCAAGTCAGAGATGAGGTCATTCCCAGCATGGACTTTGGAATGTAAGCTTTCATTGCTTACTTTTGAGAATTTTTATTTGCAATTTCT
The DNA here is from genome assembly GCA_021014325.1 of Plazaster borealis. Taxonomy (NCBI): domain Eukaryota; kingdom Metazoa; phylum Echinodermata; class Asteroidea; order Forcipulatida; family Labidiasteridae; genus Plazaster; species Plazaster borealis. The sequence goes on from CM037473.1 coordinate 9,861,592, forward strand.
GTAGAAGAAAATGGTAGTCACTCTTAGCTTAAAGGTAGGGTCATAGGTTGGTTTTTGTCAACGTAATGCTGATTGATAGGCAAAGTTATAAGGAAAGATACAATAAAAGTCACATGTGACGGTGTCAACTGAAGACATTTTCTATTTGCTTAGAAAAGAGCAAAAAGCTGTCACGGTGTTTTCACATGAGCAATGAACTTGAATCCATCCATGTTTAGTGAGGTGACAGCTTCTCTGGCTGCAGCATTCACGAACGGACACCAACCCTCAGAAATCTGAGAAACGACTCTTTTATGAATCGTTTCTCAGATTCAAATGTTTTTGAGTGAAAAATTATCCAAACCATATTACTTCGAAGTAAATAATTTCTCAAAATAGTTTATACTATCAACAGCTGCAGTGCTTCTCACCAAGTAAGGTTTTTTTTGTCATTAATTTTTGGAGTATTTACCAATCTATGACCCTGCCTTTAAAATTACATGGCATTACACCTATGTGTATTTAATACCTGGCACTGCTACCATTTTGTAGGTTAAAAGGACCCAATATTAGGCCTGGGCAACAAGTGAAATTTACTACTCGATTAATCGCGCTCCAATTAGTCGCAACTACAACACTAGTCGCGACTACAACACTAGTCGCGACTATTTTTTGTTTCACAAGATGCATTGCGGTATATTTCTATGTGGACTGTGCATTTTCATCAACCATGTCGTATTGAGGAAATGTGCTGCATTGTGTTCGATGTGTTGGGTCTTGAACGATTGTGTTGGTTCGCGGTTTGTGTTTTGTAAGTTTTTTTCAGTAGTTGTGGCGGCGCGGTTAACTGGGAAGTTGAAAAACGGTAGTCACGACTCGACATAGCAATCAATAGTCACGACTTCGACACTAGTTGCACTAGTCGCCCAGGCCTACCCAATATACATGTAAATGTCTGTTATTTTTTGTACCATTAGGCGTTTGCAGCTTGCCCCAGTGACGTGGTTTATGTTTGACGATAGCGCTTCCTTCAACCAATCCATGAAGGATCTCCTGACCGATATCAAGGCCAAGCTGGCTGAATTGGAGGAAAGCCAAAGTAAGTGAGAATGCGTAGTGTTTTAATTCCCACCTGTAGTTGACAGTAATAGACTGTGCAAGTCTCGGGCATATTCAAACTTCCGGGCCCATTGTGGTCCCAACCAAACTCCGTGGGCGGAATTTTGTTTTGTCAATTATTTTGGTTCAACGTAGTTTATGGCTATGAACATTATTAGTTGTTGGGAGTGTAATACTAGGTTATAAACAATAGAAAAGTAAAATCAATTCAACAAAATAACGAAGAAAACCCTGAGAATAAGACTTGACCTCTGTTTCTGGTTATCGTAAAAAATTAAGAATTTTGCCCAGTGACGGTGATGTTATCATTAAACCTATGTAATAGACGCACACATTTGGACGTGATTGGCAAATGGGGTTTCTAACAATAATATGCATCCTCGTCCCAAGTTTTAATTTTGTTTCAATGTTAATTTGAAAAAATTATTTGTATTATACAAAAATTGAAAATTTATTTAAAACAATTTGCTATGGGTATTTTTATTTTCAAGAATTTTGTATAAATATAAAAGAAGTTTTGATTTCATAGAAAAATATAGTCTTTGTTCAATTTGTTTTCTCGGTTTCGATATGCGCGAGACTTTCACAGTCTATTGTTTTCTTTTGTTTATTTACTTGTTCTTCTTATTATTATACAAATATTGGATGCATAAATGAGTGTTTTGACGCAGAATATAAGTAAGAGGGGATATCTGGACTATTCAAGTACACTTTTCACAAAATTCCACAGGTGTGGAATTTTAAAGAAAATGTGTACTACTTTAACAGCTTAAATGGGTCCAACATAATTCCACAGCAGATTGTGGAGTTTTGAAGAACATACGTGCGAGTTAGGTGTCGTCCTTTTTTTTGGTCATGTATACTGTCGCTTCTCAGGGTATTTTCCAAAACAAACGTTCCCTTCCCGTTTGTGAGGCAAGGTCGTGCCAAGGCAGGCAAGGTGGGTGTCTTTTTCGAGTTGTCCACGTCGTTTAGAAGGGTTTGTTTTATAGAATTTTCATAGTGTGGGGGCGGACATGTTTCTGCGTCTACTTTGTGTTTATTGTGAAAGAAAATGTCATATGACAAGGATCTATATGTGTGTTATATAAAACGAACATTGAATACATTTCGTTTGTGCATTGTCACTGGGTGAAATCTTACATTTTCATTTCACTCGGCTTCACCACGTGCAAAATTGGAATACTCCAGATTTCAACTTGTGGTTATATTCTGTGACACTGCACTTGATCACATGCATCCAAGATTTGTATACTATCTCATTTTTAAAATTATTACTTTAAAGGAAAAAGTGCAGAACCTGTTCCTGACAAGAGGTCAAAGTTCCAGCGTCAGCGATCCCACTTGAACCTCCACTCCAAACCCTCCTATCACGGACAAACCAGAGTTGAGTTCTGGGAGAAGAATTTCATGGGGCTAGAGGCTGTCGAATGGGAGAAGTGAGTTTGCAGTTCTTTATTTTATTTTAACAAATTATCAGTTTCCCCTTGACTTTTTTTTTGGGGGGGGGGGGAGGGCAGCGGGGTTAAGAAGGAAATATTTTTTGGGGACTTTATACTCCTACTATCAGCGTGTTTCTCGAGACAACTAACCCATACCTAACAATCCCACAACAGTGGCATTTTGACGGTCATGTTGTCATTAAACCTATGTTATAGCAAACACACATTCGGGCGTGATTGGCAAATGGGGTTTCATTAACAATGTTAATTTGAACTAATTATTTGAAAATTTGTTTATAACAACTTGCTATTTTTATTTTTATTTTCAATAATTTTGTGTATAAATATAATTTAAAAAGAAGATTTGATTTTATAGAAAAATAAAGTATTTTCAAGTTTTTTCTCGTTTTCGATATGCGCAAGACTTCACAGTCTATAGAGTAAAGCCATTGCCCAAAGTACTTCAATGCGAGTTGTAAACTGGAGGAGCCACCAGCTGGGCTCAATTGCAATGGAATTTGGGCCACTGTTGTAAGAGATAAGGTTTCTCAACCTTGGTCAATTTCTGCAGCTTGACAGTCTGTCGAGCTGATGGAACATTCATGCAAACACAATGATTGGAAAGTGTGGCATGAGAGATTTTGAAACATTTGTGTGCACCTTTACCAGTGATTTAAAGTAGTTGAGCTACTCCGAGTTCTCAGCTAACCTTGTATATAAATAATTATGAATCTTTTTAATCCTGCCTTAAATATATTTGTATGCTTATTGATGGGTTTAACCTATCTGTCAGTTTGTTGATCGTTTTAAATTTAAGTGTTTTTATCTGTACTGTCTGTATCAAGACAAGTTTGTGGCGTGTCGTGGCCGAGCGGTCTAGTTGAACGGACCCAAGCTCTGGTGTTGTCAGCAGCAGAGTGTCCCGGTCATGACACTTGTGCCCTTGAGCAAGGCACTTAACCGTAATTGCTTCTTAAAAAGTTGGGAAGGTAGTGCATTCTGTTCTACCAGCCAGGCTCCTAGTGGATGATACCCATGCCTACATCCTTACGGACTGTGAAGGTGGTAACCCTGTTTCAGCCCCAGGAGTAGGTAGCAACGCGCCCCTGGTAGCAGCTGATTTGGGTCGACAGCCCAAATCAGTTAAGTGTGTAGCCCTCACCTTAAAGTGGCCGTCGGGCCTTGTGATGTTAATAGGTGATATCTTATAAATAAATAAAATTTTCCCCTAAGTTTTTATCCTGCTTATCTTATCTGTAGGAGGGTAAATTGCAATGTACACTACATGTAGTACATTTATGCATTATGTAGCTGATGGTCTGTTTGATTGTTTGTTTTTTGTTTTTTTCATGAGGGTTGTATGGTAGTTCAATTCAGGAGTAAATTATTTGAAGAAATTTACTTTTCTGAAAAACCATTGATGCATTCTCCCTTTCATTTAAATTACGCACTGTCCATTTAGCTTTGAAGAGGCATTCTACAAGGATTACCAGAAAGAACTGGACGAGATGTTCAAGAAGGTAGACCAGAATTGGCTTCTCGCCATCCTCTGTAACGAGCTAGATGAGGACGGGGACGGCATTGTGACCCTCAAACACTTCAAGGGTAAGAAAGGCTTGTTTGGTATAAAGCCGTGTTCGCACTGGACTTATTTTGGGTAAACTAACCGAGCCGATGGGTAACTTAACCATTTCAAGTCCAATGCAAACAGCCCAGGCAGTTTCCCTCCCAGGTAACTTACCCGAACCCGAATGGGTAGTTTAACCGACCCACATTTGACCGGTTAAATTGACCAGGTCAGTTTAACCGAGCCGAAAAGTCCAGTGTGAACGCGATCTGGGTAAAAGCTGTCCTGGTAAAAAGCCACATCCGGTCCCCCGATGTGTACACGTATGATGTAAGTATTTACACGTCCCACGCACATGTAATTTATACAAATGGAAGCTCGGTTGCACTCTCGCTGTCATGCACCCGGGTCAAAGGTCACTGCAATAGCGCCCTCTTGTGTCTATCTTAAGTTAGTCTGTTAGTGTTACCGGTCGTGTCATTTAGTTTACCCACGTCATTAATCCAAGTGCGGACGCTAGTAAGTTTCACCTTTTGGAATGTTAACCACGGTCTCGGTAAAACATTAATCCAATGCGAACACAAAATCAATGTGTCCGTCATGTTTTGTGTGTAACGCATAGTGCACAATGCATAAAAAATAAAGTACAAGCCAAGCAATGCACATTATTCCATGCATCCCTATTGCGCACTGTGTTATCTGTAAAAACTTCTGCATTGCTTTGGAATTGCTTGTCGTGAATTTTCACTTTCGTCCGCTTCTTGACTAGGGTAATAATGTGAGTGGAGTTGTGCCACAAGGTTTTTTTCCAGGCCCTCCGGTTTTCCTCATAATATGGTCATATGGGTCAATGTGGCTGGTTGCCAATGGCGCCCAGGCTTGAAAATGTCGTAGCCACGTCCTTCACAATTCAGCTTCTCAGATGCAAGTAAGGATGACCAGCCTCCCAAAGTATTTATTGATTTATTTTCTTTTAAAGGATTGCTCACTACGCTCAACGCATGATGGACACGTGGATTTCCAGCCTAATAGAGGATATCCTGGGGTTTTGATTGGATTGTTGTGGAATATCATTGCCAAGGGTGGAGTGCAGTGGGCAGACGCTGTAGTGTTTTGGGCTCAGCCCCTGTGTTTTCAAAGTGTGGTTTTGGGTCCTAGTTATGGCACTTGTGTCCATAAGCAAGACACTTCAAAATCACACATAAGTTGTCCTTCAGAGGGGATATTTAGTTGAAGATTAGAGCATGAAGTGTCATGGCGTGGTGTGGCCGAGCGGATAAGAACACCGGGCTCAAGCTCTGGTGTTTCTGATCAGCAGAGTGTGGGTTCGAGTCTCGGTCGTGACACTTTTGTCCTTAAGCAAGACACTTGACCATTATTGCTGCGTCCTTCCGATGGGACGTAAAGCCATAGCCATAGGATGAGAAGGGGCATAGTTGGCTGCAGAATACAACACAGAAACTAGGGTAAAATTTAAGGGGGGTACAAGAGGGTGCACCATTTGTTTCTAAGGGGAACTTCTAGCCAATTAAAACTCTAGTTTCCATTTGCATTTTTCTTATACGAGCCCCTTTTCAGCGCTCTTGTTATGCCATTTACTAAAATAATCTACCATAGAGGTAAAAACAAATACATTGTGTGCGTGTTACTGTTACTAGAAAATAGTTTTCAAAAAAATTGAAGTTACTGCATAAAAGCTTGAAAATGTAACTTTTTATTTGGGTAATTTTTAATCTCAAAAATCCAGATTTCAAATGGGGGCACTCATTAAACACATCTAAGTTTCTATACTCGTGAAGAGAAGGGTTTTTCATACTCTTCCTGTGATATTTTTTATTTTATTGATTTTTTTTCCCCTGCTTTTTTGGCTGTAGAGTTCTGCCTTGTGAATGGCGAGTCGTTTGAGTTTTGGCAGAGGGTGCAGGAACAAGCCCTAGAGAGTTACACCATGAGGGAGGTGTTTAGTATGGACTCCACTGTACGCATCGACGCTATACAGAATCTCCGTGAGTACAATAATGAAGTGAGATTTTATTCATTTCATACACACTAAAGTTATCAAGCAATAAACCACATCTGGAGGTGGCAGGTTCGAATCCTGTTGTGGTAAATTTTCTTTGTTCACCCCTAAATTGGAACTCAATGTAATTAAATTTTCACAGTTTGATTTGCACTGTTTATTTATTTGCAACTGTTGATTCTAGACACGGCATTTTATATGCCTCCTGGGTGCAAATAATGTTTGTGGCATGTGCGTGACTGAGGAATTATTGTTATTATATATTTCTGGTAGTGAAAACAAGGATGCCTCATAAGTGAACTTAATCACTGTAGCTCGCAAGCCTGAGGAAACCTGTAAACAAGGGTGCTTGTTATGTGAACCAGAAACACCGTGGTTAACCCCTACTCTTCCACGATACGTGTTCTGGGTTCTTTTACATGCACTACCAATCCTAGTACCTGGGACCTACGGCTTAATGTCCCATCCGAAGGACAAAGCAATTATGGTAAAGTATCTTGCTCCAGGACACAAGTGTCATGACCGGGACTCGGACCCACACTCTGCTGATCAGAAACACCAGAGCTTGAGTCCGGTGATCTTAACGGCTCGGCCACGACACGCCGAATGATTATAATACTGGATATTCACAATACATTGCGCCCTCTTTTGAGTACTGAGAAGAGGCCATCTTCCAAAAGTGACTGACTGAAGAAAATTTCATTTACAACTTACGGGCAGTTTGGGACCTTCACCAGAACATTCACCCACCTCAGAAAAAATATCATCTTGACATTGCTGCTTTATCGGCATGCAAACCAAAACAGACGTATGCAACCAGCAAGAGCAGTGCATCAAATAAAAACTTGTCAACCTTTTTCCTGTGATACACTGTGAAAATGACATCTCCTGGGCAAACTGTAGAGGGTTCACTGTAGTCTAAATCGCCCAAATTGAGAAGTGTGTCGCCATTTTGTGTTTTGTATATATATATTTCACTGTGTTAAGTTCTGATAAGGGCATATAGCTGGCTTTTACATCATCAGGCCTTTCACTGAAATCTATAAAAGTATATTTTTCTAAATAACAAATTTGTTCCTGAAAAAGAAAACAAAAATTATATTTTTTGTTTCCTTGTGGCTTTAAAACACAATTATATTCCAAGTAAGGTAATGAATCAAGAAAGCATCCATGCCATGACTAAAAGTAGATTATTTCAAGTGATTCAAATCAGGCAGTGTACATGTTAAGTTTATAAAAATACATGTTAAGTTTATAAAATGTACCTTTGGTATTACAAATCATCCAAAAGCTTTTTTATTATTATTTTTCTCAAGGGATGGGTTGTTGCCAATTATAATTTATACCATAAGCATCTCTATATATGAAATGATTACCTGTTGTGTTGACTTTGTTCACATAAATAAATAAATAAATATGTTTGTGGCGTTCAATATATAGTTGAAACAAGATCTACACTCGAGAGGCATTTCTACGGCCCCAGATCCACAGTCAACACCAACATCACTTCAATCTTCCTAATCACTCCATTTCTGACAAGATTTTACAGGGCATTGAGGCACTAGGTAACCACAGAGAGACTGTTTGTCTAGCTAGGGAGAAACTGTGGATAAGCTCCTTCAGACCATTCAACCCCATGGTCTGAACAACCAAGAACGAAATGACTAATAACTCTTTGTCTTTGCCTTCTCCTTTTTCCCACAGATATCCCCTTTTAGTCTGCCTCATTCACTAATTAATTACTTTTTGTCCCTCTTCCAACCTTTAATTTTGTCCTTTGTGTTTCCAACCTCTTGTGATCAAACCAGCCCCTTCCCTCTACCCCCCTCCATTGTCACTCTCTTAATGATTGTTCATCTCTTGCTTTCTGCCTCTCTTTCTTTTCATATCTTGCCACTTGACTGCTACTGTTACACCAGTATACCTGTTTATGTGTGTTGTGTTGTCATTTAGCCTTCGAGACAGACTATGCTATTGTCCAAACGTCAGGCCACTAACTATTTTTATGCATTTGCCATAGGTCCTTTTGGTTGGTATAAGCAGTTTGCAACAGCTAGTTCTATTTTCTCATATAAATAACTTATTCCAATTTCTCCATAATCAGGCAAATTCCACAGTAACTCCGTCGTGGAAGCGCTCCTGGATCTTTGCAACGACCCAGATGAGAATGTACGCGCCGTTGCCGCTCTGTCCCTTGCCCGGGTCGCAGAACCGAGCAATAAGTACGCCATAAAACGCATGATGCATCTACTGAAGGACAAAGACAGGCTGGTCAGAGAAGGTGGTTGCCTGGCCCTGGGGCATATCAAGGCATCCGAAGCTGCTTCAGCACTTGTCAACCTCTGGTAAGTTAAGTAGATGGGCACACTGGTAGGGCTCAAATTAAGAAGGAAAATCCACAGGACCACGTGGTATGAGCGTGCACCAAAATCTCTTGCCAAAATAAGAAGAAAGAAAAATACGCACAAAGAAAACAGTTGATTTAATAGTTCCCTGCATGAATGACATGCATAAGTTCATGCGAGCATTCACACAACATTATGCTTGTTTAGGGGCTGTTATTCGACAGTTAACAGAGCCGTTCTTTATATCACACTCATTAATACACCCCCACGTGACCAGTCTTCGACCAATCAGAGTGCATAAACTCTCCGAGGTATTTATTAATGTGTGTTAAGGAACACTTACGAGTTCATCACACTAACTTGCAACATTCTTCTATCTCTTTCTCTTTTTCTTCTCTTAACGTAGGAGAAACGATGCTATCTCTAATGTAAGGGAGGCTGCTCAAATCGCCCTAGAGAAGATCGGTGGTGAAGAGGCTCAGAAGGCAATGCATATCACCAAAGTGCTAAGCGAAGAGATCAATAAACTAGCAGAAAAACCTTAAGACTAACAAGTTTTATATGTCAGTGACTTGGTCAGTGACTAGAGCACCAACTTGCCCTTTGTTTTGTATGGGGGCATTCATGTTTGTGCCCAAACCTCTCAAACCTCTTAAATCTTAAACAGCACTTTGTACGGCACTTTGCATACCACTTCTTTTATTCTTTTTTGTGCATAATAGAATCTTTAGCTTGAACGCATACTCTAGTATGTGCACAATTTTTGTGCCTGTTATGCAAATCCCTCCTATGCGCATGCAACATTGTGAAAATGTACGCAAGTTCTATGAAGAAAAAGTAATCATTCCTCAGTCATGCACGATCCTCAAACATGTCTGCATCCAGGAGTTACACAGAGTAGGGCTGTAGGCAATATCTATAGCTCTACACTCAGGGTAGAAGTGAAGTACATAGAAGTTGAGTGAAGGATTTCTTTGAGGCGTTATAGCATTCAAGGTTTTACATTGAATTTTGTCAAATCAAAGTTTTTACCATTTACCTTGTAGAGCAATAGATCTTTGCCTCATACAATCACATCTGGCATGTGATTTGTCAGCATTCTTCCTGATTTCAGGATTTTTCACTGATCCACTGCGCCTTCAGATTTTCTTGAAAGAGGCAAACTTGCCATCGTAGAGATAAAAAGACTTGCCTTTGTTACAACCAAACCTTCAGATTTCTATTTGAAATGATGTAGAGAGTCTGTAAACCTCTAAACATGTAATATTTTGTACATTCAGGGAGCTTCGTTTCCCCACCAAGAGGAAATTGTTATCCAATTTTCAGGATTTTTCATTTTCATACAATCTTAACCCTGTCACTTGGCAGTAACATGTATAAAGTGTTTGACACACAATGAAATGTTTGGTGAAATGTTTGATGATCACCTCATAGGAAAAGCCCATTGGGGTCAAATTTCATTGCGCTGCTTACCAAAGAATTCTGTGATTATGGCACCCTGTAAAGCAGGTGATTGTACACAGCCTTGCTACCAAGGGGAGCGCACTGTATCGATACCTCTCGTCACTAACCCCTGGAAGGGAAGCACTGAAAATCAACGCTGATTGGCAAACAAAAAGTGACTGCTCTGCGCGAACGCTTGTTAAAAACTTTCGAATGCTTGCAGGGCGCTTGTGGTGCGCTTAGTACGCACGTGTAAAAATGCAAATACTTCGACGCAATACATTTCAAATGAATCATGTTTTTATATGGTCACCCTAAACTGTTTCCTCAGGCTTGCGAGCTACAGTGATTAAGTTCACTTGTGAGGCATCCTTGGTTTCATTACCAGAAATATATAATAATAATAATAATAATACAGTTAGACGTTTGACAAGATGGAAAAAGAGTGAGAAGGGGCCAGATGCTCTATGACTTGATGCGTCTTTTGACAGCGCGCTCTGCGTAGTCTCTAACACAGAATGGATCAACCACAGGACTAATTAAAATATCCAATATTTTTGGATATTTCAAAATCACACTTCCAGGGGTTATGATCGTGCAAGGCATTCTGGGAAAGAAAAAAAATGGCGCGGCGAGATCGTACACCACTGGGAAAGAGGTTGGATTGTACAGGCTGTAAGTGCAGAATCCCGCGGTAAGCAGCGCCATGAAATTGGGCCCCGGTTGATGTACGTACATGACATACCTTGTGCTACTTCATCAGAGATCACCAACACGTTCGCAAAGTTTGCATTAGGTTGACAGCACTGGGTATTGATTCAATTCTTAGAAGAGAAAAACAGAGCTTCAACTTTCTTTCTTTTATAGTTTTTTAAGTTTACTTTGAGAAAGAAAAAGTAGGGTTTTATTTTTGAAATTGATTGGAGTAAATCATTTAAATATAATTTGCAAAACAAAGCCAAATGTTGAAGAAATTTTGCCTCCATGTATATAAGCTGGAAATTTTTCCCTGATTTCCTTTGTGTATCCAGAGCTGGATACTGACAAAGTAGCAATTAAATACCTATCATATAGAATAGTTCCATGGCAGCTACTACACATTATTCTTGTTATACCTTTTGTAGAAGTTTTATATTACGGTTTTTGTCCTGCCTTAACTCTAAAATATTCACTATTTGTAGTAGAGTTAAAAGAGTATATGACTATATTTTTAAAGAACATCAATACGGGCTGTTTATATATTAAGATGAAATCAAGTTATTGATAAGAACATTTTCGTACTTTAGATATCTGTGAAACACTTTCTTGGAAACCCTTTGGCTGGTCTGATCTCGCATTGCAAAAGATTCGGTCTCAGTCCTCTGGTCTCAGACTGGCTGGCTTTGACTACAACAACGAAGTTGTAAAGCTATTTAGCTCTGCCTTGTTACTATAATAATAGTAATAATAATATTGTTCTTATATAGCACACATATCCTTTAGCTAGATCAAGGCGCTTTACAACAATGTTATCCCTGTCCATGAGCATACTTGAACCATTCCTCAAACTTTCTCTCGTCTCAGGGGAGCATGAAAAATCACCCTGCTTTTAATTAATTAGCGCTAAGGGAGTAATCTGACATAGTACCACTTCAACCTACACCTGGATGAAGAGAATCAATTAATGGTTAAGTGTCTTGCTCAAGGACACAAGTGCCATGATCGGTATTCAAACTCACACGCCAATAACTATAGACCGTCAAACCGTCCAATGCGCTAGACCTCTCGGCCATAACACTTAACAGTTTTTCTTGATGGGAACAGAAGAAAATTATTTTGTGTGTATTCTGCAAAGATATGGTCATGACTTGTTTTGTGTTTGATTTTTGCTTGGATGGGAGGGATGTCATGCAAGATTTTGTGAGTAACAGCTTTAAAAACTTTTCAATCACTTTTATTCAAATCCACACAACATTTTTTTGAGAAATGTATTGCAAATTAACCCTAGCAGTTTCCTATACTAAATATAGGTGTTATGCTGTGCATTATAAGCTGTAAATTACTTTTGTTGGAAATTTGCAAATACAAAGTCTAGAAACATTGACTGCAGCCACGGCGCACACAAGCTCAAAAAGCTGACTTCCCAAATTTGTCGGGGGTCACAACTTGAACTTTCACAAAGGTCGGTTTTAAGGTCATGTGGTGTGTTGTAACCAACACAAATGCATTATAAATAGGTCTGACTAAAGCCCGGTTCATACTTCTTGCAAATTTTTTGTGCGAAGCGAATTTAACGTCACAGCTCTGTTTTCGCTGCGAATATTTTCGCAAGAGTTGATCACAGCTCAACTCTTCCGAAATGTTCAATGCAAATTTGTGACGTCAATATTAGCATCGCGTTCGCATTCGCAGGAAGTATGAACCGGGCTTAAATCAACCCTGCCAATACACAGTCTGAAAATTGGACCAGGCTGGGGCACTGCTAGGGTTAAAAAGAGGAGTGCAGGTTGATTTCAGATAGAAATAGGTTGATAAGTTGGACAGTGTACCCAACATCTAAAGGTTGTGGTATTTTTCTGTGTGTATTGATGATGCCATCAAGACCTACCATCCAATATCAAGCTGCAGAGTTGTAGAGAGAATGCACATTGAAATTTCTCTTTAAAATATGTAGAATACATTTAATTTAATGTTAGTATAATTTTTTGTTTAAACATATTAATCACTAAAAGTACAAGATCACTGTAAGTGTACATTTTAACTGTATCTTGCCTTAATGTTTAGGTTTGAGCGAAAGTGTTAAAGGTGCTATTAACTCAGACTTTCTCTTAATAAATTTGTGAGGTGCAGAATTGTCACAAATTATTGCTCTTTTCCTAGAATGAGCTCTTCATCCAATCACACACAACCTCATAAATGTGGTTTGTGGGGTGCTTCCATTGGTGCTCTTTTGTTCCATTTTATGAAGAATTCCTTTCCAGGGTACATTTCAACCAAAATGTAGTAGCTTTAAGACTAATTATTGTTAACCCTTTCATGCAACATTTATTTAAGTGATTAATTGATCATATGGACACGTTAATTTTTACTCTTTTTTCGCAAATGGTAGAACCCCCCCCCCCAAAAAAAAAAGGCACAACAGCATGCTCAAGGGTCCTCTTTCCCATTCTGAAAAACTATGTGGCCGTGCGATCCTTTTTTTTTTTCTTTTTTTTTTTCCTTTTACAACTATTTATCTAAAGGGATTTAAACCGGCCGCTTGCGACCGGTCGGCGCATGAAAGAGTTGACCAAAGGTTGTATAGCGCCCCAAACGGCAAGATGGGCAACAGGAGCTCTATGTATTGTTAGAACAGGAAGTTCAGCCTGAGTTGCACATCTTGCACCTGCGGTGCTATACAATCTTTGGTGTTAACTACAGTTGGTCAAGGGTCAGACTTTCTTTTTTAAGAGAAAGCGGGCAGAAATAGCACCTTTAAAGGTATTGTACACTTTTGGTAACAGCTCAAAATCAGTGTCCACATTTTGTGTGATTCAACATATGCATGAACAAACAAACCTGTGAAAGTTTGAGCTTAATTGGTCATCGAGGTCACGAAAAAATAGTGAAAAGAGACCTCATGTCTGTTTTTTCAAATTATCGCGCGTGATAAAAACTATTGTTTTACTCATTTCTCAGAAACGATAGCATTTTAGGCAGAAATATTTTAAGGAACCCTTTCTACCATTACTTACTTTAAATCATGTAAGTTATGTGTGAATCTGTGAACATTTTTTTAAATCAATCTTACCAATAGTGTACATGGCCTTAAAGCACTTAGCTTGCCAGCTTCCTAAATTGAAGCATACCCACCACAAGAGGGCGCTGTTTGAGGTTTAAGTTTGTAAATGTGACTGCTTTTAAATATATATCAGAAATGTCTAAAAAATATAAACATTTTGGTTGAATAATAGTATTTTCTTTTTAGAGATGCTTCTTTTTCAACCCCAAAGTGTGGTGTGCCCTTTTGTGGTGGACCTTAACCATAAGGACTAGTTTTTATAAAGTATTTTCTTACGATCTTCATACTTCAGTCGGTACTTCTTCCATTGGAATGGAGGCTCCAGAATATTTACCATCATTTTAAGCTATGCTTTTATCATGAAAATAAACTGCATCAAATATTATTGTACACTATTTTTGTCTGCATTGGTTTTGAGATTTATGATTGGGATTTTATATCAATTGAAAATCATACCTACGAATGTTATCAGGGTTTACCCTTAACTTTTTCAATGACTAGCCATGCAGCAGGACCGGTCAGCTTGTCATTTCACTAGTCTGCAGCTTTTTCACTGGTCGATAATTTCAGGTTTTCTTTCAACATCGTCATTATCATGGGACTTGTAATTTGAACTAATATGAAGTGGTTTACATGTAGGATGGGACTTCAGCAACAAGCTAGCCAGCTGGACTTATTTGACAGAATTCAGGGGCGGATCCAGGATTTTCCAAACTGGGGGCGTGAAAATATACCAAGCAGCAAAATCTTCCCTTCCCCATTTCTCCCCCTCCCCCCTCTCTCTCTCCCTCTTTTTTTCTTTTCTCCCTCATTTTTTTATTATTTTATTTTAATATGAAAAAGGGGGCGTGCGCCCCCCACGCCCCCCCCCCTGGATCCGCGCCTGGACTTCTGACTGGTCCTTAGGTGCTAATTGGCCAGCGGACCACTGTTAAGGGAGAACACTGATTATAACTAACGTTGTTATGTTTAAAAGCTTCCTTGTTGCTGTGACTGTTTCAAAGTTCAATCATGGAGGAAGGTTCGATTGACAGTGGAAATTCCCTTCCTCACCTTTTGACATTTTTGTTTAAAGGAATGTTACAGAACTGGTAATTAAAATTTTCTTTATGATCACAGATTTACATAAAACTCACGGTCTAATGATGTCAATGATAGTAGAAAACATCCCTAGAAATATTTCTGTCTGAAATGCCATATTTGATGAGAAACAAATAAAACTAATTTCCGATTGGAGTTTATCGCTCATGAGCGTTTTATTCATGCATTGTATAACACATGCAAATGTGTAATCAGTTTTTCACCATTTTCTCGTGACCCAGATGGCCGATCGATCTCAAACTTCTACAGGTTTGTCAGTTTATGTATATGGTGGATTATATAAAGTGCTTACACTGCCAGTTAGCAAAAACCAATTCTGTAATGTTCCTTTAAAGGAAAAGTATACCTTTGGTTTTTGGAACCGTTCGATATAAAAGTAGATGTATACATTAAAACTGACCTGTGAACATTTTATTTTCAAAATGCAAACAATGTTTAGGGAGGGTGATATAAACTTAGGATGTCAGGTTGTGTACTTGTCCAGCCGCAAAAACCTACACCCCCACCCCCCCCAGTTTCCTTTTTTAATGTCTTTTATTTTTGTAGAATAGAGAAAGTGGAAAAGGAAAGGTTTACACAAAAGTTGTCCACACTGATTTTGTTGTAGGGTAAAATCAATCATGGGCCACTGTCTGCGACAAACCTTTAAAGTTTTAGGGGAAGAAAATTGTGATGCGCCCCCCCCCCCCCCGTGGAGCAATAAACTAGATTATTGCTCCATGGTCCCCCAAACTAAAACATGTTATCAAAATAAAAATAAAAGGAAAGGCTTTCCTTTTATTTGTATTGTTTTATTCTTTAATCTACTAATACTTCTCTTTGTGGAATCTCCATCTAAAGGAACATTGGGGAATTAACCAATATAACCCCTCCTTTTTCAGCCCCCACGCTCCTCCCACTACTTTCGACCTACAAAAGCGGAACCAAAAAATAGCAAAACAAATAGCACGTGACTCACACTGCCCACTTTGTGTCTAGTACCCTGCTTCTAACATTCCACTTCGAACTATGAAATAGTATGGCTCCAGACTTGTACGGGGGTATTGTTAAAAGTTTATTTTTTTGACGACGGATAGCGCAAAGACGACGGGGGCGAATGATGATTCTGACGGTAAATTGACGAATTCAATGGTAAGTCATCACTTTTATCAGTTTGTTGGGTATTTCATTCTCGAATGTACTATTTTGTGTATGCTTGAGTTAAGATAATTCACGAAAACAATGAGTAAACCTCCCCGTAAATTTGTTCTGGTTGTGACGTACTTGATGTACTCTCGACTCGGAAGTGCAAAACTGCATTCCAATTCCATTACGCAAGCCCCCGGGCTTAAGTTGAGTTGTTCCTACCTCCATGATGGTCAGCCCATGGAATCCTACCTCCATGGTTAGCCTACCCTCATTTTTAACTAGGTTGCATACTAAATTGACAGAAAATGATTTTTTTTTTGCCCAGGATAACGCACAAAAGTCAAAGAGCATGAACATGATGAAGAGTGAAGTTGGTTATAAAAAAATAGCCTAGCTTCGAAATTATGCATATCAATAGAACTTTTGTACTTTGTACAGTTTTCAATATTTGTTTATTAATGTTTGTGGATGTCATGTCCGTTCTTTAAAAGACGGAACATCCCGGAACAGTATGGATTGTTGGACATTTGGTAATGTCTTAAGTTGAGGTTGTTTTGATAAGGACCATGTAGTTCCGGCCGTGGGGGACCCCGGACTTTAGAAGAAGCAGTTGGGACGAGGGGGATGTACAAAAATGTGCCCTTCTAGCCGGGACAATAGCGGGGACTTTGCCGAGGTTGTACAAATGTTTGCCATGCCCCACATGCCGGGGCCTGGATTGTGGGAAGTGTTTAGACATATAATGTAACCTGCATGCTGGGGCCATCTGGGATTGTGCAGGGGTTGTGATAAATGCCTTGCATGCCGGGGCAAGGACCATGCAGGGGTTGTAAAATAATGTCCCGCATGCTGGTGCTGGCGGGGGAAGTAGCAGAAAATGGCCGGAACTATCACGCAGCGCCAAATTTACATCCCCGGCGACTATTTTCCCTCTCGTCCTGGGTCCCCCAGGGCTGGGACTGCAATTAAAGTGCATTACTTATTGGATATTCGAGCATACAAGTTACAACTTCCACATACAACTTCCACTATGAATTCCTGTGTATACACACATAGTTAGACGCCTTGGACCAGGCACCACTACATGTACCTTTCTCTATGGTCAGAGGGTGCAAAGGAGGGTTCAACCTTCACAAAACTATTATGCTACCCAGTCATTAGGGTTCTAGCATTTTTAAATTTAATATTAATGTGCATATTACAGTACAATACACTATTATTATTATATATTGTACTGCTCTTTTAAATGATGTTTGACGCTTATCTTGGGCAAGTGTTGCTATTTGTTCTGCTCGCAGCATGGATGCGTTCACTAAATAAATGAAATATGTTACTGCCACTTTAAACAATGTTAAACGCCTTGGACCAGGCATCACTGGGTTTGAGCCATTCATTGAGAAAAAAAAACTGCCGGTGCATTTCATGAGAGCGTTTGTTGTCTTCGTCATTGTGACAACAAAATTCTCAAAACAAAAAATTGTAGCACGGAAAGATTTGGAATTCCCGGTGGTACTTTTAAGTGGTTACAAAAAAAATAACAACATTTGGGTTAAACAGAGAAGAATTGACTAGAGCAGGACTTGAACCTGCGACCTCCGGATTAACTTGCCGGTGCTCTACCAGCTGAGCACTGGCGGGTCAATCCGGAGGTCACAGGTTCAAATCCCACTCTTGGACACTTTTTCTTTGTTCAACCCAAAAGTATTTTTCAAATTGACCCCCGAGTCATTTTTGCTTGTGGTTTATTACTTGATTTTAACACGACAAATTAATTTATTTTGATTGTTCTTATTGAATATATTACAGTACACCATGACTGAGGAATCAAGTGAAGAGTCAAGACCCTTGCTCAATGGGGCTCAAACAAAAGCAGGTCCCAGTGACGAACCTGCATTAAAGGGTGTTATACAACATCAGACACAAACCTACGGCCTGTCCAAATGGACAAGGCGCGGGGCCTGCGGCGCCATCTTGCTCTCGGTCATGTTCGAGCGACTAACTTTCTATGGGATCTCCTCCAACATGGTGCTGTTCCTCAGTGGGACACCCTTCAGTTGGAAGGCCTATGATGCAGCGGGTGCTATCTTGCTCTTTCTTGGTATATCTTATGGCTTTTCCGTCATCGGAGGGCTTATCGCAGACACTTTACTCGGACGCTTTAAGACCATCATGCTTAGTTTTGTCATCTATGTTATTGGAAGCATCATATTGGTAATGATCGGGTATGTTTCTCTGGATGATAAAGACAAATTTGGCAAATATTTCTGCAGAGGGACGCCGGGGCAGCTTGGCTCCAACTACTGCAGCTGGGCTGTTTACGTTAGCCTCATCACAATCGCCATTGGTGCTGGAGCTGTAAGAGTGAACGTGCCCCCATTTGGAGGTGACCAGGTAAGAATGAAAACAAAAGTGCTACATTGTTGACCGTGCACTGTGTTTATAACACAGGTATTACAGACTGCCTCAAAGTACCATACACCTTCTAGGCTAGTATCAGGTACACAGGTTTCTTTTGTTTGTCATGTTTGTACGGCTGGTATTATGTGGAAAGCCCATTCCTTGTGTAGGCTACTGTGGAGTTAGATTTCTGTGGAATTTTGTGGCAAAGACCAGTACAGTAGGGCAGGAGAGTATACCGATGGTTTTAATAATAATAATAATAATAATAATATAAGGTATTTATAAAGCGCTCTAACTAACAGGGGAAAGTACCACAGCGCTGTACACACAAAAAACAAAAAGCAAAGAATAAACAAAAGGCAAACAAATCAGTTGAACAAGTGGGTTTTGAGAGATTTCTTGAAGACTGCTAGTGAGCTAGAGTGGCGGATGCTGTAAGGTAAATTATTCCAGAGTTTGGGGGCAGCAGCGTGGAAGCTTTTTTCCCCAGTAGTGGTGCGTGTTCTCCGGGGGATGGCAAGTAGTCTGGTGTCGGTAGATGACCGGAGGTATCTGTTAGGTTTGTACAACTGGATGAGATCCGTTAGGTATGAAGGCGCAGAGGCGGTATTGAGACATTTGAAGACCAGGGTAAGTATTTTAAAGTTGATCCGGTTTGAGACTGTCAGCCAGTGAAGATCGTGAAGAATGGGAGTTACTCTGTCATATTTCTGGGCCTGGTAGATCAGTTTAGCTGCACGATTTTGGAGCCGTTGAAGGCGTTGACAGTCCACAGATGATATTCCATAGAGGAGAGAGTTCGCATAATCGAGACGAGACGTTACAAGGGCTCTAACAGCAGCATGGCAAGTAGGCTTATCAATGTACATTCTTATCCGAGATAGGTTGCGTAAACTGAAATTAACGGAACGGCAAATAGAAGTGACTTGGTCGGACATCCGCATGGCCTGGTCAAACTCCACTCCAAGATTTCTGATCTTCGTGGAAGGCTGGATGATTTCAGAGCCTACTTGGAGGGAAACATCAGATAACGAACTGAGACATCTACTGTTGGCAGTTTTAATGTAGCCGTTCGACTTCTTTGAGGGATTTACTAAGATCCTTGACCTCTTTCTAACCGTAACAGAATCCAACACAAACTCAACATTCAAACTGTCTAACTCTGATTATGGTGGCTTGCCTGGGGACGATTTCACAAAACTCTTCCTAACTTAGGACTAGTCCTAGGCAATGCTAAGAGATAGGCTAAGTCTACTCTTAAGTTAAGACCAGTTGAGTTACTGGTCCTAACTTCAGATAAGATTAGTCTTATCTCTTTGTGAAATCGGCCCCTCCCATGGAAAGCATGATCAGTGCAGACATCAGTCCAACAGAGTCAAACTATTGTGCAGTTTGGATTTTGATGGATTGGAAGTAGGGTTAAGAAAGACTGGTCAGCATTTCTCTGTTTCTGCATTTATTGCAGACCTGCGTACATTGAAGCTTGCATATATTATCAATAATCACAGAAAAAATGTTGGCTAAAAAGCCAAGCTAGCAAGTCACAATGGTCGGGCCTTCCCATTTGCTTTATAATAATAATAATAATACACAGCTTTTATGAAGCGCCTCACACAAGAGTCTTGAAGGAAAATTAATACAAAATACAGCCATAGGCCTACATGTAACTGTATCAAACTTACATTAAAGTAGTATGTACCTGTAGCTTGCACAATGCAGGTTGGACTGAAGCGGTACTTGATACAGGTATAGACACATCTCTGCATTTCAACCTGTTATGAAAGTCCAGTGACCAGTTTTAAAGCCAGTTTCCTTTTGTGATCATTGCCAAAATGAAAATAAGTTTCACATTGTAGACTTTGTTTGCAATATTGTCATGTGCATCCACCAGATGTCCACACCATTTAAGATCGTCTGATTTTGGTTTTTACCCTTACACCCTTACATTGTAAATTTGTATAAAGGATAGAACTGGCCTCTTGTCTCAGTGGTCTAACGGTTAAGACAGATGAGTGGGGGGGGGGGGTCAAGGGTTGGGGGGGGGGGGCAGGGGTACTGTTGATTTTGTTCACGCAGGACTGAGTATACAGTGCTTATTGCACATGCCGTTAGTGTTCAAGTAAAATTAAATCTTTGAATCTTGAAATAATATTTTCCTTTACCAAGTTGAATTAATTTACATTCCTACTACAAACAATTAACACAAATGTGTCACTAAATAAAGGCAAACAGGTTTGCTAAATTACAAGGGGGGGGGGGTTATCCTCCAAATTATTTGTTCATCATGCAATACCTTATTCAGTTATTTCCAAACTGGAATAAGAGCCCACAAATTATACTGATATTGTATTTCATTCCAAATTATTTTATTGATTTGTAAAAAAAAAATTATATGTAGGATAATGAAGTTTGTTTGTTGCATACATTACTAGTGTTGCAAAGTTTACACATTTAAACAGGAAAAGTATTATAAAGTTGGTTTAGAACTAAGCGTTTAAATTTTGAAAAAATCAGCGTATTCTGTCACAGATTTTCCATTGTTTGTTTTTCTTCTTTCTTTTTTTTACAAGGTGTAATATCTTGTAAAAATAAAAAATATGCAATGGGTCTAATATAATATGTATAAAGTTTGCTGGCAATACTATATTTTCCTTTGAAAGTGCAATCACAGGGTGTTTATGGTGAGGGCACCTTATGGTGAGGGCACCTTTGTGAAATACTGTGAAAACATTTGATTGTTTAAATAGTTCTCACTAGATTTGTTTAAAGGGTTAGTAAACTAAACATACATGCATAACACATCAAACCAATAGGTCTATCAGGGTTCGACCTTAGCGGTGGTCCGCTGGCCAAATGCCAGTTGAAACGGCGGCGGACCAGCCGAAACACCTTGCCAAGTGGTCCGGTTGGCCAGTTAAAAATATAAGTGCCGCGAAACGCTCAACACATAACGATCACGATGTACACAACGCACGATCGTGCGACGCACCGTTTCCAATTGACAGACTTGTAGTCTTTTATTTCGTTACTTTGCTTGCGACAATAAATGCAATAAACATTGAACGCTAGAGGGCGTTTTAGAACAATTCGATAGCGCGAGAGTAAGCGCCCTCTTTTGGTGAAATTACGCGATAACATACAAAACCAAGTTACAAACACCTTGACCAAAGACTTGACGTTTCTGTGCATGCTCGGGAAAAGCAGTTATTCATCCCTGGTGCGCGCACACTGTAATCTACAACATTGTCGTTGCTGGTACGCACGCAAATTCTGTCGACAGCATGGTCAACGGAGCACAGTTCCGTGGAAATTTTAGGTTGTTTACGAAAAACTACAGAACGTCTGTATAGGCTTACAAAAAATGACCAATTAAGGATACTCTAGATGAACAAAAAGGGTATTTTATGGTATAATGTAAGATTTTCTCTTCTTGATTTTGTTTTGTTGTTTTGGGGGGTTTATTTTGCGGGGTGATTGAAGGACTGCTATTGTCTACAGCGATCGTGCGTAACACTAACCCTCCTTCTTCGGTACCGTAGATTAATGACAATCATCAATAACAAGTTCATGGGTTTTTTATCAAGTCGGTTTTAAAGTTATTTGTTTTTAATTAACCACAAGCATTTTCTTTCATAAAAAAGTACTTGTCCCATGGAATTACTTGCTGTCTTTGGATACTGAAACCATCATCTATGAACTGAAACTATCCAAAGATCATTTCCAATTTGCTTCTGAAAAATCTCACCTGTGTTAAGTTAAGTTATTAATATTATTTTTCATTTAATAATAATGACAACAAAATTGTTACGCCATCAACATCAACAAGTAAACGTACTCCTAACGAACACAATAACTGTCTTAACATAATAAAGTATGGCTATCAATGTATAGTTAACTTGACTTTGCAATTCATTGAATTGAAATAGCGATGATCGAAAATCAGGACATTGTTTCAATCATATCAGTATGAAAAATGTTATAAAAAAACTGACGGACCAGTCAAAAACCTTGCGGACCAGTTAAAAATCAAGCCAACTGGTCCTGCTGGCTAGTTGAACAAAAAGTTAAGGGCAACCCCTGTGTATTATTGAATTGAGATACATGTAGAAATCGTTGATAGAGATGCAGTTTAATTCTCAAATGGAAACATACTGTACATTTATGCACTTAAAGATGAACTTGAACAAATTCACTCAAACTAATTTGACTATTTACCCTTGTTTATTTTTAGTTAAGTTATTGTTTGGTCATAAGTGTGAAGTTTTCCTCCCTGTAATTTTGTTAAAACTTGATTGGAAAAACTAGCCCCAACCCCTCCCCCCCCCCTTGAATGTTGAACTGGTGGCGCCCTGCATGGTATCCAGCAAAGACCCATAAAAATGAAAAGTGAAATCAACACTGAAGTACCAGTGCCTCAGAAAACCAGTGTAAAAACCAGTGCGTGTTGTGGCGTATTTTAAGTCACAACACGGACTTGATGAAGGTTGTTTATCTTTGTTGCTACATGTATGTATTTTCCATTGTCTCTGTTTGGATCGAGTCCATGAATACATGCCATAGTGTGACCTCACAGTGATTCCTACATGTATGCGCTTAGGGGCTTTCCATTAAACTCTGCATTTTTGCCCAGCGTGAAACTTTGTAGTCATTACATACTTCGTTTACCTCAGCGAGTCAAGCTGAGGCTAAACTGTCAGATTTGTTCTCAAATTTCAAAGTTTTTTTAATGTTTTTATCGGAAAGGTATTTATGAACGGGAATAAATAAAAGAGTAATTACTCAGTCTTAAATGGGCCGTTTAAAACCTTGCAAGCTCATGGTGGTTCAATAAAGGACTCTGCCGGTTTTAAACGGCCCATTTAAAGGTATTGTACAGTTTTGGTAACAGTTCAAAATCAGTGTCCACATTTTGTGTGATTCAACATGTATAAACAAACAAACCTGTGAAAGTTTGAGCTCAATTGGTCATCGAGATCACGAGAAAATAGTGAAAAGAGACCTTGTGTTTTCTGTTTTTTCAAAATATCGCGCGTGATAAAAACTATTGTTTTACTCATTTCTCAGAAACGATAACATTTTAGGCAGAAATATTTTAAGGAACCCTTTCAACCATTACTTACTTTAAATCATGTAAGTTGTGTGTGAATCTGTGAACATTTGTGTTTTTCGATCTTACAGGGCCTTTAAGACCTCATCGCCTACTTTTATTCCCTTTTTACCGACCAAATGTTCAAAATCTCATTCATAGTGAACTTTTCTTTGATTTTGGGATAAAGATCGTTACCAGAAACCGTGGAGAGAAGTTTTTGTTGTTAAGTTGGAAACATACTGTGCACGTACTAACACCTGCGATTTTAATTAAAAACAATTTTTTAAACACTCTTTAAATAATTACAAAAAATTCATTAACTTTTAATACAATTTTTCATACTACTAGTATAATTTACTGAGAAATTAAAGATTAAAAATGCACCTTGTTTCACCAACCATCATGTGCCAGTTAACATTTTGAGTACATGTTTTCCATGTGTGCAAAATTTGTTAGGCTACATAAAAAAAATTGTTGATCGTCCCCGCCCGACCCTACAAAACTCCCCGACCCCATTTGGGGTTTTTCATAAAAATTTGTCTTTTCAATGATCTTTTCAGTCAAATTTGGCTCCCAGATTTTTCAGTTGATATTTGTTCAAAATCCATAGGTTGGAAAAAGATGTTTGAAGAAATGTTATACATGTTGAAAAAAACAAGAACAATTTTTCAAATATTTACAAAAAGGCTACACTGCGTTTTAGTTTTTTGAAAATGTTTACAGAAAATGTCATCTAGGAGTTAAAAGGGTTTAACAAAACAATTAAAAACATCAAAATCACACAAACCCTCTGTTTTACAGTGATTGTGATGATTTCTTTATTCTTTATTTCATATTTTTTTATGTCCCCCCCCCCAAAAAAAAGCCCTCCCACACCCACGTTTTTATTGCCATAGAACACAGAAAAAACACTGCACAAATTTTTTTCTCCAAAGCAGTTTCCTGTTTTTTTGGGGGGGGAAACAAAGTTGCATGTCTGATAATATTGATCACCTTACTAGTACTAATCCTTCAGAAGAATATTTCCATCAAAAATACTGTAGAAGTTGAGGGAAATGGCATTTGAAGCCCCAACAATTTTCATAACCAAAGGCATGAAAGGCATAGACTTGATTTCAAGTCTGAGATCGCGGTATTTATCTGCATTAGCCCCGCAAATTGTCCCCTTGCAGATTGGTTATCACACACTCTAACTCACGATCTCAGACTTGAACCTCATGTGTATGCGGGATATTCATTTATTCACAACTGAAATTCACATCAACAACACTGATGCCAGAGAGATGGCCAATAAGGCCAGAAAAACCCTGCTGGCCACATCTGTTACCAATAGGTTACGATCACTTCATCAGTTTTTCTATTAAATCACATTGGTCTTAATTGTTTGTAGTGCTAGCCTGCTTTGTACGTAACAGCACTTAAAATTCACAGCTAAAGTAATACAAGATCTTAAATATTGAAAAATACCTGGGGGGTTTTCCTAATAGACAAAAAAAACGTGTTGCCTATAGTTTGAATGGAATCATCCAGTAATTTTCCTCCAACGCTTTTTATTTATTTTGAATTTAAAAACAAGAATCTATTTGTTTTTTTAGTATGTATCCAAAACTAGATAATAAGAATTAATTTTCTCTTCTGAGCAACAACAATGTACTCCCTCTGAATGAAGGGTTGTATATATTGTAATAGATAATTTTTTGATAGAAGTACCGAGTATGGTTTTACAATCTACATAGGGACTGTATAAGAATATATAGTACAAATTGAAGAAAAAATAATTGAAGAAAAAAAGATATAAATATATTATAGCAGTCAGAAAAGAAAATTTGAATCAGAATCACAAGTCGTTCAGGGCTCGAATTGTGGTGAACATTCCACAAAAAATGCAGGACTTTGTAGATGATCAGCATTTTTACTTGACCAGAATTCTTTTTGAAAAAAATTTTTAAAAAAATTAGAATTCTTTTTGACAAGACCAGAATCAAAGAAAAGACTGTACCAAACTTGCTTTTAAAAAAACAACACTAAAGAGAAGATTTCATTTTTGTTATGTTTAGGTATACTTTGATATTCAACAGAATTGAAAGATATTTATCAGACTCAAAAGTCAACATTTGAACATTTTTTTATTTTTATTAAAAGTTATTTCACAGTGAGCTATAATTATTAAATTGTTTAAAAGCATAAGACTGCCGGACTTGTCCAGTCATGAGTCTACTGGCCCAACACTAAAATCACCGTCCTCAGGCCAGCAGGGCAGTGTAAATTTTGTGCCCTGTTGGATCCTGATGATGGCAGTATGATTCACTGATCTCTGTATGTGTGTTGGATCATTGGAACTTTTATGCCACTGATTGCTTACACACTGCTGGGTACAGCCCATCACAATACACATCAGCCCAGCCTGAAGCCTGCAGCTTACCACAATTCTCAGCATGCCCATCACTATTATTTATTCCATTATCAAGCTCCCATGTTGCCCAATTCCTATAGTCAACATCAGTTGCTCCATACTTGCACTCCCAGGTGCCTTCAAAGATAAGGATAGACAACAAATTTGACTCAATATAACTGTTTTCATCTTGTCGTTGTTTAATAAATGGAGATTCGTAATCTGCTTTGATTGCACCTCATAAAATATTTTTTAAAAAATGAAAACAACATACAACATTTCAACATAGTATTTGGATTGCAGTAACTTCACAAAATTCCCACAATCCTCTCTGAATGAATAAAGCTTGCCGTCTTTGAGGTACAGCAACTAAGTTGTAATGGAAAACTAAAGGTTAAAATCATCAAAGATGGGGAGCGTTAGCCATTCAGAGAGGATTGTGGGATATGCTGCCATGTTCAATCCAGCAATTGAGTTTTTCCTTTTTTTTTGAGATTTAATGTTTTTCAGAAATTGTGCATTCTACACTGATTCCCAAGATCGAGCAAGATCAGGGTTGTTGGAATTCACACTGTGGTTGAAGTGTGTAAAATTAAAAAAATACATTCAAAAATAAAGCATAAATAAAACCTAGACCATTGAACTCTCATTATTGTAGTATTGCCTTGCCTATTACCATCATTACCTGATATGGCAGTTTGACAAGACACTTGTGATTTGATTAATAAATACTAAAAACAAACATTGGCACTCACCTTCGTTTTGAATATCATTGCAGTCAATCCAAATTTCATCGGATGCAAGATTCCAGAGGTACGACTGCTCCTCCAGAGAATTTGGGGTGGCCATCGCGCCCCCTATCTCAATGCACTTATCTTTTGCAGTAGCCCATTGAAGGGACTCAATAACCTTGTAGCAGTGATTTTTCCACTTGCTCCATCCCGCGGGACAAGTTTCTTTTGCAGATCTATCGAAACATCTCCCGTTCGCTTTGTAATATCCAGGCATTAGATAAACACAGATGAGTAAAAGTTTTACCATTCTCAAGTTAAGCGACGCCATGGCTTAGTTGGTCACAAGAATGTGAATGAAACTGTGAATTGTCTTTTTTCTTCAGATTTGTTCATAAAAGTTTTGATTATGTACCCGTGTACTGTACAGTGTTACTGGATGCGTTCTCTAACTCGACAAGCAAAGTGTTTGCTTCACCTTAGGTATTAAGTACATGTAAGTGTACTAGAGATACCATATACCAGAGACTGGCTTCAATGTTTCAATTAAACAGTTCAAGCTGAAATAATGTACTTTTTTGTTGTCATTGTTGTTGCCATGGTTTCAAGCTGCTGGTATTGCTTTACGGAGTCATGCTGAGTTGACCGATCAGTTCATTAGATGGTGTCGTTTCGATCATTCAAAACGTAGATTGTGTCCTTCCTGGTTTTTGTTTCAATTAAACAGTTCAAGCTGAAATAATGTACTTTTTTGTTGTCATTGTTGTTGCCATGGTTTCAAGCTGCTGGTATTGCTTTACGGAGTCATGCTGAGTTGACCGATCAGTTCATTAGATGGTGTCGTTTCGATCATTCAAAACGTAGATTGTGTCCTTCCTGGTTTTTGTTTCAATTAAACAGTTCAAGCTGAAATAATGTACTTTTTTGTTGTCATTGTTGTTGCCATGGTTTCAAGCTGCTGGTATTGCTTTACGGAGTCATGCTGAGTTGACTGATCAGTTCATTAGATGGTGTCGTTTCGATCACTCAAAACGTAGATTGTGTCCTTCCTGGTTTTTGTTTCAATTAAACAGTTCAAGCTGAAATAATGTACTTTTTTGTTGTCATTGTTGTTGCCATGGTTTCAAGCTGCTGGTATTGCTTTACGGAATCATGCTGAGTTGACTGATCAGTTCATTAGATGGTGTCGTTTCGATCATTCAAAACGTAGATTGTGTCCTTCCTGGTTTTTGTTTAGAGGGGCTCATGAAAATGTGTAACAAATAACAAGTCTCTAACATCAGGTTAAAATGGTGTAAAATGTCACTGTGTTTGATACATGTACTCTACAATTTTTGTCAAAATCCACAAACGTTTGATGACTTCACATTTCAAATGTATGGTCTGTACATTTTTGTACAGAGAATTTTCAGGGTATCCCTGAATTCTGATGATATTCAATCAAAACGACATGGAATTTGAGCTAATGACTTGTGCAGGAATTCCTCGTTTGAATGTACAGACCCATTTGTTTTTGCTGTTCGAATCTCACTGTGAAAGACTATCAAATAAATGATATTTTACAGCATTTTAATGTGAGGTTAGAGACTTCTAAATTTTCCTCCACTTTTATGAGTACTCTACAGGGGCGCACGCCCACCCCCCTTTCCGTTTTTAGTACTGCCTGTTTAAAAATTAGCCACAAGTGTGTGTGGTGTAGTTTTTCCCCCCAGAGGCAGGATGGACTTCTTTTTCATCCTATGCCAAAATGAATCTTTCATGATATGTCACTTGTATTTGTTTAGATTTGCAACAATAAAATAGCATTTGAAACCTGATGTGCCAATTTGTCGGGGATAATACGACAGTAAGCTTGAATTTGAGACACAATCTTACCCACTGTATTTTTAATGAATATGCATGAAACCAGATAATTGCAGCGACCAGATCCAAACGTGAGATTTGTGGTATTAAAATTTTCTTTGAGTAAAATTAGAAGATTGATATGGATCAAAAGTGCTTAAAAACTGTGTCTATTTTTCTGTTTTAGGCACACAGAGGCTTGATTTTCACCCCTCAAAAGGCCAAACGCTCAGCTTCCGGGGGCTTCGCCCCCTGGACCCCCATCGGGGCTTCACCCCTGAACCCCACCATCGATGTTACAGGAAAATTTTCCAGTAAATTTAGAAGAGTGAAATGGATCAGAAGTGCTTAAAAAGTGTGTCTATTTCTCTGGGGTTTTTTCACCCCTCAAAAGGCCAAAAGTTCAGAGTTTCTCTGTTTTGGGTTAATTATATTGAAAATTGTATTATCATATCGTTTGTCTCACCATTGAGGAAGGATCCTCCTCACCCAATACTTTTTGTCCCTGAATAAATATTAATTGTAGCCTGCATTTCGATTTTATAACTCAGGATGGGGCTGATTCAATGACTCCCAACTCGAAAATGATGTTTAAATAATGATCTTGCAAAACAAAATTGCTTAAAGGGGTCAGATATTGCATGAGATCGCACCACAGAGCATCTAGAATCCTAACTGTTTTGGAGCATTTAAGCGGGCCCAGGCGCCCATGCCGTTAGGGCTTCGCGTTACGCGCTCTCAGACGCCACTAATTGTATTTACCATTTGCTGCTTGGTACATTTGCATGCCCCCCGTTTGCAAAAATCCTGGATCCGCCCCTGCTCTATCTATTGGGAAATGAGTGCATCACAAAACTCAATTTGACCTGGGAGACCCTCTGTCACCCTGAAAAACCAAGGGGAGCGGCGGAAAGACGAGTTTCTTCATTATGTTAATTACTGCAACATCTATGGGTCAATTCCGCTAAAAAAAAAAATTGAACTTCAATGACCCCCCCCCAGGCCAATTTCCTATCCCCCCCCTCGTAGTACTTGAAAGTTTTTTCAGAACTAAGAAGTCCTTCCCCCCCCCCCCATCTTGAACTCTGAAATCTACTCCAAGGTAGCAGAACAACTGATAAGTTATAATAATTACAATCTACACAGCAAAGTATGCTCCTTTGGTTGTTACCGCAAACCAAATATTATATACATGTACGAAACCTGATTAATTTCTGTCATCAATGTGACGTGAGTGACAACGGAATCGCCAAACTGACTGACTGCGTTAACATACGTACATTCTTGTTCATGTTCTTTTATTTATTGCTTTACCATTGAATTAAGTTACATTCCAACTACAAACAAATCATGCAAAGTTATCCTCCTTGACATGACTTCAAAATTATTGAAACATCCTGCAATATCTTATTTAATTCAAACTAGCGCAAGAGCAAACAAATTATATTTGATTTATTCCATTCTAATTTGATTTATTGAAAAGAACATGTTTTAAAGGAACACGTTGCCTTAAAATCTCAAGAAATTTTGCTGTTTGGAAGTGTTCCATATCCTTATTAAGAGTTGTTCGTGCAATAACATGCCTTTAATGTGTTATAATTAGTGAATGGTGATTAAAAAACCCAAACATTGCCATCTGACCCCGAGATCTGCCCCGCGAAACGTATACGTATTTCCAGCCGTAAATACCACCGTCCATGTAATAGGCAAAATGCGCGACGAACAGTCGTTACGCTAGTGCCGTAGTCAGTGGCCTGGTAAACCAGTCAGATCTCCTTGCTCTATGGTCACATGAAAACCGGGTAATAATCTCATTTTCTACCTCGCTCGCAACTTGTAAACCGAGCTAAAGCTAGCTCAGTATTGGGTCCAAAATATCCAGCCAGGTATTTGCGGAACGGCCAGCCGCATATTCAGAATATTAGAACACATGCAGTACAGGGAGGAGACAAACTATCACATTTGGTTCACCTCCCTGTACTGCATGTGTTCTAATCGCCGGCTGGCTATATCGGGCCCAATACTGTGCTAGATTCAGCTCGGTGTTGGATATTTATTGGAATACAATAAACAGATGGTAATCGTAACATTTTTAATAAAATAATTGCTCAGTCGTAGTTCAACAGCTGCGACTGGAAATAAGACTAATAGAATTTGTCCGCCATTTATGGGAGTCAAAATCTTGACTCCCATAAATGGCGGAGCGTTTTGTTTCGCGAAAGTGAGCAAAAGCGAAGCATTTCTAAGGCACGTTTGTGTGGATAATTATATTCTACTTTTTAAACATCTTTCCGACCGTGCTCATTATACATCAAACGCTTGTTATAGCCCAAAAGCGCCCAACAGCGCCCAACCCGAAGGCAACGTGTCCCTTTAACTATGTAGAAATACTGAACCTGATTTGATTCTTCAGCTATTGCTGTCAAAATAAACTGTTTAAACTGGGGAAAAAACAGAAAATGCATTTTTAATTTTCCATACGTTTATATATTAAACAAAAGAGTTCAAAAATTGAGTTAATCTTTTTTCAGTGATATCTCTCAGATTTTCATTGATTTTTATTATTATTTGTTTTTTTCCCAATATAATACTCCAGTTATCAAATATGTGGGGAGTTTATAATTTTATTTTAGTGTAATCACATGGGGTGGCTCAAGTATCTTGTTAAATACTCTGGTAACTTTGACCGTAATTTTCAGACCATAACCCAAGGCTTATGAATTGATTTTCAGGTCTTCCACGTGCTCCGCGACTTATATTCCGGTCGGCTTAGCCACCGAAATTTATGGAAAGTAAGCTTCCGCAATTTGGACTAAAATTAAAATGCCAAAGTTCCTGACTTCAATATATTTACAAAAATGTTAAAATAATCGCGAGAAAAAGCACAAAACAATTGCAAATTCTCATTTCAGTTCTGTACTTGCCCTTTGCAACACGTCAGTTTCTACTCTGCAACAACAACATTTGACAAAATTATGCAAATAAAAATATCTGTCAAACCATTTTACAAACTTGAAAAAATTCCTGCTATCGGATTTTATCACTGTACCCCTTATTTATTGCGACATACAAGGAATAGTTTGTTGCCTCTCCCAGCGGACTAGAAAAGGAAGGGTTTTGACTCGCCCTCCGCTTTTTCAAACCCTGTCTTCTTCTGAAAATTGGGCACTTAAAAACTTCTGATGCAGCTTATATTCCGGGCGGCTTATACACTGACCTCTGAAAAGATTTTGAGAGATTTTCTGGTGCTGCGGCTTATATTCCTGGCGCTTTATGGTCCGAATTTTGCTTTTTAACGGTTTTCATGAGCTCTGATTAAACGGATAGTAAATTAAATGTAGATGCACAACACTAGTATAAAACCTTCAGATCTTTAAAATTACATCAGATCAAAATTACATCAAATGCATCCAATAGACTGTGCAAGTCCTTCCATATTGAAAACGAGGAAAAAAATTGAAGAATAATTTTTCTATGAAATCAAATCTTTTTTTAAAATGATATATTTATAAATAACCATTGCAAGTTGTTATAAGTATATTTTCTATTTTTGTATAATACAAATAATTTTTTTGAAACATTGAAACAAAATTAAAACTTGGGACGAGGATGCTTATTGTTAGAAACCCCATTTGCCAATCACGCCCGAATGTGTGCGTCTGTTACATACAGTTGGTTTAATGACAACATGACCGTCAGTTGGGCAAAATTCTGAAATGTTTACAAGTAACCGGAAACAGTGGTCAAGTCTTATGCTCAGGTTTTCTTCGTTCTTTTGTTGAATAGACTGTGCAAGTCTCGCGCATATTTGAACTTCCGGGACCATTGTGGTCCCAACCCCATGGAGATTTACGTGGGCGAGATTTTGTTTTGTCAATTATTTTAGTTTAGCGTGGTTTATGACCATGAACAATAGATATGTTGTTGGGAATGTAATACTTAGTAATACAAAAGAGGAAAGTAAAATCAATTCAACAATATAACGAAGAAAACCCGAGAATTAAACTTGACCTCGGTTTCCGGTTGCTGCAAAATATTAAGAATTTTGTGCTCACCTCCGATCACAAAACTTATGTAAACGCTTGTTTTGGATGCGCAATGATAATCGCCAGATGCTGTAATTGCAACGCAAAGCCTTTTCATTGCAGTCTATGGTTGTTGAGGCGTCAGCGTCCTCAAAAACTGCGTCAATCGTTAATTTTACGCCCGTGTGACCATCGCGAATCCACGCAAGTGGTTTCTGAAAAGTTAAGATCAAATAAGCATCCTTGTCCCAGAGTTTTAATTTTGCTTCAATAAAAATTAAAACATTATTTGTGTATTTATTATAAAAACTAAAACTAATTTTATAAACATGTAATGAGAATTTCTGTTGTTCAGATTTTATCATTGAATGTAATTTAAAACAAAGATTTGATTTCAGAGAAAAAAACAAGTTTTTCGTTTGACGTGTTTTCTCGTTCCGATACGCGCGAGACTTGCACAGTCTATTGATTTCATTTTCATATTGTTAATCACTTAGTATTACATTCCCAACAACATATATAATTTTCATAGCCATAAACAATGTTAAACTAAAATAACTGACGAAACAAATCCCGCCCACGTAAAATTCCTTATGGTTGGGACCACAATGGTACCGCAAGTTCAAATATGCGCGAGACTTGCACAGTCTATACAACCTAAAAATACAAAAATGTACCAACTACATACAGATGCAACTTAAACCACTGTAATAAACACAGTAAAGTACAGAATGATTAGAGAGTAAAAGCTGGATATATATACACAAAAATAATCAACAACAAATGTAATTACAGACAATGCCTCCCTAAACAAGGGAGTCTTGAATTTAGCCTTGAAAGACCCAAGATAATCAAGTGTCAATGACCAAAGGCTCCAATTTTCCTATTCATAACATAAATTGCCCCTTTTGTTTTTGGATTAAATTGAACCAGAAATGTATGTTGTTAACATTGGGTCTTACTGTACATGGCTATCAAAAGCCAAACACATTTAATAATTACAATTTATACAAATTTGTCATACTACGAGTATAATATACAGAGACAAATTAAAAATTAAAAAAAATGCACTGGGTTTCCCGAACCATGTGCCAGTTATAATTTTGTTTACATTCATACATGTTCACATATATGTTTGTTGACCCAGTGAGCAAAGGACTTCTCTTTGTTCTCCCATTGTTTGGACTTTGTTTTTTTAGTGATGTTCCCATTGTACATGAAAGCGAAGTGAGGATGTCTCCAATCTGTCAAAACACTTGGGTCCTGTTTGTTAAACAGCTACTTGAGAGAACATTTTTCAACAGGAACGCTATATAAACTTGTTTATAATGTGTTTGTTTATCATTTAAATGTAATTTTGATATTTGTACACTTCTGAATTTATCGTAATTTTCGATAAAAAAATTAGGCCCCAACCTCAAGGTTTTGAAAAACTAGAAACACTTCTGCTGTTGACGGTGTGCGTCAAAATGACAATACTTTGATGTTATTGGTGGTATGTTGCTCTGTTAAACCCCCCATGTTGCAACAAAGCGGCTATACAAAACGGAGCTCCCACATATGCATAACATGAATGATGACGTAACAGGGCTTTTATCAAATCTTTCTGAAAAGCACCAGAGAAGGGTATTCGTAATGATTGGTTTTTACACAACTAAAATCTGTTAAATCTCATGTGAACTCAGTTTTCTTATTGATTGAAATTTTTTTAAATGGATTTCAGCAAAGACCACTTGTTGCCGTTTTCATTCAAGTAGGTCTTTAAAGTCCTCAGCTTCAACAGGTAGACATGCTCATGCACATGTACATATGTAGTCGTTCCATTTTTACATACCGCAAAATGTGTTCTTTACATTAAGTGCACTGTTAACCAGCTACAAAACTAGGGTAAAATTTTATAAGGGGGCAGGCAGGCACAAGGGGGTGAATCTTTTTTTTTAGGTGGCCATTTAAAACTTTTGTTTTCATTTGCATTTTTCTTAAACAAGTACTCTTGTTTTGCCATTTACTATCTTTTAGAAGATAATCTGCTGCAGAGGTTAAAACAAATACATTGTCTGTGTGTATAGAAAAATATCTGTAAAATGTAATTTTTCATGTGGGTAATTTTTAATATAAAAAGTCCAGACTTAAATAAGGGGGGGGCAAAGACAAGAAAAGTTAAAGGCAGGTTGTACTTTTGGTAATTACTCCACAAGTTAATGAGCATAAAAACTTACTTGGTAAAGAGCACTGTAGAGCTGTTGATATTATAAAACATTGTTAGAAACGACTCCCTTTGAAGTAACGAACCGGTAGGTTTAGAGAAAGGGGTAATTTTTCCCCAAAAAATTTGAATCCAGGAAAAAGGCTTCAGGCATGAAGCCTTTCTCAGGCATCTCTAAGCACACAGTTCTATACAACAAGGGTGGGTTTTTTTTCTTCTTTCATTATTTTCTTGCCACTTCGATGACCAATTGAGCCCAAATTGCCACAGGTTTGTTATTGTATGCATACGTTGGGATACACCAAGTGAAGATACTGGTCTTTGACAATTACCAAATGTATACCCTGCCTTTAAAGACAATGTACAAGATGGGATGGTTAGTACAATGAGATGATTGTTAAAACTTGTGCAAACAGTTTGCATTTTTACATTCAACTGATGCTCTAGAGGATTATTAGAAATAATCTTCTTTTCTGAGCAACAACAATGTACTTTCCCTCAACCCTTTCTCCCTCTGCCTTTTTACCTCCAGTTGACCCTCCTCTCCTATGTCACTCAACACCAAATTGTTTGAATGCCTGACTCATCCAGTGATAAACAATTGTTATTTGGGCCCAAGGCCCTCAGTCCTTCTGAATCCTTCATTTTGGCAAAGAGGATATAGAAGTTTTTTGGAGGGTGAGGGTTAATGAAGGGTTGCATTTGATACTGCTAGAAGGCCTATTAAGGTTCTACATGTACATACATAATAATTACATTTTATTTAGTTACTTTTGTACAATGCAAAACTGAAATAGAATATTTTACTTAATGTTGCTTGATGGTGGGTTGGATCAGTCAATAGTGTCATTTATGTGATTCTGTGTGCAAGATGATTGCAGTAGTGATTCACTGATCCCTGTATGTGTGTTGGATCATTGGTACTTTTATGCCACAGATTGCTTACACACTGCTGGGAACCTCCAATCACACCGCACATCACCCCAGGCTGACTCCCACAGCTTACCACAATTCTCAGCAATTGTACCATTAGTATTACTATTATTAGGCTCCCCATTTGCCCAATACCTGAAGTCAACATCAGTTGCTCCATCCTTGCACTCCCAGGTGCCTTTAAAGATAAGGATAGACAACAAACTTGACTCAATATAACTTTGTTCATCTTGTCATTGTTAAATAAATGGAGATTTGTAATGTGTTAAAAAATGGAAACAAGCAAAACGCATTTTAAAACAATGGGTGGATTGCAATAACAGCACAAAATTCCCACAATCCTCTCTAAATGGCAAACGCTCGCCATCTTTGAGGTACAACAATGAAGTTTGTAATGGAAAACTAAATGTTAACATAAGAGATGGCGATTGTTAGCCATTCAGAGAGGATTGTGGGATATGTGACGTCATGTGCTAATCCACCTCTTCAGTTTGTATGTTTGTGTACTTTGAAATAAAAATTGAAAAAGGACTGACTGTCCTTATTCTGCACTGTAACCCAAGATCGAGGAAGATCAGGATTGTTGTTGGAATACACACTGGTTGAAATGTGTAAAGTTCAAGACCAACTTGAATTACATAAACTTTAATTGTTCTTTTGATGTAGAAAGGTTAACAAGTGTGTAATGATTGCATATAATTGAGTAAAACTCAATAAAAAGGGTTTTACAATGTTAAAAAAGCAACATTTGATCAGTGTCACACTGGGCAAAATTGCTGAGTTTCATGAAAAGCCCCTAAGCGACTAGGAATCAAAACAGCACTGTGACGTCACACTATATACTCGAACGAAACAAGACAATGGAAAATGCATAGCAACGAAGACAAGCAACCTTCATCCAATCTGCTTTAGTCACAAAACACTAGTTCAAAAATTGAAGAGGGGGGGGGGGCTAGTTTTTCCGATCAAATTTCAATAAAATTACAGGAAGGAAAACTTCAGGCTTATGACCAAATAATAACTAAACACAAAATAAACAAGGGTAAATAGTCAAATTAGTTTGAGTGATTTCATTCAAGTTGATCGTTAAATACAATGTTGGAAAATGAAGCATGAGTAGCACCTAGACCATTGAACTCTCATTATTGTAGTATAGACGATGTGACCTCTGACGTCATTCGAAAATCATAACATGATGTGCGCGCATGTCGCCGGGCAAAACCTTTGTGTAGTGACAGCCAGCTATAAAGGACACGCAATGTTACCATGGGAACGCGTCTTCTTGCCCGGCGGAAACATGACTTTTGTCAACAGAGGGCGGTTTGAATGTAAACAGAGGTCACATCGTCTATTGCCTTGCCTCTTACCATCATTACCTGATATGGCAGTTTGTCAAGACACTTGATAAATACTGAAATGAAACATTTGTTACTCACCTTCGTTTTGAATATCATTGCAGTCAATCCAAATTTCATCGGATGCAAGATTCCAGAGGTGCAAGTGCTCCTCCAGAGAATTTGGGGTGGCCATCGCGCCCCCTATCTCAATGCACTTATCTTTTGCAGTAGCCCATTGAAGGGACTCTTTTGCAGATCTACCCAGACATCTCCCATTAGCTTTGTAATATCCAGGCATTAGATAAACACAGATGAGTAAAAGTTTCACCATTTTCAAGTTAAGCGACGCCATGGCTTAGTTGGGCACAAGAATGTGAATGAAACTGTGAATTGTCTTTTTTCTTCAGATTTTTACATAAAAAGTTTTGATTATGTACCCTTGTACTGCACAGTGTTAATGGATGCGTTCTCTAACTTGACAAGCAAAGTGTTTGCTTCACCTGTAGGTATTAAGTAATGGTGAGATTACCAGAGCTAAGCGCGCAAGAAGATTGATTTGTTTTTGTTGTTTGGTTTAAAAAGTCACGTTTCCTGTTTGACAACTCCTTCTAGCTACCAGATTTTGATTACATTAAAGGGAAAGTATTTTTCTGAATTTGTTTTCTTGCCAACTGGTTCATAAAGATACAATTGTACACTTTTACTTTGTCTTTTTGGGGTTCTTTTTTTTTTACTTTTATGATATTTGGGGATAGGCCCTATAGTTTTATATAACACTTATGTTATTAATTTATTACTTATTAATATTTTTGTATGAATGTACCCTCCCTTTAAAGAAATGAAAACAAACCAAACAATTTTCAGGCGATGGTTTGTTATCAATGGGTATTCAAAGTCTGTTTCTGACAGCTTCAAGGTTTCAATGAAACAGTTCAAGCTGAAATATTGTCAATTTTGTTGTCGTTGTTGTTGCCATGGTTTCAAGCTGCTGGTATGGCTTTACAGAGTCATGCTGAGTTGACCAATCAGTTTATAGATTGTGTCCTTTCAATCATTCAGAGCGGAGATTGTGTCCTTGATGGTTTTTGTTTATAAAGAGGGGCTGCAATGTCAAATTCAGTCTTGTGATCCACTCATTTTCCAATAGATGGAATCCTTATGAAAATGGGAAACAAATTACAAGTCTCTATCATCAGGTTAAAATGGTGTAAAATGCAACTGTGTTTGATACTCTTCAAGTGCAGTTTTATGTCAAAATCCAAAAACGTTTGATGACTTCACATTTCAAATGTATGGTCTGTACATTTTTGTACAGAGAATTTTCAGGGTATCCCTGAATTCTGATGATATTCAATCAAAACGACATGGAATTTGAGCTAATGACTTGTGCAGGAATTCCTCCTTTGAATGTAGAGACCCATTTGTTTTTGCTGTTAGAATCTCACTCTGAAAGACTATCAAATAAATGATATTTTACAGCATTTTAATATGAGGTTGGAGACTTCTAAATTTTCCTCCACTTTTATGAGTACTCTACAGGGGCGCACGCCCACCCCCCTTTCCGTTTTTAGTACTGCCTGTTTAAAAATTAGCCACAAGTGTGTGTGGTGTAGTTTTTCTCCACTTTGAGTACTCTACAGGGGCGGATACAGGGGGGCGTGTGGGGCGCACGCCCGTTAGTCCCCCAATTTTGTTTGGGTTTTTTTGTTTTTAGTACGTCCTGTTTAAAAATTATCCACAAGTGTGTGTGGTGTAGTTTTTCCCCCCAGAGGCAGGATGGATTTCTTTTTTCATCCTATGCCATTTACATTTTTTCTTTCTGCCAAAATGAATCTTTCATGATATGTCACTTGTATTTGTTTAGATTTGCAACAATAAAATAGCATTTGAAACCTGATGAGCCAATTTGTCCAGGATAATACGACAGTAAGGTTGAATTTGAGAAACGATGTTACCCACTGTGTTTCTAATGAATATGCATGAAACCAGATCCAAACATGAGATTTGTGGCATTAAAATTTTCTTTTAGTAAAATTAGAAGATTGATATGGATCAAAAGTGCATAAAAACTGTGTCTATTTTTCTGTTTTAGGCACACAGAGGCTTGATTTTCACCCCTCTAAAGGCCAAAAAGTCTGCTTCTGGGGGCTTCGCCCCGCAGACCCCCATCGGGGCTTCACCCCTGGACCCCACCATCGATGTTACAGACAAATTTTCCAGTAAATTTAGAAGAGTGAAATGGATAAAAAATGTGTCTATTTCTCTGGGGTTTTTTCACCCCTCAAAAGGCCAAAAGCTCAGAGCTTCCGGGGGCTTCGCCCCCTGGACCCCACCATCGATGTTACAGAAAAATTTACTGGAAATTTAGAAGATTTATATGGATCTGAATTACTTAAAAAAGTGTGTCTATTTCTCTGTTTTGGGTTACTTATATTGAAAATTGCACTATCATATCGTTTGTCTCACCATGGAGGAAGGATCCTCCTCATAAATACTTTTTGTTCCTGAATAAATATTAATTGTAGCCTGCATTTCGATTTTATAACTGAAGATGGGGCTGATTCAATGACTCCCAACTCGAAAATGATGTTTAAATAATGATCTTGCAAAACAAAATTGCTTAAAGGCACAGTACACCTTTGGTAATTACTCAAAATATATATTAGCATAAAAACTGACTTGGTAACGAGCAACAGAGAGCTGCTGATAGTATAAAACAATTGTGATTAACGACTCCCTCTGAAGTAACGTAGTTTTTGAGAAAAAGATAATTTCTTACTAAAATAATAAAAACTTCTTGCAAGAAGTTTTTATTCCTATTTGAAAGCACACACATTTGTACAAGGGTGTATTTTCTTTCATCATTTTCTTGCAACTTCGATGACCAATTGAGCCCAAATTGTCACAGGCTTGTTACTTTATGCATATGTTGGGATACACCAAATGAGAAAACTGGTCTTTGACAATTTCCAAACGTGTACGATGCCTTTAAAGGGGTCAGATATTGCATGAGATCACACCACAGAGCATCTAGAATCCTAATTGTTTCAGAGCATTTAAGCGGGCCCCGGAACCCATGCCGTTAGGGCTTCGCGTTATGCGCTCTCAGGCGCCATGAATTGTATTATTTTCACGCCCGTTTGGAAAATCCTGGATCCGCCCCGGCAGCCGATTTCACGAAACTTTACGCAACTGCGTAAGTCCACTTGCGCAACGTTTAGTGCGTAAGTTGCGCCACTAAGTTTTGATCGATTTCACGAAAGTTACGCCACGTCTGAAAGTGGCGCAAGGCTGAAAGTTGCGCCACAAAAATGGCGCAACTTACGCACTCGATTTTGATGGCGTAAGTCAGTATTTTTAGTGCGCAAATTAATAAACTGCCAACGGCACAACGTGTTTTGCCCGGGTAGCTGCACTATCCTTTGGCAGGGACGTTATTTCAGTGTGTACCAAAATATATTGCATTCTTTATTTTCTTTAGCGGAAACAAAACAAAAAACACGTTCATCAGCAATTGGTTTACAAGTAAGTTTACAATAAAAAAAAACACGTTATTTTGGAGAAAATAAACGTTTAAATCGGCCACGATTTTTGGGGTCATTAAAACCGGCGTTCGTTGGTTGTAATTGCAACCATATAATACATTTTCAGAAAACACTTTAGTCTCTCATTATTTATTTGCTAATCATGAATGCATCGGTCCCGATAAACAGCCCCCCCCCCTCCGTGCTTATGATTCAAGAAATCAATCCTAATTTTTCATTTCACTCATAAACTTTATTTTACCTCCCATACTTGCATACAAAAAAGACAAGTTAAAATAAATTAATTTAAATTCATTTTTTTAATGAATTTTCCATTTCACTTATAAACATTTTATTTTTCCTTCCACATCTAAATAAAATAAATACATTCAACTACACAAAAAAAGACAAGTTTGAAGAAAACTGTTTAAATGAAATTATATTTATTGGAGCAAGATATAGTATAGTTTAATACTTGTTATTGTTCAGAAACCAACAGAAAAAACAAATTCAACGTCCCCCTCCAAAAAAAAAAAGATTATGAAGAATTGTTTAAAAAAATACACGACGCTATCAGCTAAAATTAGCTGTCAGAAGATGAAATGTAAGTAATGGGAATCACAAAGTTTGTCTTTAAAACATTTCAAAAGAATTTTACAAAATATTTGAAGAAAATGGTTTTTATTTTGTTCAATTAAATGGACAGGATTTGCTGTTGTAAAAAGGGTGTAGGCCCCTGGAAATGGTCAAACTTGCTTGTGATGTTGGTAAACATATTTTGGATTGTGTGGGTTTTCTAACTTATAGTTATAACTGAATTATTCAAAACTAACAAGCTTATTAGTTATCTTTGAATATAATCCCATACTTTGGGGCCCTTAGTTTGATTTCATTAACTAAACTAAGTCTTTGAAACAATCTTCCAGTTTGCTGGGAAAATAATTTTTGGATGACTCTGAGAATGACACACGGAACTCCTTGAACACGACTTCATCTTCTTCTCCATCTCCTTGACATCTCCATCCTCTCATGACATCTAATAATGGATGTTGTGCTGTATATTGAGTGAGAAGTAATACAGGGAAACAAAAACTTTAATTGAGTTGTCTAAATTCACTGTGCATAATATATTCTACCAAAAGAGGTCTACTTGTTGGACCAAACCACTTGTGTTGTTGATTTTCCCATAAGAAAATAACTTTCTTGTTAAATGAAAGGTTTTTTTAAATACTAATTGCAATTAGTTGAACCTATTATTTATATTGAGTTTGCAGAAAAGAGTATTAACAAGTTTTGTTTATTTTTGGCAACAACATTAATCACCCTTTTATTGGTTTAATGTTTAAAACAAATGCAATTATTTAGTACTGAAGATAAACAATGATATAAGTATTGAGATATAAAAATTGAAATATTTCCTCTTCACACCTCATGAATAAATAATGTTCCTCTCCTCTGATATTATGGAAGTCAAAACTCTTCATGGAGTATTTTGAAGGAAAACCAAACAAGAAGACACTGGTCCTGTGGTATCAAATCCGACTTGAATACTCTTCATGTTTGGGTACTGTTGGTGACATGAATTCAGTTTCCTATGGGTCCCTCTCTTGCGTTTTTGAAGTATAGCTTAATCTAAATACAAAATGAAAAGATAAACAAAGATATGTTAAAAAGGTGATGATGTCAGTGGTTAGGATAGTTGGAAAATTAGTGTGGGATATGGTGATTGGGTTTGTTATAATTAAGCCCCATTTTCAAACCAGCAATTTCACACACACACAAAATAATAATTAATTAATTAATTAAAGTTATCGAGTGCAAGGAAACATAAAATAAGGGGGGAAAACAATTGGCCACAAAGTGACAGCAACATAACACTCAATTATTAAACCATTTGACAAAAAACTCCACCATGGTTGAAATTTTGCAATAACAATCGTCGACATCTACATGAGAATATTGAGCTGCCGAAGTTCCAAAATGTACCATTTTGAGCTAGCTAGCTAGCTACTAGTACATCTAGTACTACGTACTACGTGTACTTGTTTGTAATGTGTTTTATCACTTGGTATTTTGTACCATAACTATTGTAGTGAAAGTTCTACTCCTTATTAATCCCCAAAATGTGTATGTTTATGCACGTTATACATGGTGTCATTGCGTTATACTTCAAACAAAATCAACGGCTAAAAGTCAACGAAGGCCACAGTATTACACAAGGTAAAATTGTTGAGTTTGATACAAACATGGAGATAGAATTAGATACATGTCCGCACTCGACATGCCAGTCTCTGTGTACACAGACGTATCATCACACGATCCCACCCACGTACACAGTCAAGATCGTCCTTTCGTCGTCAGTGTTTGTAAATTTTCAACATTTTCCTGTTAAAAATAACGTGAAAAGCAGCGAGTGTTTGATACTATTAATCATTGAACTCTTTAACTAGTCATTTCTATAAATTCTTACAAACTTACGTGTCCAAATAAAAGTAGTTAGTGGTCCAAGTTGAGCCATCTTATCCAAACACTTCCGTTTACACTTCTCTAGACTGCATGAAACATGTTGTTGTCGCCGTGTGCTAAAAAAGATCGCGATTTAAAATGGCCGCTCTGTTGCATTTTTCCCATCGGATTCAGGCAACAGTCGTTGAAAAGGTAGATATAAGTTGCGCAGCTAAGTCAAGTTTCGTGAAATGCAACTTAAGGAAGTGGCGCAGCTGCGCAACATTTACATGGCGTAACTTTACGACATGGCGCAAGTTACGCACTACTTTCGTGAAATCGGCTGCGGGTCTGTCTATTGGGATATGAATGCATCACAAAACTCAATTTGACCTGGGAGACCCTCTTTCACCCTGAAAAACCAAGGGGAGCGTCGGAAGGACGAGTTTCTTCATTATGTTAATTACTGCAACATCTATGGGTCAATTCCGCAACAACAAAAAACCTTCAATGACACCCCCAGGCCAATTTCCTACCCCCCCCCCTTTAGTACTTGACAGTTTTTTCAGAACTAAGAAGTCCTCCCCCCCCCCATCTTGAACTCTGAAATCTACTCCAAGGTAGCAGAACAACTGATAAGTTATAATAATTACAACCTACACAGCAAAGTATGCTCCTTTGGTTGTTACCGCAAACCAAACATTATACGAAATCTGGTTAATTTCTGTGATAAATGTGACAACGGAATCGCCAAACTGACTGACTGCGTTTACATACGTACGTTCTTGTTCATTTTCTTTTATTTATTGTTTACCATTGAATTAAGTTACATTCCAACTACAAACAAATCATACAAGTTATC
The DNA here is from genome assembly GCA_021014325.1 of Plazaster borealis. Classification (NCBI taxonomy): domain Eukaryota; kingdom Metazoa; phylum Echinodermata; class Asteroidea; order Forcipulatida; family Labidiasteridae; genus Plazaster; species Plazaster borealis. The sequence continues at coordinate 9,905,282 of CM037473.1, forward strand.
CTGGGTGACTTGACTTCAAAATTATTGAATCATCGTGCAATATCTTATTTAATCCAAGCTGGCGCAAGAGCAAACAAATTATATTTGATTTATTCTATTCTAATTTGATTTATTGAAAAGAACATGTTTTAACTCTGTAGAAATACTGAACCTGATTTGATTCTTCAGCTATTGCTGCCAAAATAAACTGTTTAAATTGGGAAAAAAAACAGAAAATTCACTTTTAATTTTCCCTACGTTTATATTAAACGAAAGAGTTCAAAAATTGGGTTAATCATTTTTCAGTGATATCTCTCAGATTTTCATTGATTTGATTTTTTTCTTCTTTTTCTGAAAAGCATCGGAGAAGGGTATTTTAAATGATTGGTTTTTACACGATTAAAATCTGTTAAATCTCATGTGAACTCAGTTTTCTTATTGATTGAATTTTTTTTAAATGCATTTCAGCAAAGACCACTTGTTGCCGTTTACATTCAAGTAGGTCTTTAAAGTTCTCAGCTTCAACAGGTAGACATGCTCATGAACATGTACATGTAGTCGTTCCATTTTGACATACCGCAAAATGTGTTCTTTACATTAAGTGCACTGTTCACCAGCTCCAAAACTTAATGGTAACATTTTATATGGGGGCAGGCACAAGGGGGTGAACCATTTTTTTTCTAGGTGGCCATTTAAAACTTTGGTTTTCATTTGCATTTTTCTTAAACAAGTACTCTTGTTTTGCCATCTTCTATTTTTTTAGAAGAAAAGCTGCTGCAGAGGTTAAAACAAATACATTGTCTGTGTGTATAGAAAAATATTTTTAAAAGCTCATCATATGCAATTGTTTATTTAGGTAATTTTTAATCTAAAAAGTCCAGACTCAAATGGTGGGGGGGGGGGGGGACAGATATCAATTGGAGAGGCACATGCCCCCCCCCAACCCCCACCCCCTAGTTACGCCACTGCTGTTCACTGATACAGTATGTATTCAATAGTAATAAGAAAAGGCAGGGTGTACTTTTGGTAATTACTCCACAAGTTAATGACCATAAAAACTTACTTGGTAAAGAGCACTGGAGAGCTTTTGATATTATAAAACATTTTTAGAATCGACCCACTTTGAAGTAATGTAGGTTTAGAGAAAGAGGTAATTTTTTACCAAAAAATTTGAATCTGAGAAAGGCTTCAGTCTCGGGCATCTGAAAGCACACAATTCTATGCAATTCTATGTGCTTTTTTCTTAAATTATTTTCTTGCAACTTCAATGACCAATTGACCCAAAATGACACAGGTTTGTTATTTTATGCATATGTTGGGATACACCAAGTGAGAAAACTGGTCTTTGATAATTTCCAAAAGTACACCCTCCCTTTAAAGGCACTAGACACTTTTTGTAATTACTCAAAATATATATTAGCATAAAAACTTACTTGGTAATTAGCAACGGAGAGCTGTTGATAGTATAAAAATTGTGAGAAACGACTCCCTCTGAAGTAATGTAGTTTTTGAGAAAGAAGTAATTTCTCACTAAAAATTTTGAATCTGAAAAAGACTTCAGGCCTGAAGGCTTTTTCGGGCATCTGAAAGCACACAAATTTGTGCAACAAGGGTGTTTTTTCTTTCATTATTTTTTTGCAACTTCGATGACCAATTGAGCCCAAATTTTCACAGGTTTGTTATTGTATTCATATGTTTGGATACACCAAGTGAGGATACTGGTCTTTGATATTTCCAAAAGTATACTTTGCCTTTAAAGACAATGTACAAGCTGGGATGGTTAGTACAATAAGATGATTGTTCGAACTTATGACAACAGTTTGCATTTTCACATTTGGCTGATGCTCTCTGGAATAGTCTTCCAATTTAAGACGTATTTTGACCGCATGAGGGCGCTTTCAACTGCAAGTTTCCTTGCATCGCAATTGCTGTTTTATCTTATTTTGACTGCCGGTATGTTTTCTTATATCAATGGCCAAACAATGTTTTACCTTTAATTGTTTCAAATCATGTAAATTTGGTTTAAACACGCCTCATGCAGTCAAAAATACTGCAAAGTAACATTTGGGCTTCTTCTTCTGTTGTAACCTTAAATAGTTATCTTAAGACTTATCTGTTTCCCAATGCTTAATGAAGGATTGCATGTGATACTGCTAGAAGGCCTGTAAGGTCCTACATAAATAATTTGTACAACTTGTATATTTACTTTTGTACAATGCAAAACTTGATTGAAGTGTTTTGCTTAAGTGTTGCTTGATGGTGAGTTAGATGAGTCAGTAGTGTCATTTATGTGATTCTGTGTGCAAGATGATGGCAGTATGATTCCCTGATCCCTGTATGTGTGTTGGATCATTGGTACTTTTATGCCACTGATTGCTTACACACTGCTGGGTAGCTCCAATCACACCACACATCACCCCAGCCTGAAGCCCACAGCTTACCACAATTCTCAGCAGTCCCACCATTATTAAGCTCACCATCTGCCCAATTCCTATAGTCAACATCAGTTGCTCCATCCTTGCACTCCCAGGTGCCTTTAAAGATAAGGATAGACAACAACTTTGACTCAATATAACTTTGTTCATCTTGTCAACTTTAATAAATAATGGAGATTCATAATCTACTTTGATTGCAGTCAAAGCAGATTATGAAAACAACAAAACACATTTCAACACAATAGGTGGATTGCAATTACGTCACAAATGTTTCCACAATCCGAAAATTGTAATGGAAAACTAAATGTTAAAATCATCAAAGATGGCAGTTGTTAACCATTCAGAGAGGATTGTGGGATATGTGACGTCATTGTATTTTTGTGTACTTTGAAATAAAAATGTAAAAAGTACCGACTGTCCTATTTTGAAATTTAGTGTGGAGTTTTCAGAGTTGTTTAATCTACACTGTATCCCATGATCGAGCAAGATCAGGGTTGTTGGAATTTACACTGGTTGAAATGTGTAAAGTTTAAAAACACGTTGGAAAATGAAGCATGAATAACACCTAGACCATTGAACTCTCGTTATTGTAGTACTGCCTTGCCTATTACCATCCTTACCTGATATGGCAGTTTGTCAAGACACTTGATAAATACTAAAATCAAACATTTGGCACTCACCTTCAGTTTGATTATCATTGCAGTCAATCCAAATTTCTTGTGCAAGATTCCCGAGGAACGTCTGCTCCTCCAGAGAATTTGGGGTGGCCATCGCGCCCCCTATCTCAAGGCACTTATCTTTTGCAGTAGCCCATTGAAGGGACTCAATAACCTTGTAGCAGTGATTTTTCCACTTGCTCCATCCCGTGGGACAAGTTTCTTTTGCAGATCTACCCAGACATCTCCCATTAGCTTTGTTCAAGTGTTGACTTATCGCGCAGAAAAGTAAAATGCTGACCTTCATCGCACGGAGCAATGCCATTATTGTAACTTGTTAAGAGTGCTTTTTGTGTCTTCAAAATGTCATCATCAAAATAGTTGTTCTTGAGCAGATGAAAACCTGTGGTCTACAAAAGAAACTGAAGTGCAATCTGTCAAGTGCAATTTTCCACCAGTCTTCACTTCAGATTTGTAATTATCGACTTTGGCTTATGGATGATAGAAGATAGCGTTTCATTGTTCATGCAAGTAGCTTTAGAATTGAAAGGAATTTTTGCAAAGTAATACACAACCAATTGTTGCCATTTATTGATTTTCAGCGCAGGATAAATTGGCTCGTGTTAGGGTCCTACGTCTTCTTGCCACCGTTAACGGAAGGTTTGTCTCCCATAAGGAATTCAATAAAGGGTACCAGTTTTGCATCGGCCACGTTAGCAGTTTTTCCAATAGTTGTGACAGGGACCACTCAAACAGTGTTTCAAAATATGATTGGACATGCACGCTTATATTGAACACAAACTTGACTTGATTCATCTGTTTGTTTTTAAAGCTTTATTGTGAAAAATCACACTCAAATTTCCATCAAAAACGGGCGGAAAAAGTTACCTACCTTTTCAGTCTATTTCTTGAGTGAAATTTGAGAGTAATGAAGAAAATAAATCAACTAAAATTATTCTCAGTGAATGGGCGGAAAAAGTTACCCGCCTTTTTCCTTCCATTTTTTTGTGTGAAATTTTGAGAGTAATGATTTTTTTTTAATTGAGTCAAATTATTTTCAATATAAGCCTGCATATCCGTTCACATGTTGAAACACTTTTGGGTGGTATTTCAGAAATTATAACATTGGTAGAAACTTCTAACGTGGCGGTAGACAAGTGATACACTTTCTTGTTTTATGACAAACATTTTTAAAGGTATCAACTCGTAACTGAGTTCTACACACCAAATAACACTAAGAATAGATTTCTGTATAGACACTGATGTTTTAGTGTCAATTTCTTGATTCTTGATCCCTCCCCCACCTGTGCCCCACCCTCGTTAGTTATGCCACGGGGTGAGCTGAAATTAAATTCAAACTTTTCAATCTTTAAGTGACAAAGACATTTTTGTTTGACTTAATTGCATTTATACTTTTTATTTGTGTGTTCTTACTGAAAAAATACAATGAACCTGACAGACTCTGACAGACTCTTAGCTACTCCTGCTTGGGAGGAGGGTTAACCCAGGTAACCCCAGGGTTAGCATCTTGAGTGTGCATTTTTCCCCAGGAATTTTGCATCAAGTGTGAATCAGACATGGGGTGGCGGTGGGGTGAATATTCCCAGTGCAGTGTGAAAAGGGCTTATCAGAAAAAATCTGAACTTAAAGGTGGGGTCATAGATTTGGTAAACACTAAAAAAATGTATGACCATATAAACGTACTCTTAAAACATGCGGACAACATTGGTCATTGAATCAACACTTTATGTGACCTAACATGTATATGAAATAACAAACCTGTGAAAGGTTTAGCTCAATCGGTCATTGGAGTCACAAGAAAATAGTGAAGCAAAGAACTTGTATGTTTTCACTCTTTTCAAACATCGGGTTTTGGACTTTGTTTTACGCATTTCTCAAAAACTATAGCATTCCAAGCAAAAATATTTCACGGGAAGTTTTCCACCATGATCATCTTTATACCAAAAATTGTGTGTGCAAATCTGTGAACATTTATATTTTCACTCTTACCAATGTTATACACACCCTTTAAGAAGCACTGCAGCTGTTGATAGTATAAACTATTTTGAGAAAGGATTCCCTTCGAAGTAATATGGTTTGGACAAATGTTCACCCAAAAACATTTAAATCTGAGAAATGATTCATGCATGAATCATTTCTCAGATTTCTGAAGGATGGTGTCCGTTTGTGAATGCTCCGGCCAGAGAAGCGGTTGGTACCCGCTGCCACTTTGCTAAACGTGGATGGATTTGAAGTTATTTGAAAATACTGTGACGTTTTTTGTACTGTTTTCTCAGCAAGCAGACACTGTACTCAGCTTAAACTTTCACATGTGACTTTTATTGTATCTGTCTTTATCATTTTGCCTATACACTCTAAATCAGCATAATTTATTTATTTACATTGGAATTTATTTGTTTATTTTTTTTATCTGTTTATTTATTTGTCTTATTATTTACATATTTATTTAGTTATTCATGTTGTCCTCTCCTTGCCTTACAGTCTTGCTAAAAACTATTTATTGTTCATTTTATTTTTATTTTTTATTTTTGTCATTTATCTAGATATTTATTTAATTATTTATTTGTTTATTTTTTACAAATGTTAATTTGTTTGTTTTAGTAAAATTTTGATTTATGTTTTATTGATTTATGAATGTATGTATTTTACTTATGTTCCAATTTTCAAGTTTGGATGAGCAGACTTTCAAGTCACAGTGTTTGAGTACACTTTTGTTAATCCTTGCCAACTTGATATAGGCCAATTTTTTTCTTTTCTTTTCAAACTGACTATTTGTATAGCCTGCTGTATGATTTTGAGAAATGTCCAAGTAAATAATAATAATAATAATAATAATAAAAATGATAATAATAACAATGACCCTACCTTTAACCAAGTCCAAAGATGTATTTTTGGTTGAGAATCGTAACACATCTTTAACAATCTGTTCCATCATGGCTTGAATTAATAACTACCCCAAGGTTGAATCTATTGTAAAGGAGATAACACATAAGTAGGACTCTGGATTGATCGTCTTTGTCAACTACTGCCTTGGTTTGCGGGGGCTGGGGCGAGGATGCTGCCTTTTCCGGATCGTTTTTGCTCTTATTTGCTTGTTTTGTTTGGGGTTTTTTTTTTTCCTTTTCTTCTTAATTCTTATTCTAGTTCTATCCAATTCCCGTAGACTATGTGCATAGATTTTCTGAACGATAAGTTGGTCATCAAACAACCTTAGATATAATCACACTTACATGTAGGTCCCAAAGAGTGATGTCATCATGACGTCATCACATGTCACATAGACGTCAAGGTAAAGGTGCACTTTTTGAAGCCGTATATCTACGGAAGGTCAAGTCCGATTTAGTTAAATCTTGGTACGTTCGTAGATGTGTTATGGGGAAAATTTAGATGATGTCAGGATGACGTCATCATGTGATTTTTTGTTAATTTTTAAATTGTTGACGACCTAGCTTATATCTTGTGAACGAAACAGGCTACATTGCAACAGGCTTGCAACAGGCTTGGTAGGCCATAGATGTACCATAAAGAGTGATGTCATCATGAGGTCATCTCGTGTCACGACAATAAAGGTGCTCTTTTTAAAGTTGTTTATCCATGGAAGTACAAGTCCGATTGAGTGGAATCTTGGTAGGTCCATAGACAGGGACATGTTACAGGTCAAAATTACGATGATGTCATGTTTTTGTTCTGGTTGGTGTTGTTTTTTTTCTTCGGGGGCGGGGGGGGGGGGGGGGGGGGGGTTAGGGTTGTTTTCCTTCTTATTTTAGTTCTTTCCCATTCCTTCTTATTTTAGTTCTTTCCCAAATCGCATTGAGTGTAACTTACGCTTTACTTACTGCATGTTAAGCAACAGCTCTGGATCTTTTTTCTCTGTGAATGTTGGGCTAGCCGTTTGTCCAAAATTCCACTGTGAAAATTTGTATGATTCATGGTTTTGGCTTAAACAGTCAGCAAATGAACGTAGTGAGAACAGTACAAAACTGAGCAATGTACAATGTACATGTTTACTAACTCTATGCTTACTTACACTTGGGTGAGGGGAACTCCTCAGGCGTCTCAGATGTTATTCGAACCCATGAACACAGAAGTTAAATTCCTCAGGTATCTCAGATGGGATTCGAACCCATGAACACAGAAGTTAAATTACTCAGGTATCTCAGATGGGATTTGAACCCATGAACACAGAAGTTAAATTCCCTTGATATCTCAGATGGGATTCAAAACCATGACCACATGTGTTAAATTCCTCAGGTATCTCAGATGGGATTTGAACCCATGAACACAGGCGTTAAACTCCTTAGGCATCTCAGATGGGATTCCAACCCATGAACACAAGCATTAAATTCCTAGGGCATCACAGATGGGATTCAAACCCATGAACACAGGCATTCTCAGGTGGGATTCGAACCCCTAAACATCGGTGTAAAACTCCTCAGGCTTCTCAGATGGGATTCGAACCCATGAACACAGGTGTTGACCTCCTAAGAAATCTGAGATGGGATTTGAACCCATGAACACAGGTGTTAAACTCCTAAGAACTCTCAGATGGGTTGAACCCATGAACACAGGCGTTAAACGCAGGGGAGGGATGAAGTTTCCTCCACCCCTAATTTTGGACTGGGGATTGCTCATAGGATCATCCCCCAACCCCTCCCCCAAGAAAAGACCATGACAAACAAGCAAAAGATGAGAACTAAAAAAACAGGCTTGTCAAAAAAATGTATCCTTTCTGACACTACATTTATTCTGTCTTTCTGATGTGAATAAATTATACTTAACTTTGCAGTGAAAATTATTAATTACATGAACAATATATTGTTACAATTCTTATACTGTGGTACAATAGTTCCTGAGTAGTGTTTCTGAGCTGATGAACTGAGTGAGGTAGTAACAATTCAAAGTGACGATTGAAGCAAACTGTATGCGGCCTGAAACTAACAAGAATGGCAGTGGTCAAGGAAAAAGCTTCTAAAGGACACTTAAAGTGAATATTTAGGTGTTCAGGCATTCAGCCCGAACAACTCTTTGTTATTGTTCGGTTTTTTTTTTTTAGTTCTTCTTTTTCTTCTGATAGTCGTTTGTCCGCAAAAAAACCCATAGATGCGAACCTTGGATGAACTTGAAACTTTGCATGCAGTTAGATTATAACTGGGAGATGCCAAGTGAGTTGTGACGTAATGATTACGTCATCAGGTGTCGAATTACAGTAAATCAAAGTTTAATATTTCAAAAAATCATAACTCGATAACAAATTATTGGATTTCAACAATCTATGCATCATCGGACAGGTCTTTTAAAACTCAACAAACGCTACACAAAGAGTGACCCCGTTTGACCTTGACCTCCGGCTCAAAATGTAAGTTGAACATTTCGTTAGTAATAGCCCTCGGAAGCACGTTCCGCTCCATTGATCACGAGGTCCAAAGCCTACGTGCGCTGTAGTGGCATGATTTCCGTGCAAGTTTTGACGTGTCGCAGTTCAACGCACTATAACGCAAGCTTATCAATGGCGCAATAGCACTGCAGAATTGAATTCCGCTCAACCTGTGCCATGTTCAGCGTCAAGTTGTTCCCCTATTCGCCCTTTTGATGGCTCATGGTGGTCATGGAATCAAAGACGAAGTTTTACTGAGATGGCCACCTGCTTCAGTGATTCGTATGACTTTTAATTATGTGAGAAATAAAGCTATAAAGTTTTCACACCCGTTGTTGTGTTCCATCCTTATTTCCTTGCTGAGTGTATGATGCACCATATAGGTAGAAATAGTACTCACTCATTATGTTATTAGTCCAAATTCACGAGAGGCTTAGACTTGACGTCTTCATGACTTGCCTTTGTCTTTCATAATTATTCAAAACAAGTGTGTTTTCTTTCAATATTCTAAATTTAACCCACCGTTCTGTATGAATGAAAATCAATGTCTTAAAAATGCAACCGATAGCTCATACTATGCTGACTTATTTTAATGACATCATCATCAGTGCATATGTTTTGAACAATCAATGTTTCATACACAGATACTTCATGAGTATCCAATTCACTGTATTTGAAACCCTGTTGAAAACTTCTAATAATTGTAAATTAATAATGTGAACATGATTAGCATAGTTGGATTTATTAATCCATAAAGAATCAATATTCATTGAAAAATAAATAAACTTCAGTAAATGGCTAGCATGGCTGTACTTGTGAGTAATTTAGCGGCTCGTTTGAAGATATGCAACCAAGATGAAATGGAATTCAAAAAATGATGCTCTGTATGAAAAGGTCAATTTAAATTAAATTATGTACTCTTTTGCTGAAAACACTTTGTAATCGTATCTTGAGAAATACATCTATTATGATTTTTTAAGCTTTGCATTTTTTTGTAAATGTTTTATGTGTGAAGGTTCTATTTAATTGATAATGACATGATTTGACCTGGCTTCCTGTCCAACCGGAACTAAACGAAATACATATTAAGAGGCTCTTTTTTTGAATTTTCAGGAAAAGTCTTGTATACTTACTATCAGTACAGTTTATGAATATTTACATGAAAATTGAAACAGATAATCAATTAATACACGTCTTAGAGCTCAATGCAGTCTTAAGTAGGAACATTATCATTTCTTTCCCGTGTAAACTAAATGTATACACATAATTGATTTACACTTTGAAATTTCAAAAGCTATCAACAATCTTTTCATCGACTCAATAAAATAGTTCACACATTGACACAACACTGACCCCGATGAAATCCGAACACCTAGTGTTTGTTCCAACAAACACTAAAGCTCTAGTTTTTCATTGTTATTTCTAATGGCAAACATTGACAGCGAGGTCGTGACATTGGCCCAAAAAATTGGTCACTTAAGGTAGCGACTTGGGCTGCCTCACATTTGAATCGGCGGGGGAAACACCGTAGTGGTATTGACTGTACTATCTTTTATTTCTCAAGGTGAGGTTTGTTACATAGTCACTGACGCCACGAACTGACACCTTGTGTACAAAATCACTGTGTTTTTGGGGGGGGGGTTTCCCCCAGTTTTTTACATGTTTTGAACAATATTCATCAAGACCTACAATTTCATGAAGTTTCAAAGCATGATAACATACATGTAAGGCACTACTCTCTATTATGGGCTCATCAGAGTCTGCTTTTTGATAGGTTGTTTGCACACTGCTTCGTGTTGAAATCACAAGGTATATCCAGCTAGTTTCCTTCTTGTTAGGCATCACAAAGTCCTCTCCCCCTTGATTATCATTATTAGGCTCATTGTTGTGCCAATTTCTGTACAGAATTTCAGTCACTCCGTCGGTGCAATTCCACTCTCCTAAGAGCAATCAAAAGATTTCAGAACTGCTTACACCCCAAAATAAGCTGAGCACAAAACAATTTTGCTTCCCAGAAAAAGGTTACGTATAGGATAATGCCCGAGGTGCGCGCCATTCGTACCCACGAATGGCGCGTTCACCGAGGGCATTATGCGACTTAACCCACACCTGTGACGTCATGCTATTGTTAAAAATCGCTCCATTATTTTGCACGAATGGCGCGATATTGTTTAATTTAAGTTAAAGACAATGGACACTATTGGTAATTGTCTAAGACCAGTCTTCTCACTTGGTGTATCTCAACATATGGATAAAATAACAAACGTGTGAAATTACCAATAGTGTCCACTGCCTTTAACTAGTAATGTTGTGATAAATTGCAGCTAAATTCTTGTTAATTTATAATATTGAAAGAAGTGTCTTTGTAAACTTAAATTTTAGGGAGTTCACTTACTTACTCACTGACTTACCATGTTGTGTATGATAAATTCATCGAAAAAAGTACTGGTTAAAATTAAATTGATTTGTCTGACCTTCTTGTACTAAGATTTTGGAACACCTCGAAACTAAATAATAATTGAATTATGTACAACAATGTAGCCGTTTACTTGTGGAAAGTCTTTACGATCATTTTGTAATAAATGCGTAGCTGTAACCTGTGTTAAAAACAAATGTTCTATGAAGTCATTTACTTTGTACCCATCGCGCCATTCGTGCAAAATAATGGAGCGATTTAACAATAGCATGACGTCACAGTTTTGCTTCCCAGAAAAAGGTTACCCGCCGAAAAACCATGTTGTGTGTATACCAATTGCAATTTGGTTATTTGCTTATTTTTTGCTTAGCAGAAATTTGTTAAGCAATAGTGTTTGATTGAGCAGCTCTTTTCATAGTGCTGCTAAAGCACAAAAAGTACCTCAGCACAAAAAAAACTGTGCTTACCAGAACAAGGTTACCAGCCAAAGTATCATGTCCCATGTACCATCTGTGACCGGTATTCTGGTAATTTTTGCTTAGCAGAAAACTGCTAAGCAATAGTTTCTGCTAAGGCAGAGAAAATGTAGTTGGGTCATATATAAACTCAACCAAAGTCCAGAAATATTCAACGGACAACGATTCAGATTTTGCTTGAAAGATTTAATTGGCAGTACTACATTGATGTAATTCCTTCGTCCTATGAATGGGATGTTAAAGGGACACGTTGCCTTCAGATTGGGCGCGTTGGGCTATAAAAAGCGTTTGAAAGCGTTTGTTTTAAATGGTTGGAAAGATGTTTTTAAAGTAGAATATAATGACCCACACAAATATCCCTCGAAATTGTGTGGTTTTCCTTTTACTTCATGAACTACATGTTTGTAGCACGGTCTGCCATTTTGTAGAAACCAAATTTTTGACTAACACAAAATGGCAGGTCGTGTTATTTCATGAAGTGAAAGGAAAACCACACAATTTTGAGGCATATACGTGTGGATCACTATAATCTACTTTTAAAACATCTTTCCAACCATATTCATTTCATAACGAAAGCTTTCAAACACTTTTATATAGCCCAAAGCGCCCAATCCAAGGCAATCATTAGTCCCATGTGTTATGTAATGCCTGTAAATGAACCTAGTGCTCCCATTCATAAAAAAGGGTTTGCCCTGGTGTTTCTTGCATGGTTGGCGGCAGATTGCCTGATATCACCTTGTAAACCCTCACAAGGTGCATAAATGGGTTTCATAATTCAAACATATGTCTAGCGTGAGAGGGCATGTACAAGTACGGGTACGCTGTACTTCACTGCTTATATACTGTCCAGGCCATAACCATGTGAATGCAGTTGGTGGTACATGTATTGTCACTGAAGTTTTATAGTTGAAAGCTTCGGTATACTATGTATCTTAATGTTAGGGGGTTAGAAGAGGTTCTAGCGCCCTCGTAATGACTTTACACCACCGTGCTTTTGTTTGTACATAGTATGATATTGAGTGGCAGGTGCTCCCACCTGAAGCTTATAGAGTGCACATCGGTGTGAAATGATTTTCTGTAGAAATCAAAGTGGGGAGATGTGCAGAGGATGCCCTTCACAACATGTGACAATGAAAACCAATCATTAGATATTCATGCTCCATTTTATCTGATACACTATCCCGTTTTCGGGCATGATATTCTCCCAATTTTAGTCTGATTTCCAAAAACAAAATTGCCCTTGTAAAAATTTTAAAAAATGTAATTAAATAGCCTGAAATGTCTATTAAATCCTACACCATGTGTACATGTAGGTCAGGCTTTGTACTCGATAAAATGTTCCTACTTTTTTCTAAGGACCAATTATCATTTCTGTGTTTTGTTTGTCCTCCTCAATCCCAGGTTAGATTCGAAGGTCCCGAGATAATGCGAATGTTCTTCAACTGGTTTTACTGGGCAATCAATGTCGGCTCCCTCATCGCAATGGCCGGAGTCACCACCCTGCAGCAGAACGTCAACTTCTTCTCTGGTTTCCTCGTGCCGCTTGGATCTCTCGTTCTGGCGGCGGCAACCTTCTTGGTCGGCCGGACGTGGTACCTGTCCAGGAAGCCCATGGGCAGCGTGCTGACAAACACCATGAAGATTATCTTTGAGGCATTCAAGAAGCGGGGAATGCGGGAAGTTGTTCATGCAAGACAAGACAGGTAATGGGTCCTGCGTAAATTTGCTGAGTTACTATTATGTTGGGGCCAAAAATGCTTGGCAAGCATTTGTCATTATTTCTCTTGATTCTTTACCTGGTTTCAATATTTGCTCACCAGTATTCATTGCCTTTTCAATACCGGTACTCATTGCCTGGAAAGACATTCAATTTCTGTAAAGAGAAGGAAATTGCCCATGTTTTGTCGCAACTTGGGGTTCTCCCCATATGCACAAGCTAGCATATCGAGCAAAGGGCAGGCTGATACGCAAAACAAAAGATTGAAGATCAAAGATTGGAGAAAAAATTCACAAGAAAAATCATAAAATAAAACCACTTAAAATGCTACAGATTGCACGATAGAGCTTTTAAAACCAAACATTTACATCAAATAAAAAAAAAACATTCCGAGGACCTCATTTCAATTCAGCTTAGCTTTAGTCAAACGTGCAAAATTTGGGTTCAGAATTCCAGAATGTTTTGGAAAAAAACCTGAGGAGAACACATCTTTTCTTATGGCAGCTCAGGGCTGTATACTCCCCAAGGAGCCGAGACAGATTGCAGGAATATTATTGACCCAATGACCAGGGCACTAATGTGAAGTGTATTGAAATGTAATTGTAAAATGCTCTATTTAATAACTACGTATCATTATTATTAAAAATATTATTATTCCTGTGTTTTTGTTACACACAGCTCTCAGCTCCTGAGTAGCCAGCCCAAGCCCAGCTTTCTTGACATGGCCAAGGTCCGGTTTGGAGGCAGTTTCCATGAATCCATGGTGGATGACGTCAAATCCCTCAAGAAGATCACCCTAGTGTTCCTAGGACTGACTCCATATTGGGTGGTTTACTTTCAGGTTAGATTTTTAAATGAGATTGGTAAATATCAGTGTATGGGGCAGCGGCGGGGGGGGTATGCATGTGTTGTAGGCTACCACATGTCAATCATTCACGCACAGGGTAAATACGCATGCGTGGTAGACTATCAAATTTGCAACAGTTTACTACACATGTGCTTTACAGGGCAATCGTGAAACTGTAGCGCCCCTTGTGTAGCTAAATGCGCAAGCATTTGCTAGCTACACATATGAACAGATTTGTTTTGTTTTTTGCCAGACTGAATATTTTGGCAAAAGAGAAAGTATTTTCCTCCTCAGTCTTGCCCTCTCCACATTTGTATTTTACCAGTTGTTCCTTGTGATCTTTTAATATACTTGGATGTGAATTGTTGAGAGAAATAAAACAGTAATAAATTGTAATAATCAAGATGGAAAATAAATTGGGTCATGTATAAATATTTCCCATCTAGTGAAGGAGGTCCGCATAATTCCCAAACGTGGTTAGGGATTGTGTTGGGTCCTTCAGAGGTTCCCCTCTCTGAAGGATTTCTCTCTGGGGGTCAAGTTGAACAAAGACAACCTTGTGTGAAAACACTATTCTATTTTTATGGACCTAACACGGGCTCTTGTGTCAGGCTACAGTTGTTCTACAATACACAAACCTATGCATGTGAATGGTTTTAAATTGTTGGTCAACTTACTAGCAGGAAGTTTCTTATCATGTTAACATCAAAAACTGGTTAAATTTTTATTTTTTCCCCGTTCTATATAACAGATGCAGACTACATTCCTAATTCAAGGGCTTTCCATGCGTTTTTCGCCAGATTACAACAAAACCAACCACAGGCATCCCACCATCAATTTCCAGGTAAAATCCCCACACTCATTAGGGATGTAAGTGTAGCCCTCACCTTGAAGTGGCTTTCCAGCCTTGTGATCTCTCATAAACAAAAATTGTTTTAAAGATCTGTATACTGAGCTACTATTTTTAGCATTAGTGCAGTGTGCTTTTTACAGACATTCCTCATGCCTCATTTTGCACTTTGTAGTATAATCCTAATTCTATGCATTTTTGTGAGATACTATGTATAAATAATTTTATAGTTGATGCCTGCATATGTATTTGTTCAACTAGGCGTTTATCATGGTGCGGCCATCTTGTTTTTACTCACATTCAAATCTATAATAATATCCAAACCAAGGTTAGGGGGACAAAAATAGTCTGAAAAAAGCAGTATTCATTTACATGTACATCTCTTTTTATATCTATAATATTCCTATTTCCTTAAAAGATACTTGTTTAACATTTGATAAAAAGACTTTGTGGTATAGTTGTGTACACATGAAAGCAAGAAACATATTAGCTCCAGCATTGATTTGTATGTTTCAGTCCTGGTTAAAATTTAAACGTTGTTTTACAAACTGACCTACAGTGAGTTATTAACTTGACTGTTTGTAGTTGGTTGCCATCAACGAGTGATGACGTATTGAAATGAATTAATACATTTTCAATTATCATCAACATGAATAATGAATAAAATTACCAGTACATTCCATAACATTTTCTTGATGTTGATACTGTCCTCAGATTCCCCCAGCCTGGCTGTCTCTTTTTGACGTCATCGCCGTGATCCTCCTCCTACCCTTCTTAGACCGCATCATCTACCCCTGGCTAGACCGACATGGCGTTAACTTCACCCTGCTGAGACGCATGATCCTGGGCATGGTGTTCAGTATACTAGCCATGGTCACAGCAGGGATTGTAGAACACGTCAGGTTGGATTGGGCTCACGACCATCCTCATCAGATGATCAATCAAACCATCGGGAATACGACGTACCCCGGCGCTGATATATGGGTCTTCTGGCAGATACCACAGTACACCCTGATTGGGATCAGTGAAGTGTTTGCAAGTGTAGCTGGTAAGTGTCAACCTCGCTCCCATGGGTGATCGATCTCACCACGCTTTTTTGTCTTCTCCCCAGCCCGCGCTGCTCGCTCATAACCCCTGGTATTGGTTAGACCATTGGTACAGGTACTAGGCCTGTGGCCAATCTTGTCTATGCGCGCTCAAGAATGGTTGCCCACAAAAGAGGCATCAAGTCAAAGAGCAACTGGTCCCCTCTCATTATTCTATAACTTTTGACATGTTTAACTGTATGCAGCTTAGGGTGACCATGTAAAAAAACATCACTCATGTTTTTGAATCGCATCTTAATACTTGCATTTTGACACGCACGTAGTAAATGTCCTACAACACAATACAAGCGCTCGAAAGTAGCTTACAAGTGTGCGCGAAAAGAAGTAATTTTTTGGGACCAATCATCGTTGTAAGTCGGCATTCCCTACTAGGGGTTAGTGACGAGAGGTATCAATGCGTCGCGCTGCCCATTTTAGGGAGGCTGGGTTAGTGTTATCTGCCAATTTCTGATTTGACCTACAACATTACTTCAAATAACTAGCGATCCAACTCGCCCACTTTTCGGTTATTTTTCCTTAAACCGCTCTGGTATTAGATTCTATGTACTCTGTAAAACCTCCCACCATTTTAGACAATGCCTTGTTCCTATGCAGAGCTGCCAATTCTCCCTGATTCTGCTGAAAGTTCCCTGAAAATAAACCAATCTTTCCTGTTCTGATGAACAAATTTTCCCTGTTAAGTTGAATGTAATTCTAAATATCTCCCGGATTGATGAACAAAATATCCCTGATTGCAAGATGAAAATGTTGGCTGCTCTGCCTATGTCCATTCATGTTAAATTTTTAAGTTTTTGCATCCTGCCGTTTGACATCCTGTCGTAAACACATTTTGGGCTACAAAAACCGACAAACTTGAAAATATAATTCCACATATTATCAGTTCTATAGACGAGACCCTTTGTTGTGACTGAAGTAGTACAAGTATACAGGTTGAATTTACTCAATTTAGCTTGAAATCTGGCGACTACCCATTTGAAAAAGGCAAACATCTATTGGCCAATTTTTTTTGTTCACCAGTGCAGGTAAACTTTTGCAAAGTTTGGTTTATTGGTTTATATTATTACACACTAAACAGCACAATTAGCGCCAATAACAGGGTGAAAAGGAAACAAAAAGAAATGCTCAGTTTTAGATGTGGGAGGAAAACCCCAATGGGGGAAACCTTAGGGACTGAAATTCCAATCCATATGCAAGGCTCTGGGTCTCAGGTGGGATTTGAACCGAGGTCGACAGGGGTGAAAGGCAGGGAAATTAAGGTCTCCAATGTTCACCAATTGCAATTTGTAGGTCTTTAACCACGTAGTTGGAAAGCGGCAGTTGCTCTAGTTGCCCTAGGCTTACTTGGCAGCTAGAAAAATTTGAATGCTTAATGCGGCTCAAAGCCAAAACCGCAAAAGTCGCCCGCAAAGATGGCATATATGGGGAACTATCTAGACTATGTCTCCTGAGTAGAGCAAACTAACCAGAACCTGTCAATAGAGGGTGTCCTGCAGAACAGCAATTGAATTCAGGGGTTTTGATTGCAAGAGACTTTAATAATAACATCTTGTTATCTTGGGAGGCTTATCATTCTTACTCGCTGCTGAGAAGCTGAATTGCGAGGGATGCGGCTACAACGTGACCGAGCCGCAGGCGTGGATGCCTTTGCAGCTAGCCACATCATCCCATGATCACGGAGCACAGCCAGAGATCAAAAGTGCTTGATTTTTGCGGAGAGAGGAAAACCGGTGGGCCCGGTGAAAAGCCCTCAAGGCATAGAAGAGAACCAACGCACATCTCTACTCACATATGGCCTTAGCCGGGAATCGAACCTGGGCCACATTGGTGAGAGACGAGCACTTTACGCAATAGCCACCCATACCACCTGACCTTTCTATTTTATTCTGATGTTTGTAGGTCTTGAGTTTGCATACGCTATGGCCCCCCGCTCTATGCAAGGCTTGATCATGGGTCTGTATTACTTCACTAATGGGCTGGCCGCCCTCCTCGGTGGAGCCATTTTGAAAGTCACCACCGTGCCCAGCATCAACTGGGTGACGGGAGACCCCTTCAAGTACCAAGGGCGGCTGGATCTCTACTTCTACTCGCTGGCCGTCGGGCAGGCCGTGGCTCTAATTGTGTTTGCAGCGGTCACCATCGTCCACGAGTCCAAAGAGGCGAGACAAAGGGCTGGGATGATTATAAATAGAGGGGTGTCTGAGGAGAGAACACTAGCAGGAACCTGACAGTAGAGGGCACCCTTCAGAACAACAAATAATGGGACCATCAGAGATTTGAAACCACCTGTTTCCAAGAGGATCCAAGTTTGGAAGTTTTTGAGGGGAAAGAAGTAAATTTTTAGGAACAATAATCAAACAAATTTCATGAGAGTTATTGACTTGTTATGGCAAAGTACAAGGCTCGACAGTTCAGCATCATCACTGTACACTGAACTAAAAGTACTTGTAAGTGAAAGTCTGAGTAAATTCAAACAAAAGATTTATACAGTTCATGCAAATTGTTCTCTTTAAACATGATAATGTGTGACTTACTACTTAAAACCTGTAATGTGGTGCAAAGGAAGTGATAACACTTAATTGATAATCACATGTAGAAAAATGCTGCTACTGGTATATAATGGAAATAACGTTTAACCAAGATGTATGGACTAATACTGTAATGGGATGATGTAGTTTTGTACTAACTTTTTTTATTATTATTAAATCGTTCCACACATAATGAACCATGTGTATATGCCGTTTTAGTCGAATCTTTATGAAGAGATATTGCCCAAAATATCTGAAATAAATTGTGACTTTCTGATGTAGACATTCATTAACAATGATCGAAGCACTACTGTTGCGCAGGTTTGTAAAGATTGTCAATTTAAATATTGATAAACTAATGTAAATACTATCTTTAAGTGCAACCATTTAAACCAGTTTAACATTCCATATTCAAGAATGACTTAAATGTAGATTTAGGGTGAAAACGTCAAGTTGTGAAATTAAGAAATAGTCCAGTCGCTAGAGTGGTACACACCTCAGGTCAAAATTGACACTGTTTGTAATCAAGACACTTAAACTCTTTTTTATTGGCATATAAATAATAGTATGGTTATATTCTTAAATGTAGAGCCATAGAATGGTAAATACGAAAACAAAATTAAATTAATGGCCATACAAACTTACTTGATGAGAAGCACTACAGCTGTTGATAGTTTGAACTATTTAGAGAAAGGATTCCCTTCGAAGTAATATGGTTTGGAAAAAGTTTCACCCAAAAACATTTTCATCTGAGAAACAATTCGTTCATGAATCGTTTCTCAGATTTCTGAGGGTTGGTATCAGTTTGCAAATGCTGCGGCCAGAGCTGCAGCTGTCACCTCGCTAAAACGTGGATAGATTTGACGTTGTTGTGGCAATACCATGACAGTTTTTTTGCTGTTTTCTCAGCAAGTAGACACTGTGTTCAGCTGAATCTTTCACATGTGACTTTTATTGTATCTTTCTTTATACGCTGCAAAAACTGGGGTGTTAAATTTACACCATGGGTGTTGTCACATATAGATACCAACCAAATAATCAAAAGTTACACCATAGGGTGTTAAAGTAACACTAATATCTGCAAAAACATTGGTGTTATTTTAACACCCTATGATGTTAATTTTGATTCTCTGTTCGGTATCTATATGTGACAACACATTTAAAAATAACGCAAAACTTTTTAATTTCTGGGACAAACTCCAACTCTCATAGAGAAATACTTTCCTCTGAAATACTGTCAAAATTGAGAAAATAGCTTATGAGGGCCCAAAACATTGTTGCCTATTTTGATTGCTGCAATCTAAATAAGCCTTACATGGAAGTGCACAAATTTCAGACAAAAAGAAAAACTTGTTTGTCCATCTTTATTTTCATCATGTGACAATCGATGTGATGATTTTGCTTGGATTTGTTTGTGTGGTGTTGATGTTACTTTCCCCCAAACCAAAGATGCAGTCAACCTTCTGTAATAGTCATTCAGGTGAAATTTATTTTAGGGAAATATTGTGCATTATTTTTTTATTATTGTAATATTTTTTGGGGTATTGCTACCAAGGAAACTCAAAGGTGCACTGCAGGCCTGGAGATACCTGTGTACGGAAGATGGTTTAGAACCTTGATAACTATGATGTTCCGTGTGTCACATTTCATCATTGAATTGACGCACTATAGATAGGTCCCACATGACGTCACTAAGTGTAAAGTCGGCCATCTTTACGGGCAGTTAAACAAAATTTTAACGCATCACATCTATGCATTTTGCGTAAATATCACGTGTTTCACCTTGCATTATTGGTCAGTGAACCACTTGGCTTGGTAGACCAAAAAGAATTCTTGACGCGGCTCCATAAGCCAAAACCCAAGCTCCCCGTAAAGATGGCATTGATCGGGAACTATCCATTTTGAAGTTACTTGTTGCATTATTGGAAGATATTTACTTTAAGGCTTAGTTTTGTTAAAGGTTAACGAACAAACAGTGGTTGGGTACGGTGCACCGGAAGGGACATGTTGACAAAATCTTCTTTTGGCTCAAATAGGATTTCCTCATGTGCCAACCAGAGTTGACCTGGGTGGGAGGATAGTTTTTTTGTGATTTCCAGTTGAGACTTTATTTTGTAAGAAATAGAACAAAAAAGTAAAGTGGTGAGGTATGGTGCTTAAGAAGGAACATGGACAATTCTTTTTATATTTATTTGGGGGGTTTTTACTATGAGGAAATTTAATTTTAAAATTTGCCTATGTTCCTTTCTGGACTCCGTACCGGACAAAAACTGCGCATTCATATCAAAATGTTGGAAGATGTATTTTTGATTTCCTATTTTACTACGTGAAGTTTTCTTTTATTATAAGTAGACACGAAAGTAGTTGTGGGTACGGTGCCTTGGAGGGAACATGGGGGGGGGCGGAATGTACACAAATTAAATAATTTTAAAAATCCCCATGCCCGTTCCCGGACTCTGTAGTGGACTGGGGCGTGTAACAATATCATTATGTATACAACGCACAATGGGTTTACGTTTGTTATTGACTGACTGTACTCCTAGCAATTTTGTTTACAACAAAAAAACCCAACTTATTGGAGGCTGTTTCTCATGTGAAATATTGAAGCAATTTCTGACTTATTATTCGACTCATGAATTTACAAATGTATTTTATGCAATATTTCTGCAATAAATGTACCTTTGAAGTACTTACTGCTAATAAGTTTGTTCTATTTTGTGTCGAGGCGTTCGATGCTATTGTGTAACTTTGTACTGATTGTAAATCAAATTTTTATTTGACTCTGAAGTACTGTATCATCCTATACCATTCCTGATATGTGGCGGAGGGTGTACCCCCAAATGTTCCCATACTTTACACACTCTTTTCCTTTTTGGGCCCTATTTGAATAACAATAGGCCTAACTTGCTTACTCACAAGTTACCATCTAAATTTGAATTCCTCAGACTTTACAGACAGTTGCTATAATTATGTGAAGTCGTTCGGGACAAGCTTTCGTCTAGAAACCTACCTAATTTAGGATTCATTCGTAAATATTTGACCCGTTCAGCTACCGAAAAGATTGTTCATGCCTTTATTTCATCAAGGCTAGATTTTGGTAATGCACATTTCTTTCAATTGCCCAAAAATCAACTAACACGATTGCAGAGACTTCAAAATTCTGCAGCTCGTCTCATAACACTCACTAGATATAATGACCACATTACCCCAGTCCTTCGTTCTTTGCATTGGCTTCCCATTGAATTTCGTATCAAATTTAAAATATTGCTTCTTGTCTTCCATTGTGTCCACGGTTCCGCCCCTGAATATAATATTAGTCTTATCAAACGTTATGTTCCTTCCAGGCGTCTTCGCTCTTTGTATTCTGGCTTAGTTACTGTTCCTAAAACGCGCACAAACTGGGGGACAGGTCCTTTGCACATGCTGTACCATTCCTCTGGAATCAGTTACCCTCACATTTTCGGGATAGTAGCACCGTGGACACATTTAAAGACAGATTTAAATTTCATTTGTTTGAAACAGCATTTAAGTAGTCTTTTCTTTCTTCCATTCATCTTCCTATATTTCTTTTCATGCGCTTTGAGCACCTTATTAGGTGGATATTGCGCAATATAAATATTCATTATTATTATTATGAGGAAACCCTGGTGCCATTGAACCTTACACATTCAATCAAATTTGTGTATAGGCGTGTTCGCCGTCTCCTCCATGTTTATTGCAAAAGGTTGCCCCTAATCATGTGACATAGCAACTGTCTCACTAGACTGAGGAATTCAAATGTAGGTATAGTATGTTGTGACCGTAAAGCAAGCCATTGTACCAGATATTATTCAAATCTAACTCGCAAATGGCTTATTGGCTGGCGGCTGCGGCTGTTGCTAAGGGTGTTGCTATGGGCATCCTGGGCTTCGGCTTGTCACCTTGACAACAAAACACATGCATCCGTAGACACTTCCGCTTGTTTGTGTACAGCCTTAAGGTCAATGCCAAAGATAACTGGAAAACAACGTGCAAGATTTTGTGTTCCAGGCAGATTCCTCTGTTTTTTCCCCTTCATTATCAACGTTGGTATCTTCCAAATCAGTGATGTGTCATTTCTTCAAAGGAAGGGTTTAAACTTCTTGCGTTTTCTTTAGAGAGGGGCTCCAAGGTAAAATTGAGTTTTGTGATGCACTCATTTTCCAATAGATATATAAGTCCTAATGAAAGTGAGGAAAAAAGGGTAAATTACAAGTCTCTAACCTCACGTTAAAGGCACTGAACACTTTGGAAATTGTCAAAGACCAGTGTTCTCACTTGGTGTATCCCAACATATGCATAAAATAACAAGCCTTAACAAGCCTGTGAAAATTTGGGCTCAATTGGTCATCGAAGTTGCAAGAAAGTGATGAAAGAAAAAACACCCTTGTGTACAAATTTTTGTGCTTTTCAGATAGGAATAAAAACTTCTTGCAAGAAGTTTTAATTATTTTAGTGAGAAATTACCTCTTTCTCAAAAACTACGTCACTTCAGAGGGAGTCGTTTCCTACAATGTGTTATACTATCAACAGCTCTCCGTTGCTTGTTACCAAGTAAGTTTTTATGCTAATATTTGTTTTGAGTCATTACCAAACGTGTACGATACCTTTAAAGCGGTGTAAAACGCCAATGTA
Source organism: Plazaster borealis (assembly GCA_021014325.1). Classification (NCBI taxonomy): domain Eukaryota; kingdom Metazoa; phylum Echinodermata; class Asteroidea; order Forcipulatida; family Labidiasteridae; genus Plazaster; species Plazaster borealis. The sequence goes on from CM037473.1 coordinate 9,928,337, forward strand.
TTTGACACTTTTCCAGCGCGAATTTTCGTCAACAACTGTGGTTGTATTTTAAACACAATTCAGCATTTGGATGCGATGTTTAAATGTTTTTAATCAACCAATAATAATAATAACAATCATAAAACAACCGATGACGTTTGAAATAATATGGGTCTGTACATTTTTGTACATGAGATTTTTTGGTTCATTCTTGAAGCTTGATGATATTCAATAAATACAAAAAAACATTGAATTTTACCTTTTGACTGACGAACAAATTCTTCTTTGGAATGATATACAGACATTTGTTGTTGATATCCAATGACGTCACTCTGAAAGAGTATCTGATAAAATGATATTTTACACCATTGTAACGCGAGGTTAGATACTTGCAACTTTTTCCTCACTTTCATAAGCACTCTATCTAGTGGAAAATGAGTGCATCAAAACAATTTAATTTGACCTTGGAGACCCTCTTCAAAAGTTACATGACCCGATTTTCGCCGAAAGAAATCTTCCTTTATTATAAATAATATTTTTCTCTGAACGAATTTTGACAGATGATGCTGTTTCAAAATGAGAAAACGATTTACGGTGTCCATAAAATGCTATTTTCTCGACTTTCTCTAGAGGATTGATGCTAGTATGGTCTGTAAAAGCGGTCAGCTTTTGTATTAATATCTTAAGCACTATTGGTGACTAAGAAAATTCGATGCTCTAATTGGTGTAGCTTGATTCAGACCAAGTATATCGGGTGAACTATTGGTGTAGGCCTACGCCGCAAATTGACAACGAAAATTTAGTGCTCTAATAATTGTGCTCTATATTGATGTCCATTGCTGTAGGGTTTTGTTTTTTCCTGATGATTGCCGATTGTACTTTTCAACTGCCACACTTTCCGAATAATATTGTCAACCGGACTTTTGTCATTTCCGTCTGTAAACATTTTCCAAGTGTTCCACAAACTTTAGATGACACTAGTCACAGGAATTGTTTTTCTATTTCCTTCTTCCTGACCATTACCTTAAAAAACTTTAAAAACCAGAACATGCTTATTAATGGATGCCGTGCTTTGCTTTGTTGATTTTTCCACTGCCCGACTGGCCCCGGATTCAAACACCATCTGATAATCTCACTTCTTGGTCGCTGGGCAGGTGACGTCAGCTATTTACTCAGAACTCACGGGCTAATTGTGCGGGCTGGTCTCGCTATAATGCAAATCAGTCACCCCAACTTTTTATTGTTATATTGGTCGTGCGTTGTGGTAACAGAGCACCACCAAAATGATAACACCTCTTATGTGTGATGAATAGTAACAGGTAACCGTTATAGTGATCTTGTGGTGTCGTCCATTAGATTTATTGTGTGTCCAGCCTCCTTGGTGTTTTCCTTCGCCTGGTCGTCAAAAGAAGTATTATAATATGGATAAAGGACGAATTGACCGCTTCAGGCCATCGATTTTAATCTGTGTCTAAGCGTGTGAGTTCATTTAGAAAAGGAGACGCTATTATGATGGGTGCATCAAACGAGCAAAAAGTTTGGCTGAATGCAACTGTGACAAAGAGACTTCCCCGTTTGGTGGTGGTGTGTTGATAGTTTATCCAGGCATCGATGTTGCGGGAGAAACTCTCCCCCGGCCGCGAGTTGTCCTTCAGGGGGACTTTGTATCGCGTGTAGTCAAGAAACCAGAGATGAGTGTTTGCACATATTTGCGCTTTTTGTCAACCGTAGAGCTATACAAACTTTAAGAAATCTTTTAAAACGCAATCATCAGAGTTGAAGGAGTCTATCGGTGGACATTGTAGAGCTTCAGCATCATGGGATTGTCATTGCAGGAGGAACAGGCGGATGAGCAGGTTAGCTCAAGTAATCTTGTTAACGGTGGACAAGTCGGGAAGAAGGGACAAGACGCCCAAGAGAATCAGAACACGGCGATAAATATGGGGAAATTATTCGGGAACGGGAAGATCCACCCAGTAGAGGGTCACTCTGTCACGGACTCGCACCACAGTCTCAGCGATGATGACACCGGGGATGATAGCGAGAACAACGGCGGCCTCGGGGCCGACGGCGGCAAGCGGAGCTCTAGCCTCTGGACTTCCCTGCGAGCCGCGGTTAACTTTAACTCGGCCTTCATAGCGCAGAAGAGAACCCGTAAGGCCACAACCACGCAGAGGGTTGATTCCTTTCTTGAGAAGTTCACCATCCGGCAGAGGGAGAACGTCGGGTATGACGACCCGGATAATCCCGGCGATCGCACGGCTGGCTTGTTCGACGCTGACAAGGAGCTACCGCGGACTTACACCGTCGACCCCGACGGTCAGTTCAATTTCTACTGGCTGTTCGTGGTCACCATTGCATTCGAGTACAATATCTGGTTTGCGATTGCCAGAGAGGCCTGGCCGGGCCTTCAGACCCAGGGCGGCATCGCATGGTTCATTATAGACTACGTGTTCGATTTCATCTACTTGCTAGATATCTTAGTGCAATTCAGGACTGGTTTCTTAGACCAGGGAATACTAGTACGTGAAGGGAAACAACTTGCAAAGCATTACGTCAGATCGTGGAACTTCGCCGTCGATCTCCTGGCACTGACTCCCTTGGATTTTTTGTACTTTGTGGACGCTGTCCGACTGCATCCAATGTTTCGCTTCCCGCGCTTTCTCAAAGTCTACCGTATGACTTCTTGGTACTACATGGCCGAGGCGAAAGCCACGGAACCCAACGTTTTCCGGGTGTTGAACATCTGCCATGTTCTTCTCCTCCTCGTCCACTGGTTTGCCGCCTTTTACTTCCTGCTGTGCCAGAGGATTGGCTTTGGGACCGGGGACTGGGTCTACCCCTTTCCCGAAGGCGAGTTCAATTCCACGGCCAGGATGTACCTGATGTCCTTCTATTGGTCAACGCTCACCTTAACGTTATTGGGTGATATCCCTGATCCGGGTTCTGAGTGGGAGTAAGTCAATATTTTCAAAAGATTGTATTCAGAAATTGTGCCCAAAGCATTCACCGTCGGTAAAAGATTTGAAACTACATTTGAGACCAAAATTATTTGGAATTTTTTAAGATGGAGGCTCTCTTTTAAGAACCTAATTCAAAGTGCCCAATTTCATAGAGCTGCTTAAGCAGACATTATTGCTTTACAATGTCCGCTCAGAAAATTAGCAGGACACCAGTCACAGATTGTTCAGGTGACGTTGGCTGCGTAACCTTATTTTGTTTGGTAAACTGGGTGGGTTGTTTTTTTTGTGACTAGCGACTTATTCTTATTTTGTTGTGCTTTAAAGTAGCTCTATGAAAATGAGTGGGACCTGTAATGAAGTCCTGAGAAATATTTTGGTCTGAAATTTACCCCTGTTCAAAAACACCTTCCCTGAACACTTTGTGCATAACTGTTCATTCTAAAAAGTACGGCAGATACAGGTTGACTAGCTTCTGACTGGCACCCCTAAACAAAGATATTGACAAACTAGGGAGACCGCCAACATTAGGGCAAGATAGCTCAGTTGGTAGAGCGCCAGCACTTTAATCCCGCTGGATAGTAATTTTTTCTTTGTCCAACCCAAAATTTATTTTTAACAATTTACCCAGTCAGTTTCCCTTGTGGTTTTTCACTTGACATGTGATCGGTTCTTGGACACCTAAAATAGACATTTTCACAGGTTGGTTTTGTGTGTATTCGTATATAGAAAAAGTACAGATGGGGATTGAATGTTCTCTTCCAAAGACAAACATGATTCAACATAATGTCCGGAACCAAAAAGGTGTTTACACCAACAATTCTGCTACTCGTACGAACCACCTCATACACACAACCAGAACAAACAAGGAGCGTGCAAAATTGTGAGTTGGCAGTCCGTCTGAGTAGATTTGATTTTCAGCGTTATTTTCCCCCTAGAAAGTTCAATAATAGGTCATCAAGCAAACAAACTGAGCCCAAGATTGTAGCAAATGGCGTCGTTTCAAACCATAATTTCGACTGGTCTGATTTTTCGCGCACTTGTCTTGCTCTTTTCACGTATTGTAATGGTAACTAAATCGAGGCAGGAGGAAAACAGTGTGGCCCCTTTTTTTATGAATGAGAACTACAACTGTCGCTGTCAGTGTTTAAGCCGGATACCAGTTATTATTATTTATTAGAAAATATATCAGGCAGTACAGTTCTTCAACACTGTAAAACAATACCTGTGTGGACGTGTGTAAGTCCACGTAGTGTTCCAAGTCCCTTCATTATGTGGACCTCTTTTGAGGGATTGCCTTAAAAGCTAAGAACTTATTTGGAGATTTTCCGAATGCACCGCTCAGTGGAGAAAAACAACAACCAAAGCAAGAGAAGACAGAAAACAAAATTTAAAACAAAATATGGCGATGCAAAGGGCAAGACAAAGCGAAACTAGACTATAAATTCTACACTGAAATGCATCAGTTCTGGCAAATGGATGATTAAAAAAAGAACACTTTCACTTCTACGGCTGTTAACAGACTGGTAGTTAAAAACTGCATGTAAACGTTGTTTTACTGCAATACAGGCGGAACCAACCTCATCCCTTTCCGATGACCCCTTCCTACACTGAGAATCATCATCAGCATTATCAATTATAAGAAGCTTACTGTATCGATTGCCCATTATGAAAAACCACAGGTTAATGCTACTGCAGTCTACTGTTAAAACCACGCAGTGATAACGAGTTAGAGCAGTGTTGGATTTCAACACTCGAATAAACACAGTTATCTTTTTTTATTTAAGTACTGCGAAAAAGAAATAATAATAATCATCGTTTAATAATATCGATGAAACTCGAGCTCCGAAGCAGAAACATCAATTATTGTAATGTAAAATAACGTCATTCAATTTAGAGCCAACATAATCCGTGGTTCGCTCAAAATAAACACTCGGGTTTGGGGGTTAAAAAATATATATATAATTATATTGTTATCATCATTGTTTGTCTTAAAATTTTTCCCCAAAAGGTACGTTTTTCAAATTATAAGCTACTTGATCGGAGTGATTGTCTTCGCAACAATTGTTGGTAAGTTGGTTTTAACAATGAAATACACGCATTGTCTCATGCCATGAATAAAGAAGTTGACAATTATTATTTATTTCCTTAGTGATTTGCATTTTGCATTGTCATGGTCACAATACCAAACTGGAAGTTGCAATGCCTATACGGAGGCCACCCACGAATCCATTATTATTTAATTTATTCAAATTCCGTTATTACGGATTCACAATTTATACAGAGATATGGCTATCCTTTGTGAATCCGTAATAATGGATTATAAATCCGTAAAAAAAGTCTGATAAATCAGGCCGTAATAACGGATTATAAATCCGTAATAACGCCTTGTGAAACCCGGTTACGGATTTTGAATCCGTATTAGTAACGCCTTGTGAATCTGTATAATAACGAATTATGAATCCGTAATAACGCCTCGTGAATCCCGGTTACGGATTGTGAATCCGTATTAGTAACGCCTTGTGAATCTGTATAATAACGATTTATGAATCCGTTATAACGCCTCGTGAATCCCGGTTACGGATTTTGAATCCGTATTAGTAACGCCTTGTGAATCTGTATAATAACGAATTATGAATCCGTAATAACGCCTCGTGAATCCCGGTTACGGATTGTGAATCCGTATTAGTAACGCCTTGTGAATCTGTATAATAACGAATTATGAATCCGTAATAACGCCTCGTGAATCCCGGTTACGGATTGTGAATCCGTATTAGTAACGCCTTGTGAATCTGTATAATAACGAATTATGAATCCGTAATTATGCCTTGTGAATTCCTATTAAAGGATTATGAATCCGTAATTATGCCTTGTGGATCCGATCTAACAAATTGTGAATTAGTATAATAACTTATCCTGAAACCAAGGTACTTATTTTTTGTTGGTGCTAACGGGTTTTCGTAATGTCTGCCGGGATACCCACATTTTTATTGCTACAAAACAAATTCACATCGGTAAACTTATACCTAAGTTATATTTCTGGGGGGTAATAATGATATATTAATTCACTGTACATTATTTTTAACAGATAAAAATCAAGCTAACTAAATAATATATGATCTTTGGACCACAATGTGACAGGATTGGCGCCCACGTAATGCCAGCTGATTGACACAGATTGACGTTTCAGGGCAATTATCGGAATATTTCTAGACATGGATCCATCAAATAACAATTATTTGCGTCATGTTAAGTTTAATTGTCCGTGGACGACCCTGAAAGTCGTGGGGTTGGCCGGGGGCAGGGGTTGGTAATACGGGCTTGAATTACGCACCTTGTTAGCTTTCAATGTCTGATTCAAAGACCAACGATCGTATCCGAATTGGCGGCTACAGCTACGGCTAACAACGTTTGCTAAGGGTGTTGCTAAGGACGTCATATACTTAAACGCATGATGACGCGGAAATGTAGTCGCAACCGTAGCTGTAGCCGCCAATTCGGACGCGGCCCAAGTCCATGACCAATTTTATAGCGCTGCTTATAATTTTATGCACAAAACAATTGTGCTCACCAGATTCAGGTTACCAGCCAATAATACCATTATTACCCGTACCATCTTTGACTGTTTTCCTGCTTAGTTTTGCTTAGCAGACAAATATTAATTAAATATCTCTGGTTAAGCAGCTCTATATAAAAATAACTTAGGCCAAGGTTGGTTATCATCGCCAATACTTGCTAAACCTCTTTACAACGATAATGGCTGACGTTTTATCAATATTTAATTCTTATAACAAAATTATTCTTAAAGGGCAAGTTGGTGCCGTCATTGAAAATCGGAATTCTCTACGCCTTGAATTCGAAAGACATGTGGTAAGTTGACGAAATCGCGAAGTTCAAATATTTGGCTGGAACAATTTCGTTTTTGTTTTGTTTGATTATGTCTTATTAAGAAATCACCACATAATGCAACATGGAATGAGAATGATCTGATTTACTATAGTGACATAAGAGCATGGAATTTCCTGGAGGAGGGCTTCATCCATCCGGGGAACAGCCTGATGATAATGACGATGTTTTACTAAAACAATTATTACTACAACAAAGACATTGATAAAATAGGGAGACCCGCCAACATATGGTTGGATAGCTCAGTTCGAAGAGCGCCGTTGGTAGTGGTCACAGGTTCAAGTCTCGCTTTATTCAACTTTTCTTTGTTCAACCCAAAATTATTTCAAACATGAGACATTACAGGAAAATGAGCAAATGGATTCTCGACGGAGTCGATTGAGTCAAACTATTAATTTATCATTTTCATTTAGTTTTAGAATGAATAAAAATAGTTTATTTTGTACTTCGTTGGCCATTTTCTTTTTAGGACAATGCCAAAAAGTATATGAGGATGTACAACGTGGCAAAGGATGTACAGAACCGCGTGTTGCTGTGGTACTTTTACACATGGAAAAGGTAACAGTCAACCAATGTTTTCGATTTTACAACTTTGTTGGTGAAAAAACAACAACACAGTTGATGTTCTTTGCTGTATAATTAACTGTCGTTCTAGTGATTATTATGTTGAAAAATAGCCATGGAACTCACTACCCATCAAACTGAAAAGGAGACTTCCTACCTCACATTCAAGAACGAACTCAAACCCATCTCTGTCAATAAGATGTTTCACCTTCTATTTATTTTTTTATGGTTTTTAGATGTCTAGTTATATTAAGGGGTTTTTTTCTGCGCCGTGCACTATGTGAAAGACATGGAGCACAACAAGTCTCCATTATTATTATTATTATTAATGTTATTATTACACTTCTTCGTTTGTATTTCTTTTCTTCTTTTATGAATGAAGGTCTAAAACTGACGTTAACAGTTTAGGTCCCCTGCCGACCAAAATCCGAACTGAACTGGCGATGCACGTCCATCTACAGACGCTCAAGAAAGTAAGACTGATTGTTGTTCTCCTAAAAAAAATTCTGCCTTGTCTAGATTTATTTTTGTCTTCGGTGGATTACAACTGCATAAAGCCCTATGGCAAAACTATTGTCATTCAAATCAGTCTGTGAACTTTATAACCCAATCTAAAAAAAAAGGAAGAAAGAGGAAACACCCGCGCGATCGGAAATTCCAGCCCGGTCATTTTGATATTATTGAATGTCTTTCAGATAACTCTTCATTTTAATATTTTTCTTCAAACCTTGTTTCCTTTTTCGGCACCAATTAAACTTTCAAATTGATGTCATATTTTTTTTTTTTTATTGACTTGTTTATTTATTTATTGTTCTTGTTTTCCCTTGTTTGTAATCATGATCTTGACTCTAATATCACCAGGTGAGTATCTTTACCGAGTGTCCCCCCGAGTTTCTCCACGACCTCGTTCTCAAGATGGAAACGTGTATCTACACCCCTGGGGACCTGGTGTGCCGGAAGGGTGAGGTTGCGCGGGAGATGTTTATCATAGCGGACGGTCTGCTCGAAGTTGTCAGGTTGGTTCCTTTGTTAATTGGTGTAGGTTCGAATCCCTACGTAAAACAAAGCTTTTCATTGTATATTCAGTTTGTGGTAACACCATGATTGTGTATATATCTACTACACCCATAGTAGATAATATATACACAATATGGCGTTACCACAAACTGAGTATACATTGATACCTCACCGTGTCTCAAAACCCATTAAGAATTTTCATTTTGATCAATCCTGCGCTTAAAGGGAAAGTATACCTTTGGGTTTTGGGATCCTTCGATACTTTTAATCCTATATAAATGTAAATACAAAACTAACATGTGAAAATTTCATTTCAAAAGGTCGCGTTTTTGAGATAACGCCGAAAATCTGGAGCGGTTATGTCCACGCAGTAGAATAATCCGTAATCGGAATACACAATCTGAGAAACGTATCTGACAGTAACGTTTCTCAGATTCAAATTTTGGGAGATAAAAAATATAAAAAAAGATACATTTTTTTTTAATGTGATGTGATTTTCGATTGGAATACTTCTCTCTTTAATTTCATGTGATTAAACCAATGCAATATATATTACCAATATAGGTACAAATTGAGATTTCTTTGATTTTTTTTTTACAAAATAGGCCGGACGGCGTAGTCCTAACCACTCTGAAATCAGGAGATTTCTTCGGTGAAATTGGCATCTTGAATCTGGAAGGAACGGCAAATAGGTAAGAGTCGAATGTGCTTGTATTATCTTAACTGGCTACAGAATAATAATGTAACTCGAGTGATCCGCCGGGGCCATAATATTTACTCCAATACACTGTAACCCGAACTAGAGTGAAGTTTTTTTAGTGGAACCTTTTCCATAATGAAAGTTCTGAGTATTGAGTGGTTCCAATAATCCAGAACGTAAAGTAACACCAAGGGATTCCCGGATACGCATTACCGTAATATTACATGAGATCAACATAGTACCAAAAGGTAGGCCTACCCAATAACCTAGGCCGTAATGTAACATCACAAGTTTCAAAAATCCAACTCATAATACTAAAAAGTTTCAAATAACACCAGTACCAAAAGGTTCTTAATAAAAACACAGGTGGAATGTAACACCACCATATTTAAAAACACAGACTGTAATATATTAATGAACAGTTTCAGATATAAGCCAGTACCAAAAGGTTGGAAATATAACCAAGGCTCTAGTGCCGGGATACCAAAAGTCCCAAATGTAACTTTAAAAAGTCGTGAAGTAATAGCAAAAGGGTTCCAATATATATAATGCAATCCAGTCCAGAATGGAACACCAAATGACTCAAAAATACAGTAACATAAGCCGTGCATTCATTTAAGCCAACTTCGAACCAACATTTAGAGTTTTCTGGCGGCAGGAGAGAGAAATGTCCCTTCCACCCCACCCCATGCACCCCTGCCTCAACTCTTAGCGCTAACAATCTCCCCTACGTCAGAACTGAGGGAAATGTAACATCATACATTGCTCTCAACTCACCTTTTTCTATCCGGACCCCCTCGTTTGACTTTGTTTTTAAACAAGCCACCAAAATATGTTAGCACCTGGGGCCTTTGAATGAAAATGAGACAAGGGGTGTGATAAACGACTCTCTCCTTTAGTTTCTCAAGTGCCCTTGATGGATCTGAAGCCACTTTCATCTGAAGGCCCATTGAATTGGGTTTTTAATCTCGTTTAGAAGCACTTAGAGGTATAGTATGCATACCTTGAGGGGGAAGTGTGTTGATCAAACAGAGGGGTAACGTGTATACGTTTATTAGTTGTAATGAGCTATTGGATTTAGCAATCGATAAGTTAAAGGGATGTATACGTTTGGTAATCGGAACCCACTGTTTGTTCCAATCTTATATAGTTGTAGATATATATAAGCCATACAACCGCAAACTGCCTTTTATATATCATATAATTCAAGTAATGGACCACAAGGAAACTGACTGGGTAAATATTAAATGACTCTACCAACTGAGCTATCTAGCCCTATGTTGTAGATATATATCATATAACTAACCTGTGGAAATTTCATTTCAAAAGATGGTATAGCGTTTTTGAGATATTGCCGAAAATCTGGAGCGGTTTTGTCCAAGCAGGAAGACTAATCTGCAATTGGAATACACTATCTGAGAAACATTACTGCAGTAACGTTTCTCAGATTCAAATTTTGGGGATAAAAAGTGATATCTTTTTGCATAACTGCAGTACTTCGAAGTGAAAAGTTTCTCAAAATGCATTTTATACTATCCAAAGCTGTGTTACTTCTTACCAAGTAAGTTTTTATTGCCATTCATTTTAAAGTCATTACCAAACGTATACAGACCCTTTGTGGTAAAGGAGTCATATAGTCATATAGATTGGTTTTTGTCAACGTAATGCTGATTTATAGGCAAAAAATTTCAAGAAAGATATGCATTTTACCTGTAAAAGTTAAACTGTTGAGAAAAAAGCAAAAATCTGTTTATGGTAAAGGTTAGGGTTAGGGTTTGTTTTAAGGTGAGGGTTTGGTGTTTGGGTTCTAGGGTGCTTAAAATCGTAATAGAAATCATTGAATAGTTTAGTACAACCGCTACACAAACAGTGAATTTAACAAACTAAGTCGCTCTACTTCTCTGTGGTCCGGTATTTTCCCTGCCCTTTTCTGATATCACCCTCAGTTATGATATATATATATATATATATATATATATATATTTTGTACCACCAGACGCACAGCTGACGTCCGCTCCGTGGGTTACTCTGAGCTCTTCACTCTATGTAAGGGAGACGTGCTGGCTGCGTTAACTGACTTCCCACAGGCACAGGTGAGATTAAACAAATTTGGCACATCAATATTATTTGGAGCTATACGTACATCATGAGCTGTGAACATGTCATCATGTGGTCATGTTTTCGAGAAAGCAGAGAGAACATTTTGTTCTAGGGTTTTATGTACGTTGTAAGTTTTTGAAGGACAGTTACAGACAATGTTATTTGTTCCCTCAAAATATTATTTTGGCCCATCAAAGTTCCCCCAAAATCATTTCAATCTATGTAGAATCCAATATAAACCAATATTTATTTCGTTCCTTCGGAAATAGTATTTTGATGGAACAAAATATTAGTTTAAGAGAACTGTTTTTTTCGAGGAGTCTAAAAACTATTTCAAATGAACTCTTGTTTAAGGAAAAGCTAAATAATACAATAAATCAAAGATTTTGTTTCGTTTCCAAACAAACAAATTAAGCTTTTCCTCAAATTTATTTTCTTTAAATCAGTATTTTTCCCTTAAAATATCATTTCAAGGGATCGTAATACTAATTCGAAGGAACCTTTTTGTTTTGAGGGAAAAGCAAATATTTTGAGGGGACGAAACATAATTTAGAGGGCACGAAATACATCCGTTGTTGTATTTTTTGTTTGTTTTGTTTTGGTGTGGGGTGTTTTGTTTTGTTTTGGGGTGTTTTTTGGGGGGTTGTTGTTGTTGTTTTTGTTTGTTTTTTGTTTGTTTTTTCTTGTTCTTGTTTTTGTTTGGGGGTTGGGGGTTGGGGGTACCTGTTAAATTGCTCTACCTGTTCCCATAGAGGCTCCGTACAAACGTGACTTTTTTATCGATTATTGAACTAGCAGATATTTACCCAAGGCCCCCTTCATTCTGGTTGATGGACCAAGGCAAATAATATTGACAAACAATGTCAGTCAGTAACCTTTCTCCTTATCGATCCACAACTTGAGGTTTTAGGAAGTTGGGACGCGAGGTGTATTTTGCTTGAGCCGAATTTGAATTATCTGTATTCGATCAGCGACTAATGCTTATACTGTTGAAATTGAGTTACCCCTTTTGACTGTACAGGTCAATGCTGCCGCGACGGAGTGTTCATTTTCAAACGAATTTGAATGAGCCAAGTGTTAAATTGAATGACTTTTTGTTAAATTTGCCGGTAAAACCTATATTTACCGGGGTATTTCTTTAGAATGGACTGAATGGAATAAAGACCCATAAGGGGGGGTCAAACCACTCCCCTTTTTATTTTATTTTCGTTTTATCTTTAAAGGCACTGCACACGTTTGGTAATTACTCAAAATATATATTAGCATAAATACTTACTTGGTAACGAGCAACGGAGAGCTGTTGATAGTATAAAACATTGTGAGAAACGACTCCCCCTGAAGTAACGTAGTTTTTGAGAAAGAGGTAACTTCTCACTAAAATAAAAATACTTCAGGCCTGAAGCCTTTTATTCCTATCTGAAAGCACACAAATTTGTACAACAAGGGTGTTTTTTCTTTCATCATTTTCTTGCAACTTCGATGACCAATTGAGCCCAAATTTTCACAGGCTTGTTATGTTATGCATACGTTGGGATACACCAAGTGAGAACACTGGTCTTTGACAATTACCAAAAGTGTCCAGTGCCTTTAAAAGGATGTGCATTAAAAACATTTTCATTCAAATACCCTTTGAAAACAAAATCTTGGCAATAAAGTACCGGTAACCCAGAATGGTAAAGTTTGGCACCGTCAAATGCCCGTTTAATTGATTCACTGTAAAATGCTCTTTGTGCATTGTTATGATTTAGAAAGTCCTTGAGGAGGAGGCTAGACGACGGTTGGATACGAGTAGGAAGTCCGAGTGTTTGATTAAACCGATGGGTGCCGCTGACTCGAGCTGTACGGAAGCATCCGATATTGATAGACGTGCAGTCCGGGCATTTAGTAAACGTCGTACTGCTTCAGCATTGGGATCATCAAGGTATACTAGTTCATCAACACACGATAGATTGATACTTTCAGAGCCTTTAAAAGCTTCAAAATACTTCATCGCCCTTACTTCAAAAATTATGTCCATGTTTAGTTCAAATTATACAATTTGAATGACTGTATATTATGATTATATATTTAGTTCAGATTATTACTTTTGAATTGTTATAATTTTAACTGAAGATGGGCATTAGATAACAAGTCAGCCACATCTTTCTTCAGCCCCGCCTCCCCACCCCCGAATAAACCAAAATGGCCCATCTCGGGGTTCAAAGGGACAAACAATTTTCAGACCAGCACGGATCAAAATTCAAATTACCCATAGTTTTACCCAGAATATTAGTCTGTCCCTCTGGGACCAAGATCAAGCCTGGAGTCTATTCTGACTCGGAAAGTTTCTCTATTCTTTTTGGTAGGTATAGGTAGTCGTAACGAGCAAACTTAACCTTAGCAGTTTGATGGGTCCTTCCATTGTTACTCCTTTGTTCCCATTTCAAAAAAAATTTCCTCTCTAGAATACAACGTTGAACAAAGAACATTTTGTATGGGAAGCATTACTCTGTGTTGTAAAACCCTTAAGTGAGCGCTGGTAACACTAAGTCATGTCACATTTTATTTATTTCACTGTTTTCTCCAGAGTGCAAAGCCCTGGGGGAAGTCAAATTCCTTGATATCCTAGACTGGACCATTCCACGTATCTAAGGGGGGATCAGGTCCCAGAGTTGTGTAGTTTCTATTTATTTTTTAGGGGCTGAAAACATTTTTCACTTATGTACTTTGTGCACAAAATTGTACAGCCATACAGACCTTCCCAGATCTATAACCCTCTGATAAATTACGTCACACTTACGAACTTTATAATTCTTGTCATTACTAAAAATCATTGAATATCTTGGATGTCAAGGTTGTAACTACAATCCGACAAAATATATAGGCCTATTCACGAAATTATTTGTTTCAAACTTCCAACCGTTGCAGAAAAGGAATCATTTCGTCCTCAGAACCCCCATCGCCTGGTCGCGAGAGCGCAACCCCCATCGCCGATTTTTCACCGGCCTTGTCAAGATGGAGTCTGAAGCCAGTGCCACTGAGGGTGTCGCGACGAAAACGAGGCTCAAAGAGCAGCGAAACCTCAAAAGAAAACGATAACGAGGCTTGGGTGAATGACGTAATTGCTACAGTGCAGGCGAAACTAACGGACAAATTGGTAATTACACAAACATATAACATTAAAGAATTGCAAGGTCCCAATTGTAGGTTTGCCTGTCCAGTTTTCATTCACTTAAATGCCTGGATCATTTCAATGTCGATCGAAATTAACATATCACGCAGATCACGCAGATCGTCAATCAATAAAAACAAGGAATCATTCAATTTCACTATCTGAGCATTCTATGTCTTTTAAAGACGGTATTCAAATGAAAAGTATGGCAATGTTCATTCGATCATCGACTGAACCGGCTGTAGGGGTTGATCGGACATACATTTGCATTAATGGGCATTACATTATTTCAACTTTTGTTCAGAATGTTCCCGCCTGTCCGATTTTCCAAAAGGCTACGTTTTCTCGGCGTCAATTTCAAATGACGTCTTAAACCCGTAGACGCACGCCTTCCTTTTTTAATTAAGTTTTCAGACACATACAAATGGCGGCCCATGGAAACATAAAGAAATAACCAAAGTGTGCCCTGTGGTATAACTGTACTCCCAGAGCCTTGACTACTCCCAAACATGCATTTTACTTTCATTATTTCGTGACATAACCCAATTAGTTTGTTGCATAATAAAAAATTTAAAAGGCAAAGAATTTGAAAAGAACTGACCTCAGGAGAAGTAAAGAGAAAACCAATTCACTTATTGTTTCGCTTAGTAAGGCTGTGTCTGAATTGGCGGCTGTGGCTACGGCTGCGGTGACGACAAAGTCACAGCCACTAGTAGTAGATTTGTTCACAGCTTTCCCCCTCTCTCTTCTCGACAGGAGAAACACAGTAGAGAAAATCTCCACCTTTCGTCTTGCATCCGGGACCTTCAGAGCCAGCTGAACACGAAAGACCGGGAGAATGAACGGAAAGCCAAGGAGATTAAAACCCTTCAAAACAGGGTCATTGAACTAGAGGTAATCACGTCACTTTGCTCCATTAAAACTCTGCGTGACACCATAAAAAAAAATCATAGTCGAAAAGCATCGGTCTTTTTTAATATTAGCGTGTAATACATTTTTATGAAGAACACAATCATTTTCAAATGTCCCAAACCATTAGATATGGACCCTACTCAATTCATCCAAATAAACAACCAGGTCACTGCTTACAGCCATTGTACAAGTATTCAGGAGAAGCCATCTGGAAACCATATGGTTCTTTTCACCCAGATGGCTATTGACCCCAAGGTCAGGTAACTGCTGTACAATTCCTATGGGAATTCCGGGAGAGCTGGTCATTGATGGATTTTGTTTGAGTGAAGGAAAAAAAACCCGATAGTAACAAGACAATTGACATGATATTTGGCTAGGTGTAGTTGGGGAACTTATGCAGACCCTTTAATTAAAGATTAAAACTAAGTGGTGAGGCTCGGAACCACGGTGCCGTTCCGGTTCTCAACCACTCTGAATGTTGAAATAGTTAAATATTATATCTTGTCCTTTGTGTTTCCAACTTCTTGTGGTCAAACCAGCCCCCTCCCTCCAAACCCCTCCCCCTCTGTCTCCCTATTCATTGTTTACCCTTTGCCTTGTCTGTTTGCTCTCTGCCTCTATTTATGTATTTCCACTTGACTGCTTTTGTTACACTTATATACCTGTTTATGTGTGTTGTCTTGTCATTTAGCCTTCGAGAAAGACTCTGCTAGAGGGTCGAAACGTCAGGCCATTAACTATTTTTTGCATTTATACCATAGGTCCTTTTGGTTGGTAAGCAGTTTGCAACAGCTAATTCTATTTTATCAAATATTATACAAGAAAGAAAAACAGACAGTTCTGTTTTAGATCCTTATATCATTCCTATGCTTCTATGTTAAGGAAAAACTGATGACAATGGAAACTGTAAAGAAATCATCAGGTGCTTCCAACGATGGTTGCGTCCAGGACGATGTGACCTGAAACTATGGCTTCATCGCCACCAACTTGATTTTACATCAAGTACAAAGTTGACTGTACTGCATGTGGGAGCACGAAGCAAGAGCCGAGACCGGGATGAGTTGGATAACTGGGGTGGACGAGTCCGGCCCGAAAAATGACGAAATATTTGTTCTGGGCAGTTTGACTGTGAAAATTGTTGTTGTGCGTGCACTACATTGTGTTCCTGTGTACATTGGAAACAGTGTCTACACGAACTGTGCCGGGTTGTAGTTTATAATTACGGGTTGCTTTGTTGAGCTTCGTTTATCCTTTTGTCAAATATGACACGAAAGCCCTTCATTTTGATCCAAAGATAAAACAAACGGTTGTCTGTTTATTATTGAGTAATAGAAGTCGAGAGTGTATCACTGAAACGCAAAGACCCTTTGGAGCCTTTTTGTTGACACAACTAGGCCCTTTTCATACCACGGCCCAAAAGCAAACATTCCTGGAGGAAATTTCTCCATGGTTGAGAAATATCACAACTGGC
The DNA here is from genome assembly GCA_021014325.1 of Plazaster borealis. Classification (NCBI taxonomy): domain Eukaryota; kingdom Metazoa; phylum Echinodermata; class Asteroidea; order Forcipulatida; family Labidiasteridae; genus Plazaster; species Plazaster borealis. The sequence continues at coordinate 9,945,097 of CM037473.1, forward strand.
TGAACACTGGTGTTGAGATTGACTTGATTCAGGCATGGATCAATAATGCAGTCATCGTGGGATATTGGAATTAACACAATAGTGTTTGTGTGCTGAGCAGCTCTATGAAATAAACCATGGACACTTTTTATGAGGGTTGTATAGCGTCATTTAGAATAAACAATGGCCCTTTTCGAAACCACGGCTTGGGCTTGGGCTTTGGGTTAGGCTCCGTCAGACAGTTATTTAGAAAACGTGCGCTTTCCTAACGGGCTCAGATCAAGCGGACGAAGCTCAAGCCGGAGCCCACAAAACCTTGCCGTGGTTTCGAAAAGGGCTATGAGGCTATAGTATAATGGCCCTTTTTTCAAACGCACGGCCTCAGCTCCGACTAGGATCCGTCAGTTATTTTGAAAACTTGTACTTTGAGAAAGGAGAAAACTGAACTCACAATATCATCAGTGTCTGCTGTAGACGACCATGAGCAAGCTTCCGGCCGTGATTTGGTAAAATAGTTTATCCATTAGCCCACTTTGAGAATAATAGGTTTCAAGTTGGAATAACTGCCTTTTTATTTCAGATCGTGAATGTTATTTTAATTTGTTCACTTATCTAATCATCGAGAAAGAGTTGCCATTATTTTGTTTTCATTTTTTGAACATTTTAAAGAAACTGTGATAATTTATTCGAAGATACATCATTTCACCGACACAATGCATGCTTAAGGTATTAGCACAGGAAACGGACATCGTCCAACCATGGAGGAAGGACTCCATGGTCCAACTGATGCAAAAAAATACTCAAAACCTATGGAGATGTTGACTAATTTGCCAAAGAGTGTCAGAGAAATACACCACTTTACCATATTCTTAGCTTTCAAAATAAATGTAAGTGTGACAAACAGCGTTTTGTGAATTAAAGTGTCACAAACTTGGTAATTTTTAGGCTGGCATACAGAGTGTAAGCCTATCTCTGAAACGAAGCATTGCCTGATGTTGAGAGTTTCAAAATCGAAATTTTTGACAGATAATCATCATCCGTGGATCAACTAAATAAAAAAAAACCTGTAATTTGCCATACAGCATTATGGCAGCATGCGGGAATAAGCAGATTCGCGCCGAACTGTGAGAATAATAATTCTCCGAGTTCTATTTCTATGGAAAGAATAGATATAATCTGTGCCATTTTCGGCGACCACAGTTAACCACGGTTACGACTTCGTCCCCGGCTTCGTAGGTAATTTAAGACATGTATTTGTCACTTTTGGTAAAAGGAGCTTTAAAAAAATGGGCAGCCGGAACAATACTGAGGCCCTGCCGGAGCCCGAAGCCCGAAGCCCGAAGCCCGAAGCCCGAAGCCGTGGTTTCAATACGGGCTGGGCTATACAAGATCAACTGAGTTGAGTAAGTTTTTTACACAGCGACCTCTGTTGGTGAAAATGTTGTAACACCTTCTTTTCAAGTTCAAGTCTGGGGTGGGTGTTAAGATAAGGGGGTGTGATGCATCCATCCGTGCAAAATGTTTGCCTGAAAGTGTCGGATGGAATTCTTTGGTTGAAATTACTATCATAGTCACTCTGATAATAAACTATGTATTATTATGATGCATTTATATGATCACAATAAAAACAACATGTTTATAAAATTATCACAAGGCAATTGTTTTCATTTTATTTAGGACGTGTTTATATAGTGTTATTCAGACATCAATAGCATAACCCTTAGTAAAGAAATTAAGCAGAAAACCATCCTTATTTTAAATAGCTTTTCTTATAAAGGAGATAAACTTGTCTTGCCTGGGCCGGTGTCATGGGGATTTTGTCCCCCGTTGTGTGTGTCTCCCATACGGTAAATTGACATGGGCATGGAGGAACTCGAGTCAAAATAGGGCGCAAACAGACGAATTTTTGGACAATTCGCCGTAAGGGGGGGGGGGGCAGAATCTCCGGGGACCGGGAAGGGGGGGCACAGAATCTCCTGCCAAACCGATGTCATTTAGGGGATGTCCCGTGTCTCCCATATGGTAAATTAACAAGGGGCTGGTGAAGAAATTAGAGTAAAAAGAGGGCTCTATCCGATGAAATGGGTGAGAGCCGAGAGTTGCAAAATAGAGGGACCAGTTTTCTTTAATTCACGTGGTTGCTGGACCGTACGCCGTTTTCGGTCCAAATACAGCACAACCAAATGGGCAGACTAGTCTGGCATCCTGTATTCGCCCATGCGTTTTCTTTTGGACACAAAATGGCTTCTAATTTGCATGTTTTCGCAACCATGGTCACAACTCTTTCAATACGTCTTAATACACAGCTCTGAAATAGGTCAGAATCCCTGTGACACTGGTAAACTTCCCCGTTTGCATTGGGGAGAATTGGGTGTTTGTTGGGTTTGATACCCCTGGTCTTACTGATTAGTTAAAAAGAACAAACAAGGATTTAAATAAATGGCCACGCCCCTTAAGGACAAACTTCATGCATGTCACTCTGGCGTAAATCCAGGGAATGCGTGCGGGGGTAATTACTTTGTAAAACGTTGAGGGCGCCACGACTAACGTGACGCACACGCGCTTGCGACTTGGTCAAGTCTATTCAAGATGGCAACCTCGATAGTGAAAAACGTGTGCACTTGCGCCAGAAATTTCAGACGAATTTCAGGACTTTTGGTTGCAAGAAAACCCATAATTACAACGGAATTAGGTAATTATGATACTTAACTTCCTTAAGAAATTTGAAATGCTCGAAATAACAATTTGCCTGCTCTGCTTTACCTACTTTTGTTGCTGTACTTTTTGTTCAGTCCGCCGCCTTTGAATTTTACTCCATTGGGAATGCCACTAAACCAGTAACGTGACAAATTATTTATAATTATAATTCGACATTTGAATGTAAGCTCTTTAGCATGACATTAGATAAACAGCATAAAGTTAAGACTATTTAAAGTTATTGTGTACAATCTGGGGTGCATTCCACTCTGACGAACACTGGCCAACTTAACTTTTCAAACTGGAATGCTGTAAGTTATTGTGTAAAAATAACAAAATGCCAATGCTTCATTGCTTGGGAAATTGTTGTTGATGTATATGGGTGCCGGTCATGTTGCCCCCTCGCAAAGTCGCCCCTCACAAAGTCGCCCCCCCCCCACACAGTCGCCCCCTAACAAAGTCGCCCCCTCAATTACAAAGTCGCCCCCTAACAAAGTCGCCCCCTAACAAAGTCGCCCCCTAACAAAGTCGCCCCCCGACAATGTCGCCTCCCAACAAAGTCGCCCCCCGACAATGTCGCCCCCCGACAAAGTCGCCCCCGCCTATGTAATACTGTTTAAAAATAATCCATTATTTCTACTTTGACAAAGTCGCCCCCTGCCTATGATATAACTAAAAAATATTTCTACTTTGACAAAGTCGCCCCCTTCCTATGATATAACTAAAAATAATCCATTACTTCTAGTTCTACTTTACTAAACAGTAAAAGCAGACACAAAAGGATTCATCTAACCTCAATCTCACATACGTTTAATCAGACAACAAAGTCAATATAATTAAAGAAATAATCAAACTGATTACAAATAAAGACTTTCACGGTCTGATGCGCCATCTTGTTTACGAGGCTGACTTGTTTATTTCGAACGCTCGTTGCCGTCTGCGACTCGGCACGTAGCGAGTCGCAGACAGCAATGCGTGTTCCGAATATTACCCTGTGAACAAGATGGTGCATATCAAGACCGTGAAAGTCTTTATTGAATAACGCAAGGCAAACATACTTGTTAAAATATTAAATAGCTTAAACGCAAGTGAAAAATGTTCATGTGAATAAATAAACTTTAAATGAAGAACACCTTTGAAGAATACTAAATAGTAATAAATCGTTAATAAATCAAATGTTTAAACGCAAGTAAAAAATGTTTTATAAATAAAATAAATAAATAAATAAATAAAAATAAAAAACAATCAATTACAAATTCCTTTTACAACGAAAACATTAAACAAGTAAACCGCAAGTGAAAAATGTTCGTCTACATAAATATACTTTAAATGAAGAGCACCTTTATACTAAATAAAAAATATATAAATCGTTAATGTACGCTTAAATAAATCAAATGTTACACAAGTTAAAAAATGTTCGTTTAAAGGCAGTGGATACTATTGGTAATTACTCAAAATATTTATTAGCATAAAACCTAACTTGGTAACAAGTATTGGGGAGAGGTTGATAGTATAAAACATTGTGAGAAACGGCTTCCTCTGAAGTGGAGTAGTTTTCGAGAAAGAAGTAATTTTCCACGAATTTGATTTCGAGACCTCAAAATTAGATGAGGTCTCGAAATCAACTTGCATCTGAAAGCACAGAACTCCGTGTGACAAGGTTGTTTTTTTCTTTCATTGTTATCTCACAACCTCGATGACCAATTGAGCTCAAATTTTCACAGGCTTGTTATTTTATGCATATGTTGAGATACACCAAGTGTGAAGACTGGTCTTTGACAATTACCAATAGTGTCCACTGTCTTTAAATAACATGTAAAAAAAAAATTAAAAATAAATAAATTGCAAATTCCTTTTACAACAAAAACATTAATTTAAATAAGTTTACTGCGAGTCAAAATATTCCTCCAAATAAATAAACTTTAAATGAATAGCACCTTTGATGAATACTAAAAATAAATTGTTAATGCTCGTTTAAATAAAACCAAATATTAACCGTAGAGATACATGAGTTAGGTCTACTCTCCATCCGGTGCGTTGCTGTAAACCCTAGCACATCCATGGAGGAGCCGGTGGGACGTGATGGCTCGATCTGAAAATCTCTCCCACAGCTTGAACACTCTTCCTGAGCTGGACGTGTACGACTTTCTCTGCCGTTTGGTTAACCTCGCCTCCGACACGAGCCGAACCTGCAGGTTCACCATCGCCGACTCCTCATACAGGACCAATAAACGCAATAAACAGTGTTTGCAATGCCCTCGACCAAACCACCCACCCATACTCTATCACACAACCACCCTCTGACTGTATTCAAGAATTATTGGAACTGATATTGGGAAGAAATTGCTTCCAGTTCGGTAACAACTACTATCTCCAAAAAATCGGATGCGCTATGGGCTCAACAGCAAGCCCTGAAATATGTGATATTACACTACATGCTCTGGAAAATCAAATCTTGGAAAAAGCTGATCACATTTTAACATGGTGGCGCTATAGAGACGACATACTTGTCATCTATAACAGCACCCTTGAAAACTTCAAGAGCCTTATCCACAACATGAATCAAATACACCCAACCCTCAAATTTACTTTTGAGGCCTCTGATACTTCAATCAACTACCTTGACTTAACAATTTTCAAAGGTACAAGGTTCAATGAAACTGGTATTCTTGACACAAAAGTCTATACCAAACCCACTGAAACCTACCAATACCTACACAAAACATCATCCCATCCCCCACATGTGTCAAAGCATTCATATACGGAGAAACACACCGTTATGCCAGAAACACAAATAACGAAGATGATTTCCTACTCAAAGTCAACACTTTTTCTGAAAAGCTAATAGCAAGAGGCTATAACATTTCAGAAATAAACAAAATCACCGAAAAAGTATCACACAAAGAACGATCAAGTTTGATTCATAAAAAGCAAAAGAAAACGAAAAGCAAAACTCCTCTAGTTTTCAGTACGACATACAACCTGTACATCAACCAAAGTGACCTAAACAATTCCATTTGGGTTGAAACATGCGGCCATTATTACCGAATCCTTTATTTTTACATGCTTTGACGGATCGTACTTAATTACCAGGGTCAGGGACATCAAATACAAAAGGGGGGGGCGACATTGTCGGGGGGTGACTATGTTGGGGGGGCGACATTGTTGGGGGGCGACTTTGTTGGGAGGCGACATTGTCGGGGGGCGACTTTGTCAGGGGGCGACTTTGTATTTGAGGGGGTGACTTTGTTAGGGGGCGACTCTGTCAGGGGGCGACTTTGTGAGGGGCGACTTTGCGAGGGGGCGACATGACCAGGAACCATGTATATGTATTAGGCATGTCAGACGTATGGCGCTTCGTTTCCGAGAAGACACCCGATGGGGGGGGGGTGGGTCACAATGGACATACAGTGTACACAACGTAATAAGTGTAAAAGTTGTAGGTCGGATCAGCACTGAATCATTTATAGTCCAGAATGCCCTACAATTTTGAAAGATCCTGGGGAGAACCCAGAGGGTTAATGTAATTGTGCAAGGGAACTATGAGTAAATGGAAGTTTCAATACCATGAATACATGTACATGCCCTTCTTTGCTTCCCTCAGGTGTACGTCATCATGCACGTTGGTTTGCACCATACCTTCATGCTCTGCGGAGACAGATCATTTCAATCAAGAGTAGATATGGGCCAGAGGAACAAAAGCCAAGATCACACCAGGAAAACTGGTAAGGGTTCAACTCAAAGGACTAATACATCATCGGTTCGTTTTCTTTGGAGAGTTGTTCATTCCCATCCTCTAGTTTTCAATAAACTCATCATGCAATCAACCTGTGAAAAGTCAGCGATTTGGGTGGTCATGTTTCTACACTGGTTTACAATGTGTAAGCTTGATAATCAGTGAGCTTTCAGAGCCCAATGTCACAGAGCTGCTTTTAAAAGCAGAAAATATTGCTGAACAATTTGCTTTCCAAGCAGAAATGAGCAGAATGCCAGTCACGAATTGTATTATGTGACATGGTGTTTTGGCTGGTAACTGTAGTCCAGTAACCTTAATTTTGTTGTTCTTAACTACTTTTTTGTGCACTATGAAATTGGGCCCAGATTGAAAGTAATAGATTTACGTGTGTTGACCAATCTTGTACTGTGTGTTTGAAGATGCATCGCCTGTTTGTTTTTTGCTTGTTGGGGTGTTTGTTTGTTGGGGCAGTTTGTTTTGCCAAATTGATGGTAAAATATGATGTAAATGTTCGGCTATTTTTTTAGATGAGGTAGTTTAAAAACTTTCATTTGACATATTGAACAACAAATCTGTGAATGTTTAGCAATAGTTACAATGTAGTAAATGAGTCATTAAAATATATATATTTCCCCCCCGGCCCCCATTACCCAAAGAGAAAACCTTCCTAGATTTTGTTTCTGGTATTAATCAGAGGAGCCAGGTTTATGTGAAGAGAGCTTGGCTTACAATTTAGAATAAAGTCATTGAACAGGATTGGTTATAGTGTAAATCATCTGAAGAAGTGTTGTCTTCAATAATGAAGAATTGTTATTAAGATCTTTCAGATGGTCAGGTCATGCTGTCGTACATGTACATCATGGAGTCTGTGTACAAGTATTTATTTCAGTATATAGTGAGTTTACTGGCCAAATTCTCAAAATCTCTGTAACGTTGGGTATTTCAAAAATGTTATGGCGTGTCTTGACCGAGCGGTTTGTGCACCGGACTCAAGCTCTGGTGTTTCTGAACAGCAGAGTGTGGGTTCACTTCAAGTCCAGGTTTTGACACTTGTGTTCCTTGAGCAAGACACTTTACCTTTAATTGCTTCATCCTTCAGATGGGATGTAAAGACAAAGGTCTTGTGTGTGTGTGATGCACGTAAAAGAACTCGGTTACACTTATCAATCACTATGAGAAGGGTTCGTCCCGGTGTTTCTGGCAGTGGCTGCCGAGTGCGCCACAGCACCTTGTTAACCCTAAAGGTGAATGGGTCTCATAATTCATAAACTTCAAAACCTGTCTAAAAAGTGTTTCTCTTTGTTCCAGCCCCTTGAGCACCTTATTGGTGGATACAAGCACCATATAAGACTCCAATATTATTGTTATTTTATTATTTGCCCCAGGGATTATGAGAGTGAGCTGTACGCTTTTGGCAAACGTCTCGGGGAGGATTTCAACGATGCAACCCTGAGGGTCGCACTGACAGATAAAAGCTACTTAGAGATGGAGGAGGCAAGGAGGGAGGAGATGGGGCTGACCGGAGACTCAGCCAAGCTGGAGATGAGCGACAATAAGGAACTCGCTCAAACAGGTGAGTTTATGTTTGACAATTTAATGACCTTCAGTCTAGGACTATCAATTCTGAAGAAAGAAGTTCATTGGGCTGGTAAGATTTAAACTTTCAAATTAATTTTCTTAAGAAGTTCGCCTTGGAGGATGCAATACACAGTGGCAGTCACACAGTGGCGGTCTTATAAACTGGCATTCGTGTGTGGTCACATCAACTGGCCACGTGTGGTGAGACACTGTGGCAGATTGTGCAGATTACAACTGTTTCAAGGAGTCCCTGTGGTCATGGTTGGGTAGCCCTAGTCAAAAGGCACTGCAAACAATAAACAAATTAACTCATTGGATGGATTTGTGTCTCATGGGATCAGCGGGCAGGTCATAATTGAGTGCCTGAAACTGTCAATGTCATTGGGTCGTCTGCCTAAAAGTTTATGGACTGCTGCTCTAGACCACACAGGAGAGTATTTTGAAGGTATTTGTAATGACATTTTGCTAGCAGAACAGCGCTGTGTGAGATGATCACTTGCTGCATGACATACAATTTGCAAAATACCTACTTCACTTAAATCTTAACCCTTGTTTCCACTTTAGGTCTGGTTTTTATCTCTGACTACATCAAGGCCTACTTGAGACATGTCTACCCAAGGCTACCTGAAGGTGGAATCAGGTCAGTAAGAAACTTCTTGTATATATGTGTACGTACACTGACGGGGGGAGACTGAGCAAAGTGACTAATTCAAACTGGCAGTTGGAGACTTTGGAGCACTAGGTGGCCACAGATTTACCTGGTAACTTTCCATTGCTCACGTAGTTCTGAGCTTTCACACATTTCCAAGAACAATAGATTTCCCTGGTAAGTCTGCTGCCAATATCGAGTGCTTATCACTGGGTCAGGCATTCCGATCTGACAATTTAGTATATAGCCGTGTTCGCATTGGATTAATGTTTTACCGAGACCGTGGTTAACATTCCAAAAGGTAAAACTTACCGGCGTCCGCACTTGGATTAACCACGTGGGTAAACTAACTGACACGACCGGTGAAACTAACCGACTTACCTAGGCAGACACAATAGGGCGCTACGCAGTGACCTTTGACTGGATGCATGACACAGAGAGTGCATCGGAGCTTCCGTCCGTGTTAATTACATACGTGCATTTCTGCGGACTTAATTTACAATAATTCACGAGCAAAGTATGGTGAAAACACAGGTAGAAAAGAACAAGCGTCGCACTGTTTTGGTTTGGTTGTCATGGCATGATGACCTGTGTACGTGTCACCTCACGATCATGTGACGCGGCGGGCGGGCAGGGTCGGGGGACCGGATGTGGCTTTTTATCGGGATGGCTTTTACCCAGATCGCGTTCGCACTGGACTTTTCGGCTCGGTTAAACTGACCTGGTCAATTTAACCGGGCAGTCGTGGGTCGGTTAAACTACCCATTTGGGTCGGGTAAGTTACCTGGGAGGGAAACTTCCTGGGCTGTTCGCATTGGACTTAAAATGGTTAAGTTACCCATTTGCTCGGTTAGTTTACCCAAATTAAGTCCAATGCGAACAGGGCTTAAGCCATTTTTAGATATGGTGGACACAATATTATAACACCCCTTACAAAAATTCTGCCTTCTCATTGGTTTAGAGCGCATCACATGATATGTCTTAGTTTTACTAGAAACCCGGTGGCCGTGTGATAGTCGTTTGCCATGCAATAGTCAAAAGACTATTACATGGCGCGCGCGGTACCCAGACGTCTTTTTTACCCACCTCGAACCCAATCAGTTGTGCATCTGTGTATCTGAAATGCGCGTACGAACGTTACGTGTACGAGGATGATAAATAGTCTGTTGGGGTGTTATAAAACAAATATTGACTGCTTTTACTCATGCTATGGTTAAAACTCCGACTCCCTCGGTGATTCCCGGACCGTTCCATTTTCCCTCGGCTGCGCCTCAGGAAAATAGAACGTTCCGGGGATCACCTCGGGAGTCGTAGTTTTAACCATAGCACTCGAAGCAGTCAATATTTGTATACTATGACACTATTAGGTTTTGGTAAATTTGTCTGTATACACCCAAACCAAACAGTGTGCTCCTATTGTGTCCACCATTTATCAAAAAGGCTAATGGAGTTACATAGGAGAAGAGGAAATTGGAAGATTGAGGCCACACGCTAGCCAAACTGCCTGGGCCCAATTTCATAAAGCTGTTTACCAGAAAATTCTGCTAAGCAAATTTCTTTGCGAAGCAAGAAATGAGTGGGGTACCAGTTGCAGCAATGGTAACTGTATGGTAGTTTGGCTGGTAACCTATTTTTCCTTAGCAAGAGTGTTTTGTGCTTGGCAAGTTTTTGTGCTTACATGCTTTATGAAACTGGGTCCTGGTCTGTAAGGGTTTAAATGTGAGTTAATATACAGGCCTGTGAGATCTCCGCTTTAAAGCGGATATCCGCTTTTTCCTTTTTTTGCCGAATTTTTATTTCCCCTTTTTTTTTCTCTTTTTTTTTTTTTTTTTCGTTTTTTTCTTTTCTTTTTTTTCACTTTTTGACCTTATATATGCTTGGCAACAGTAATGTACAACTACGATAATGTGAAATAAGCCTAGTTACTCGATCAATGGTGTGCCCCAATTCGACCGGCGTAAATGCGTGGCGCGCGCTCACTTGACGTTCCACGATCATTCTTACATCATGTAGTGTTTCAGCTCTTTTTTTAAGGGTCCACTCACAGGCCTGAATATAATGTTAACATTTCTTGCTTTCTGCTTTGACTTACACTTTTGATTTTATTTGTATATTCATCTGACTCTCCAGAGGGTTACAGGTTTTGTTCTAGTTTCATAACAAAATACCAATACAAAACACAAAATTAACAAATTGTTTTCTATCTTTTACACACACAGTGCAATCCATGAATTCGTAACGAGGCATGAAGTACTTGAGCACGTAGGACAGAATCTTGGCTTGAGAGACACCATTCTTTGTGCTGTAAGTGTTTAGAAGAACATGATTGAAATGAAGGGCAGAACCCTACGGTTGTTTTCAAGGATTTCATGACCCAAAGGACTAGTTTAAGTCCAGGGCTCGAATTTTACACTTTTCGCAGGCCCGAGGCAAGTGATTTTAGCATCGGGCCAGTAAACTCATGACAGGACAAGTCCGGTGGTCTTGTGTTTGTGTTCAAACGTTGACTTTCAGTCTGATAAATATAATTCTGTTGATTATTGAAGAATACTTACCCATAGTACAACTGAGATAAGTCTTCTCTTAGTGTTTTTTTCAAATTCAAACTGTTCAATTGTTAAACTGTGTAGGTATTTTGTTCTTCTCATTTCAATTCTGGTTTTTACACAAAATTCTAGTCCACTAAATATTTTTAGCTACTCTGGTCCAGTAAATGTTTTGAGCTACAAGCCCTGTGGTCTTGGGGGTTCCCCCCAAATTTAAGCCCCAAAGTCAAATACTTCTTTTCTCTGAAGGACTCATGAATACAAGTCAAATGAAAGGGTTGATTCTTTAGTAGACTTTATGGACATGATGTAACTTCAGTGGGGCGCCATCACGTGGAGGTGAATAGGAGATTGTTCATTGGTCCATCTTGTATACTCCGCGTTCTTCATGCAGCTTCGCGTTTCGATTGTATAGTCATTATTGTACCTAAAAGATGGTGGTGGGATGACTTCAGTGCAGAAGGTCTATTGAAGTTAACATGTATTTACGAATGAACTCAACCCTTTCATCTCTAGAACACCAACCAACCTCGTTCCCAGGGGTGACTTGCTTGCTCATAACCCCATGTATAGGTTAACTTAAATGTGCTAATTACATGGCACATTTTAATAAGGCCTGTGGTCGATCTGCTTTCAAGTATGGTAGCCCACAAAAGAGGCATCAAGTCAAAAAGCTACTGGTCCCCTCTCATTCTTCTTTTTTATTGTGACATGTCTAACTGTATGCAGTTTAGGGTTACCATGTAAAAACATGATTCATTTGATGTGGGATTGTGTCAAATACTTGCATTTTGACATGCGCATACTAAGTGTCCTTATATGCGCCCTTTAAGCGCCATACAAGCACTCGAAAGTTTTTAACAAGAATGCATGCAAGTCAGTCACTATGAGGAGCCAATCGGCGTTGTTTGTCAGTACATCCCTATAGGGATGTACTGACAAACAACGCCTACCAGAGGTTAGTGATAAGAGGTATCGATACGGCATGCTGCCCATGGTGGTGAGGCTGCTGAAAGACTCAGTATAATCTATTTGGATGGGTTTCATTGTCATTAGCTTTATAATAATAATAATAACTAGGTCTTATAGCACATTTTACAATAACGTATCAATGCGCTTTACATTAGTGTCCTGGTCATTGGGCCAATAACATTCCTTTAATCTTTCTCAGCTCCCTGGGGAGTAAACAGCCCTGGGCTGCTGTGGCGCTCCGAAGGCTTTTTCAAACACAATATCAACCTCTATCCTTGCAGGTACCCATTAATACCCCTGGGTGAAGAGAAGCAATTATAGTAAAGCATCTTGCTCAAAGACACAAGTGTCATGACCGGGATTCGAACCCACACGATGACTTTACCACAACTCCACCAGAACTTGAATTTGATGCTCTAAACCACCTGGCCATAGTTTTTTTTAATCTCTAAGGGACTTGTCCAAGTCTAATGACTTTTTACCTCTTGTCATTTGGCCAAAAATAGTCATGTTATCATTTACAGCTTGATTTGGATCTTGAATTCTTGAGCTGCTATCTAAAGACTTTTTTGTATTACATGTACATCTGTAGGCTTTCCCTGCACCTATGGAAGTTACCAGCATAGCATTTCAGGCAGTGGTAGGAGCCATTGTGCAGGACTCTGTGAGTACTGATTGTGTTTTTTACACTTCTTTTTTGTTGTGATTATTGTAAAAAAATACCCGGGACTAAACCCAGAAAACAAACAATTTAATTCTCACATTTCTGTTCTTTCATTTCAAAGCTGCGACCGTAGAGCTGTATGTTGACTAGAGCTCTCACTTTATTATTATTGTTATTATTGGTTTATTAAAAACATTCAAACATAGCAGCCAAAGGCTGAATTGTGTTTAAAATATAAAAAGAGGTACATAAAAATAGATACAAAAATAGTAGATAAGATATAAACAATATATAAATAAAAATATATCCAAGTAGGCCTATGACTATAATATTTCAACTTGTTGCATGATTAAGCAAGCACATAACTTGCACTGCATTTTGAATTTGTGTGAGGAGCGCATCCATGGTGTGTACAAACAAACTTATGTAAAAGCTTGAAAGTTTGTACGGCTGTTGGAAGGCTATTTGCATATTATCAGTACTGTAATTCCTTCGGAGCATTATATAATCTACAAATTGAATGCATACGTCAATATAGACCTCTTTATTGCAACGTCACAGCCCGAGTTTTTGCCAACCAAGGTTGGAAAACTATGGGAAGCCATAAATGCAAAGCAAAAACAGTTGGTAATAATGTTACACAAATATTCAGAAATAGTGTTGAATTTGTTGGAAACAGAGTAACCTATCATGGGATGTATTTTTTGTTAATTGAAAACTTGTAGAAATGGACACAACATATTCTAACACGATTGAATGTTTTGCTTACATTCGGCCGTCCATGCCAACCAGCGCGATTTGTTTGTCAACAATAGAAAGGTCTATAGTGTCGTGGCCGAGCGGTCAAGTGCACTGGACTCGAGCTCTTGTGTTTCTGATCAGCAGAGTGTGGGTTCAAGTACCGGTCTTATGAAAATGATTTCTCTCAACCTTAGGGTGCAGAGAAAGCTGGCTTGTTCGTCCGTGACTTTGTGATCTCACAGCTAGTGGATAAAGATCTGAATGAGTTATGGATCATCAGCAATCCAATGGGAATGCTCGCTGATATAATAGAGTCTGAAGGAAGGGCGCCCCCAGAGGCCAGGTATGGATAAATCACACCTTATTAACTCCCTAGTCTGATTTGCTAGGGTAACTTTTTACTCATTCCTCACTCACAAAAAAACTCCATCACTAGGCCTGGAGTTTCATCTTTGAAAGGGCAAGGCCATTTTCATTGTGCCCTTCTTATAGTCTATGGTATGGAGTCCCCCCACCCTCTTATTTGTGTCTGGGAATCTCAGGAATTCTTCTGTACAAGAGAGGAAGAATTTGTTAGAGTATGGGAACATTTAGAGGAGCTTCTCTCTGTCACATATGGGATTTGAGCTGAATGCTGAATGCAACAAAATACAACACCTTTTGGCAACTGGTACTTTTGTTCATTTGGTTGCTCGATATGTGGCATGGTGTAACCCCCCCTTCCTATTGTGTCTTCATTGTGTTCTGGGAATCTCAGGAATTCTTCAGAGGATTTTAGGGGGGTACTTCTGTACAAGATGGGGAATAGTGTGTTAGAGTATGGGAGCATTTAGAGGGTGGAGGGGCAACTTCTGCCACATATCGAGCATTGTATAATTTTGTTGCATTTGACATGGTAAGAGTTATAAGTCCTGCACAGCCTCTGAATTGAACCCCTCCTGCTGTCGCACTCTTTGTGTGACCAAGACGATTTTTAACATTTTGAACGTGTTATTGACATGGTGTTCGAGTTACCTTGAGGTACTTACGGCTTGTTTAATTCTGCATGTCTCCCTTACAAAATACACAACATGTTTAATGGCAGAGTACTTTTCTCATGGTAATCTCATGAAAACCTAAGGCCTGATAGTTGTGTATTCTTGGCATTGTTTTTTTTGTAGGTTACTTCGTCAGACCGGTTCATCAACCATCATGCCACTGTACATGGTTGGCGTCTACAGCGACAAGAAACTTCTTGGTTGGGGTAAGGACAGGTGTTTCTTTTATTTTAAACAAATCACATTTCAGTGTTTAGTTTTTGCTAATTGGCAAAATAAATTTAGAAACGTTACATGCGCATACATCTGCTACACATAAAAGGTATTCACTACTTCTGGATCCAAGCTGGCAGGCTAGTGTAGCAAGGTGTTTAAGAGCGAGGCGGCTATTTAGTTACAATCCCTGCAAGCAGTGGTGATAATCTGTATACAAATCTTGACAACAGTATCCATCAACCGCGGAAGCGGATAGGGAGGGGTGTATCACCCCTTCCCAAGGGAAAAAAAGTTGTTGACAAAATTAGTTATACTTGTTAGTTTGAATATCCTGTCCTAATCAGGCGCAGTGTACATGCAGCATAAGAATTCTACTGTTCGGCTTACCAAACTAATGAGATTATCCATCTTTACCTATGTTTCTTGACAGATCTCATAGGCTAAAATATATTTTTAAAGAAGACAAGCCTTAAGAAGATCCAGACTCACCACTGCCACTTGGTTTTGACTATTTTAGTTTAAAATTGTCATTATATCTTTTCGGCATATATGCAAATATTTTTGTATGTTTCTTCGTTTTGAAACAGCATCATCTGTCAAAATTCGTTCAGAGAAAAATTCTTTAAAAAAATATATATATATATTATTCTTTGAAAATCGGGTCATGCAACTTTAATCTTTTAAAATATATTTTGACAGGTCCTGGTGAAACACTAGCCATAGCTGAGGAGGAAGCAGCACGTGCTGCACTCAAACACATCTTTGGAACCACCGAGAATAGACCCCCACTTCCCCTGGACTCGACAAAGCAAGGTCACCTAAATGAAGTTGTCTGTGCCGAGGTTATGAGAGCGAGATTAACCAGCCAGGCTTCATTCTCTAGTTGAGGATGTCATTTTGGGTTGGGGGGGGGGGATTGGAGGGGTAGAGCAAGAATGATTTTCTGATGTTGGTGCACCAGGAATGGTTTCTTTTGTCTCTTTGTCGCTGTACTTTTAAGAGTTGTCGAATTTGAAACCATTCAATGGTGATGCAGGCCCAGTACCTCAACTTGTCATCCAAACAAATCCACATGTTTTTGCCAGCCGAGAATGAGTTGTCTCTCACCAACCAACAAGACCATCAGAATCCAAACAACAAGACCATCAGAATCCAACCAACAAGTCCATCAGAATCCAACAAACAAGACCATCAGAATCCAACCAACAAGACCATCAGAATCCAACCAGCAAGACCATCAGAATCCAACCAGCAAGACCATCAGAATCCAACCAACAAGACCATCAGAATCCAACCAACAAGACCATCAGAATCCAACCGACAAGACCATCAGAATCCAACCGACAAGACCATCAGAATCCAACCAACAAGACCATCAGAATCCAACCAACAAGACCATCAGAATCAAACCAGCAAGACCATCAGAATCAAACCAACAAGACCATCAGAATCAAACCAACAAGACCATCAGAATCCAACACCGAGATTCTTAATAATTCTATTGGATTGAGTTCTGCATACCAAAATTCATCATGCTCAGCTTGAGACTACTGTATGCATACATGTACCTCCAGAGTCAAGGCCCATAGGAGTTTTTGACTATTTTTTACCTCGCAATATTGGACCTTGTTTGATGGAGGAAGGATCATGTACAACAATTGTCAAAGACCAGTATTCGCACTTCATGTGAACCAACATACACATTAACCCCTTGACGCCGGTATTATCCGGCCTCAATGCCCGGCTTACACGCATGACTGTACAGCAGCCTTTGTTTGCTCACAGCTGTACCGGCTGCAGACTGCATTCCAGGGCTTACCACATACACTGTCCACAAAATTCCGGACCCCGATTAGCGGGCATAGCCGCCTTCCGTCTTCAAGGGGTTAAATAACAAACCTGTGAAAGTTTAAGCTCAATTGGTCATCAGAGTCTCAAGAAAATAGTGGGGGAAAAAACCTTATAATGTTTTTACTGATTTCAAACATCGGGTTTTGGGTTCACAAGATCAAAACTATTGTTTTACTCATTTCTGAAAAACTATAGCATTTCTGGCAGAAAAATTTCAAGGGAGGTTTTCCTTGGACCATCTTAATATTGTATGGTTATGTACAAATCAGTGAACATTTGTATTGAAAATCTCACCAGTGTTGTGCAAACCCTTCAATAAGTTAACCTGGAATGGGATTGTTGATTGCAGCTTGTGGAATTTACAGTGAGCCGCCAGTACATAGGATGCCTGCTGGCCTTTTATTATTGTGCAAAGTTGTACGTAAAACTTTTCAAGTCGTCTGCTCCGGACGGTTGGAGGTCCTGCGCTGGAGTCCTGTCAAAATCACCTTTGGATTTGAATAAGCACCGAGTTCTCATATCAATGGTGTTCTACTGTGATGATTGTGTTTCATCTTTACCATCAGTGATCATCATGTGAACCTGACTTCTTGAGACGTTTTACTTTGCATGTGCAGGATTTGAACAAACGAAAGGTTAAGCAATGCAGAAACTACATGTACGTTTATGTGGAGTATTCCTAGATAACCAGCTTATTGAGTTTGAGAAACAATGTTTAATAGTGAACTAGTTTAATAGTGAACTAACAAAAGAGAATCATAAAGCCTGGTTCATACTTTATGCGAATTGCGAAAGCAAAGCGAATTTTCTTGCGTCACAATGGGAAAACAGCGTGTCCTGATTGTTTGCATCATGGAAATTCGTTTCGCATTCGCTTTGACGTGAAGTGTGAATCGGGCTTAAGGATTGATACACAGTTTGTGCAACACTGCTTGAAGCATTTGTCATGTGCATGCACAGGATTCAATTGAATAATACCTTATGCTAGCCCTCAATCTTCATTGTACTGCTACTCATGTCCAGGGTATAAAACTTCTCTAAAATGCGAATAAAATTTCATCTAATGTTTGTTAATATTTTTTCTCAATTTAAGAAGCTGAAATTTTGTTCACATGTTCTTCATGTCCTACTCTTTTGATGGGTCCACAAATAAAAAATATATCCATGGGCGACATTATTCAAGAAAATACATCGCAGATCCATGCTTCTGTTGGAAACACCAAGTACCGATTGACATGTGCGAATGCGTGTAAATGCATAGCAACTCCGATTGATTATAAACAGTATGTGCCACGCTGCTTGTGACGTTTTGATTTGCATACATTCTGTCTGTACAGAAGTTGAACCATCATCAATAACATGAATGCACCCTCTATGTAGTTCACTGTCCAGTGATAATTGGCTAGTGTGAGTTGTTTAAATCAAGGGATAAAGTGCACTGCATGAAAACGGCGAGAAACTGACATTTTTCAAATTAAAACACTAGATACCCAATTCTAGCTATGATTGTGTATTATTGGTATGTTAGGATATTTTTTCAAGATAGGTGATAAATTATTTAAAATCTAGCACAAGCAGAACTGGTTTCGTCAAAACAACTGGTACAGGATGGCTACTTAGGACCAGCCAACTATTTTTGTCAAGTGTTTATATGCCGGGCTAGTGAGGAAATCCAGTCCCATATAAAGGAAAATGAAGGTATTCTGCTTTAAAAAAAATAGTACGCTTTTTCCCTTTCAAAGTGAAAACAAATTGATTTTTGTCAGGCATTCTGCTATCTTTATCGAGCAACTTGTTAGTCTTGGTTCAAGACTCTTCTTGTTAATATACCAAAGACCATTGCTTAAAAGGATTTGTTTTCCTTGCATAATTAATGAAATAAAGGAATACATGTACATGGAAATAATCAATTTCACACACTACAGCTAATTCCTCCTTTTTATAGGAAAGCTGAAAAACACTGCACAGAAGTGTGTTTTATCTTTTAAGTGTTGCAAATGATGCTTGTCCGATCAAGTAATATGTGCACATGTATGTAGTTAATACCAAACGAATAATGAGCATTCTTCAAGGATGTCGTGTTATTAGAAAATCATCCAAAATCTTGTGCATCACAGAAATTGGATACATGTAGTGGACAGTCGATGTGGTAAGTTGCTTATTAAAATGTTTCCATTTATAATTAAATGTATACAATCTTTACAAACTACCCTTTCCTGTTTTTGCTCACATTACACAAATGTGTGTACACGGTACATTTTTATGTGAACAATCAACCAACCTAAAAGCTGTGGAGTGCACCATGTTCATTTGAGTGGCCAGCAAGCCATCCTACATGAGGCATACATGTAGCATGTTCATTTGAGCCACCAGCAATCCAGCCTACATGGAGCACAGCATGTTCATTTGAGTCGCCAGCAAACCAGCCTACATGGAGCACAGCATGTTCTTTTGAGTCATCAGCAAACCAACCTACATGGAGCACACCGTATTAATTTGAGCCACCAGCAAGCCAGCCTTATTTGAGCACAGCATTATATTTGAGCCAAAAGCAAACCAGCCTACATGGGGCACAGCTTGTTCATTTGAGCCACCAGCAAACCAGCAAACATTGAGCACAGCATTTTCATTTGAGTCGCCAGCAAACTAACCTACATGGTGCACACCATGTTCATTTGAGTCATCAGCAAACCAACCTACATGGAGCACACCATATTAATTTGAGCCACCAGCAAGCCAGCCTACATAAAGCACGTTCCTACGAACCAGCCTATATGGAGCACAGCATGTTCATTTAAGTCACCAGCAAACCAGCCTATATGGAGCAAAGCATGTTCATTTGAGTCGCCAGCAAACCAACCTACATGGAGCATTGTATGTTCATCTGAGACATCAGGAAACCAGCCAAGATGGAGCATACCATGTTTGTTTGAGTCATGAGCAAACCAGCCCACATGGAGCACAGCATGTTCATTCG
Source organism: Plazaster borealis (assembly GCA_021014325.1). Taxonomy (NCBI): domain Eukaryota; kingdom Metazoa; phylum Echinodermata; class Asteroidea; order Forcipulatida; family Labidiasteridae; genus Plazaster; species Plazaster borealis. The sequence continues at coordinate 9,964,740 of CM037473.1, forward strand.
AGTCACCAGCAAACTAGCCTTCATTGAGCACAGTATGTTCATTTTAGCTACCTTCAAACCAGCCTACTTGGAGCACACCAAGTTCATTTGAGTTACCTGCAAACCAGTGAACATGGAGCAGCACAACTTGATCATTTGAGTCACCAGTAAACCAGCCTACATAATGCACAGCTTGATCATTTGAGCCACTAGCGAACCTGCCTCGTGGAACACAGCATGTTCATTTGAGTCGCTAGCAAACCAGCCAAAATGGAGCACACCATGTTCATATGAGTCACCAGCAAACCAGCCTATATGGAGCAAAGCATGTTCATTTGAGTCACCAGCAAGCCAGCCTAAATGGAGTACAGCATATTTGAGTCACCTGCAAACCAGCCTACATATCAGCACAGCATGTTCATTTGAGCCACCAGCGAACCTGCCTAGTGGAACACAGCATGTTCATTTGAGTCACCAGCAAACCAGCAGAAATGGAGGACAGCTTGTTTATTTGAGTCTCCAACAAACAAGCCTACATGGAGCAGCACAGCTTGTTCGTTTGAGTCACCAGCAAACCAGTCAACATGGAGCAGCACAGCTTGTTCATTTGAGTCACCAGCAAACCAGCCTATATGGAGCACACAATGTTCATTTGAGTCACCAGCAAACCAGAAGATATGGAGCAAAGCATGTTTATTTAAGTCGCCAGCAAACCAGCCTATATGGAGCAAAGCATGTTCAATTAAGTCGCCAGCAAACCAGCCTACATGGAGCACATCATGTTCATTTAAGTCACTTGCAAATCAGCCAACATGGAGCCAGCAATTTTATTTGTGTCACCAGCAAACCAGCCTATATGGAGCACACCATGTTCATTTGAGTCACAAGCAAGCCAGCCTACCTGGAGCTCGGCATGTTCATAAGAGTCAATAGCAAACCAGCCCACGTTGAGCATACCATGTTCATTTGAGTCACAAGCAAGCCAGCCTACCTGGAGCTCAGCATGTTCATTGAGTCACCAGTAAACCAGCCAAAATAGAGCACACCATGTTCATTTGAGTCACCAGAAAACCAGCCTAAATGGAGCACAGCATTATCTTTTGATTCACAAGTAAACCAGCCTACATGGAGCACACCATGTTCATTTGTGTCGCCAGCAAACCAGCCTGCATGGAGCATAGCATTATTTTTTTAGTCACAAGCGAGCCAGCCTACCTGGAGCACAGCATGTTCATTTGAGTCACTAGCAAACTAGCCTACATCGAGCATACCATGTCCATTTGCGTCACCAGCACACCAGTCAAAATGGAGCACACTATGTTCATTTGAGTCACCAGCAAACCGACCTACATGGAGCACAGCATGTTCTTTTTGAGTCATCAGAAAACCAGCCTACATGGAGCTCACCATGTTTATTTTAGCCACCAGCAAGCCTAAATCGAGCAAAGCATTTTCATTTGAGCCAAAAGCAAACCAGCCTACATGGAGCAGAGCCTGTTCATTTGAGCCACCAGCAAACCAGCTTACATTGAGCACAGCATGTTCATTTGAGTCACCAGCAAACCAGCTTACATGGAGCACATCATGTTCATTTGAGCCAAAAGCAAACCAGCCTACATGGAGCAGAGCCTGTTCATTTGAGCCACCAGCAAACCAGCTTACATTGAGCACAGCATGTTCATTTGAGTCACCAGCAAACCAGCTTACATGGAGCACATCATGTTCATTTGAGCCACCAGCAAACCAGCCTAAATTGAGCACAGCATTTTCATTTGAGCCAAAAGCAAACCAGCCTTCATGGAGCACAGTATGTTCATTTGAGTCACTAGCAAACCAGCCTACATGGAGCACAGCATCTTCATTTGAGTCACCATCGAACCAGCCTACATGGAGCACAGCATCTTCATTTGAGTCACCAGCGAACCAGCTAAAATGGAGAAAACCATATTCATTTGGGTCACCAGCAAACCAACCTAAATGGACCACAGCATTATCTTTTGAGTCACCAGCCAACCAGCCTGTATTGAGCACACCATGTTCATTTGAGTTGAGCCACGAGCAAACCGACCTACATAGATCACAGCATGTTCTTTTTTGAGTCATCAGCAAACCAACCTACATGGAGACACACGTATTAATTTGAGCCACCAGCAAGCCAGCCTAAATTGAGCACAGAATTAAAATTGTGCCAAAATCAAAACAGCCTATGGGGGGCAGCTTGTTCATTTGAGCCACCAGCAAACCAGCAAACATTGAGCACAGCATTTTTTTTTGAGCCAAAAAAAAAAACCAGCCTTCTGGGAGCACAGTACAGTATGTTCATTTGAGTCACTAGCAAACCAGATGGAGCACAGCAGCAGCATCTTCCACCAGTCCACCATACAACCAGCACACATGGCATTCATCATCATTTGAGTCGAACCAGCTAAAATGGAGAAAACCATATTCATTTGGGTCACCAGCAAACCAACCTAAATGGACCACAGCATTATCTTTTGAGTCACCAGCCAACCAGCCTGTATTGAGCACACCATGTTCATTTGAGCCACCAGCCAACCATCCTACATGGAGCACACCATGTTCATTTGAGCCACGAGCAAACCGACCTACATAGATCACAGCATGTTCTTTTGAGTCATCAGCAAACCAACCTACATGGAGCACACCGTATTAATTTGAGCCACCAGCAAGCCAGCCTTATTTGAGCACAGCATTATATTTGAGCCAAAATCAAACCAGCCTACATGGGGCACAGCTTGTTCATTTGAGCCACCAGCAAACCAGCAAACATTGAGCACAGCATTTTCATTTGAGTCACCAGCAAACTAACCTACATGGTGCACACCATGTTCATTTGAGTCATCAGCAAACCAACCTACATGGAGCACACCATATTAATTTGAGCCACCAGCAAGCCAGCCTACATAAAGCACAGACTGTTCATTTGAGCCACCAGCAAGCCAGCCTAAATGGAGTACAGCATATTTGAGTCACCTGCAAACCAGCCTACATGGAGCACATCACAATCATTTGAGCCACCAGCAAACCATCCTACATGAAGCACAGTATTTTCATTTGAGTTACCAGCAAACCAGCCTACATGGAGGACAGCATTTTCATCTGAGTCACCAGCAAACCAGCCTACATGGAGAACAGTATGTTTTTTTGAGTCACTAGCAAACCAGCCTGCATGGAGCACAGCATTTTCATTTGAGTCACCAGCGAACCAGCCTGCATGGAGCACAGCATTTTCATTTGATTCACCAGCAAACCAGCCTAAATGGAGCACAGCATTATCTTTTGAGTCACCAGCCAACCAGCCTTCATGGAGCACACCATTTGAGTCACAAGCAGGCCAGCTTACCTGGAGCCCAGCATGTTAATTTGAGTCTCTAGCAAACCAGCCTATGTCGAGCATACCATGTCCATTTGCGTTGCCAGCAAACCGGCCAAAATGGTGCACACCATGTTCATTTGAGTCGCCAGTAAACCGGCCTACATGGAGTGCAGCATGTTCTTTTGAGTCATCAGCAAACCAGCCTACATGAAAACACCATATTTATTTTAGCCACCAGCAAGCCAACCTAAATTGAGCACACCCTAATCATTTGAGCCACCAGCAAGCAAGCATATATGAAGCACAGCATTTTCATTTGAGTCACCAGCCAACCAGCCTACATCGAGGACAGCATTTTCATTTTAGTCACCAGCAAATCAACCAACATGGAGCACAGCATTTTCATTTGAGTCAACAGCAAACAAGCCTGCATGGAGCACAGCATTTTCATTTGAGTCACCAGCAAACCAGCCTACATGGAGCACAGCATGTTCATTTGAGTCACCAGCAAACCAGCCAAACAGGAGCAAACCATGTTCATTTGAGTCAAACCAGCCTATTTGGAGATTAGCATGTTCATTTGACTCACCAGCAAATCAGCCTTCATGGAGCACAGCATGTTCATTTGAGTCACCAGCAAACCAGCCTATTTGGAGATTAGTATGTTCATTTGACTCACCAGCAAACCAGCATTCATGGAGCACAGCATGTTCATTTGAGTCACCAGCAAACCAGCTTATTTGGAGATTAGTATGTTCATTTGACCCACCAGCAAACCAGGCTATTTGGAGATTAGCATGTTCATTTGAGTCACTAGCAAACTAGCCTACGTCGAGCATACCATGTCCATTTGCGTCACCAGCACACCAGTCAAAATGGAGCACACTATGTTCATTTGAGTCACCAGCAAACCGACCTACATGGAGCACAGCATGTTCTTTTTGAGTCATCAGAAAACCAGCCTACATGGAGCTCACCATGTTTATTTTAGCCACCAGCAAGCCTAAATCGAGCAAAGCATTTTCATTTGAGCCAAAAGCAAACCAGCCTACATGGAGCAGAGCCTGTTCATTTGAGCCACCAGCAAACCAGCTTACATTGAGCACAGCATGTTCATTTGAGTCACCAGCAAACCAGCTTACATGGAGCACATCATGTTCATTTGAGCCACCAGCAAACCAGCCTAAATTGAGCACAGCATTTTCATTTGAGCCAAAAGCAAACCAGCCTTCATGGAGCACAGTATGTTCATTTGAGTCACTAGCAAACCAGCCTACATGGAGCACAGCATCTTCATTTGAGTCACCATCGAACCAGCCTACATGGAGCACAGCATCTTCATTTGAGTCACCAGCGAACCAGCTAAAATGGAGAAAACCATATTCATTTGGGTCACCAGCAAACCAACCTAAATGGACCACAGCATTATCTTTTGAGTCACCAGCCAACCAGCCTGTATTGAGCACACCATGTTCATTTGAGCCACCAGCCAACCATCCTACATGGAGCACACCATGTTCATTTGAGCCACGAGCAAACCGACCTACATAGATCACAGCATGTTCTTTTGAGTCATCAGCAAACCAACCTACATGGAGCACACCGTATTAATTTGAGCCACCAGCAAGCCAGCCTTATTTGAGCACAGCATTATATTTGAGCCAAAATCAAACCAGCCTACATGGGGCACAGCTTGTTCATTTGAGCCACCAGCAAACCAGCAAACATTGAGCACAGCATTTTCATTTGAGTCGCCAGCAAACTAACCTACATGGTGCACACCATGTTCATTTGAGTCATCAGCAAACCAACCTACATGGAGCACACCATATTAATTTGAGCCACCAGCAAGCCAGCCTACATAAAGCACAGACTGTTCATTTGAGCCACCAGCAAGCCAGCCTAAATGGAGTACAGCATATTTGAGTCACCTGCAAACCAGCCTACATGGAGCACATCACAATCATTTGAGCCACCAGCAAACCATCCTACATGAAGCACAGTATTTTCATTTGAGTTACCAGCAAACCAGCCTACATGGAGGACAGCATTTTCATCTGAGTCACCAGCAAACCAGCCTACATGGAGAACAGTATGTTTTTTTGAGTCACTAGCAAACCAGCCTGCATGGAGCACAGCATTTTCATTTGAGTCACCAGCGAACCAGCCTGCATGGAGCACAGCATTTTCATTTGAGTCACCAGCGAACCAGCCTACATGGAGCACAGCATGTTCATTTGAGTCACCAGCAAACCAGCCAAACAGGAGCAAACCATGTTCATTTGAGTCAAACCAGCCTTTTTGGAGATTAGCATGTTCATTTGACTCACCGGCAAATCAGCCTTCATGGAGCACAGCATGTTCATTTGAGTCACCAGCAAACCAGCCTATTTGGAGATTAGTATGTTCATTTGACTCACCAGCAAATCAGCATTCATGGAGCACAGCATGTTCATTTGAGTCACCAGCAAACCAGCTTATTTGGAGATTAGTATGTTCATTTGACCCACCAGCAAACCAGCCTATTTGGAGATTAGCATGTTCATTTGACTCGCCAGCAAACCAGCCTTCATGGAGCACAGCATTTTCCTTTGAGTCACCAGCAAGCCAGCCTACTGTACCTGGAGCACAGCGTGTTCATTTGAGTCACTAGTAAACCAGCCTACGTCGAGCATGCCATGTCCATTTGTGTCACCAGCAAACCAGCCTACATGAAGCCCAGCATGTTAATTGAGTCATGAGCAAACCAGCCTACATGGAGCACACCATGTTCAGTTGAGTCACCAGCAAACCAGCCTATTTGGAGATTAGCATGTTCATTTGATTCACCAGCAAACCAGCCTACATGAAGCACAGCACGTTCATTTGAGTCACCAGCAAACCAACCTACATGGAGCACAGCATGTTTATTTGAGTCACGACCAAACCAGCCTCTATGGAACATAACATGTTTATTTTGAGCCACAAGCAAAGCAGCCTACATGGGGCATAGCGTGTCATTTTAAGCAGATATCAAACTTGTTTCAAAACCTTAGTGTCACACTCAAATGCAGTAATAAAAAATGTGATGCTTCCAACCTAATAAACCACCTACAAGAGAACTGATTCAGCATCGTTCCCAGCTCAATTAAATGAAATTTTTACGTCTTATTGGTACTTGCCATCCTTTAAAGAAAATAAAATTACTGTAATCAATACCTTTTCGGAAACAATTGCATTGACTACATATCTAGTTTTTCTTCCACTTATTTATATTTCCACCACCACAAATGGCTTCAGCCATAGTATGGCTTATTCAAACAATGTGCTAATTACTTCCTTCATATTTATTGGTCTTTTTCTGCAGAAAAGCTGACTAATATAGGGTGCCATCTTTTTTCACCTCTTGCCTGGCTGAGACACTTTGAGCAGGCAATCCTCAACATAGATATCTCACCTGAACTTTTGACTGATGATGTGAAAAAGATTCTGAACATCGTCCGATGGTGTGTGAAACATGCCTTTACAAAGGATGTCAAGGTTCGTGTATTTAGAATGTTCAGATACCAACTGTCTTATTTGGATTGAACCCTTGCACAACGCAGAACACACCTCTGAAAATGCGCACTACCTTTTCCACTGTTGGGAGTCGGTTCCTTTGTGTACATTTTGACTCTCAAAAGGGCGGACAGGATAGGTGCGTGTAAGTGCGCTCTGCGTTGTGCAAGGGGCAATAGCCATTTAAGGGAATTGTATACGTTTGGTAGTTGGAACCCATTGTTTCAATCCTATATAGTTGTAGATATATATCATAAAACTAACCTGTGAAAAATTTCATTTCAAAAGGTGGTAGCGTTTTTGAGATATTGGGATAAAAAGTGATAATCTCTTTCCATATTCGCAGTACTAAAAGTTTCTCTAAATGTATAATTATACTATCCAAAGCTGCTGTACTTCTTACCAAGTGAGTTTTTATTGCCATTATTTTCAGAGTCATTACCAAGCGTATACAGACCCTTTAAGCATGGAACACAATTTACCCTTTTTTCCCCAAGACCACATACATGTATATATTTCTTACTTTGCAGGAAGCTTTCCCATAGAAGATGTTAACTACCTTCACTGATTGATCATCCCAGGTCTTAAAACTGGGTTTTGAGTCTTCCAAGTTGCTATAACTATTGAACGAGGGAGTGACAGTGCAGTGGTCAAGATTGGACATTTCTGTGACACTTGCATAGGTTCGTTGTTTTGGTTTTTGTTTCCTCTGTAAATAGATTGAAATCGACTCAATTTTCTAAATGTTGTGATGCAAGACAGATTACCATGGGAATGGTGTAAAATGGAATTTGTAGCATAGCCTGGATTTTTGGCTCAAGAATTGACGGAACTGTCCAAGAAACAGGCGTAGATCCAGGGGGTAGGTCCTGGGAGTTCGGACCACTCCCTGCTCTCAACTAATAATAATAATAATGGAGTCTTGTAAAGTGTCGGTATCCGCCAAGAAAGGCGCTCATGGTGCTTGCTCATGATACAAAAAAAACAGTTTAAAAGAAAGGGACAGAAATAAGTATGTTGAAAATCACTGGTCAACATTTACTTCAAAAAGTAGTTTTTGTAGTTTTTGTTTCTTCTTTTTGGTCCTTTTGTAAACCTTAAACTTGTGCCATCACATAAAAGTGCTGCATACTCCAAAGGAGTTGAAGATGTTCCAGGAATGGTTAAGGCTGTATAAATAGTGTAAAAGGCACTGTGATACAATGGGTTTAAAAGTGCGTGGGACTTCTACCTTTGCTTCGTGGATCAGGAGACTTCTTGTATTTATCTTCAATGCCGTGGAGGGACGATTATCTTTGAATACAAAGAAAAGCAACGTACTTAATCTGTCTACAATGCTGTTTAATATTTGCAGACCAGCAGATCAGATGCCACTACTTTTGCAGCTTCCCTAAGCCAGAGAAAACCCCCAGAATGATCCGCAAGGTGAGCTTATTGAACTTGATTCTGTTTGTTACTTTTTCAGGGATGGTACAACTTTGGGTTTATAAGAGTACTATGATGCCAAAAGCTCAAACAGTGCCCTCACTGAGGTCAAAGAATGACCTCTTATTGGCTGAATGTTGTGAGTGGTGCGTACCCACTTGCACATTTCCATTGTTTAACCTCGGAGATAATAATAATAATAATAGTGGCTTCTTGTATAGCGCACATATCCATCACTCAGTGACGCTCAAGGCGCTTTTAACGTTGATTATTTTCCTGCAAGGTATTGTGGAGCTACGTTTTGAAGTATGAGACCAAGTCCTTTACATAGCACCATGTAATGGTTGACAAGGTGCTGTGGCGCAATATGCTGCCGATCAAACCAGGAACATCGGGGCTAACCCCTTCTCTTGACGATAAGTGCACTGGGTTCTTTTACGTGCATTACACAACACACGGGACCTACGGCTTAACGTCCAATCCGAAGGACGAAGCATGTGGTTAAGTGTCTTGCTTAAGGACACAAGTGTCACGACTGGGATTCGAACCCACACTCTGCTGATCAGAAACAGCAGAGCTTGAGTTCGGTGTTCTTGTCCGCTCGGCCACGACATGCACGTGATAGCGGTCTATGCAGGGGGTCTATACTCTTATTAAAGTTGTCTACGGTGAAAGAAATATCATAATACCCTGTGCTCACTCGTCATTAAAAGTGATTAACGTTTACATTGTTATAATATTTCTCTTGCCTTTTAAGAAATAAAAGCAATTTCAAAGACATATTTTTCAACACAAGTGAAATTTCTATTCCAGTGTGAACAAAATCATAGCAGAATGTTTGACATCTTGGAACATAAGTAACTGAAAAACTAGTATCACAAAACTAAAAAATAGGTTTTGATTGTGATTTGTTGACAGTAAACCACTTGGAATAGCATGGAGTGTGCATCTCTTGAAGAAGCCCATCCATGACCCAGAACCCAGAAAGTGGAATATCTTCATGGAATCTGCAGGGAATTCATCAATCAATGTGAGAGAACCATTGATCACTGTCAAAGACACCAGTTCTTCAAAAGCACTGCTATCAAGAGCTTAATCTCAAACAGTGACCTTCTTGGTGTAAGAAGGGGCGGGCGTGCATCTCCTCCAGAGTACCATCCAAGAACTAGAACCCAGACAGTGGAAGATCTTGATGGAGGCTGCAGGACAATCATAATTCATTATGAGAGACTGTAGAACCACTGAACACTATCAAAGACAAGTGAACCACAACAGCACTGCTGTCAAGAGCTGACCTCATTTAAAGACTCGCAATATCTAGAAAGACTCACTTGAAATACGGACAGACTCCAAGCACTGTCAAGTGAAGGCAAACAAAGGATTTGAAGTAAAGGCAAGTCAGCCACCCCAAAGCAAAGCACAGCAAGGTTCATGCAAGTATCAAGGACATATACTTCTCAAGCAAAGCCATCGTAACTCAAGCAAACAAACTCATTTAAAATACATCTTTGCTCACAGTTACCAAGACAATTCACAAGCAACGTGTTCTGGTCAACTTCTCAAATGGCATAGTTTAAGTCATGCCATCTGTACAAACATTTGACCAGCATTTGATCTTAGTGATACATTCCAACAGCAAGCACATTGTGAAGAACTGAATGTGTTGGTTTTGACGTTACAGCTGTTTTCTCTGTGCAAAGCAGAGGTTAAAAAGCATGATTTTTAGTCATGTACAACAATTTGGGGAATTTTATAAGTTGGTCAAATAAGTCTGTGTGTGTTTACTTTTGTTGATGCATGGTACACTATATGTTATGGCAGAAATTTGCTTGGCAATACATACAGTACGTGAATTTGTGTCCTGCAAACAAAATACTGGAATGTCGATATATCGGCTTTATGAAGGGAACACCAATATACTGAATGAGGATGAAGTGCTGGTACCTTCAAGTACTCTCTTGTATGTTTTTGGAAAACTTGCTTGATTTTTGGTTGTGTTGTACAGAAAATGAATAATTACAAGTCGCTAGATGTTGAATAATGAACTGTTCATAGTTAACCTCTTGTACTAGATAATGAGGATCTTGACTAAGATTGAAGAGCTGGTAATCAGAGGCTCCACTCTTCATTGTCATTAAACTTATTTAAGTCCTTGTTTTCTTTTTGATACGGGCTAATATAAAGTACTTTAGGAAAGTGGTTAGAGTCCCTTGACGTTGAATGATTGTAAACTAGAAGAGCCAGATGCTGAGAATCTTGGCTGAGGGTGAAGTAAGGATCATCAAACACTCCACTCTTCATTGTCAATAAACTGATTTAAGTCCTTTTTTTCTTTTTCTGGGCTAATATAACGTACTTTAGGGAAGTCCCTTGACGTTGAATTATTGTAAACTGTACAATGCTGAGGATCTTGGCCGAGGGTGAAGTGCTGGTAACCTCTCCCCTCCAACATTAATACTTCTGCATTGCCAAAAAGTTTACTTAAACGTAATTATACCTCTCTTTTATTAGTCACTCATTACAAGTTTTAATGAAAAAGGAATGAGTGAAGAACAATAGATATTGAAATCTGAAACATCGATAGTAAAAGTTAAAAGAGCCAGATGCTGAGGATCTTGGCTGAGGGTGAAGTGCTGGTAACCTCTCCCCTTAAATACTGCATTCTGCGTGGTCAGAAAACTATTATTTGTAAGGGGTAATATTATATCAGTGTATTTCAGGGAAGGCTTTCAACTCACTTGGTGTTGAATGATAACATTTATGGGAACCTACAAGAGCCAGATGCTGAGGATCTTGGCTGAGGGTGAAGTACTGTTAACCTCTCCCCTCAAATTCATTCTGCAGCTTTAATGAGAACATTGTGTTGGTGTTAAAACACATGACACATACATTGAGTCAATTAAATGTAATCTAAAAATAGCCAGATCAGCTGAGGATCCTTGGCTGAGGGTGAAGTGCTGGTAACCTCTCCCCTCAAACACTTCATTGTACAGGTAGCTAGAGAAAAACCTTTTTTCTGTCATACACATAATCATGACATTGTAACCACATGAACCAAATGCTGAGGAGATATTTGCTGATAAACTTCCCCCTTGAAAGACGTTGATTCTGCAAATACTGTAGCCTTTAATTTGGACTCTGCAGCCTCCTACTGTATGACATGTCAGGTCAAAACATAGGATTAAGGCTGAGAAAATTCTCTCAAGGAAATTTAAAACACATTGTCCTCAGGACAAGTATTCTCCATCTCTCAACTAGTGGACCATCCCAGCTATATTCTACAGAGCGGACACTTGGACACTTACCCTTTCTAATAGCCTGTTCAGCAACTTTACGAGGATGTGCCAGGGAACACCAGGGCAAACCCACACGGGACCAATGGCCTTATGTACCATCCAACGGACAAAGCAAGAGTTAAGTGTCTTGACAAGTGTCAAGACCTGGACTCAAACCTACACTCTGCTGATCAAAAACACCAGAACTTGTGTATTTCTCAGTTCCAGATGCACCCTACACTAACCACTCTAATTGGAATGTACTCCAGTGACATTAATTTTAATCTGATGAATTTACTCTGCAACCAACACAGGGAAGTGCTCAAGTTCAGTTCACTCATCCACCAGACACTGAGTTGCTACAATGTACTCCGGCGAGATTGCATCTGTACTTTATCACGTTTTGTCTTGTGGATAGTTAATTCAGCAGCATGAGGCTTTGAACAATACCAAGACAGTTGACCCCAAAGCTTGCAATATCAACCATCTCTGAGAATACTGGAAATCTCATGGATCATCACATCATGTCTCAATGGAGAATTTTTCCTTTGTTAAATCTGAATGCAGCTTCTCATCAACAGATTAATGTACTGCCCTCGTGTGATCGTGAATATCTCTCATTGATTCCCCTACAATTGTGTGGTTTTGGGGGGTTTACATGATTTTTTTCTGGTAAATGTATTCCACAAAAAGTCGAGGAATGAAAATGAAAGGTAATGATTTTCTAGAAAGTATAAAGACGTATTAAACACGGTGTGTTAATGAGTTAACTTATTTTGTGACAATTTGAGGAAAGGTTTCCAAGTGCATTATTTGTGCAAGAAGGTGTATATTTTCTTGAATGGATTTTTGTTTAAATGGCTATTTAATGTGTATTGAGTACTTGTATGTCATATTTAAAGTGGGTAGCAGGTTGTCAGGTCGGTCACCATTTACTGATGCTTCATCGAAATAAGGAAAACAGTTTTTAAACATTGAGTAATACTACGAAGCTCATAAAAATGTAACATTTTATTCTGGAAATGTTTAATCTCAAAGGTCCAGATTTTCCATATTTCAAAAGGGAGGGGAACCAAGGATTGGGAGGGAGGGGCACGGAAATCGATATGGGGGGAATACAATGTGACACAAACACACACAAACACGTGTGTAAACACCTGCAATCATGGAACCTCCTATGTTCAACTCTTTTTGATGGCGACCATGGACCTATTGTACCTTTAGTTATAGGTCCAAGGTTTGAATGTGGATACCTACCCCTGCACACACACATGTGTAACACCTGCAATCGTGGACCCTCCTTAGTTCAACTCTTTGTGATAGCAATCGTGGACCACAATGTTTTCCTTTGTGATAGCAACTGTGGACCTATTGTCCCTTTTGTTATAGAGGTCCAAGGTATATGTGGAGGTACGTTTGAAGTATGAGGCCTATTCATTTATAGCACCATGCAATGGTTTACAAGGTGCTGTGGCGCAATATATGCTGCCGATCAGACCAGGAACACCGGGGCGAACCCCTTCTCTTTACGATAAGTGCACTGGGTTCTTTTACGTGCATTACACAACACACGGGACCTACGGCTTAACGTCCCATCCGAAGGACAAAGCATGTGGTTAAGTGTCTTGCTTAAGGACACAAGTGTCACGACTGGGATTCGAACCCACACTCTGCTGATCAGAAACACCAGAGCTTGAGTTCGGTGTTCTTATCCGCTCGGCCACGACACGCCACCGCCATAGAGGTCCACGGTTTGAATGTGGATACCTACCAACGCACACACACATGTGTAACACCTGCAATCGTGGACCCTCCTTAGTTCAACTCTTTGTGATAGCAATCGTGGACCACAATGTTTTCCTTTGTGATAGCAACTGTGGACCTATTGTCCCTTTTGTTATAGAGGTCCACGGTTTGAATGTGGATACCTACCCACGCACACACACATGTGTAACACCTGCAATCGTGGACCCTCCTTAGTTCAACTCTTTGTGATAGCAATCGTGGACCACAATGTTTTCCTTTGTGATAGCAACTGTGGACCTATTGTCCCTTTTGTTATAGAGGTCCACGGTTTGAATGTGGATACCTACCCACGCACACACACATGTGTAACACCTGCAATCATGGACCCTCCTTAGTTCAACTCTTTGTGATAGCAACCGTGGACCACAATGTTTTCCTTTGTGATAGCAACTGTGGACCTATTGTCCCTTTTGTTATAGGTCCACGGTTTGAATGTGGATACCTACCCCCCCCCCCAGTCCCAAAGATCAAAGATACAACACTGTACCTACACCCCATAAATAATTCGACATATAATTTGCTAGTGAGACCAGAAGCAGAGGAAGTACGGCAGCTTTTGATATTTCTGTTATCAGAGCAGTGCCTAGAACCAGAACCCATTGACTCTCTCAGTGCCTGGCATCAGTAATAAATGGTTACCACCATACGTTAATCTTGATGTGACGTCAGTCAATGAACTTGATTTTACAAAGGGTCAAAGATCGTTCTTATCATACAACAGCTTTGAAAAAAGTAAAATTGTTGATTTGCAAATGAAGATAGAGGGTGCTAGACAACGAGATCAGTCAACTTTTTTGTTTTCTCTCTTCCGGTCTCATTGTGGGTATGTATTTCAAATGAAGTGAATGTTAAAGATGAGTTAATGCTTGATCTTTTTGAAGTGTTTCACTTGCTAGTTTCCTTACTACATGTAAGTTTCTTTTTAAAATGTGGGTTTTTGTTTTTGCTTCACGGAAGTAAAAGAAAATTTGTTGCAAAAAAACACTTCCCAGGAAAATTTAGATACATATTATTATTGGTCTTTTTCTAGTGTTGCTAGTTTCGTATGCACATATAAGTTGCTTTGAAAATGTTTTAGGTTTTATATTTTTACTTTTTTGTCTTGTGTATGAAAGGTTTTTTTCTTTAAGCCCTTGGATTCACCCCCTTCCTAAGAAAGGTTAGATAACTGATTTTAAAAGTTCATTAAGAAAATCCAAATTTAAAAACAATGCTTGTATTTTGAATCAAGTTTAAATGTTTTGATGTCCAATGGTTCTATATATACTGTATTTCACTTTAGTTTCATGAATTGTATAAATTTAATGAAAATCTTGTTTACTTTTTTCAAGAACAAGGACGTTTTCTAAAGTTAAATGAAACATTTTTTTCTACATGTATTTATTTGTCTAATGGTATGTTTATAAGCATTTTCGGAAATGCATGATGGAAAATGTTTTTGCTGTGTGTAAAAATAAACATTTATTACAGCCACATAGCTAATGCAATTTGTTTATTTCTTTTTCTATAGCGGTCAAACTGGGGTCATAGTTCAAAGGTCCTGCTTTCCTATTTTTTTTTTTTTTTTGGTCCAACCCACCCTAAGGTTTATATATTACGTCCGAGCAAATTTTTTCAAGCGGCAATTTGGCCCAGCGGGCTAGCTCACAGCTCCCGGAATTCTGGAGCTGTGAGCTCGGTGGTTCAAATCCTGGCGGGGCCCCCTTTTTACCAGTAAAAGAAGTTTTTTTTTAAATTCTTGTAAAAATGGGTAGGGCTTGAACCTGGTACCCTTAGCTCTGTAGCCTCTATCCCCTACCGCTCTGCTACTGAGCTTTCATGAAAATCATACGATTTTTGACCTGATGAATATTAGAATGGGCTGACTTAGAAAAAAATTCACCAAAAGTTTTCCCTGGCTCGAGCCTTGGATTTTTGGCTGATCTGAGGGTTGACCTAGGGCCTTGGAGCTCAGATTTTTGGAGTAAAATTTCTGAGGGGCTGAGGGGTTGCCTCTGCTCTGGGGGCTCACTGGGACAGGGGCTGGAAGGTTGCTGGGCTGTAGTCAGTCAGCCAGTTGGCTGGGCTGGAGGCATGGTTTGAGGGCAGAGAGATGGACCAGTAGTTGTCATGCTCGGGTGATGGATGGCTGCATGACCTGGTTTAGGATAGTGGACCAGGGACCAGGGGCTGGAGGCCTGTTGTGAGGGCAGGGGAAATGGACTAATAGTCATCATGCAAGAGGGTTAGGGTTAGGACTGGCTGGGGATTCAGGTTGGTAGTGGACCGGGCCAGGGGCTGCTGGGCTGAAGGAAGTCAGTCAGCCAGTGGGTTGAGCTGGCTAGGCGGAGGGCTTGATGTGAGGGTAGTGGACAGGGACTAGTTGTAATCATGATGGGGTTTTGGATTGATTGAGATAGGCATGGCCAGGCTGGGTAGAGGACTGGGGCCAGGGGCTGGGATGTTGTTAGTCAGCCAGTGGGTTGAGCTGGTTAGGCTGAAGGCTTCAGATGAGGGTTGGGGAGATGGACTGAAAGTCATCATGTTGAGGGTGGCGGATAGCTGGATATGGGCATAACCAGGCTGGGTAAAGGACCGGTATTGTACTGGTTGAGAGGGTGGGTGCTGATGGGTAGACTTGTCATCTCAGGTTAAGTAGGGTAGCTTCGGATTTTGGGACCACATCCTCGGCTGGTATTGACATAAACCAGAAGTACAAAATTGTAATGAAAGGGTTTATGAGTCTTAAAAAATGTTATGTTGACAGGTTGGTGACATGCTTTAAAACTAACTTTAAAGGTGTGGTGTTTTTTGTATTGAAGGTTGGGTTGACCAGACTTTAAATTTGCTTTTAAAGAGAAAATCTTGTTTTTATTGTAAAGGTGTCAGTGCTTTAAAAGAAGACTTAAAGGGAAGGTTCCTTCTGTCTTAAAGGTGGAAACAAATTTAAGGGGGAAACAAACTTTAAATGTTATTTTTTGTATTGCAGAGTGATGGTGCTCAAAAATTTAAAGAGATTTTTATACTGATAAAACTGTGTTATTTGGAAAATAGATTAAGAGGATGTAATTTGTTAACTTTCTGTGGGGGTTTTTGCAAAGTAAAAATTTATATGCAAGGATTTATGTGTTTTGAATTTGTATTGAAGGTTGGGGTGACCAGGCTATAAATTTGTATTTAAAGGGAAAATCTTGTTTCTATTGCAAAGGTGCCAGTGCTTTAAAAGTTTACTTAAATGGAAGGTTCCTTCTGTCTTAAAGGTGGAAACAATTTTTTTTTTTGTGTTGCAGAATGATGGTGCTCTGAAATTTAAAGATATTGTTTTCTGATATTTTGGAAAATAGATTAAGAGGATTTAATTTTTTTACTTTCTGGGTTTTTTTCCAGTAAAAATTGTTTCTATTGCAAAGGTGTCATGCTTTAAAAGTTGACTTAAAGGGAAGGTTCCTTCCGTCTTAAAGGGGAAATCAATTTTGTGGTATTTTTTGTATTGCAGAGTGATGACTTATTTCGAAAAATAGATAAAAGGGTGTACTTTTTTACTTTCTGTTTTTTGTTTGTGGAAAAAATTGAAATGAAAAGATTGATGGGTTTTTAAAATGTTAAGGATTTGTATATTTTATGTTGACAGGTTGGTGACAGACTTTAAAACTAAGTTTAAAGGTGTAGTATTTTTTGTGTTGAAGGTTGGGATGACGATGCTTTAAATGTTTATTTAAAGAGAAAATCTTAAAGGGGAAACCAATTTTAAGGTATATGGTAATTTTTTGTATTACAGAGTGATGGTGCACAAAAAGTTAAAGAATTTATTTCTGATAAAATTGTGTTTTTTATTTGGGAAATAGATTAAGAGGGTGTGGATTTTTTTTGCAGTAAACATTGAAATGCAAGGATTTATCTGTTTTGGAAAGTTAGAGGTTTGGTATATTTTATGTTTACAGGATGGTAACATGCTTTAAACAGCTAACTTTAAAGGTGTGGTGTTTTTTGTATTGAAGGTTGGGGTGACCAGGCTATAAATTTGTATTTAAAGGGAAAATCTTGTTTTTATTGTAAAGGTGTAAGTGCTTTAAAAGTTGACTTAAAGGGAAGGTTCCTTCCGTCTTAAAGGGGAAATAAATTAAGGTATTTTGTATGTTTTTGTATTGCAGAGTGATGGTGCTCAAAAATTTAAAGATTTTTTTTCCTGATAAAACTGTGTTATTTGGAAAATAGATTAAGAGGGTGTACTTTTTTCCTTTTTGGGGGGTTGGAATTATTGTGTTTTTTTTAAATACTTTTTTTGCTCTGACTTTAAAGGGTGCTAATCCCAGTGGTTTTAGTTGATAAATATAATATTATAATGACCAAAATATTATTTTTAGCAGTGCATCTCCATGGGCCCACATTTATGACATCTACTGAAAGAAAAAACTGTCATGGCTGCCACAAGTGCAATAAAATTTACCCGATGGTGTTCAAAATCATGGTACAAACTAATTTGCTAATTTGAAATCATTAATTTGCATAATTATTGATGTCTTACAAACTGGCAACCATAACAGACTACCGTAATTTTCGGACAATAAACTGCGATTTATGAATTGATTTTCAGGCCTTCATCATGCTCCGCGGCTTATATTCCGAGCGGCTTAAAGGGTCTGTAAACGTATGGTAATGACTCTGAAAATTAATGGCAACAAAAAACTTACTTGGTTAGAAGTACAGCAGTTTTGGATAGTATAACGAGTTTTGAGAAACTTTTTCTCTTCGAAGTAATGCGGTTATGAAAAAAAATTGAATCTGAGAAGCGTTTTTGGCAATATCTCAAAAACGTTACCACCTTCTGAAATGAAATTTTCACAGGTTAGTTTTATGGTATATATATCTACAACTATAAAGGATTGAAACAAACAATGGGTTCCAATTACCAAACGAGTACAGCCCATTTAAGGTCCAAAAATTTCAACATACATATTACATAATGCAGTCAGCAGTTCAGGGAATGAAACAGATATCATTGCTACTCTTATAGAATCATTTTATTTAACTTCCAATAATGAAAATAACAAAGATAAATTATTCAATATAATAAAGTCATGTTAAATTATCTGAATTGTAGCAATGCTGTAAAACCTTGTATATTTTACAATTTAACCTTTTTTTCTGGACCGTTCTGATAAATTTTTTTTTTGACTTCATTTTTAAAACAGTAATAGATCTAGTGCTGATAGAACTTCAGCAAACGGATCAAAGCATTAAGCAAAAAAAAATGTAGGCCTATTCACTTACCATTAGTAACTGTGCTTCCCCCTTTTTGTTGGGGGGGGGGCCAACATTTTTTGTATTAGATATATTTTTTTATTTACCAAATAAATATTTATTATTAATGATGACCAAAAACTCCTTTAAACAAAATCTTTACCCCTTTAAGGATGATGCAGAGTCTAATTTCTGATAATACCAAAGATATTTGGTCAGATCTCAATTTTATAAAAGGCTAAGATTGATCTTAAAATGTGTACCAATCTTAATCGCTAAACGAAGTGTGATGTCACGATACAAAACACTATGGCGATAACGACAACTCATATGAGCTGTGAGAATTAATCAAGCCCAGAGGCTATAACATGGTTTATGGAACTTGTTGACAATTAATATTGGCATTGTAAACTGAACATTTTTTCTTGTTTCCTATTCATCCTGTTATTAGTGTAATTGTGCTGTTGGATGGGGAGTAAACAAATTATACTGGATAAATTACAAATTTAATGAACACCCCCCCCCCAAAAAAAAGAGGTTTTTTGTATTTTTATTTATATCAGAATGCATTCACAGGGAACATTGTTTTCATACACATACAATATAATAATAATAATAATTAGTTCTTATATAGCGCATATTACAATGTGTCAATGCGCTTTACATTATGAAATTAAAAATAAAATCTTTTGAGGAAAGATGATACACATTTGGTTTTGAACTAGTAAGTAAGTCATTCAGTCAAAGTCAAAGTCATAAAATTTGGTGTTTAAGTCCAGAAAACAATGAAGGAAAAAAAAGGTGTAGGCCTATGTTTTTACGACAAATTTGTTTTTGATTTAGTACCCAGAAAAAAACCCTAAGTTTTTAGACAACTTTTTTGCAAACAGAAGAATTTGAGATCAAAATCTTAACAACTTTTAAGATCATTACCTATTATTCCATTTCCAATCTTAACAACTTTTAAGATCATTGCAAATTATTCCATTTCCAATTCTTTTCAAATCAAGATTTTAAAGAAGGGCTCCAAGGTCGCGGTTAATTTTGTGATGTGCTCATTTTTTTTCAAATGTAGGAAAACAATTACAAGTCTCTAAACCTCGGGTTAAAACGATGTAGACTGAAATTGTATTTGATACCCTTTAAGTGCGAATATGTCAATATCCTAAGACATCTAATGGCATCACAAATATATCAGTCCATTTTTGTACAGGAATTTTTTAAGTTCATCCCTGAATTTGGATGATATTTGATGAAAAAGGCGTTGATTTTTTGACTGACGCAGAAATTCCTCTTCGGAATGTACATACCCCTTTGTTGTTGATGTCCAATGACGTCATGTTCAAACTTTGCCTTGAAGGGGTATCAAATAAAATGGCAAT
Source organism: Plazaster borealis (assembly GCA_021014325.1). Lineage (NCBI taxonomy): Eukaryota > Metazoa > Echinodermata > Asteroidea > Forcipulatida > Labidiasteridae > Plazaster > Plazaster borealis. The sequence goes on from CM037473.1 coordinate 9,984,701, forward strand.
TAATACAAATTTTAATGTGAGGTTAGAAACGTGTATTTTTTCTCCCACTTTCATGAGGACTCTATCTATTGGAATATGAGTGCATCACAAAACTTAATTTGACCTTGGAGAGCATCTTTAATAAATACCAATAATAATAATAATAATAATAAAGACATCTGTGAAGCGCCTAATGCAAAAGCCTCTAGGCGCATAAAGAGAACAATACAATATACAATGAGTGAAGAATGCTTGGTATATATAAAAACCTATTATTTACATCCATATTATATTGTAGTAAGTGCACCATTCCAAGCAATTTGGTTTGAGTTTTAAATTTTTCAACATTTCATCGTGGTAAGGTTAATCTAAAGCAGGGCCACCTCAAACAGCTAGTCCCAGGATACCAGCCCCGACAAGCTTCGTGAAATCATAAGGGTCATGGCACCTCCCTTTCAGAAGGGTCCGGGCCACCACTCTGGAAAACCAGGGGTCGATTTCACAAAACTCTTCCTAACTTAGGACTAGTCCTAGGCAATGCTAAGAGATAGGACTAGTCTTAAGTTAAGACCAGTTACTGGTCCTAACTTCAGATAAGACTAGTCTTATCTTATCTATTTGTGAAATCGGCCCCAGGGCAGTGATTTTAGAATCGTTCCAGTAAACTCATAACCTGACAAGCCCGATGGTCTTGTGTTTTTCTCTTGAATAATAATAGGTTAACACATTGTGTAATATTTTTATGAAAAAAATGTTGACTATGAGTCTGATGAATATCTTTCAATTCGTCACCGACTTGAAGAATACGTCACTGACTTGAAGAATACTAGAGAAAGATTTGCCTTATTTGGATATGAATTTAAAGATTTAATCATTTCTCATTATTTTAACAATGCAAAAGCATGATATTTATAGGTTATTTGACCTTGACCTTATTAATTTGACCACCTTATTAATTTATTCATTACTTTCAATCCAGAAGATTGTAACTATTTTTCCAGGGATGAGGTTTGTCTATATATAATCAATAACGTTCAATAATAATTGAACAATTGGAAAATTTAGTACAATTAAAGTGCATTGGAGCAGTTTATAAGTATGGCCTACAGATCTGGAAGCTGCTAAACAAAGAAGCTTGCCCGAACCATGTGAAGTAACAACATGTACTCTCTTTAGTCTGTGGAATCCTATTTCAGTTTTCACTTGTGACAATCAAGCCACTGTAAGTAGAATTTGAAACTTTGCATGGTGGAGGTATAAGAGAGGTTTGCGGTAACACGATGTGAATATCTCTTTTGAGTAGAGTTGGTTCTGAACAGAACCGTTGGTTAACGACTCAACGTTTCGATCAGTGTGCTCTGATCGTCTTTGTACCAGACATTATTGAAAATCTAACTCGCAATTGGCTTTGTGTGTTTGGGTGTTCATGGTCTCTTACAGTACGTAACTACACAAAAGCATGTCCTGAACCATGTGACACAGGGCTTTTCAAGAAATTTATCCGTAAAACCATACAGGGTTTGTAGTTCGGAACTTGCACTGGACCAGAAATATCCACACAAGACCAAGAATACTTTTTTTATATTTTTATCGGCCATGATACTGCCCCTTGAAAAGAAGTCGGAATAATTATAATTATTGACAACAGGGCTGACATACATTTATATAGGCTTTTGAAGACATTTACAAGCTACTTCTAATAATAATTTTGTACTGTCTCCCCCCCCCCCCAGGACAAACAAATCGGAAATCAGATTAAAGTAGAAAGAATATCATGCCTGTTTTTGACCTTTTCAAACCTTTTGTGAGGAATTTCGGACTTGAAAACCAACAAATAAATTATTTATCAAGTAATATACCACAAGAACAATTGACTGTGTGATTTTTGATTAAATTAGGATACAATACAACATGACTAGAGCAGGATTTGAACCTACAACCTCCGGATGTTGCTCTACCAAAATCCTTCGAACAAAATATCCAGGCCAAGTTGGATAGCGCTGATGGTGCCAAGTGAAGCCCATATATAATCTGTGCAGAATTCATGGTGAGCATGAGTGCCATGACATCGGACCTTGTCTTTTGTCAGTCAATCTTTGGGTATAAATCATTGGCTGTTCATCCTCAGCTTGGATTTGTAGTTAGTGTTGAATCAGTATTTTGCTCCCCTTTCCTGCTGTAAGATTCTGTAATTAACATGTGTAGGCCAATAGTCAAAAAGCTTTGAGAATGTGAGTGATTTTGGAATGTTTATGGTGCATGGTTTGATGTGATTGAAGGCTCCTGGTGTTCATCTAACACGTTTCGTTCATTGAATGCAATCTGAACACCAATCGGGTTTGGCCTTAGATGTCGACCAATACAACAACACAGCATGTCTTGAAGACCTTTCCAAAATTTCTTGTATTTGAAGATGTAAATGATGGGATTGATTACAGAGTTCATTTTGTGCATTAATTCGAATATAAAAGTTATTGTGAATAAAGAATTGGAGTAATAACACCATTGTGTCATTGCATGTGGTAAGCAGATGATCAATTTGAAAACCACTGGTGTCCACAGAACAACCACTGCACCCATGACAATCCTAAGCATGCTGATCACATTCTGTCTTGCCTGTAAAAGCTCAAGGGCTGCTCCTTGTACATTCTGTTGTTGGAGTTGTTGAGCACTTCTCTTGAGAGTGGCTTGGATCTTGTAGTAAACCCAACTCATAAATAGGATGGGCATCAGGTACCCAAAAAGAATGAAGAGCACATTTGTTACACCCTCCATGGTGACAAATGAGTCAGTCCGTGTACAATCAAGCCTGCTGGTATCATTGCTAGCACTCTTTGCAAACAAACGTGGGATTGGAAATAGAAATGACAACACTAATGCAATGAAAATGATCAAGATAACTTTTTTAGCAGACATCATTCTGGGATAGTGCAGTGGATGCACTATTCCTATATATCGTTCATAGGTCACTAGACACAGACCATAAATTGATGAGTAGACTGTTAACATGAACATAAAGCCACTCCCAACAATCCGACAATAGATCTCTCTACCAATGAAACTCTCTGCTAGCTGGCTCTGAGTTGTGGCATAGAACAAAATTAAGTAACAGCAAAAAATGCTGTCAACAACAGCAAGATATGCCAGCAAGTAGTTTGTCATATTATGAATGCTTTTGGTGTGAAGGATGACCAGCCAAGCTAGAGTGTTTAGAACCAGTCCAACAGTTCCTTGTGCAATTGAAATGATAACAATCCATTCATACATTTTTAGTATTTTCAGAAATATCAACTGATGCTGGCGATTGATTGTAGTTGTCAACTTTCATCAATGCAGTACTGTACATGTGGATGTAACAAGATCAATTTTCTCACTTCATGTGTTGATCACACACACAGAAGATAATAGTGGCCTACTGGAATTATGGGCGAATGCAAACAGTCTTTGAGTTTTCAATATCAATTGATTTTGCAAAGAATCTTCGATGCTAGTGTTTGCTGCTGAAATGTTTTATGTATTTTCTAAATGTTGGAGAATTTCAGTAGCCTCACACATATGAACTGAGAATAAGTCCACTTTTGACAGCAATCGTAAATAAGTGATGAAGTCCAAGATGGTCTGCCAAAGATCTCCCAGTCTGCTCTCTGCTGTGTTCCTTGAAACTCTGTATTATTTCTGAGAGTGTTCTTCACTTTGCACAGTTTCAGTAGAAATCTCATCCAGATGAGTGTAGGTTGGACAGCAGATTGCAAGAGTTATCCCCATTAACATGGACTTGACTATTTGTTTTGTTTGCCAAACTGAAAGCCTGGCAAACAAGCACTCTGAGCACCAACCAAGGCTTTAGCGCATTAACTGACATGATGATTTATACTTCAAGTTCAAGGTAAACATGGTAATATATAGGATTGGTTTTCATCAATTTTGTGTTCTTCATTATCAGTCTGAAAGCACATTGATCATGAGGTTCATCAATCATGCCAGTACTATAAGTCTCCCATAGAAGCATTTTGTCTAAATTCTATCAAAGTCAAGAAAATAAATTGTTGTAGGCAAAGGCTATTTTAATTTCGGTTGTAAAAACAACCAAAATTAAGAACAATGTGTTTAATATATTTGGTTTGTGGTACTTGCCAGGTAGAGTTTGTTCTTAGAGAACTGTCTTGCTTAATTCTACTACCGTGGAGTAGATTGTTCGGGTGTTCAGGAGACTTTTCAGTTCTGAAAAGAACTGTCCTGCTTATTAACTATTACCTGGGCGGATGGTATAGAAATAGGTTGGGACTACTACTTTAGCTTATAGGATCGTAATTAACTGTACTACTGCGGAGTCAGTTCTTGGATTGGTCTCAGAGAAGTCTCCCGAACACCCGAACAATCTACTCCACGGTAGTCCTATAAACAATGTGTTTGCATGCTAAAAAATTGTGTTTCAAACAAATTCTATAATTTAAGTATTTTCCCCTGACTCAGACAACGGATTGAGCCCAGATTTTCACAGATTTGTTTTTTGCATGGACACTAAAACAAAGTATAAATACTTCACTATCATCAGCTTTACCACATTTTACCCTTTTCAGTGGGCCACCAGACAGATACTGTAGATTTTATACTTGTCTACTTACGACCCTACGACCTACATCAAAAATATGAGAAAATGAAACTAAAAATGCCAATTTCATAAACTGTTGTACATTCTACAAGGAGTTGTATAAAAAAACAAGAATTGTGTGTTGACAAACACAAATGCCCTGCTGAGATTAACCTCATTCTTGAGTTATCGCTTAGACAACATTTCTTTTGTTTTAGCCATAATTACCTTGACATTTGTTGTAGGGGGTTCAAAAACAATAGGTTTCTAGGGGATCCCAGGACCAATCAACAAACCAAGTTTGGAGTTAATATGCCAAGTCCTTCTTGAGTTATCACTCGGAAAAAAATTATTTTGTTTTAACCATAATGACCTTTACATTTAACTTAGGGGTCCAAAAACAATAGGCTTCTGGAGAATCCCAAGACCAATCCACACATCAAGTTTGGAGTTGATATGCCAAGTCCATCACTCGGACAACCGTTCTTTTGTTTTAGCCATAATGACCTTTACATTTAACTTAGGGAGTCCAAAAACAATAGGCTTCTGGGAGATCCCAATAGACCAATCCACACACCAAGTTTGCAGTTGATAAACAAACGCCCACTGCCGGTGTTTCAAGTGCCATAGCTTAGACGACATGTAGTTCAAAGTATTTTGTTGAGTTTCAAGATTTCTTTGAAAGTGAACATTATGATATCAAAACTTGTATAATTTGGGCATATTTAATATAGATGGAGAGTCCTCCCTGGTCTTACAATATGCCAAAATCCAACAGCTTCCGGTAACTGAACCAAGTCTAAGTTTTACAACAAAGTTATGTAAATATTTGGACATTGGACAATGATTGCACACACACACACGCATGTAAACACCGGCAATCGTGGACCCTCCTTTGTTCAACTCTTTGTGTTAGCAACCGTGGACCACAATGATTTCCTTTGTGATAGCAACCGTGTACCTGTAAGGGATGTGTGGCGCCCCTCTTACGATAATTAAAAAAATGCTATTTTATTGTTGTATCCCTAACTCCAAACATAGCTGCCACTTTTACTTACCTAGAACACCCTTTCCACTATAGATTTTGTAATGTATTTCTTGTTATCATGCAACAGCAGTAGGGTCAAACAAATGTATTTCTTGTTATCATGCAACAGCAGTAGGGTCAAACAAATGTATTTCTTTTTTATCATGCAACAGCAGCAAGGCCAAACAAACTTTATACATGTACATGTACTTCTTTTGCATAGATACAAGTTGTTGAAACAAAGCCATTTCATTTGCATAATGTGGTGTCCCAACTTGTAGTTCATGAATATTATGGTTATTAAAGTAGGGCAATCAGACTTTGGTTTAATGATCCATTTTATTAAATATTGAATAATTATACATTTTGTTGCTTTAATTAATTATTAGAAAATAAGTAAGCTTCCACGAACTACATGTTTACTTTTATGTTGGATTTGACTAGTAACAGCGGGTTTGAGGCCACTGCCTGCCCTGATTCTACAGGTAAAGTTTGCCTTTATTTTATCCAATTTTGAACTTATTATTTCTCAATTTTATACTTAGAGCTTTACAAAGGGGTTTATCTCATTTTTACAGCAAATTATTATAGATTTGTTAATGATACTTATGGAATTTGAGAGGCTATGGAAAGAGTGAATTTTGGAGTTAGAAAACAGTGGTATGATCAGATGAAATAGAGAACTTGGTGTTAAGAGAAGCACAAGTGTGTTTGTACTGCTGGCATAATTAATATGGCCATGTGCAGTATGTGCTTATGGGTTTTACTTTTTGATTAATTTCATGTAGGCCTCATTTTAAGATATTTAAGTCCTGGTATTTTGTTATTTCAAAATTGATAACCGTAATTTTATGAAATGTAAACTTAGCAATTGTGTAGATATTGCAGGCGGATCTGTGCTTTTGGGATGGGTTGCTGCGTTGCTTTGGTCGGTGCTAAAGAATTGCCTAACTTAGGGTTTGTTTCTGCCGTACGTTTTTACACAGCTGCTGAGTAGTGCAAACAAAAGTAAAAACTGTAACTAAAATATTTCCTTTTTGTATGACTGCCTGCCCTGATTCTACAGGTTCGTCATTTACAGAAAGAGCAAATAAATGTTAACCTGAGTGCGGAAAAAGAAGCTTCAAACCTCCATCTGTGAACCTGTGTGCCATCCTAACCCCCCAAAGTTCAGCATCCCAGGCCCCCTTACTCTTCGAGTGGCCCCCTTACTCTACATACCTATTATCCCTTTTGTTATAGGTCCACGGTTTGAATGTGGATACCTATCCGCACTGACACACAAGTGTGTAAGCACCTGCAATCGGGCCCCCTATTGTTCCTCTTTTGTTTATACTCAGCAGCTCCCATTGGTTTTGTACACGCTCTCCAACTGGCGACCTTTCCCCAACCAGTGCCCTATTGTCCTCTTTTGTTATCCCGCATGTACACACACACACATCTTGAAAACTGCATCCTTGTAGAGCATTCTTTTGTTTTTTCCTTTGTCCCTGCACTTAACAGTTTCCCATAGACTTTGTACACAAATTTTCTTGTGGAGCACCCCGGTCTTTAGAATTTCCCCATGGAGTCCTTTTATTTTTCCTTTTTTGTTTTGTCCTTGGTCTCCATAAGGTACTGAAAGTGAGAGCACACACACGAGAGGACAAAGCAAAAACATTCAATATGCCCCTTCGGCTTGCTTCGCCGGCGAGGCATACTTACACAGATAAATGACATTAAGATCTCACCTGTTTCGTGGCAAGCAGTCCATGGAGTGGTAAAAATACTGATTTTGGTGATTATGATGATCGTACCCCATGTGTTTGCACGTACTTTGCAGTCCAGAGCGTCGATTGTTTTCATCGTAAGTTCAGAACGAGGCTAAGATGCCCCACATACACGGTAAAGAGGTGTACGGCATGATATCAAAACTTGTATAATTTTGACATATTAAATATAGATGGAGAGTCCTCCCTGGTCTTACAATATGCCAAAATCCAACAGCTTCTGGGAACTGAACAAAGTCCAAGTTAAACAACAAAGTTAAGTAAATATTTTTAGCAGGTAGAGCTTTTCTAGGCTATTCAGACGAGCTAAAACCAAAAAGCTTCAGGGGGATCCTCCCTCTCAATCCCTGCCAAGGGCTTCGCCCCCACCCCACCAGGGGCCATTAGGCGGGCTCCCGGACCCAACGCCGAAAGTGCTAAGACTCAACGCTTTCTCCCCACCCCACCCCCATACAAATACCCTGGCGCCGCCCCTGGTGCTACCTAAATGGCTCTCATAATTCAAAAACTTGATGACACCCATTTAGGTATCACCGACTGTTAAGGATTATCTCAGTGTGTTTTATTCTTTTAGTATCTTTTTTAAAGAAAAAGTACTAATTGTTTCACTTTACTAGTGTACCCTGCAGGTAATTCATTAGAAAAGGAGACAACATGCCTAGATGTATATAGTGGTCATTAGAATGCTTCTTATTATAATATCTTTCTGTCAATGAAACCAAGGGACCCTTAAAACTGACTATCACTGTAACCCGAAGGTCTGAAGACACGTGTGTAAAGAAGATGATTAAGAAATGTCATTTTTAGATGCGGGAGAAAAACCCCAGATAGGGAAAACCCAGGCATTCAGGTAGTAACTGAAAACCCAATCAACTTTCAAGGTGTCAGTCCGGAATTCGAACCGGGGTCCACAGAGGTGAAAGGCAGGGAAGAATGAAGCACTAGCCAACCTAAATGCCTTATTGAAGTATATGTAGAGGTTAGGAGGTGTATAGTCCCCATACAGCATGGGAATAAACTAAAGATAAACTTCAAAAGAATATTTTGTTATTGTTTATTTGTTTATTTATTTGTTGAAATATGATTACCAGTTGATTGGGAAGTTTTGACAAGGACGCACTTCATTCAACTGTCTACAAATTGAAATACTCATGCATTTTGTCATTATCTAATAGCAGCTAATTTTTTGTAGAATGAGTAATAAATCAATGTACAGCTGACGATTTTGATTTTTCTCAGTCATAGTTCAGTTATTTTATCAATATTAATGTCAGTTGTAGATGGATACAAATTAAAATGTCCCTTGCATCATTTCATGAACAAAATTATGATGATTGTGACATGACATATGATTGTTTCTCTGAAGAAATGTTTTAAAAGAAAAGAAAACTCTACATGAACTTAATTAATGCAGTCTTTGCTGTTCTTCTGAGAGGGGAAATGGATATCTGTCAGTCAGAATAATGGCATTCCTATTTCAATGTGATTCCTAATTGTTTTTAACCATCTAGTCCCTGCACTGCATGTAGCTGCTGAAAAGTTAGAGGTATAGTTTGCAAGACACTTGCAGTAAATGAACTGAATCTTTGTACACGAGATACCTATAAAGGCTTAATATTTTTAACAAGTTTCAACCTCTCTACTATTATTATCATTGAGTAACATCTTATTTCAAGTTCAAAAGTAATAACCTTCTAGAGAACAATAATTGCGGCTCAGTTTAAGAGCTTAATTGTCATGTCGATTAAATTTGTTTAACGTTAAAATGAACGCACTCTGAACACAATTAGTCAGTATCATAATGATAAAAGAAATGACAATTTCGGTTATGAAAGTCAACTCATGTGATCTAGCGCTTTTAGTGTTCATCTAACTCATTTTGTTCATTCATAGCAATCTGAACACCAATCCGGTTTGGCCTTAGAGGTCGACCAATGCAACAACATAGCATGTCTTGAAGACCTTTCCGAAACTTCCTGAATTTGAAAACATAAATGATTGGATTGATCACAGAGTTCATGTTGTACATGAGTTGGAATACACTTTGTGTTAATAAAGAATTACTGCACCATTGTGGCAAGCAGATAATCCAAAAGAAAACAACTGGTGTCCACAGAACAACCAGAGCACCCATGACAATCTTAAGCATGCTGATCACATTCTGTCTGGCCTGTAAAAGCTCAAGGACTGCTCCTTGTACATTCTGTTGTTGGAGTTGTTGAGCACTTCTATGGAGAGTGGCTTGGATCTTGTAGTAAACCCAACTCATAAAAAGGATGGGCATCAGGTAGGCAAATAGAAAGAAGAGCACAGCTTTTACATCAACCAAGGTGACAGACAAGTCAGTCTGTGTACAAACAATTGCAAAAAACCTGCTGGTATCATTGTTAGCAGTCACGCTAAACAAAAGTGGGCTTGAAAATAGAAGTGACATCCCCAATGCTATAAAAATGATCAAGGTAACTTTTTTAGCAGACATCATTCTGGGATAGTTCAGTGGATGCACTATTCCTATATATCGTTCATAGGTCACCAGACACAGACCATAACTTGATGAGAAGACTGTTGACGTCAACATAAAGCCACTCCCGACAATCCGACAATAGGTATCTCTACCAATGAAACTCTCTGGTAGCTGGCTCTGAGTTATGGCATAGGCCAAAATTAAGTTACAGCAAAAAATGCTGTCAACAACAGCAAGATATGCCAGCAAGTAGTTTGTCATATTACGAAGGCTTTTGGTGCGAAGGATGACCAGCCAAGCTAGAGTGTTAAGAACCATTCCAACAGTTCCTTGTACAATTGAAATGATATTAATCCATTCGTACATTTTTAGTATTTGAACACTGTTGTTTGCCTCAGAAATATCAACTACAATCCTAAACTGATGCTGGTAGTGACTGATCGTAGTTGTCAACTTTCATCAATGAAGTACTGTACATGTGGATGTAACAAGATAATTTCTCACTTCATGTGTTGATCACACACAAACAAATATATTAGAGTTATTCTTCAGCCTGATGGCCGGGCGAATGCAAACAGTCTTTGAATTTTCAACATCACTTGATTTTGCTGAGAATCCTTCTGCTGAAATGTTTTATGTAGTTTCTAAATGCTGGAGAACTTCGGTAGCCTTACACATGAAATGAGAACAAGTCCAATGTTGACAGCAATCATAAATAAGTGATGAAGTCCAAGATGGTCTGCCAAAGATCTCCCAGTCTGCTCTCTGCTGTTGTTCCTTGAAACTCTGTTTTATTTCTGAGAGTGTTCTTCACATACTGCACAGTTTTAGTAGAAATCTCATCTATAGATGAGCGAAGGTTTGACAGCAGATTGCAAGAGTTATCCCCATTAACATTGACTTGAAATTTGTTGTTCGCCAAACTGAAAGCCTGGCAAACAAGAACTCTGAGCACCAACCAAGGCTTAGCACATTAACTGACATGATAGATTTATACAAGTTCAAGGTAAACATGGTAATATATAGGATTGGTCTTCATCAATTTTGAGTTCTTCATTATCAGTCTGAAAGCACATTGATCATGAGGTTCATCAATCATGCCAATACTATAAGTCTCCCATAGAAGCATTTTGTCTAAATGCTATCAAAGTCAAGAAAAACAAATGTTGTAGGCAAAGGCTATTTTAATTTCGGTTGTAAAAAAAACCAAAATTAAGAACAATGTGTTTGCATGCTAAAAAATTGTTTTTAAAACTATAATTTAAGTATTTTCCCCTGACTCAGACAACGGATTGAGCCCAGATTTTCACAGATTTTTTTTTTTTTTTCATGGACACTAAAACAAAGTATAAATACTTCACTATCATCAGCTTTAGCACTTGTTAACGTTACATTTTACCCTTTTCAGTGGGCCACCAGACAGATACTGTAGATTTTATACTTGTCTACTTACGACCCTACGACCTACATCAAAAATATGAGAAAATGAAACTAAAAATGCCAATTTCATAAACTGTTGCACATTCTACAAGGAGTTTTATAAAAAAAAAAAGAATATTGTGTGTTGACAAACACAAATGCCCTGCTGAGATTATTCTTGAGTTATCGCTTAGACAACCTTTCTTTTGTTTTAGCCATAATTACCTAAGTTGACATTTGTTGTAAGGGGTTAAAACAAAACTAGGTTTCTAGGAAATCCCAAGGCCAATCCACAAACCAAGTTTGGAGTGGATATGCCAAGTCCTTCTTGAGTTATCACTCGGAAAAATTTCTTTTGTTTTAGCCATAATGACCTTTACATTTAACTTAGGGGGTCCAATAGGCTTCTAGAGAATCCCAAGACCAATCCACAAACCAAGTTTGGAGTTGATATGCCGAGTCCTTCTTGAGTTATCACTCGGAAAAAAATTCTTTTGTTTAAGCCATAATGACCTTTACATTTAACTTAGGGGGTCCAAAAACAATAGGCTTCTATGGGAGATCCCAATAGACCAATCCACACACCAAGTTTGCAGTTGATATACAATCGCCCACTGACGACTATGTTTTACTGACGGTGTTTCAAGTGCCTATCTTAGACTACAGTAGTTCAAAGTATTTTGTTGAGTTTCAAGATTTCTTTGAAAGTGAACATTATGATATCAAAACTTGTATAATTTCGGCATATTTAATATAGATGGAGAGTCCTCCCTGGTCTTACAATATGCCAAAATCACACAGCTTCCTGTATCTGAACCAAGTTTAAATTTGACAACAAAGTTATGTAAATACACACATCTTGAAAACTGCATCCTTGCAGAGCATTCTTTTAGTTTTTTCCTTTGTCCCTGCACTTAACAGTTTCCCATAGACTTTGTACACAAATTTCCTTGTGGAGCACCCCGGTCTTTAGAATTTCCCCATGGAGTCCTTTTATTTTCCCTTTTTTGTTTTGTCCTTGGTTTCCATAAGGTACCGAAAGTGAGAGCACACACACGAAAGGACAAAGCAAACACATTATATGCCCCTTTGGCTTGCTTCGCCGGCGAGGCATACTTACACAGATAAATGACATTAAGATCTCACCTGTTTCGTGGCAAGCAGTCCATGGAGTGGTAAAAATACTGATTTTGGTGATTATGACGATCGTACCCCATGTGTTTGCACGTACTTTGCAGTCCAGAGCGGCGATTGTTTTCATCGCAAGTTCAGAACGAGGCTAATATGCTCCACATACACGGTAAAGAGGTGTATCCACCTCCGTCTCCAGTCATACAAGGATCTATATATAATTGGTGTTACTGCATGCAGTTAACTTAAGGTGTGCCCCCCGCTTAAAAAAATCCTGGATCGGCGCCGGTTATAGCACTGTACTAAGGACACAAGACTATTTAAATTACCACGCATGTAGAGCTACATACGCCCACTGACGACGATGTTTTACTGACTAGCGTAGACTAATTTAAAGTATTTTTTGAGTTTCAAGATTTCTTTGAAAGTGTACGGCATGATATCAAAACTTGTATAATTTTGACATATTAAATATAGATGGAGAGCCCTCCCTGGTCTTACAATATGCCAAAATCCAACAGCTTCTGGGAACTGAACAAAGTCCAAGTTAAACAACAAAGTTAAGGAAATATTTTTAGCAGGTAGAGCTTTTCTAGGCTATTCAGACACGCTAAAACCAAAAAGCTTCAGGGGGATCCTCCCCCTCAATCCTTGCCAAGGGCTTCGCCCCCACCCCACCAGGGGCCATTAGGCGGGCTCCCGGACCCAACGCCGAAAGTGCTAAGACTCAACGCTTTCTCGCCCCCCCCCCATACAAATACCCTGGCGTCGCCCCTGGTGCTACCTAAATGGCTCTCATAATTCAAAAACTTGATGACACCCATTTAGGTATCACCGACTGTTAAGGATTATCTCAGTGTGTTTTATTCTTTTAATATTTTTTTTTAAGAAAAAGTACTAATTGTTTCACTTTACTAGTGTACCCTGCAGGTAATTCATTAGAAAAGGAGACAAGATGTACAGTGATCATTCTCATTCTTATTATTATATATTTCTGGTAATGAAACCAGGGACCCTTAAAAGTGGCTAGCAATGTAGCCCGAAGGTCTGAAGATACCTGTGTAAAGAAGATGATTAAGAAATGTCAGTTTTAGATGCGGGAGAAAAGCCCCAGATAGGGAAAACCCAGGCATTCAGGTAGTGACTGAAAACCCAATCAACTTTCAAGGTGTCAGTCCGGAATTCAAACCGGGGTCCACAGAGGTGAAAGGCAGGGAAGAATGAACCACCAGCCAACCTAAATGCCATGTATGGAGGTATATGTAGAAGTTAGGAGGTGTACAGTCCCCATACAGCATGGGAATAAACTAAAGATAAACATCAAAAGAATATTGTTATTGTTTATTTGTACTATGTAATATGATTACCAGTTGATTGGGAAATTTTGACAAGGACGCACTTCATTCAACTGTCTACAAATGGAAATACTCATGCATTTTCTCATTATCTAATAGCAGCTAATGTTTTGTAGAATGAGTAATAAATCAATGTACAGGTGATGATTTTGATTTTTCTCAGTTATAGTTCAGTTGTTTTATGAGGATCAATGTCAGTTGTAGATGGAAACAAATTAAAATGTCCCTTGCATCATTTCATGAAAAAAATTATGATGCTTGTGACATGACATACGATTGTTTCTCTGAAGCAATGTTTTAAAAGAAAAGAAACTCTACATGAACTTAATTAATGCAGTCTTTGCTGTTCTTCTGAGAGGTGGTTTTATTTCCTAAAGGGGAAATGGATATCTGTCAGGCAGAATAATAACATTCCTGTTTCAATATGATTCCTGATTGTTTTTAACCCTCTAGTCCCTGTAGGCCTACTGCCCGAGGCTGTTGAAAAGTTAGAGGTATAGTTTGCAAGACATTTGCAGTAAATTAACTGAATCTTTGCACACGAGATACCTATAAAGGCTTTATATTTTTAACAAGTTTCAACCTCTCTACTATTATTATCATTGAGTAACATCTTATTTCAAGTTCAGAAGTAATAACCTTCTAGAGAACAATAATTGCGGCTCAGTTTAAGAGCTTAATTGTTGCGATTAAATTTGTTTAACGTTATAATGAACGCACTCTGAACACAATAGTCAGTATCATAATGATAAAAGAAACGACAATTTCGGTTATGAAAGTCAACTCATGTGATCGAGCGCTTTTAGTGTTCATCTAACACATTTCGTTCATTCATAGCAATCTGAACACCAATCCGGTTTGCCCTTAGAGGACGACCAATGCAACAACATAGCATGTCTTGAAGACCTTCCCGAAACTTCCTGAATTTGAAAACATAAATGATTGGATTGATCACAGAGTTCATGTTGTACATGAACTGGAATACAAAACGTAGTATGAATAAAGAATTGCTGTTGCACAATTGTCTCATTGCATGTGGCAAGCAGATAATCGAAAAGAAAACAATTGGTGTCCACTTAACAAACAGAGCACCCATGACAATCTTAAGCATGCTGATCACATTCTGTCTGGCCTGTAAAAGCTCAAGGGCTGCTCCTTGTACATTCTGTTGTTGGAGTTGTTGAGCACTTCTGTTGAGAGTGGCTTGGATCTTGTAGTAAACCCAACTCATAAAAAGGATGGGCATCAGGTAGCCCAATAGACTAAAGATCACAGATTTTACAGTCTCCAAGGTGGGATATGAGTCAGTCACTCTACAACCAAGCCTGCTGGTATCATTGTAAGCAGTCCTGCTAAACAAAACTGGGCTTGAAAATAGAAATGACATCCCTAATGCTATGAAAATTATCAAGATAACTTTTTTAGCAGACATCATTCTGGGATAGTGCAGTGGATGCACTATTCCTATATATCGTTCATAGGTCACCAGACACAGACCATAACTTGATGAGTAGACTGTTAACATGAACATAAAGCCACTCCCGACAATCCGACAAGAGATATCTCTACCAATGAAACTCTCTTGTAGCTGGTCCTCAGCTATGGCATAGGACATAGTTAAGTTACAGCAAAAAATGCTGTCAACAACTGCTAGATATGCCAGCAAGTAGTTTGTCATATTATGGAGGGTTTTGGGGCGAAGGATGACCAGCCAAGCTAGAGTGTTAAGAACCATTCCAACAATTCCTTGAATTGGAAATGCAACCCTTTCATACATTTTCAGTATTTTGAACACCGTTGTTGCCTCAGAAATATTAACAACAATCCTAAACTGATGCCGTTATGTTAGTGACTGATCGTAGTTGTTAACTTTCATCAATGAAGTACTGTACATGTGGATGTAACAAGATCATTTCTCACTTCATGTGTTGATCACAGAAGATATATTGGAGTTATTCTTCAGTCTTATGTGGGAATGCAAACAGTCTTTGAATTTTCAACATCAATTGATTTTGCTAATGTGACAGGTGGAAACTGTATGGTTTTGTTTTGTCAGATTAATGTGTTTAATTTCCCTTTGATTTTTACAAAGAGGTAGACCTCCATGGTTTTACTCTTATATTTATTACTTCTTTGTCTTTCATGCCATTAGATTTCATTTTACAGTTTATTGCATCTGTGGGAATGTTCTTCAGCCAATCTTAATCTTAATCTTTGCACCCACTTTGTTTATTGGAGCTTGAGAGGTCACAAGTAGCACTAGTCTCATTTGCATATTCCTTTGTATTGATAGTTGTTTCATGTTTATTCATTAGCTTAGTCATAGCCCAGGAATGCTGTACACTGGTTCCTGTGGGTCTGTTTTTCATAATCTAAGTTCAGTTGTTCTCAAGACGCCATTCTGCAAGGAGTTAAGTTTTAAAGAGATATAGTTTTGTACAGCGCTGGCTGCGCGCGGTTTCCACTGTGGAAAAAATGGAAATAAAACATTACATCTATTCATCATAATGCTGTTTCCAAACTTGATTTTTGAGCCTGTTACACTAAGAATCCTCGTTACTATTGTTTGCTGCTGAAATGTTTTATGTAGTTTCTAAGTGCTGGAGAACTTTGGTAGCCTTACACATAAACTGAGAACAAGTCCAATGTAGACAGCAATCATAAATAAGTAATAAAGTCCAAGATGGTCTACCAAAGATCTCCCAGTCTGCTCTCTGCTGTTGTTCCTAGAAACTCTGTATTATTTCTGAGAGCGTTCTTCACGTACTGCTCAGTTTTAGTAGAAATCTCATCCAGATGAGTGTAGATTTGACAGGAGACTGCAACGTTATCCCCGGGGTTTTGTTTTTGAACTTGGGTTTTGTTTGCCAAACTGAAAGCCTGGCAATCAGAAATTGTCATTGATTTACAATAGTTTACAAGCTAATGCAAATAGCTAAAGTGGTTGTTTTATCATACATTTGATGGGTGAATCTAATGGTATTGTTGTCATTGCATTTCAAATCATCCAGTGCTCAGTTTTCTTGAATACAAACAAGGGTTTGAAAATAGAAATGACATCACCCATGCTATGAAAATGGACCAAGGTTTAGAAGCCAAGCTTTTAGAAGACATCAGTCTGGGATAGTGCAGTGGATGTACAATTCAATTCAATTCAATTCAATAAACAGTTATTCCTTGATGGCGTTAACCAAAACATGTACAGGTTTTACATTATTATGTAGTTGTAAACAATGAATGTCACGTGATCAACATAAGATCTATGGGCATTCCAAATACCCTATAAATATACAGCATTATACAATCATAGCCAACACAAAAAAAGTGAAGCATGGTGCTTTATATGCTCTTCCCTATGGCAGACAGTGACTTGGATATGACAAGGATAACAACAAAACAATGACAGAGACCAGATGTGAGATGACAAATAAAACAACCTTTTTGTTAGAATCATATACAAAATATAATATAAATTATATCAATTACTGTATATCGTTCCTACATGCATTGTAGGTCACTAGAGAAAGAGCATAACTTCATGAGTAAATAATCTAAGTTCTAAAACCAACCTAAGACACACATGTAGTAGTGCCAAAGTCATTCATTGTGAAAACATTTTGTTCTAAATGGCTGTATTGTAGTATTGATTATATTAAATACAGAATTGATTCACATCAAGCGACTGTTTTAGCAAACAAAAATCTTCAAACAAGGAGGGATCCCTAATCAATACATTGTTTTTTCCATCTCCAAAGTCTCTTACTTTTAGCAGCGCTGTAGAACAGTTTGCTTATAAATTATGTTTGCACAATCTGTCAGCAATGTTGGATCGCCCCTCCTGCTTACCTCCTAAAATGTGCTGAACAAACTCTTTGGTCCTTCGATGGCTCTAGGAACCAGGGTTGGTTTTGTGGATCAGCCAGCAGGTTGAGGACTTTCAGCAACTGCAATCTCACCTGTGGTAGTTCAATGAGATCAGCCTGGGGGACAAAACAAACATGTTTCAAAATTACGGGCATGAAATATCTTTTTGCAATTTTTTCTCAGCATTTGTTAATTATGATGAATGAATTAATTCACAGGAAAACCAATCGTTACTTACCTGAATGTTTTCCCTATTGAAATCAGTTGACATCGATGTCTCTTCATCCATATAGTTGGCAGCCAATAACATGTTGATAGTTGGCCAATGATTTGAATAGGCATGAGTGACCTGGGTGTACACAAAAATATTCACAATTGTTTAATTTTTTTAAGAAAATAAAAAATTAAAAATAAAATTGGGAAATGGTAATTACCCTCAAAAATATATTTTACAGTAAAAGGCAAACGCTGTCAACAACTGCTCAATTTCGCACATGACTTCCATGTAATAACTGTTGCAAAGTTATGATTATTTGTTTTAACATTATTTTGGTTTAATTTTCTATCACTTTTCATGTATTAGCATTTATAGGTAAGGACAAAAGGGCAAATTAAAGATCATTACAAAAGCTGGTTTGCTGAGCACATGTTATTACCTCCCTCAAAAATTGACATTTGCTCATATCAGGCAATAACAAAGGTAACACGTTATTTATTTATATCATGATTATATAAAACGGCATATTCTATTAAATATTTATTCATTCAATTTGAATAATCAAGTATGATATTTTCATTTAATGAGATCAATACTAGATTTTATGGATTCATTTATTATGGGAATTTGGGACAAAATGTGACTTACAAGTTTTGTTTGCCGAACTGAAAGCCTGGCAATCATAATTTGTCATTGATTTTTACAATAGTTTACAAACTAATGCAAATAGCTGAAGTGGTTATTTCATCATACATTTGATGGGTAAATCTAATGGTATTGTTGTCATTGCATTTCAAATCATCCAGTGCTCAGTTTTCTTGAATACAAACAAGGGTTTGAAAATAGAAATGACATCACCCATGCTATGAAAATGGATCAAGGTAACTCTTTTAGAAGACATCAGTCTGGGATAGTGCAGTGGATGTACAATTCAATTCAATTCAATTCAATAAACAGTTATTCCATGATGGCGTTAACCAAAACATGTACAGGTTGTACATAATTATGTAGTTGTAAACAATGAATGTCACGTGATCAACACGAGATCTATGGACATTCCAAATATACCCTATATACATACAGCATTATACAATCATAGCCAACACAAAAAAAGTGAAGCATGGTGCTTTATATGCTCTTCCCTATGGCAGACAATGACTTGGATATGACAAGGATAACAACAAAACAATGACAGAGACCAGATGTGAGATGACAAATAAAACAACCTTTTTGTAAGAATCGTATTCAAGTATCGTGGGTATCGTCTGTACATGTTATGTAGGTCACCAGACACAGACCATAACTTGATGAGTAAATATCCCAGTTTACAAAAACCAAATTCTACAACAGATCTCTTTCCAAATGAAACTTTGTGTGGCATTAGCCAAAAGTAAACAAAAACAGCAATTGCTGTCAACCAACTACAGCAAGTAAGGCCAGCAATTAGTTTGTCTTATATGGAGGCTTTTGTTGCAATTTTGTTAATCCTGGGCAAACATGGATTGTTCTGTAACCTTGTATTTGTCTTTGTGTATCCGCTTTTTTTCTTCTGTGTTGACATCGTCGTTTTGGCTATATTTAAATATCTCTTTGTTTATGTGTTAGGTTTGATATGTTTTGTTTGTTTGTTTGCTCATCTGATTTTGTTTGTTGTTTCACATTTTTCTTTTCTTCTCAGTTGAATAGGATTGCCAAATGTAAAAAAATTCCCTTTTGATTGATTCATTTTTACAAATAATCCTGATGTTAACATTTCTGTTACAGTAGTTTTAGTTTGTGAAATTATGCATTTTTGCAAATGCATTTTCTTATACGGTAATAATAGAAAAATAGTAATAATAATATTTCTTTGGTCTTTAAACGTATGGTCTTTTCCAATGATTCGGGTCCCATGAGCAAACTCAATAATTAAACAAAACTACTTGATGGTCAATTCTTCACCTCTGTTTTTCAATTTTTTAATTTTTTGTTGGCTTGGAAAACAAGACTGCACTCTGGGGTTCCACTCAGGGAGTGTAAAGACTTTTGGGAGAACAAATTTGGGTGACCTTAGTGAGGTTCCTCGGGTGAATATTTCCGAAAGGAGTTCCTGGAGGAATACGACGACCAGCTGACGGAGAAATTCTCAGAGGAGAAGATTGATTGGTTGACAAATCTCCTGTACGGAGACATTTTGCTGATGCGTAAGATCATTACCAAACACAGGTATGAGATGCGTTTTGCTGCCACCATCCTGGTATTAGTCAAATAATGTTTTCCAGCACATAGCCCTTTTAATTAGTCCTGTGGCCAATCCACACTACACGCACACTCAAATATGGTTGCCCGCAAAAGAGGCATCAAGTCATAGAACAACTGGTACCCTCTCATTCTTCTTTGATCTTGTGAAATGTCTAACTAGTGTATACAGTTTAGGGTGACCGTGTAAAAACATGACTCATTTAAAGTGGAATGGCGTCAAAATACTTGCATTTTGACACCCACGTACTAAGTCCTCCAAGCGCCATACAAGGGCTCGAAAGTTTTTAACAAGCGTGCATGCAAATCAGTCAATCAGCGTTGTTTGTCAATACGTCCCTACCAGGGGTTAGTGACGAGGGGTATTGATACGGCGCTGCCCATGATCAGCCCTCTAGGTAAGAAAACTGAAAACTTTTTACAGCTCCATGATTTATAGCGATTAACGTTGGGACTGTCCTACTGAGCTACTGCTTTTGAAAACCAACCTCCCTCCCCCAAAGTGAAATTTATCAAAAAATGTCTTTCAAAATGTATACACATTATTTAAATTATCATTTAAATCACATCATCAACATTTCATACACCTTTAAGTCACACATGGTCTCAGACCCCCCCCCCCTCCACCATCCTACTCTTTGTACGACCGACCGTACAAATGTTTCACGACTTTTAATATCTATTTTTAATTTTTATATTGGTAATCACTTAGTTCATTGTAGTTCCAAAAAAATTTGTCAATTGCACTAGCTTTTGTTTTAGTAACTGTTGTAATGTGCAATTCAATTCTTTTTTTTAAAGTCATGTCCTAGAGCGTTCAGTGAAGATCTCCTCATAAGAACCTCCGATGGCAGGACGCCTACTGGGAATGCCATCTGAAAGACTACTGAAACAGAGAAGAGGAGACGAGGCTGCCCATGCCTCCACTACAATTTGTTATTGAAGTAGTCATTCTGTTTTTTCAAATAGATTCGGCTTTGGTTTTTACAAAGACAGGGTTTGTTCACTCAAAGTGCCGTAAAATGGGGTAACTTTGGCAGGTTTTTGTATGAATGGTGCAGTAATATTTTTCCATGGTTGTAACTGGATGTTTATTTTAACTTCTATATGACATTAGGGGCATCCTCTACCCTAGTGACCATACAAAATTAGAATTATTTTTTCCATTAAACCCATGGGGATCAATTAATGTGCTGCCAAAGTTACACCGGGTTTGGGGCAATTTTGGCAGCTTATATGTTTTGTGTTAAATAGAGAAAAACAAAAAGCTTGATACAGACGTAAACAGTGTGTTTTCTTTAAATTTGATGCCACGCACAGTGCATAAAAAACCCTAGCCTTGTTCTAAATGTTTTGTTAAAATTATACATATATTTTTTAAAAAATTAAAAATACATTCATAAAAACATATTATATTGTTCAATATATTATTATTTACTCAGAAAGTGTAAAGATTACTTACAAATATAAACTTTAAAGGTTACCTGTTTTTTTAAACATAATACCATAAGCTGCGCATCGCGATCTTACCCCCGGTTAAAAAAATTAATGCAACCCTGCCAAAGTTACCCAATATTACGGTGTCTTACTGCTAGATAAACAAGCCTTATATAGCTCTAGATAGAAGTAAAGTAGTTGCGATAATCGTAACCCTCCTCTCCTGATGGTCGAAGACCGGAGGGTTACGAGACATTGAGCACTAAATTCGACCATACGTGCAATTTCGACCAATGTTGACAGCTAGACTGGTCACCAGATTTGCGCAATTTTTACCACTTTCAAAAATCATGAAACAAATTCTAAGAACACGGGCTTGATCTTCAATGCCTAAGAAATCCAACCATAACACTCAAAACATAATTCAGAAAATATTTTGAAGAAAAAAGGACAAAAACTTAGCAGTTTCATGTAGTGCCAATACGCTGGACCCCGGAAAAAATGGAAAGGGTTTGGATGTTTGATTAAAGACACTGGACACCTTTGGTAATTGTCAAAGACCAGTCTTCTCACTTGGTGCATCTCAACATATGCACAAAATAACAAACCTGTGAAAATTTGAACTCAATTGGTCATCGAAGTTGCGAGATAATAATGGAAGAAAAAACATCCTTGTCACACGAAGTTGTGTGCTTTCAGATGTGATTTCGAATGAATTCAAATATTTTACTGAGAAATTACTTTTTTCTCAAAAACGACGTTACTTCAGAGGGAGCCGTTTCTCACAATGTTTTATGCTATTAACAGCTCTCCATTGATCGTTACCAAGTATGTTTTTATGCTAACAATTGTTTTGAGTAATTACCAATAGTGTCCAGTGCCTTTAAGTGTCGAAATTGTGCCCATGATTCTTCGAGTTGTCTCGGTGAAAAAGCCACTAACATTCTTTGGTATGGAAATGTTTAAACTTACCATGACAATTTCCGGGTAGATGTGACCTCGTAATTGCGGTTAACACTAGAATTTGCTGTAGAAAAGGGTAGGAGACTTTTTAAAATATCGCGTTACGGCCTGCTCCGATATCACTTGAGCACGTCACTCCCGGGCTTTAAAAAAATTGCCTTACAAATTAAAGCTGGGCTTCACTTTGGACAAATCTACGAAAACATTAGGTCATTTAAAAGGGACCTAGATATCAAGGGATGAAACAATTAACTCAAATGGGTTGATTTAACACATTAACGACACGTAAGACACAAACAGATGCAAACAAATTAAGATTAAAAGTTTGTAATCGGTATGTAGGGCGCGTTTAGAATGTTTCTTGCTTTATCTAAAAGACACAACACCCCTAGAAGAAAATGGAAGATTCGTATATATTTTGAACGTAATCTTTTCTTTAAAGTATCTAGAAATAACCCGGCCATCCAACCAACCAACACCTTGCGGCAAATTTCAATATTACAACCAGTCAAGTTTCACTACGTTGTTTACTTGGCAATTAATTTTTTTTGAAAAGTTGATCGAAAATGAATTTTATTTGAAGGCTTTTGGGGATCCCGGAACATCGGTAAACTCGGTGGCGGGGCAAGAGAGGGTGCTGGGTGGCACAGCCTCTCACATCACCTCTCCTCTTCCCGCCTCAAACTGATGTTCTCCATCTCTTGCTTCATTTAATCAATTATTTCTTCCTAACTCAATTTATTTTCCTCTCTGAGTTAGTATATCTTTGTTGACAGCCAACTTTCCTTTTATACACCAGTGTTACCAGGTTTAGTAAAAGAAGCTACAGCGCCGAAACCCGAACAAAATTTTAAGGGGCACATGGGGGTGCACCATTTTTTCTATGGGCAGTTCTGGCCAATTAAAACTGTAGTTTTCGTTTGTATTTCTCTTGAACAAGCCCCTTTTCAGCGCTCCCATTTACAATATTTTATAGGATAATCTGACTTGAGTGTAAAAACCAAACAAAATGACTGCCCGCAAATGGAAAAAATAGTAGGCCTACCAAAAACATTGAAATATCACATTAAAGCTTATAAAATGTAACATTTTAATCTAGTAATTTTTAATCTAAAGAGTCCAGATTTTAAAGGGGGTGGTTGTGGGCACCCGGGGGCCCGGACATTAATGTGGGGGGGGGGTGCTCCCCGTGCCCCCACCTTAGTTATGCCACTGCACAGCAATAAATATTCTGATGCTTGATAAACATTTTCATTGCCTCACTTTTCACAGGTGACTTCGGTGTATTTACTATTAAAAAACCATAGTTCTTGATTATTTTTTACAAGAACAGACTGAACAGTGCTGTTTCATACCTTTTATGTTAGACGTCTGTACAAAAACGGTTTTGGATGGAAAAAGTACAAAGGATTGAATGTGCGAATTAAGGACGATAGAGGGCGCTAGACAACAAGAGCTGTCAGAGAGCTCCATTTCCCACCTCCAGCTCCAGGGCACCTTCTAATGAAGTAAAATAAGATAATAATAGATGAATGCATTGTAGCCTGACACTATCACGGATTTTAAGGGCTTGTTTGAAGAGGTGCTTAAAAAAAAAAAAAAAAAAAAAAAAAAAAAACGTTTTAGAAATGCACTTTTTAAATGTACAACTCTTGTATCAAAAAAAAAAAAATTAAAACAACTTTCCCACAGATTGTCAGCAAATATTTCTCAGGACCATAAGCACTAATTAATGACCAGGAAAACCTATACATTGTATCAAGTAAGGCTAAACTGAAACATTTTCTTTTCATTTTGCTGGTGGCCACAACAACTACACAAGAAGATTATTAGGGCACTAGTAGTTACATTGTTTCCCAACAATAATCATTGCAAGACGATCAATTCCATCACTCATTATTATTGTGTTTATTATCAAATCATTAATTCAACTTGTTGAGTATTGGAGGTCTTATACAGTAGTAATGAAGCATAATTTGGCACAGCAAACGTAATGTCCAGTAACAGCCCAAACTCCCAATGGATTTTAATACGAAATTTACTTGTTAAGGAGTGCAGGTGAAAAGTATTCACAAGGTATACTTGGAAAAAGAAATCAGGTACTTGATCAAAGTAAATATATAATGATGCTTTGGAAGATACAATTATACACTTTTTACAATAAATTTAGGCTGCAATTCTTAAAATAATGTACAATCAACTCATTTAAATGCAGGACCCTCTTCCAAGATGAATTGCAGGTTTTACAAAATTAGCCTTTGTGTTTAAAGGTTGGGTCATAGATTGGTTTTGTCAACGTCGTACTGATTTATGGGCAAAATTATAAAGAAAGATACAATAAAAGTCACATGTGAAAGTTTCAGCTGAAGACAGCGTCTACTTGATGAGAAAACAACCCAAAACTTTCACTGCATTTTCACAAGAACAATGAATCCATCCACATTTAGCAAGGTGACAGCGGGTACCAACCGCATCTCTGGCCGCAGCATTTGCGAACAGACACCAACCCTCATAAATTTGAAAAACGATTTATGCATGACTCGTTTGTCAGATGCAAATATTTTTGGGTGAAAAATTGTCCACACCATATTACTTCAAAGGGAATCCTTTCTTAAAATAGTTCATCCTATCAACAGCTGCAGTGCTCCTCAACAAGTAAGTTTGTATGGTCGCACATTTTTGGAGTATTTACCAATCTATGACCCTACCTTTAAACGCAGCGCCCTCCTCCAAGATATATTGCAAGTTTCACAAAATTAGCCTTTGTGTCTAATCAAGCCTAAACAGTTGGACCCAAACCTTAATGTTAATCCATATTTTGTTAACTCAAGCAGTGCCCTGTATTATGTGTCATTCCACGCATTTTGAGCTGTTAATTACTACTTGTTTTTTAAATTAAAAATTAAACTTCTAGAAACAATGACTGCAGACAAGGCATACACAAGTTCAAAGTTGACTTCCCAAACATTATTTCAGCCTAAACTTAAACTTTCACAAAAGTTACTGTAAGGTGCCGATACAAACAAATAGAGCCGATTAATTTAACCAACGCTGCCAATGCAGACTTTAAACATTGCCCGGGTAATACTAGGGTCAGACAAGGACAAACTTTATACCTTACAATTTCAAAAAGTAAATCAGTAAATAATTTTTTTAAATATACATATAAAAAAAGAAACAGATTAAAATTTGTTTAAAGACACTGGATACCTTTGGTAATTGTCAAAGACCAGTCTTCTCACTTGGTGTATCTCAACATATGCACAAAATAACAAACCTGTGAAAATTTGCACTCAATTGGTCGTCGAAGTTGCGAGAGAACAATGGAAGAAAAACAACCTTGTTGCACGAAGTTGTGTGCTTTTAGATGCTTGATTTCGAGACTTCAGCTGAAGTCTCGAATTCAATTCAAATATTTAAGTGAGAAATTACTTCTTTCTCAAAAATTACATTACTTCAGGGGGAGCCGTTTCTCACAATGTTTTATACTATCAACAGCTCTCCATTGCTCGTTACCAAGTAAGTTTTTATGCAAATAATAATTTTGAGTAATTACCAATAGTGTCCAGTACCTTTAAGGACAAAGTACAGGATTGGTCAATGGTCATTATTTAAAACAAAAAGGAGAGACTATTTTTCAATCTGAAAGCTCACAAGTTACAAAAATCACACCAGTTTCAATCCTCCAGAGAAATATTTTGTTTTAAATTACTTTCACGAAAAAGTAAAGGAAATAGCTTCAGAAGACAAATCACAGCTACTTATTTTGATTGCCGCAATCTAAATAAGTCCAATACGAGTGTACACAAAATCCTTGAGCGTACTTACACTGTTTTTAGACCGGTGATTTTGATAAAATCTTTACAGGTCGGTTGTATGGCATGTTTGTTGAAAACTAGAGGATGGGTATGAATTAACTCTTTCAAAAACCAACAGATAATGCATTTTCCCTTAAGGCCGAGACTGAAGCCCGGTTCATACTTCATGCGAAACCTTAGGGGAATTTTCTTGACGCAAACAATCAGGACATAATGTTTTTCAAATGTGATCGCTTTTTTTTTTCGTGTGAAGTATATAAACCAGGCTTAATGCTGAGAACTGTAGATTAAAAACAAGAGCCTAATTTCATAGAACTGCTCAAACACAAAAAGTAGCTAAGCACAACAAAATTATGCTTACCAGAATACGGTTATCAGCTAAAGTAACATGTCACATGTATATCTGTGACTGGTATCCTGCTTATTTTTGCTTATCAGGAAATTTTAAGCGATATTTTGAAATTCGGCCCAAGTCTCGGACTAAGACCGAAACCTACTACTAAAAAAACTTTGTGAAAGCAATGCAGACAACAAACAATGCACAGATGATGCATTACATTACAAAAATGTAGGTGTCAGGGCTTGAATTTGACAAACACATCTCCACTAGAGCACTGTTCTTGCTGTTTAGAAATTTTTCTGTACAAACAAATGGTTTTTTTAAACGAGACCCATAGATGTGTCAGTTTGTACTGTAAATAGAAGGGTTGAACTTGGACAGCTTTTAGTATTAACAATAAGTCATTTGATATACCATCAAAAATAAACAAAATAGTATTGAGCGCTCTCCCGTTTCTGTCTGCTGGCTAATTGCCTGTTAAAACACCAGAGAACCAGTTAAAGTTCACTCTAAGTGGCTCGGCTGGCTAGCATCCCTATTGAAAAGCATCCCTAATGAATGTAAAGTATGGACTAGTGAAAAAGCTGACGGACTAGTGAATTAATGACAAACTTACTAGTCC
Source organism: Plazaster borealis (assembly GCA_021014325.1). Lineage (NCBI taxonomy): Eukaryota > Metazoa > Echinodermata > Asteroidea > Forcipulatida > Labidiasteridae > Plazaster > Plazaster borealis. The sequence goes on from CM037473.1 coordinate 10,011,935, forward strand.
CGCCGGCTAGTCAATGAAAAAGTGAAGGGCAAACCCCCGAGTATTTACCTGGGTATTTATTTAATACAAATTCTTCTAACATTCACTGCTATTATCACTTTCAATTAGTTTCAGGACCGAACGCATAATATTTTTTGTAGTTACACTAAACTAGCATAAATGGCAAATCAAAAAATTACCATTTTCTGTTTTCCAAAGTTTACTACTTTATGCATTGAAACACATGTAGCGCTGGTATGTGCCAAACTTTTGATGAGCCCTTAGAACTGAACATTTTTACATGTGTCTGATTGGCAGAAAAGGAAAGGGGACCCCTTGGAAGGATGCTCATTTTGAATATTACACAAAGTTCCTTGGCTCTTCAAGCTGGCTCAAGGTGCACAAACCCCTCAAAATTCGGGACTCGACTTCCACTCTCAAGTAACTGCAAGATCACATCAGCTGCCTGCACCTCGTGTTCATGGTGACTCGCGTGGAGCTTGTGTTGAACGGGTACTTCATGGTGGACTACTTTAATCTCTGAGGGAATCCCTTGTTGGTCCTGCTGGGTTATTTGATACTCGTTAACCCTCTGGACCATGGGAACAGCTGCTTGTGTTCCAGGGTCTGTGTTCTTATGGGTTCCCTCGTGGCTCTTTCGCGTGCCCATGTGGGAGAAGGCCTTATCGCACAAGCGACACTTGTAAGGTTTCTCTTTAGTATGGACCCGGATGTGGGTCTTGAGGTGAGTCGCTTGTGAGAACGCTTTGCCACAGTCGTCACATTTGTACGGTCTCGCTTTGGTGTGGACCCGTTCATGGCAAACCAAAGCGCTAGCATGAACGAAGGCCTTAGGGCAAAACTGACACATGTAGGGTTTCTCATCGGTGTGGATGCGCTCGTGACGCTTTCGGCCTCCCTTGAAAAAGAAGACTTTCCCGCAGAATCTGCACGGAAACTCTGTGGTCTGTGTTCGTTGTCCAGCAACAACAGGCCCTATACCATGGTACTTGCTCTCATGATATATCAACCTCGCCTGGTTGGTTAGGACTTCTCCACAATGGGGGCAGAGGTAACTCGGGCTCATTTTGCAATACATTCGCTCGTGGCTCAGCCTGTTGCTGGTGCTGGAAAAAGCAGAGCCGCATCCAATGCGGCATGGGTATGGTTTCTCTTTGGTGTGGGTACGCATGTGACGCTTCAGTGTGGCTGTTCCCTTGACAATCTTCTGGCAGAGTTTGCACTCCACATCGCGTAGGCTTTCCCGTTTCTTCTGGCACGTCAAGCGTTTTAAATGAATGTTCAAGAGGTACTCATGCTTAAACTTCATGCTGCACAGGTCACACTGATAGGCTTTAACAGTGTGCGTCTTTTTGTGGGTATTATAAGTAAATCGGTCATCGAAAGTCTCAGGACAGTAGGTACAGGTGATCGTGGCACCCTGCTCTTTAAGGTGAAGTTTCTCATGACGCAGCAGGCTGTTTGCATTGGTGAACACTTTTGAGCAAGTCTTGCAGGACAGATTCTCAATCTCCTCCGAGGTTAGGTGTTCGCGCTCGTGACGGAGCAGCTTGAACTTGCTGCCAAACACCACGTCACAGGTCTCGCACTTGTTCTGCCTCTTGGAGTCGCAGTGCAAGCTCTCATGTCTCTCCCTGCTCTTGATGGTCTGAAACGATTTCCCGCAAGACCGGCACTTCCTGCGATCGCCGTCGATGTGCGTCTCCATGTGGCGTTCCACATCATACATCCTGGTAAATGTCTTCTTGCAGGTGGTGCAGGACAGGTTCCGTAGTTTATCATCCTTTTTCGGGGAGTTCTCCTCCCTGTCCTCCTCCTTACGTTTTTCTCTCTCATGTCGTCTCTTATGCGTCTGCAGTGCCTTGTCAGTGCTGAAGAGCTTTCCACAATCTGAACACAGTTTTTCTTGGCGGTCCTTCTTCTGTCGGCTTCTTGTTTGCACTCGTCCACTTTGAGACTTCTGGTTGTTAGTCTCTGTACTAACTTCTGATGTTTCCTCCTCCATTTCTGCCTCCTCCTCCATTTCTGCCTCCTCCTCTTCCTCTTCATCATCATCATCATCATGTGATGCCTTGTGGTGCTCATAGGAACTTCTTTGGGTGAAAGTCTCATCGCACCTATCACAGTAAAAATTCTGTCGCCTGTTACGGAGCTTCCTCGTTGATCTGCTATTTTTAGAGTCTGCTGCGTTACTCTGGGCGGACTTCTTTGACTTGCTACAAGCGCAAGAACTAATCGGTTCTTCCTTTGGAGGGCTTTCGATGGGGATGCCAGTCTGGGGTTTACAGCGGAAAGTTTGTCCATGAACGCAGACAAAGATCAGGTCTGGCGCACTGCGGCCTCCATCTTGGGTAGCTGCCTGTTGCGTAGGCTCTTCGGTTGCATTGGCCACCATGGTGTTAGCACTATCATGTGGCTGCTCGGGGTCTTGTAGCACAATGTCAGAAGAATCTTGAGTCTGCTCGACAGCCTGGGGTTCACTCTCTGATGTCTCCTCCGGTGTGACAAGGGCATTGATTGGGTCAATCTGTTGAGATGGGGGGGCTTGACTACTATTCACGATTTTTTCTGCTTTCACTCCATCGTTGGTGTCTTTCACTTCAGATCCTGCATTTGATACAAAGAACAAATGCAAAACATGTGTCAAACAATACAGACAAAATAGCATGAAAGTAAAATCAAAAAGTGGAACTTGAAATATTAGTGAATGTCACGTCATTTTAAATGAATTGTACAACACTCATTTTGAAATCACCAGACTAGTTGTCAATAAATAAATCTTAAAACATATCTATGAAAAAAGAGTTTAGTTAACAGTATATTTGGGTTAAAGCACGTGACCAACATTAGTACTTGTCAAAGACCAGTATCTGCACTATGTGTGACCAAACTTATACATGAAATATCAAACGTTAACGTTTAAGCTCAATCAGCCAAGAAAAATCCTACCACTGTTTTCGCTGGTTTCAAACATCGGATTTGGGACTGGACATTAAAACTGAAATGTTTCACTAATTTCTTTAAAATTTTAGCCTCTCAGCCAAAAATATTTCAAGGGAAGGTTTTCACCATGATCACCTTTATACCAATTAAGTTATGTGTAAATCTGTGAACATATTAATTTGAATCTTACCCGTGTTATGCACACCATTTAAATATTCAGAACAGGTCATTATTCAATTTAAAAAAAATATCACATCTTGCAATGATTCTGGACAAACATCCTCTAAATGTACTTTAAAAATGAATTTTTGTTAGTATAAAACTTTGTATTATACTTATTTTGATAAAGTTTAAAAAACAATATTTTACATACATTTTTGAAAATCAGGTTGAAACTGGGAACTTAAACAAAAGGGATGCAGGTGCTTTGACAGTGCAAGAACATGCTCGCTTCACTTTCATGTACAAAACAACGAGAAAGAAAAGCGCAAACAAAGAGAAGTCTTTGGTGGACAAGCAAGTATGCTGTGTAAGTGTGTGAACCTTAAAAATATTGAAAACTCTTGAGGGTCCCTTAAAGGGGCACGATCGTCAAACGAGCAAATGACAAATTCGTGCCATGAAAAGTCACCTTTGAACCCCTGAACACCCAGCCGCCCCACCTGCCCTGCTCTTCCAATGCCAAAGTGTGCGAGGATGCAGCTTTGCGCCAGCCAGCTGAGTCTAAAAATAGCACAGGACGTGCGGTATTTGAAAAGCAGCAGCACGTTGAGCGAGTGTATAACAGATGCTGGCGCGCGGTTTTTGTAACGCTCATTATAATTATATGCAGCTACTTACTATTGAAAGTAGGGATGATAAAAGACAGCTAGCCCTGGAGTGATGGCCATACAAACAGTAAACACTGATCCAAACACAGTCTTGAGTTCACCTCTTGTGAACACCAATCAGTGAATTATAGGCCTAATTAGTAAATTATCCCGCTACAGAAAATAAATATTATTGCTTCAAAAGTCATCATAATTTGTGTAGGTCTAGGTGTAGGCCCAAGGGTAATAGAAAACAAATGCATGGTAGATTGTTTCATTGCCAGAAGTGTATTTTCAGGGAATTTAAGATAATAATGGTCGCTCGTTTTAAACATTTGGACATAAATGGACAAAGTAATTCAGATGCAAAGCAAAGAAGAGTGCACTGCTCAGTTGAAACAGTTGGGTTAACAGCAATTGTTTATGAGAAAGAAATCTTTTTTTAAATTTTGACAATGTACAAGACTCAAACGTCCAATAATAATGATGATATGCGATGGCACAGTCAGGTCTGCACTCATACATTTTGATACGAGTCAAGGTCTTGTTTTCCTTATTAATTCACAAGTATGGTGCAACACGTACAGAGCCTGAAGTGAACTACTACAGTCTATTATGGCGACCAACATGGGGGTACAAAACAAAATTGGCTAATGGGGTGAAATGTAATTTATTTAGCCCCTCAATCCAATAAAAACCTTTATAGCCTACAATGAATACTTTTCAAACAGGATTTGTGAGAACAAACCAGGCATGTTTTAGAACGAAAACAAAGACTGGGGGCAGACCGAGACCAATTCAAAGACAAACAACACTGAAACTAGTTAGACCAACATTTTCAGCGTCTAGGTTACACAAATTACCACAATTGGATGTCAACAATCCCGTCGCACATTTTTTTGATTAATGTATAGTTTAAGAAGGAACCAATTTGCTTGTTGTCATGTTACGACATCCAAACAGAGGGTGTTGTTTTTATTACCAGAACAGCAATAACAAATAACCGCCTTTCGTAGGACGAATGCAGAAAGAGGGCGCAATAAAAAAAAAAGTTCCTTGTTTTGACGAGCGTGGGTCTTTAAAAGTGCTACAATTATAATCTAGATTCAACTTCTTCAGGCCATAATTTTAAAGGAGCGCGATCGCACTCGCGCGCCGTCGCGCTCCTTAATATTTTTAAGGAGAGCAAAAAAAAGCGCTCATTACAAATTTAAGAAGAGCAAAAAACAAAATCAAGAAGAAAAAAATCTTACATTATACAGTAAAATACTCTTTTTGTTCATCCAGGGTATCCTAAATTGGTAATTTTTGTAGAATGAAGCCTGACACGTTCTGTAGTTTTTCGTAAACAAGCTAAAATTTCCGCAGGACTGTGCTCCGTCGACCATGCTGTCGTGAGAATGTGCATGCCCACCAGCGACGACAATGCTGTATAATGGTTTTTACGTACGCGCACCAGGGATGATGACATTGCAATTTCGGGGAAATACCCTTTCCTGACCAAGTCTTTGGTCAAGGTGTTTGTAACTTGGTTTTGTAAGCTATCGCGTAATTTCACCAATAGAGGGCGTTTACTCTTGCGCTATCGAATTGTTTTAAAACGCCCTCTAGCGTTCAATGTTTCTTGCATTTATTGTCGCACGCAAAGTAACGAAGACTACAAGCCTGTGAATTGGAAACGATGATATGCTTTTGTGTGTCGCACGGGATCGTGCGTTGTGTGTACATGTACATCGTGATCGGTGTGTTCAGCGTTTCTCGGCACTTTCGAGTGAAACTTGGGTTTCGAGAGCGATTAGCAAATCGCTCTCCTTAATTCACTTTCTTGATTTAAGGAGAGCAATTTACAGCTCTCCTCAGATTTATTAAAATGAAGGTCTGCTTCTTATTACAGGCATGTACCTGATTGTGAAGGAAAGAGGGTCACAACTTGTTGTCCAAAGCTAACTTCAGACTGTTGCTGCTCCATGGGGCTGTTGATGATGCTTTCAGCAACCTGCATCGAAATATCAACAGGAAAAGTGTCCCCAGCCTCTGGCATGTTGTTAGGTAGATCAGCTATAAAGACACCCTCACCTTCCGGCTTGGACTCAAACTCTGAAGATGGTATGACAATTTCATTGATGTGCTCCATCTGAGGAACCTGACTGGTATCTCTTGACCCATCACAACTTAAGATAGATACGCCCTCCTGCTGGAAGGTGACACAAGTCGCCAACTCAGGGGTGATGTAGACTCCTTGGTCGGAGATGACCTCTTGAATCACAACAGCGCCCTCTGTTGTTGTGACCTCAGCCTCCTGGGGATGGACGTCAATGTTGACTGGTGTCAGAGATGGAGGAGTGGTCTCTGCTCCTGCCATCTTGCACGGTGACGATGATGAAGGCTAACGTCTCTTGCTGTCTTACAGAAGCTTTCTGCACAAAGAAGCAAATGAAAAATAAATATTAACATGGGACACCATATCTCTTTCATTATATGACTACAGGGCTTGTAGCCAATAACTTCAAGACCAGGGCTAATTTCACAAGGAGCTAAGATTGAACTTTAACTGTGTATCAATCTTAATTGCTAAGCAGGATGTAATGTCACAATACAAATGGTAATTTTATAATATTTGTGTAATTGAGCTTAGCATTATTTTTCACGACCACAAATATTTCTTTAAATGAACTTTGGCAGCATGTGTAACCCATTGGCACTCTCGATTTATTAAGCAGTCATTTACATGTACTGTACTGCTGCTCCTCACCGCAGCACAGAAATTCACAAAATTTTCTGCTGTACCTTGAAATCCTCAGATAACTTTCATTGTGATCATTTTCTTGTGTTACAAGTCAAGTTTATTTTGTAGAGGATGACATTTTCTTTTTAGTGATTTGCACACAATGCACAGTTGTTGTTTGCTTTACTAAATTTGCCATATTTTGACCGTGTGAGGGCGCATGTGGACCAATTTCCAATGATGAAAAACAAGTAAACAAACGGGGATTTTTATTTTTATTTTTATTATTATGTTTAAATGTATTTTGTCATTGATGCAAGAAAACTACTTACAGGCAATTAAAATAAGATGAAACTGTAATTGTGATGCAAGACATTCCCTGATGACTCAAAGCGCCCTCATGCGGTCTAAAATATGGTCAATTGAAGCTTTAAAGTTGGAAACATAAGACAGATCAACTAAAATTAGGAAACATTGTTCGTGTACAAAACAACATGCCTGCACAATGCAACAAAATCCCTTGTTGCATTTTGTTGCATTTGGCATGGTTCTCATTTCAACTGTTTTGCATTCTGTTTTATTTGGCAGGTATGTGGAGGGACACTGATGTAGAACACATTTAAAACATCATTGGAAAAATATTTAGCAGAAAAAAATGGCAGAATTGTCCATGAACCGCACTTCCTAAATCTCAACCAATCAGCGTAAACCAAACCGCTGTGTGCTCGCTCGTCTGTTAATGTATTTAACTGATTTGCACAATCTGAAGGTTGTGCTGCTTGTTTGTAGGATCAGCATTCCAGAATGCGTGCTCAATCTGTAAACTGTTCCTAATAAATAACCTGTGATTGTGCAAAGTGGTTGTGCATTATCAATAATATGCACTCAACATAAGCGGTCCTACTACTTGCCGTCAACTCGCCGACTTGCCGTCAACTCGCTGTCAACTCATTTTCGTGCCGTCAACTCATTAAATATACATCAAAAATTTATAAATGGGGCATGGAAGTGTTAAGTCTGGGCTAAACTACATATTTCCTATGGTTTTCGGTAAAATTTCATTTACAAAAACGATTTTGTGTTGATAAATAAATAGTACCAATCATTGACATCTTTGGGCCAAGACTAATCCATATGCAGGAAAAGCGCCCTCAGTTGCCATGTTGTGCAAGCGAGATAATTTTTTCACAAGAAAAAAACTAAATTTTTATTCCGAAATGTAACCTAAAACTTATGAGAATTCTCTTTTAGCTAATACTTTACAGTTCTATGCTTCTTTTGTGGATTTTAAATGTATATTGGAGGAGTTGACGGCAAGTTGACGGCACAAGTGAGTTGACGGCGAGTTGACGGCAAGTAGTATGACCCAACATAAGCCAGGTTTACGCTGATTGGTCGAGATGTTGATAGGTGCGAGGTTCAAAACCACAACCTGGCGTCCACGGTTCACAGACATGACAGACATTTCAGTCAGTCTCTGGTAAGTTTTTTTAGGGTTTTTTCTTCAAAATATTTTCTCGATGTTTAGGTGTTCTAAATTGATTCATTACACACTGAATGTGTGTCATGATTTTTGAAAGTGGTAAAAATCGGGCAAATCTGATCACTAGGTAGATACTACTAGTCCAAGTCCTGACAAAAATGGTCAAAATTGCACACTTAAATAGGATTACTAAACGGACTGTGTCGTAACTCTCCGGTCTACAACCATCGGGAGGATGGAGGGTTAAGATTATCGCAACTACATTACATATATATGGTGGTGTGTGCGAGTTGACAATGCCATGTTTTACTTTAGTTCAACTGAGTGGACTAGCTGGAAGGAACTGCACTGCGCGATGAAATGTCGTTTAAAATTTTCTTTTTTAAAGGTCAGAAATTAGCTAATTTAGCTAACGATCTCTCACGAGGAACACGAGGAACATTTAAAAAACTAAACATTATAGTAATAAAGATGATTAAGCTTTTGAAAAAATGTTTGAAGTAAAATCCCTTTTGACTTTTGATTGAGTTGACAATGATGTTTGACTTTTTGAGAAAAAAGGCCTAAAATTAAAAAAAGTAAAACAAAGGCTAAATAAAATGGGGCACAGCTCCTTCGAAATCGTTCCTTGTTCCCTTCTCCCTCTTTCTTACTCTTTCTTACTCTGTTACAAACAGTTTGAACAAAACAGGTATTTCAGTAGGCATTCATTACAGCAAGTCAAATGCAATCCAACCTAACGACGTAAAACAAGAAACAGTTTTCACCCGCCAATTCATTTAACCTACCCCAATCGGGGTAGTTATTTCTGCAGCCAATGCTAGAGTTGTGCACAGGTACTTTCGCTAAATTTACAATTTACGCCTTTACATTGTCTGCAAATTTTCCAGCTAAATAAGCCTCGAAGTCTAATGAAATTTATATTTACTGTGTCCTGGCATACTAGCAGTAATCATTAAGGTAAAAAATTGAACCGTTGGCGTGCATTTTATGAATATTTTGTTAATTTTGTCATATAATTCTCACCTCAAAACGGCAAAAAACGTTCAGCGTCGTGGCGTCAGTTCAGCAAATGTTGGTACCCAGTCTTATGTTGAGCACATTGAATGCATTACCCGTACTGTGAATAAAGGGTGTGCCGATTACCGGTTTTAATTTCCCAACCACATGAGGGCGGTATCGCAAAAGTCCATTAAAAAAAACGCGTGCACGGTTCATCATTATGGTTTATGCTGAAGATTTTCATTAGAATATGTAATTCATTATTTTAGATACGGATTTTAAACTGAACAATTTATCACTAGTTTAGAGATAGATTTAAAGCACAACAATTTTCAACTATGGCTGTACTTCATTCTCATGGACACAGTAATCACACAGATCATGTCACTTTGCAAAAAATCTTGCCATTCCGGGGAGGGCGTGTCTGACAGGCATGATGTTCGCTGTTCATAATAGGAGAATTTTACATTGTGTATAATAATAAAAAATTCAGGAGTTATTGATAATAACACCTGTGCAAGTTTTGAGATGCGCTTCCTTTCTTTATATTGACATTGACATTTATTTCACACTAACAGAATACACATGTGCAAGGTACACACATTATAACTTTTCAGAATTAATATATACATTTATGTATTTGATATTTTGTTGTACAGAAAAAATAATATTAATGTATACATCCTGTCAGTATGTAGAGAAAGAAAGAAGCTAAGTACTTTTGAGTATTTCCCTATTGGACAGACAAAACATTAACAATTGACAGACAAAACTAGAGTACAAAACACAAAAAATATCCAATAACCAAACATAAACAGAGTAGGCCTTCATGATATGGCAGCAGAGACTAGATTTAAATGCGTGTTGATATGATAAATTCATTACAAATAAATACAAATTATATCGAAAGTTTATAACAATCGTTACGGTGCAATCTCCATAAAATGAACTGATGTTTTACGTTTGGGCCATTGGGAGATGTCAAATAATTGTGCACAGTCCAGGCTCTGTGGCCGTTTTGAACATTGTGATGTCACAGGTTATTGTCGCGATATCTGGTATCATGAGATACAATTCCCCGATGCCCAAGATGTGCTGAGATGTGCTGAGTATCTCAGAACATGACCACAATCATTGAAGGTGATATGATCCCCTAATGGCAATAAAGGAAAAGTCAGAGGAAATAAACACAAAAGAGGAACATGTTTCCAGCCAACCTCACTCTCGAAAACGTGTTTCTCTGTTGGCATTGAGCATTTCATGGTTAGGAGGGTTATTTTGCATGCTGCAACTGCGTGTAATCACAACTTCGGAGCAGCAGCGGCGCTACGGGGGGCAAGGGGGGCAAATGCCCCCCAGTTATTTTGTTTGCCCCCCCCCCCATAGTTTGCCCCCTCCCCCAGTTTTTTTCCCCGATGGCCGAAATTGAGTTTAATCCCAAACCATTGCACCCAATTTGTTACAATGTTGTTTGCGCTGTAAATAATAAACTCAATTTCATCCATCATAATTAGCTGGCACCATCAAAAAAGCCCAATACACTTTCCGTCTCCGGCAATGTTAATAAAATGTGGATTTATTTATCTGAACAAGCTTGGAAACTTGCTATTCTGCTTCGGAGTGAATTCCCCCGAAAAAGGGGAGCTTCTCTGACCCCCCCCCCCCTCCCCCCGGCTACACGGCCTCGAATCAAGAAGGCAACTCATTAATGGTCCATCATTGAGAACATTTTTCCGCTTTCCACGTTCTCCCGGCAACCGCTGGAGACGGTGTTGAAGTAAATTCAACTATAGCCTATTATCCCCCTTTCTGTGTAGCGGAAGTTAAAAACAATCATACAGTACAATAATGCAAGATAATTAAGTGTTGGCCATTCGGAGCTGTGTACAAATTGTGCCTGCAGGAAGTCCAGGCTCTGTGGCTGCAATGTGTGCAATCAACAGTGAGTTCCGATTTCCGGAAGGGGGAGCCACCCCCCCCCCTATGGCCTCAAATTGGGTTGGAAGCGAATAAAGGAGGCAAATTAATGGTAATAGTCCATTGACAATAACTCCTGAACCAATAAGCATGCTAGAGACATCTGCCTCGCATATTCATAGAGAACATTTTGCTTTCCATTTTCTCCTGCCAACCGCTTGAGTGTGTTGAAATAACATGCACAACCTATACAGAAAACACAGAACCGGTGCCCACGAATAAAGACTCACAATTTCACACATCTGATAGTTTGATACAGTCATAAAGTTCCATTGCAAACCGCATCGGCTTCCTCCCTAGGGTCAAATTTCAGTTAAATTTTAGCTTTCTGAAATTTCCTGCGAAGAAAATAAAACGCCCTGGTCATGAAAACTACTGTAAAATATCTCATTACTTGGCAAATAAACCAGCCACGTTGCTCCAAAAAAGTGACGTTTTTATTTTAGCGCAGAGCACTTTTTCCCCTCTTCGTCTTGCATGTCTTGGTTTCAAAGAAACTTTAAAATATAGTTTGCATAACAGATTAAAGAAATATATATGAGTAAATTTGATTAAAATATTGAATGCAAACTGGACAAAGTATACCTTGAATTTTTGATTTGATTACCAGGTATACAGTCGCCGCATACTTTCTGGTTTTACAGGTTACTCGTGTTAGGGTTGCTTAGGTTACGAAATACTTCCGAAATCAAAACACTGGTCAGAAAGAAATACCTTTGTACAAAAAACAAAAACACAGGTTATATTTCCATAAAATGTCTTTTTTATATAGTTACTAAAGAATATTGAAAGAAAATGTTGTCCGTTTTTGCATACGAAAGTTCACAAATCTATATTTCGCACCGTAACTCATGGCAAATGACGAAAGCACCTATTAGGAGACCGACGCGTGTGTCAATGAGAGACCAACAATAATTATTTGTTAATAATTCTAAAGACTTATTTTGTGCAGTTGAAAAGTTTGAAATGAAAGGTTTTTCCGTGTCGACAGGTTCATTTAGGCCTATACCTACAATTATATTTTCCACTTGTCTTGTTGGTATTGTAATCTATCATAGCAAACTTCTTGAAAATATGACCGCAATAACAAAATTAAGAAATCGGTGCACTTTTAAAAATATGTTTATATCAAGCAATATTAAACCAAAAGGGGTTTATTTAAAATAGTTTTAACAGTAGCTTAATTTATACCCTTTTGTTAGCAAACAAATTGAGAAATGTTATAGGCCCTACCCCAAAATGTCATCACACCATGAATGCGAAAAGAAATAAACACACTGTTTAATAAATGATGCTTTATTTTTGGGAAAGCTGACAAAAACCAAAACAAAAAGGAAGACCTGTTTGTGGACCGAGAGCTAGTGAGTAAAAGGGGGTTATATTTTTGTTATCCCTTGTTCCTCAAACCCAGCCGGCGAAGAGGATGGGATATATTTTGTTATCCCTTGTTCCTCAAACCCATGGCAGCCGGCGAAGAGGATGGGATATATTTTGTTATCCCTTGTTCCTCAAACCCATGGCAGCCGGCGAAGAGGATGGAATATATTTGGCTATCCCTTGTTCCTCAAACCCAGCAGGTGAATTCTTTATATTCCTTGTTCCTCAAATGAAGCGTCTTCTTGGAAAATTTTGTCGGTGTTTAAATAATACTGTTAACATTAAATAATGAAAATGTGCACACACACTTCATTCATAAAATTGGTTAGCCTTGCAAAATGAGATTTATTTGTAAAATCTGGAGATGCTTTTGACATGATTTCGGGTAGAAAACGTTCAACGAAAAATTGGTAGCTATAAAAATCCTATTTTGATAAATTTAATTTTCGGACTGTAAAGATAATTTTAAGCTCAACATTTGAAAAATACCCCAAATGAAAAATATTGCAGTTAAAACTGAACCCGTGATTTGTTTTCCTCAACTCAAAACAAAACCGTGACAAAGCCTTAAAGGCATCGTACACGTTTGGTACTTGGAGCCTATTGTTTGTTTCAAACATAATGTAGTTGTAGAAATATACCATAAAACTAACCTGTGAAAATTTCATTTCAAAGGGTGGTAGCGTTTTTGAGATATTGCCGAAAATCTGGAGCGGTTATGTCCACGCAGGAACATTGGAATACACAATCTGAGAAGCGTTACGCATTCAAATGTTTTGTGGGATAAAAAGTGATATATTTTTCCATGACCGCAGTAGGCCTACTTCGAAGTGAAAAGTTTTTCAAATGCATTATACTTTCCAAAGCTGCTGTATTTCTTACCAAGTAAGTTTGTATTGCCATTAATTATCAGAGTCATTACCAAACGTGTACGATGCTATTAGCACAATAGCAAGGAGGTGCCTTTTTTGAAAGAACAATGTTTTGAACAAAAGTCATAAAACCAAACAGGTTTCTTTCCATTAAAAACTACCACCGCACGGTGAAGAATTATTTTGAACAAGTTGAGAATTTCAGCTTTCAATAATGACGCGCGCGTTAAATGCACCACCTGTTTTTATATTTACGTCCAATGCCCGGCCTTTTGACCAATCAGAGCGCTGCTAATACTTCCACGCACGTAAATTTCACAGGCAAAACAGTCATTTAATTCATTATCAAAGGCTTGCGCTTATGTAAATCTATGTTCGCACGCGTTCGTAATAATTATGGTTAAACAAACAAAACAAGAACAAGAAAACATCCAAACCTTGCGTACATTTCAATTTGTAACTTAAAACAATAAACCAAACAGCGCATTCAAAACATTATAACACAAACTTGGAGTTATTCAAACCAGTAGGCCCATACAGTAAAACATTAAAACAATGCACTTTCGAAACCACTGCGTCAACTTCGGTCCTTTCTTAGGCTCCGTTAGATGTTTCGAAAACGTGCGTTTTCGGGGCTTATATAAACAGGCGGACGGAGCCTCAGAGCCTGAGCGGAAAGTTGCTCATGTGTAAAATATAAAGGTATGACAAGACAGTGAGGACGGAGGGGTGAGAATAAGCCATACAACAGCCCTGACGCAAGGGCAGGTTGTAATGAATGTGTCCTGATTATTGCTAGTGACTAAAGACCAACAAATAATACTATTAATTTATTTATGCTGTGTAATGACAATATAGCATGGGGTGGGGTGGGGTTAAGAAATTTTGAATATTCTTTTCTCGTAATTATGACACACAACTTTAAATCACCCACAAAGTACCACAACAAATGTATTTTACATGTCCCTAGTCGGGCACTTTCTTGTCCGAATTTGAAAAGAACATGACAGTGACACCACAAACAACGAAATCAATTGTTATTATGACCCCCCCCCCCGCTTAATTGGGAAATGGGGGCGCCCTTGGCAAAGGTAAAGCTGGGGATGGGGAGGGGGTCAATTCCTAATGTTCTACTTTCATAAGTTAAATAACAAAATCTACAAAACTAAACGAACGAACAGTGAGCAAGTTAAAATGTGTTACACAACTTGAAAGGAATTATAATATGAAGGGGCGCGGCGATGTTGATATTGACTTTTAAGTTTAAAAAAAAGTTTTATTTACCGAATCGTCAAAGCTAGCCTACTACATCATCATCATGTCTTCATTAAAATTAAACAACTTTGTAGAGACGTTTTTTTTTCTTCAACGTCTTGATGCTTACCTGACTTCCCTTCAAACAAATGAAAGACCAGAGCAAGTGAATAAAAGTTCTCCGTTTAAAGTTCAATGTAGAAATCATAGAACGTTGTTTGACTGAAAAAAGTTCACATGAAGTGTAGCCTACCCCACTCACCGGAGTCTTGGTTGGGAGGACCCTCCGATCCTAAACCGTGGCAGGCCGCCTATCGGTCCCGTACCACTCAGTTTGTACTACACGGGCAATGCTAGGGGTTTTTCTCGTTGGTTACTTTGGATGTGTCGGTAGGAAAATACGTATAACTAGGATGACGGGTACCAGTGTCATAAGAAGCGTACTTAACTCGGATATAAACAACATACAACGCAACTAGCGGCTGTGGAGAGGTGAGGTAACAAATGGACGGGCCACAAAATCCCTGGTTTTTCCCCATAAATTAACGATGGAACAAGATGAGTTAGTATTCCCAATCGAAGAGGACAATCAAGGAGACATGGGAGACCCACAAGGTGAGAATTTCCTTTATGATCTAAGAATCTGGGGGTACTTTTGATGGGGGACAAAACAGATGTTCGGTGGTGACCCCTGTCACCCGTTAACTAGTGTATGTGTGTTTCCCCGGCCGTCGTCCGTGTGTGTAACGCAGTGGGCCGGGGGGAAAGGCCGTGTCGACCCGGGGGATTTTCACTACGTCATACCCCATCATGTGAAAGTATCAAATTCGCCACACAAAGTCATCTCTAATCCCTTTGTGTCCTTTTTGTCCCCATACGAAAGCGTTTGTAAACTTATTGATAATCGTTGTCAGTTTGCCCATGTTTTGTTGTGTGTGATTTTAAGTGTTGAACTTTGGTTTACAATGTAGTATGGAGAAAAGGACATTGACACTGACAATATTGTCTAAAAAATTGAGAAGTTAATTGGTTCAGCTTGGTTTCATTTGGTCTGAAAGCTCTGGATTTTCCCAATGCTCTGGATTTTCCCAATTTTGTATTGGTACAATCCCCCAGAGAAATTTTCTGTAAGAATAACATGCTGTATCCTAGCCACATTTTTTTACTCAATACGAACCAAACCTAAAAACTCATTTGGATATAAATGAGATACCAAGTCAGTACCATTTTTTTTCTATTCATAGCGAGTGCAAAAGTGCAAAATTTTGTTTGAAATACTGCGAAAGTCCAAGAAATAGCACTTGAGGAACCATTGGGTATTTTGATTGCCATAATTTATATTTATAAGCCTGATACTAACGTGCATAAAATCCCTATCAAAGTAGAACAGTTTTTCGTTGTTTTCCTTCATAACGAACGTGACCACCGTTAATGATGAAATGTTCACAGGGTCGGTTGTAACTTGTATGGTGTGTTTTAAAAACTAGAGAGTGGGAATGAATTTAGTCATCCAAGATAAAAACAAATGATGTTACCGAATCGAATGTGATGTTTTCTTTTCTCGATGGTTGTCCAGACGTGGTATCATTTGTGTGAAAAAGTGAATTGTGTGTATCACAAAATTACACCTAATGTTATGCATTCATTATAAAGGAACCTTCCTCCGTTAAACCATCATTCAAGGCTCGATGTTTGAACAGAAATTAATGTAAGTTTATTTACTGATTGGAAAAAGTCAGTACGTGTACTACACTTCTTCAGGTGTATGATTTCTCAGGATTTTTCCTGATTTCGGGATTTTCTCAAACCTCCTTGAGCCTTCAAATTTCTTGAAAGAAGTAAAGCAATCACCAAAGGGAGAAAGAAATAGTCCATGTTGTGTCCAAACCTGTAGTTTTGTATTTCTGGTGATGCACAGAGTCTGTAAACCTCCTGAATTGTCACATCTGGGTGGTTCTGTGTCTAGAATAAGAGGAACCCAGGCCTGCAAGTCACATTTTAGGAATTCATCAAGTGTCATCCTTGACACCTGCGTGTGGTTTGTTTGTAGACAAAATAGCTATTTCCTTGACATGTAAACTCCCTAATTCTTAGTAACAACAGTACAACACGCACGACTGTCGACCAGGTTTACACTCGGCTTGAACACCAACAGGAAGGGAAATATAACGATTCCCCCTTCGTAGTTAAGCACTTCAACATTTGTGAAAGTTTTTAAAACTTCGTATTCGCTCAGCATTAGGCTTACAGTGATACATGTTGATGATAAAGTGCTAAAAGCATGTTTGGAGGTTGACTTTAGTGCTATGTAAAAACGTGTATTTTTTTTACAAATAAACATCATTGTTTATCCTCTTATACTTTTTTTTAGATCCAGTTGATATTAATATTATTATTGATTGTTTGAATCAGGCTTTAACTTAACAGAAGTTTAAGTGAAAAATACTTACCTGGTATAACAGATGAAATTCATTTACTTTAATCTTCTTGCTTCAAGTTTATAAAATAATGATTTATTTTACCCTACACGGATGATGTGTGATTTCATTGTATAGGCCTACTCCGTGCTTTTCTGAGTCCACTGTATTGGCCTCTTGTCACTAGGTATGCTTAGTGGTCTAGTGGTAAAACATCCTGCTCAAGAGTGACTGGAGTCGTGGGTTCAAATCCCACTTCGGTTTTATGCCTGTGGATTTTTCCCCGTAGAACTCGGGGGTGGGGGGATAAACAAATTTTAAATATCAGTATTAAAAAAACAATGAGTGTTAACTTGATTGTAATTTATCAGTTGTACACAAAACATTTAGGATTGAAACATTTAATAGTAGACAAAAGCACCGAGTGGTAGCTGTTTTAATGGTTTGAAGAATAATGCAATAAATTAATCCTCTCGCAATACACTGCGGCACACAAAATATACGCCTACACCAGAAAAACGTGACTAGCAATTTTTATAATAACAGTTTCTCGAGTGGAGATGAGTAATTGCCTTTAGAAATATTCAGCGCTTGTTATGATAGCTTGGATACTTTCTCCCTGCCCTCTTCAAAAAAAGAAAAAAGAAAAAGCGCCTGTGTGGTCAAGGGGCGCATGTCCTTCCTTCCTGGTTTAGGGCTCCATAGTGTGTGGAGTCGGCCATCCATTCCCCCTCAAAATAGAATGACACAATACCAGTACAATACTGTATAACTATTGCATCCCACACTCCCGTGTCCTAACGCGACCTTGGCCTGAATAGCAGGGATATGCAAATGTTGTCCTTGTTCAAAGCCGTTATCTTTTTCTTTTCTTCTCCCCATGTGTAGCACTTCTTGTACCCCCACTGAGAACACATATTGGCCGTGGGACCAATGCCAGGGGAGTCTGTATTTAGCATGTGTGTGTGTGTGTGACCAGCTAGCCAGTGCTGGGCTTCACCTAGCCCTGCTGTTGACCCTGATTGGATTGGGTGGGGAGAGACAGCCTTTGGTAGGCCCCGGGTCACAGGGTCATTTGTGTAAGGTTGTTCCCATATTCCAGCAGTAGTTTCCCTTCACCACATGCACCAATTGCTGGCAAATGATATGTAAAAGAAACTGGACCTGGGGTACAGAGTAACACTTTGGGTAATAGGCTATGATATTGAATGCTGGTTTTGTATTCCATTATATAATTAGATGTACTCATGGAAATTGAAAGTATGGAAATAAATGTTGTATTGAATTGAATTCATACACATTAAATCACAATTTTAAAACCACTTTTAAACTTACAATGTATGTAGGCCTACCGAATGAGTCAAGACATATACAGGTTTACCACTTGCTGGAGGGTTATGTGACAATGTTTTGGGCCTACATATTATTAGGGCTTGAAAATCGCCACTGCTGGTCCAAGTCTAGAGATTTGAGCTAGGGGCCAGCAAACCATGGAGGTAGAGCAAACTAAGTACAGAAACAAAGCTGTCTAGTTGTTTCATGTTTTTACTCTGCAGTCTTTGACAGACACTTTGTTTTAAAAGTTTTATCGGTCCAGCGCAAGTTCTAAAGCAACAACAATACCAGTTGACCCGTTGATATTTTCTTGAAATCTAAGCTCTGCATAATGACCAGCAGATTGTATAAATTCTCAATCGTCAATTACAGTGTAACTTGAAATTGTGTTGAGATTATCTGAAGCTCATCGCAGGTTGATGTCTTACAGGGCATTGCAGCTTTACACAAACCTTGATCGGCACTGCTGTTGTTGGTAAACATTGATACAGATTTTGTAGTTGAATAATAATGATAAGCTCTGCAAATAGTGAAATGATCTTTGACATTCTTATGATTTAATAAAATTGTTCTAGATTAATTTGGGGTTGAATAAAAAGTTTACTAGAGCGGGATTTGAACCTGCGACCTCCGGATTAACGTGCTGGTGCTCTACCAACTGAGCTATCTAGCCCTTATGTTGGCATTGATGAGTTAAAATGCCCTTTTCATACTACCAAGGTAAATTCCCAGAAAATAAAACTCCAGGAAATTTCTAGGGAATTTTAATTTACCGCCACCCCATATTTGTGTCAAACTTGATGTGCAATTTTTCGTGGGGATAAACACCAGGGTTATCTTGCTGAACCATACTCCCAAGCAGGTGTAGCCTGCATGTATTTCCCCAGGAAATGGCTATTTCCCCAGGAGTTTGCCAGGGTTAGAATTGCAAGTGTGAAAAGGTCAACCTGGAAAATTTGTCTCGTGTGAAAGGGGCTATAGACTGGATGATTTTTTTAGGATTGGGGGGGGGGGGTCTTTATAGCCTAAAGACACAAGTGTTTAATTACGTTTAATAAACCTTAGGTGAAAACAATACAATTACAGGGAAGTAGGGAACCACATCTATTTCATGGCTCATTCAAGCTACTGTGGTAACTTTCTTTCGTTGGTGTTTAGTGTGCAAACTAAAAGCACTTGTCACACAATCAAGCCAATTCCCAGGAAGTAAAACCCCAGGAATTTCCTTGGGAATTGTAACTGCCCATGCCATGTTCGTTTCACACCTCATGCCATTCTCCTAAAAAAAAAGGCACAATCAAGATGCTAACCTTGGGGGTTAACTGGCTTAACCCTACTCCCAAGCAGGGGGGTAGCTCTTTCCAGGGAAAAGGCCATTACCTGGGATTTTGCCAGGGTTAGCAATTCGAGTGTGAAAAGGTTAACCCAGGAAATTTATCTATAATGTGAAAGGGGCTATAGACTGTGGAGGATTAATGAAGGATTCAGGGGGGTCTATATAGCCTAAAGACACAATGGTTTAATTGGGTTTTTAATAAACATACACTTGAAAACAAAAGAATAGACTGTGCAAGTCTCGTGCGTATTCGAACTTCTGGGACCAAGTTGGTCCCAACCATATTGAGTTTAACATGTGCGGGATTCTGTTTCTTCAGATACTTTAGTTTAACATGAATGTAATTTGTGGCTAAAAAGATTTTCTTATGTTGTTGGGAAATTAAAATGTAGTGATGAAATAATGTGAAAATAGAATAAATCTAACAAACCAACAAAGAGAACAAGAGAGTAAGACTTGACCTCTGTTTCCGGTTACTTGTAAACGTTTACAAATTTTGCCCAACTGACGTTGATGCTATCATTAATCCAAAGTAACATTTGAACAAATTCGGGGTGATTCGCAAATGGGGTTTCTAAAAAATAAACATCACTGTCCCAAGTTTTGATCTTGTTTATTATTTGTATTACATAAAAATTGAAATTGTATTTAATACAAAGTTGCTTGGTATTTTTATTTTCAAGAAATTTTGTATACATATATAATTTAAAAAGACGATTTGATTTCATAGAAAACTATAGTCTTTGTTCGAGTTTTTTTTTTTTTCCGCGATATGAGACTTGCACCTAGTCTATTTCAAGGAACCATATTTGTTTCACGGCAAATCGAGCTACCGTGCAGTTAAAACTTTCTTTCTTGTGGTGTTTAGTTTGCAAACTATACTTTCCTGGGGTTTATCACTATCTCATCTTCACAGAAAAAATTCAGGAAGTGAAGTTCAGGAAATGGTAGAGAAACCGAAAGAAGGACTTAGCAGTGACACCTGTGTATTAACGTGCATCCATTGATTGTACAACCAGTAAAGGGGTTACTTATTAGTGGTTGTACCAGTTGTACCCATGTGTTAAGGCATGCTGTAATTCAAAGCGGCGGATCCACTGATTAATAAAATGATCGAGGCGCTAGAACTGTTGAAACAATACTTGATGTTTAACCATATAGGGGTCTGTTCATTTCTGGACAATCATTACCATACATGTACAGTGTTAACTTGCCTTGACATGGCTATTATTATTGAATTTTGGGGGTAAATTTTTTCAGTAGAAATGTCTGAAAAAGTAAATTCAAAACAGAATTTTGACTTTTGCTTTGGAAATTGTACTTATTAACATGGGAAATGCTGGAATATGTCAAATAATAATTTGACCTTCACTTTGACTTTTTGGGTTGAGTGGGAGTAGGTCAACTCTTGCGACTGTTACGGCTGGGGGCTATGTGCCATTTGGTACAACTACAAGCCGCTTGCGGCCCCTATAATAAAGGCTTAAAGACAAAGTACACTACAGGATTGGTGCTACAATTGGTACTACAAGGTACTATGTATGTATTGGGTACATGTACAATGTAGTTTCAATCTGAAAATTCACTCATTATCAAGTTCATACCATCACCAATCCTTTAGAGAAATATTTCTGTCTGAAATGAATTCAAAGTCAAACAAATTTAAATAGCATTTGAAGACTAACCAGTCTTCAAATCACTGTTGCTTTTTTTTAGCCTTGAGTGATAAACTCAAATTTTACTAAAGAAAAGTCTTAATACTGGGATTCTACATGTAGTTCTCATTAACATTTAAATGCAAAATTACACCATGAGGAATTGAAATATACAAACAAGATCAGTGCACGCTTTAGAACAGTAAATTGTAATATCTGATACTTTCAATCAAATTTACATACACTGCACATAATGTACCCACGTTGACAGCCATCATTTGTGCTTGTCAAGATGCGCACGTTTAAACACTTTTTACCACATGAACTAACACTGAACTAGCCACTCGGACCACTTGGAACGAATTTTGACTGGTCCTCTGGTGTTTTAACTGGCATTTGGACGGCGGACCACTGAAGAGAGAACGCTGCCCAGTCATTTGTTGAAAGGGCAATTTAGTTTGAAATTCTAATCATCAGTAAGAATTTTTGTTGAGGTACATGTACATGTGGATTCAAGGGCAGTAGAGTCACTGTTTTCCATTTCCTTTGAAAGTTCCTGGCCTGTGCCAGCCTCTGCCAGTCCAGGAACTGTTTTTTTTTTTTTTCCCTGAAAGTTCGGAGGAGCTCAATTTTTGAGGAGGTACTCATGTTACAGATGTGAAATTGGAAACTTAAAATGTTTGCAAGTTTATAATGTCCAGTGTTGGGCTGCTTTTATATAAAACATTTCCTTTGGGTTTTACAATGTTGAAGTCGTAAAACCAGTGAACCCAAGATGTTCTCCCCTTGTTTGTTTGCCCTTTTGTTTGTGGGTTTTAGCTTTCAGTTCCCCCCTTTTTATCGGACCCAGATAAAGGTCATCTTTCCTGCACCTACACTACCAGTAGCCTTGAATGAATTATGCATGCACACCTTTTATAATGTGGCTAAAGTTCAGGTATGTAGAAATTGACATTGTATTGCGCATACAGTGAATAAGGCCACATAAAAAAATAAAATTGTTGATCGTCCCCGCCCGACCCTACAAAACCCCCGACCCCAATTTTTTTTGTTTTAATTTTTTTTTTTTAAATCATAAAAAACGGTATTTTTAATGATCTTTTCAGTCAAATTTGGCTCCCAGATTTTTCAGCTGATATTTTTTCAAAATCCATAGGTCAGAAATAGATGATTGAAGAAAGATTATTCATGTTGGCAAAACAAGACAAATTCTTCAAATATTTACTTAGGCTGCGTTTTAGTTTTTTGAAAATGTTTACAGAAAATGTCATCTAGGATTTGAAAGGGTTTAACAAAACAATTAAAAACATCAAAATCACACAAACCCTTTGTTTTATAGTCATTATGATGATATCTTTATTCTTTATTTCATTTTTTGCCATGTCAAAAAAACAAAAAAAAACAACAACAAAAACGCCCTCCCTCCCCCACTTCCCATAAAAAAAGGACGATCAACAATTATTTAATTTTATGTGGCCTAATGGTATGGTAAGTTTTTACCGAGGGGAGGGAGGGGGATGGGTGTGGGTGTTTGGGCCCAAGCCTGATTACATGTTTTGAAGGTGTGGGCGGGGCAGGAGTTGCAGCCTGGCTTGAATTTGGGGTGAGAATCCACAAGACCACAGGGCTTGTAATGTATGTAGCACAAACAGTTTACCGGACCAGAATGTTTTTACAAGACCAAAATTGAAATGAGAAAAAAAAATTCCCACACACTTTATCATTTGAATTGTATTAATTTGGAAAAGTACTAAGAGCAGTTTTATCTCATTTGTATTTTTATTGGTTAGAATTCTTCAATACTCAACAGGATTGAAGGAGATTTATCAGACTGACAGTCAACATTTGAACAAAAACACTAGACAGTCGGACTTGTCCGGTCGTGAGTTTACTGGCCCGATGCTAAAATCTCGAGCCCTAAGTTGCAAGGGGGGGATTTGAAAACTAATTCAGACTGTCACATAAATTCCACCCCTCTCCCATTTTAAAAACAGTACATACATGTGGGCCTGGGGCTACATCTTGTAAAAGAAGAAAAGAGCATTTAAGAAAGGGAAGAGTATAAAACAGGGTACCAAGAGTATAATACAGGGTACCACTTTGCATATGTCACGTAGGCAGTTTTTCCAATGTTTGTAAAGAAAATTTAAGTACCTGAAACCAGCTAAAAGTGTTTCAACATGTGAATAGACATGCAGGCTGGTAGTGAAAATAATTTGAGTTGATTCACTTAAAGGCATCGTACACATTTGGTAATGACTCAAAACAAATATTAGCATACAAACTTACTTGGTAACAAGCAACGGAGAGCTGTTGATAGTATAAAACATTGTAGGAAACGACTCCCTCTGAAGTAACATAGTTTTTGAGAAAGAGAAATAATAAAAACTTCTTGCAAGAAGTTTTTATTCCTATCTGAAAGCACACAATTGTACAATAAGGGTTTTTTTCTTTCATCATTTTCTTGCAGCTTCGATGACCAATTGAGCCCAAATTTTCACAGGCTTGTTATTTTATGCATATGTTGGGATACACCAAGTGAGAACACTGGTGTTTGTTAATTTCCAAACGTGTTCAGTGCCTTTATACCTTACAGGTTATTATGAAGATGGTAATGATGGAAAAATTATCTTGAAATGTTTTTGAGAAATGAGTAAAAAACAAATTACTTTTGAGAAATGAGTAAAAAACAAATTACTTTTGATCTCACAAGTCCGAAATCTGGGGTTTGAAAACAGTGACTCCAATGATGGATAAACTTAAACTTTCACAGTTTTTGTTATTTAATAAGTTGGGTTGCTGACTGCTGATCACATACAGGTCTTTGACAAATGTGTGTGTGCTTCAAAGGCAAATCTTCATAGAAAGTTCCACTGTGGAATAAATCATTTACTTTTTCTTGCTGAGAAATCCGAGACATTTCTGTACATTTTCATATTTTCCCCCCATAGTCTCTGACTACGATAATGCATCAGAGTACCCACTCAATACAACTGAACATCTTGCTAGCATGCTATGTGTACGCTTACGCGACAGGTATGTTTGAGAGAACGTACAGGACAAAAACTTTTTAACTTTTGAGAGCTGAATTTTTTCACGAAAATTATGGATTTATGAGGAAAATCTAACGTCCAAAACCCACAACCCCAAAATGTATGCTTCCATGGAATGTTAATCCTTATAGGTGAGATTTTAATTATGGAGCTCTTAAACTCTGTCGCCCTGTCCTCATATCCAGGACATCGCTGTGTATTTATATGAAAGTGGATTGCCTGTAACTATTTGTTGTTGCATTGTGTTGATTCATAAGTGCACATTGTGTGGAAGAAATATGATTTTATGCTGAATTGTCTGTTGATTCAGTTATTGTATGCAGTGGACCGTCACATGACAGGCATTCATCCTGACTCTGGTCGGATAATGTACAATACACATGTGCTTACGGGCAAGTATGCTTCCATGTCAGTCATTCTGTCAGTCTGTCAATCAATTCTCTAATACACATGATAATTACACGTCCACGGACGCATCTTTTGGCAAGTTGCATAATCCATCTGTTGATCTTACAGCGCCCTCAGATGTTGATAACTGTCTGCCTTGCAATCTGGGCTCAATTTCATAGAACTGCTTAAGCACAAAAAGTAGCTAAGCACACCAAAATTACACTTACCAGAATAATGTTATCAGCTAAACGACTACATGTATGTCACATGTAGAATTTGTGACTGGTATCCTGCTCATTTCTGCTTAGCAGACAATTGTTAAGCAATATTTTTTGCTTAAGCAGCTCTATTAAATTGGGCCCTGGGCTCACTTTCAAAGAGCTGCGCTTAAAAGCACAACAAGCAGCTAAGCACAACAAAACTGTGCTTTAAGGCTACCAGCCAAAATATCATGTCACCTCAACAATCTGTGACTGGTATCCTGCTTAGTTTTTGCTTAGCAGAAACTTGTTAAGCAGTATTTTCTGCTAAAGCAGCTGTGTGATTTCATGCACTGTAGCTCTTACTTAGTCTTAAGCAGAAATATACCTTGCATATTTTATTTGCAAAGCAAACGTAGAGCAACCTTTCCTATTTAAAACCATGGCATTTGGCATTTGGCATTTCATCTGGTACCCTGTTTTTGTTAGGAAAGAGTTTTCTATTCCTGCCAAATACAACAAAATGCGCTAAATGTTAAAAAGTTTTTGTAATTTGTTGCAATTAGCAGTCAACTCAAATCCCATACTCCGTTGCGCTGTGCTGCATTTAGCAGGGTTCTACATGGCCTTGACATGTCTATAGGAGTCCCGAGCAAACTTCAATGCATTTAGCAGGGTAAATGCCCAGTACCAAGGCTGGTGGCGCGAACCAGTTCACTTTACATTTACAAGGGAATCTTCTGTTGCATTTTGTTGCATTTACATGAAGCGCAGTTTTCTTCTCAGCCGTGTTGCATTTTGATGCCTTTCTTTCAGCCATGATTTGGTAAAAAGTTTCCAAGTTTGCTGAAAATTTAAAAACTGGGTGTCCAAATTGGTCACCTACAATACATTTACATGTAAATGACAGATAAAACATGGTGTCCAAATTTAAAACAGGGTGTCCAAAAGACACCCAGACAACCTTCTGGCTAACACTATGTAATGCATTCAGCTAGAAAACACCTGACTCTTCGCTTGCGGCCCATAGAACCATGCGCTTTACAGGGTGCTGTAAGCGCAGAATTATGTGGTAAGCAGCAGTGCCACGAAATTTAGCCCAGTACATAAGGTTTATGAAGCATCTGAGGTGTTTAAAACTTCTAAGGCATGAAGGCTTGGAATTTCCATCTTGGTCACGGGGCAAGGCCATTTCTCTCATCTAGAGAAGAAGAATCTGAAAATTGTTGAGACCATCGTGCATTTGGTAGTACCCTGATGTACATTTACTGTAGCTCTTGTTCTTGCAGATCAGTGTAGTTACTAAAAGGTACTTGTGTCGATTTGAGTGAGAAACAGATAGACAGAAAAAAAAGAAGATGACTGTGCTATAACTGCTCATAATATAGGAAACCCAACTCTCCACCAGACAAAACTTGATATGTTTTTTGGCGAATGTCGTTTCTTTGTTGATTCAATTGCCATCAATTATTAACGACAGTTTGATGGGTCCATGTGCAATCGGAACCCCCCTAATCTGCTTGATGATAATAAGCCTTCCATATTGCTTATAATATTTCATCGCCAGCGAGATTTCATACGGTCGCCTTCGTCAAAGCCCCAATTTACAAGCTCTTTTTTTTTCTTTCTTTTTTTCCTCCCTCGTCTTCTTTCCTCTCCTCCTTCACACTGTCATGAGCAAGCCCGTCTCAAATTTATGCCTTTCCGTATCTGCCGACACCTGCCCAAAGTCATCTGAAGCCCAAACCGGGCCGTGGTTCTATACTCGGAACAGAACAACGAGGCATCATTCATTTGTCTCAGTGTGTCAGCAAGCATCACTTTCATTACTAGCAAAGTCATATCGGTTACTGCAGTATAATACTTTACCATCCCCTGTCTCATGTCACCGAAAGTATAGGACAAAATATATAGATAAAAAAAAAAAAAATGCATGTACTGCAAATCTCCCAAGTGACCCAATGAAGGGTTCATTATTTTTTTGTGGCTAGTGTCAAAGAAAAAAGAAATGGAACAATTTGGTGATTGAATCTCCCTCTGCAGAACTAAATGCCCTGGAAACATTTTAGTTTGTGGTAATATTGAATTCACTTTTGATCTCATCCATGCTCACTTTCTGAAGAGAACGCTTAAGAATATTGTGTTGAAGGGGAAAAGTACATGTATATTGCACCAGAGACAGCATGGGGTTTGGTGTACTCCAAAACACTTGTCATGATTAATGTATGAATCATGTACATGTACATGTACTTTGTATTTGTTATTGTGAACAAGTCTCTTGTTTTGTATTAAAGGCACTGGACACGTTTGGTAATTACTCAAAATATATATTAGCATAAAAAGTAACTTGGTAACGCGCAACAGAGATAGTATAAAACATTGTGAGAAACGTCTCCCTCTGAAATAACATAGTTTTTGAAAAAGAGGTAATTTCTCACTAAAATATTTGAATCTGAAAAAGACTTCAGGCCTGAAGCCTTTTCAGGCATCTGAAAGCGAACAAATTTGTGCAACAAGGGTGTTTTTTCTTTCATTATTTTCTTGCAACTTCGATGACCAATTGAGCCCAAATTTTCACAGTTTTGTTATTTAATGCATATTATATGTTTGGATACACCAAGTGAGAATACTGGTCTTTGACAATTACCAAACGTGTCCATTGCCTTTAAATTAACAGGTCCAATATTGACAGGTTTGTCTCTTTTTGTTAAAAAGCTGTCACTTTATTGAAGCTGACTGCTTCATGGTTACTTTTTTTCTCTGTATGACGGTGAGTCTGGGTGCAGCCATTATAGTTTTCCTGTAATTAACTCAATACAACCAAACAGAGGCTGGGTGAAAGTGGTCTGGTTCCTTTTTATGATGTTGGAATTGGAACTGTTATTAATATTGTGTATACAGGGTGCCTGACAAAGACAGCGGTCTATTCCAATCATCTATAGCCATAGGGTGGTGCAGTGATACTAGTTTTTTCCCTTCAATCTTTTTGGGGATGGGGTGGGGTGGGATTTGTGGGTGTGGGTGGATTAGTGGGTGGGGTTGGTGTATGAGGAGTGTTGTTTATGGACGGTCAGATGTATGTATCTAAGTAAATCTTGATTGCGTCTGTCAAATTAATAATTGAGACTGAGATTGTGACAGGAAGTAACAATTTGTATGGTACATTTTTTATGAGGGGAACTGAGTACAGGTCATTACATTACAATGTAAGGTACCAGGCCAAGATGGTGGCAGTTTGACATAAAGGTTTATTGCACTCCGTCATCAACTTGCAACCAATCAACATCTCCCTCCAGGCAGTAAGCGGATAGCTTTATTGCAGTGGCCATATTTCATCAAACACCTCAGAATGTGGATAATTGAAGAGGCAGGGTCCCAGGTAGTTCAACACTTGCTCAGTGTAGTCCAACACCAGACTCCTGTAATGCCGTCAGACTGCCCAGTAATCAGTCTTGTATTACAAGTTGCAGTCCAAGCCTCTGTGTTGAGTCCACATGTACACAGTCAGTCTGAGTTCAGAACCAATTTCCGTAGAACTGCTTAACAAATTTCTGCCAAGCGAAAAGAAGCAGGATACCAGTTACAGATGGTACATGTGACGTGGCATTTTGGCTGGTAACTTTATTCCGGTGAAGCGTCTTTTTGTTGTGCTTGGGTACCTTTTGTGCCTTCAAATTAAAGCAGCTCTATGAAATTGGACACAGGTGTTACACTGGGACATTTTCTGGCATGTGATCTATTGAAACCTGTGTCTAGGTCTCAAAAATTTGCTTAATTTATAAAAAAAATTGTAGTTCCTACGTGTTCAAAAACTGTTCATGTATACTAAAACATGTGCAGGTCAACTCCCAGAAGGCCAAAAATGGCAGCTGCAGCTTTAAGGATGTTGCTAAGGGCATCCTATGCTTCAATGCATGTTTATGTGACGACTACATTATTAAGCTGCAGCCGCTAATTCGGACACGGCCCACGAACATTAAACAGATTTCTTTAATTAAAGTATCTTGTGTCTTCTGTGTGCCATTGATTGTCCCTGCTGTTGGTTACATGTACATGATGTATACCAGCGAACGATTTCCCTTTTATAACAGAGCAAAATGCTACGCAAAATGTATCAGTTGCTACTCAAAAAATCACCATTTGCTACTCAATATTAGCATTCAGTAAGCACAAAATAAGTTCAGTCTAAATGTTTTGCTATACAAAATTGTTTGACGAAATCGTTCCCTGTCTATACGCTGTGGATCCAAAACCAATGATTGGGGCTATAGTTTCTAGAAAATGAAGGAAAGAATGGTAGACTTTGATTTGAAACAATTCATGTACATGCATAGAGAAAGGACAGTTGTCTCAGTTGTCTTTAGTGAAAAGAATGTGGGGATGTGATTGTTAGCCGCACACCTAGTTTGTCCCCGCTCACCTCTGAACACACCGCAACAGTGCGTTCGAATAACAACCATCTCATTTTGCTCTTGATGTACACAGGGCACGAACTCCTCGTGCATTTCTGTGCTTTTTGCTTCTTTTTTTTTTACAACCAAGATGAGCCACCACATAGTGGTTGTCATTTATCAATGGCGGGGCAAATAGCGAGAAATGATGAAATCCTTCCTCGGTGTTGGGAGCTGGCTCCCCGTGTAAGCGGAGACCAGTGTAATTCTGCGTCTGATTAGGGAGATGGTTCAGAGTGGTTCGGGGCAGGTGAGACTCTGATGGTGATTTATGGTCTGGTCTCTCATGTCTGACTATCAAATTTGGAGTGGAATGATTGTACATGGACTTATGTACATGTAGGTGGGGGATGAGGGGAAAATAGGTGTGGGGATGAGGGGAAAATATGTAGTCTTGGGGAGGAGGCTGTTATTGGGATCCTGGATGGTCAACATAATGGTATTGGCCTTGCACTGCCCATAGACATCATGGGGGATGGGGTCGGGTTAGGGAGAAGGGGGAGGTACTCTTTTTATTTTAAGGCTCAGGGTGGGGTGGGTTTGGGAGGGGGTTTATTAAAATGGGTGGTTTTTTTTGCTCTTGCACCCTTGTGTGTGCACAATATTCTTATCCAAACGTTATGTAATTTAAGTGTGGTAAAGTACGCAATGGGCACGTTTGTGTGTGTATGAGACTACTGTCAGCATTGGAGGCACTGTATTTTGCTGACCCATTCTATTCATCCACTCCCCCCTTGTTGGAGTTGCAGACCTGGAATTTCATCTTTGAGAGGGCCAGGCCATTTTCATTTTGCAAAGGGCACTTCCATTGTAAAATCTGAAAGTCTATGGGACATTTTTGAAGGGGCACCAAAGCCAAGACCAGGGGCAATTTCAGGCCTGGAGTTGAAGTCATGAATCCGAGGTGCAAAACTAGGGATAAGATTATTTATACTTCACTAAAACGCAACTCCACACATGCTTTTTATCTGTACAGGTTATCAATTTTAACAAGTACATAGGTACATAAGCCCCAAGTTTATTGACTTTTGTGAACTCCTTACTGTTAAAAGTTTTTTTTTGTGGGTTGAGTGTAGTTTACACGCTAATCCACAGAGGGCAAGAACCTTTTCATCCAAAGTGTTGACGACGTCCAAATTATTAAACGACACCACGCAAAACAAGCTAGCAGGATTTAGGGATCGTTCCATCTTTTTATCTAAACCTGTTAATTCCGATCCCAGGCGAGGTGGGGAAAAAAAAGGAGGAAAACACGAAGTGGAACAGAGCATGGCTGTGTCTTCTGGGACAAGATATGACACCGACTGTAATTTTCAGGCATCTGCAATGCGATATGACAAAGCTTCCCAATATCATAAACTACAGCCATGCTATACATCATGTAGCATTACTCGATAGACTCTCGCGGGGGGGGGGGGGGGGGTATTCATACACAATATGTATTTTCATTGACAGGTAGGATTCTACCTGTGTTGTACAGTATACATGTATGTGCTGTTCTCTGTCTACTGCACATGTATAGTTTATGGGGCATCACTGTTGAGTGAGGGTGTGGGTGCGTGGGTCGGAGTTTGGTTGGAGGGGTCAGATTGGAGACTGGTTGTGGTTTCATTTGAAAGGGGGGGGGGGTCGGAGAGGATTTAAACTTTAGAGGCCTCTTTATTACATGTAGTATTCAATGCTGAGTGTCGCTTTTTAACAGGCCTGAAATTTCATCTTTGTTGTGAGGGCAAGGCCATTTTCATTTTTAAAAGGGCACTTCCATTGGAAAATCTGAAAGTTTATGGGAAACTAGCTGAAGGGGCGCCGAGGCCAAGACCAGGGGCAACAGAGGTCGTAGCCTCTGTGTACATTCCAGGCTTGTTTTAACATTGTCACCTCCATCATGTTCATTCACTTGATGTCATCTCTGCATGCATAGTAGAGATGGAGATTCACTGTGTACATTGAATGAATGAGGAATTATTTCTGAATTTAGGCTACATTGTTTTGTTGTATTCCTCCACGAGGCCTGCGCTAAAGGTTATAATTTTAAAATGATTTTCGCATGGGCAAAAGTGCAGCAATTAAAACGAATCAGTGACAAACGTTGAATTTAATAAAAATAATCTGCCACATTTAAAGTGATTCAAAATGGCGGAAGCAGGAGAAAATTACTAAAGAGTTTTGTTTCATGATGGCAATTTGAGCTGTGACACTCAAATATTAATGGCAAAATCATAATGATAACGTTCCCCACCTTAAATTTTGTTGAGTGGCGTTCAACATATTTTTAAAAATCGATAAGCTTAGTTCTGAAATCTACATATGTTTGTTCCTGTCAGAAGTTGTTTCCTATCCCATCCCGGAATACTCCAAGCTACGGTACTAACTAGGAGAATGTTCACAATATTAAACATTACACATAAAACATTATACAATGCTGTGAGGATTGTGATAATATCAATGCTTAAAGCTGAATTAAAAGCTTTGCGCATACGTATTCCCAAAGAGCATGGCCCAACTGAGAATTCAATTTGATTTGACATGGCAAGAGTGACATTTGTCTCCACATTGTGCAGCTACCGTGTAGCACCGCAGAGCTTGCGTGCTACACCGCAGTGCCGAACTTAAATCAAAAGTTGGCGCTAAATGTCGCTCTTTTGTCAAATTGAATTCATCATTTTCTAATTATTTGACTTCGGCACGGCAAAAACGCAATGTTTAGTGGAGGCCTACATTAAAAAGAACCCGAAAAACAAAACAAGTAGTAATCTTGACAGAAACAACACCTGTTCGGACTGAAGAGTCAGAACAGCTAAAAAGAAAAAAAGAAAAACAAGTTTGTTTAGGTGACTTCTGTATAGTTTGTGGATCGTCATGGCCGAGTGGTTTATTAAACAGGGCACAAAACCAAACTGTAACTATTATCAAACATTTGTCAGTCGGGGCTTAACGTCAGCAGTAATCAAGGACGTTTGAATCGACCCACTTTTTGGACAGTGTATTGGCAAGGTCGATTAGAATTGATTCAAGTTGTGACCAAAATAAAATTTGGAAAGTTGGCTTTGTTTGAACATTTGTAGGCCTTGATTGCAGTCATTATTTCTATAATTTTTATTTCCAATGTCTAAGAACAAGCATTAATTAACAGCTTTAAATGCACGGCATTACACATTTTTTAATACAAGGCACTGCTGGGGTTAATTGGTTACTTAAATGCACAATAGCACATTATCCCGAGTTGTTTAATTAATTTGTAGTTCTTAATTATTCTTATAATTTGTTTTTACCCTTTCACCGATGTGTATTAAGCACTGTATACTGAGTGCTTTCCCAAGTTCTGTGACAAATATCCACAGGCAAATCACTCGGGTGGGATTCAAACCCACGACCTTTGCATTGCTAGAGCAGATGTCTTACCACTAGACCATTGAGCTAGCCCGGTGGCTAGAGGCATTTCGAATCCTATGTATTAGCAGCGGGTACCGCAATGATTTAATAGTTGTTAATTATTCTTGTAAACAAGATCAGGACCTTTTTAAAAGATGTCTTCCACTCAGGCCAATGTGACCAAGCCGAGGCTGGAAGGAAAGAAGTAGTATGGACCCTTGTGATGAAACGAGATAAATAGAGCTATCCGTGTTAGTGTGTATACAAGGAACCTGCCAGAGATCCCCACTGCCTAGATGTATCATCAACATGTCACATTTCCCCCCCTTTGAAATTAATGATGAGGCACTCTTTTTATTTTATATACTAATAAATATTCGGGGCATTAGGCAATGCAAAAATAATTTAAGGACTGCTCCTACCTAGTTTGTATTCAATGGCTGTATAGTAACATGTACTTGAGCAGACCTTGGACTTGTTTAATCACAACTAAAATACGGTCATTATTCATTGTGATCATTTAGCTCATTTGATGTGAATGAAAAGTTTTCAGACCTTCATTTTTCCGGAGAATGTGTAACATTCCTTTGTGAATCAGGAAATGTATGGATACATTTTTAAGGGACACCCACTGAATGCAAAGAGCAAGACGAGGGCAACAGAATCAATGGCCTTGAAGGTGTACAATTCCAGCCCTGTGGTTGTTGTTTTTCTCCTAATTTACTGCTAAACCACGAGGGTTTTGATTGGCGGAGGTACATTTTACAGTATGTACTTGTTCATGTACATCACATACATGTATTGACAGTTTGTTCCAGTTTGCCCTAGTCTGCTTCAGTCCGTTCCAGTTTGCTCTAGTCTGTTCCAGTCTGCTTCAGTCTGCTCCAGTCTGCTCCAGTCTGCTCCAGTCTGCTCCAGTCTGTTCCAGTCTGTTCCAGTCTGCTCAAGTCTGCTCCAGTCTGTTCCAGTTTGCCCTAGTCTGCTCCAGTCTGTTCCAGTCTGCTCCAGTATGCTCCAGTATGCTCCAGTCTGCTTCAGTCTGTTCCAGTCTGCTCCAGTCTGCTCCAGTCTGCTCCAGTCAGCTTCAGTCTGCTCCAGTCAGCTCCAGTCTGTTATACTCTGCTCCAATCTTGTCCAGTATGCTCTAGTCTGTTCAAGTCTGCTCCAGTCTGCTCCAGTCTGCTCCAGTCAGCTTCAGTCTGCTCTAGTCTTCTCCAGTCAGCTCCAGTCAGCTCCAGTCTGTTCTAGTCTGTTCCAGTCTGCTCTAGTCTGCTCTAGTCTTCTCCAGTCTGCTGTAATCTGCTGCAGTCTGCTGTAATCTGCTCTAGTCTGCTCCAGTCTTCTCCAGTCTGCTGTAATCTGCTACAGTCTGCTGTAATCTGCTCCAGTCTGCTCCAGTCTGCTCTATGCAAGGTGGTTTTGGTTTTTCCAGATACATTGGTATACTTGCACATTTACTAGATTTTGAAACTTTGCATGGTGGAAAATAATCTTAAAACTAATTTGTTCAGTTAAACCATGCAATAAAATCTTTACCTTTAGGCTGTGGTAGTTATGCTGTGGTAGTTCTGATCTAGTGGTGTAGAATTTGAATTGTCTTCAGGAAAAACATTGGTTTCAAGGATATAATACACAAGTGGTATTTGGTGTAGATCCTAAGAAAATTTATAGATAGTAAACTTGCTGGTACAACCATGTATTAAACTCTTTTGGGAGAAGTGTTCGTTCTGAGACAATCCAGCACACACACATCCAGCTAGCAGCCAACTCCCGTGCATCACCGGTCAAGAACAAATCTTATCTGTTAAGTTTAAAATTAAATTTTAAATGGATGTCAGCACTCATATTAGTCAAGAAAGAGCTGCTCGTTTTGTTTTGTGTTGAGATTAGATCAGATTCAAGTAAGATTTCTCGAAGATGGCCACACAGTGGCCATAACTGTGTATACCATTGCCAACTTTATAACTAAGATTTTAGGAAGATTTTAGAATTAAAAGTTATTTTTGATTTCACTAGCTTGCAGTGGTTTTTTTCACAGGGCGTATCAGTGCACTATTACTGTTGACGCAAGCCAAAAATTCTTTGCCAAAATAAAAACGCACACAGACACACCACTCTTTGCACATTACAGGTGAGAGCCACTGAGCGGCCCCTGAAATATTATCTCCCCTAATCTCATGCTAGCTCCTTGGTTTGGGAGTGAGGGGGCAATAGGGGACATTTTTGGCATATCAGGCTTCACGGTGAGAACCCGCAGGGCTGCTACATATTTTTTGAGGTCAGCAGAGGTCTGTGGTTTCAAAAGCAAAAAATAAAACAGAAAAAAAGAAGAAGTTCAGTGAAAATGAGAAGGTGTTTTTTCTCTAGGGATGAATAAATGTCTGGGTGCAATAAGGGGGTAAGGGGAGCATCCTGTCATGTTTTAGGCATGCTCTGGTTCTAGGTAAGATTTCAAGCCGTGTATGATATGGGAGTATGATATGCGAGGAAAGTCTCCTGTGGCAAGTTCAATACACAATTCCAGAGATCTGCGAATCTATAGACCCCCTTGCATTGGCCGCCATTGCTGAGGTCAAACAACAGAAAAGTGTACATGCCGCACACAAGTCTCAGCCAATGATACATTTAGGTCTTCCTTTGACCTCAGTGAGGGCGCTGTTTGGGCTTGTGATGTCATATTGCTTCCAACCCCCGTCCTCTATACTCCCTTCTCTTTTAACTACACGCAAACGCTGTGCTTGTTGTCAACCCTTACAAGGCATTATTGTTCTTTTGCCTGTGCACTTTTAAAGTTTTGATAGAAATTTGCATTGTCCCGCGTTGAAGTCCCCTTGGGCGGGGCAGGGGGATTACTGTCCCATTCCAATAGCAAAGCTTACCCCTGCAATTATTGTTATTGTTTAGCAATTTTGTTTGGGTTTATTCTGAGTCACTTCCAATTTGATGAGTTGGAAATAGTATCCTGGTTGAGGGTAGGAAAACGGTGCCCTTTCCTGAATCCACAGTAGGTTGTAAATGAAAATGAACAGAGTTAAGTTTATACAAGTAGGGTGTCTATTAAACTATCGTTGCTACATGTACTTCATTTTGTGTTGATGATTCCATGATACACAGAAACCAGAGTTTTGTACATAAAGCATAAAATGCAGTCTATGTTGTACTGCAAGCTTCAATCATCACGTACGTTGGCAACCAGGTCCCAATTTCATAGAGCTGTTTGAGCAGAAAAATATTGCTTAACACTGTTCTGTTAAGCGAAAATGAGCAGGATACCAGTCACAGATGGTACTTGTTATTATTATTATTATTATTATTATATATTTCTGGTAATGAAACCAAGGATGCCTCATAAGTGAACTTAATCACTGTAGCTCGCAAGCCTGAGGAAACCTGTAAACAAGGATGCTTGCTATGTGAACCAGAAACACCGGGGTATGACCCCTACTCTTCCACGATACGTGTTCTGGGTTCTTTTACGTGCACTACCAATCCTAGTACACAGGACCTACGGCTTAATGTCCCATCCGAAGGACAAAGCAATTATGGTAAAGTATCTTGCTCAAGGATACAAGTGTCATGACTGGGACTCGAACCCACACTCTGCTGATCAGAAACACCAGAGCTTGAGTCCGGTGCTCTTAATCGCTCAGCCACGACACACCACGTTGTGACATGGTATTTTGAATGGTAATCTTAGTCTGGTAAACATAATTAAATTGCATTTACCTACTTGTTGTGCTTCAAAGCAGGTCCTATAGTCTGATATAACATATTAGCGCACACAAGCAAAATGGCAAATCTAGTGATGCGTTGATCATGCTCATTAGTGTTATTAAAAAACTATTTGGTCCTGAAAATTGCTGAAATTTGTACAAGAACTGATTTGCATTATTATTGTTTTTTTATCGATATGTCGGCTCATGGTGCGAATGACAAAATAAACAAGTAATCACAACAAAAACAACACGAGCAGGGCTTGATGTCACAAAGCACTAAGATTCATCCTTTAAGATGAGCTGTCAGTATCACCATAGTGATTGGTATTGTGACATCACACTTTACTGTGCAGTTACGATTGATTCGCATTTCAGATCAATCTTAGCTCTTTGTAAAATCCAGCCTATTTAGAAACAACAACTACCTGTACAACAACAGCATCAACAAAAACAACAGCAACAACAACAATGAGCAATTATTCAAGCATTTAACCATAGGAAGCTGGCCAAGATAGACGTCTGGAAAATAAGCCTGGGAGAACCCTGTGGTACTGTCTATAACTTATAAGAACATTGTAAAGTTAGTATTTTGTGATTTTGTTTTGTGTTGACCTATACACCGATGTGTGTAAAGCACTGTACACTCTGTGTACTTTCCCCGAGTCCTGTGAACAAATCGGATAGGATTCGAACCGCCTCTAGCTACTAGGCAATCTCGATGGTCTAGTTGGTAAGACATCTACTCTAGAATGGCAAAGGTCGTGGGTTCGAATCCCACCTCAGTAATATGCCTGTGGATTTTGTTTTACACAGGAGTTGGGAAAGTACCGAGTATACAGTGCTTACCGTATCGGTGTATGGGTAAAACCAAATAATATTCTTCAACATTAAATTTTCTAGTATTTTGTGGTTACTTTAACCCAATGGACTGGTAAGTAAAAGAATCTGTTTTGTATAGATGGGCAGGGATTGTCAATCACAATCTGATTACAGTAAGTCACGTGGATAGTTTTACAAAGTCGTTTTGAAATAATCTGTCTGGGTATGATGAGTTTGGTGTAAGGCTACATTTTATATTAATGTTACATCCCTCAATTTAACAATGTATACTAAACTATCCCCTAGTCAACTAGAGTAATATGAACAATAATAAGGATTAAATTGATGTAGTTTGATAAGGCTTTTGAAAAGTAGATTTTGAGAAAAGGAATTGTTTTTTTTTTAAGGTAATGCTGATTTTTAGGCACAAAATATCAAGAGAGTTTACAATAAAAGTCACCTTTAAAAGTTTCAATTGGAATACAGTGTCTACTTGTTGAGAAAACAGCAAACTACTTTTCATTAAAAACGTCAACTCCATCTATGCTTAGCGGGTACCAATCACATCTCTGGCCCTACACCACGAAAATTTCAAAAAGTCGCCTACAAGCAATCTTAGGAGATTCATATTTTTTCGATGTACTTTGATTGAAATCTAATTTTCATATGAAATAATTTCGCAGGATGCTTATCATCTTTATAGCAAGTAGGTTTTCAGATTAAAATTGCACAATTTCTTTTAAGGGTCATTATCAGAGTATGACCCTACCTTTAAATTAAGAATAAATATATATTTTTGACTTTCAGGGCTTGTAACCATCCGTGGAACAACAAAACTCAAGGGAAAATAAACTTACACAAAATGTATTAAAATCAGTACCATCGCCTTGAAAAACAGTTCAGCCTTTCCCAATAATTTGGATTAACCAAATCAACATCTACGCACAAGGTAGGAACGTATTCGACATCCTGTTGCTACAATAAACATTTGTTGAGTTCTCAAAAATATGATTTCAAAACAAATTTGGATGAAAATTTTCACTCGGTTGGTTTTGTGTTGTGTTGTGTTGTGTTGATTGAAAAAAAACTGGGGGAGCGAAATGCGGGGGTTCTTCGAAGGTGATTCATTCCACACTGGAGATTAGTGTTGTCTACACACCCAGCACATGGACATAACAGTACAACGGCCTGTAGGAAAAACGTGTCCTCTAAGCCAGGAGGCATCAAAAGGGGAGTGTGCTACCATTCTAGGAACGCTGACAATTGCAATGACCTTTGTATTAAATATGAGGTGTCCCTGACCTGGAGACCAAGTACTGAGCGTGGAGATAGGGGGCCTTGCATTGTTCAGCAACAGGATACCGTTTCTGTGTTGTGTTAGGGTTGCCGCCGCTGTTGACGTGGGGGTTAGTTTGTTAGTTAGGCCAATACCAAAAAGTTGTTTGTTTGTCCTCATCTCCGACTGACTGTCATTTGTGTCACGACCAATTTTTTTTTTCTTTTCAATTTTCTTTTTAATTCCCCCCCCCAAATTTTTATTAAAATTCTCAAAAAAAAGTTGGAAAAAATGTTGAAACAGGAAGAAACTATATATTGAATATAAAGCAGTTTACCAACCCACGGTGTTTACATATAGGCCTATACATTCCTTACTTTTTATTCTGGTGAAATTTCAGTACAGCCTAAGTGCTACATGTATGCACTCATCAGCTGGTAGCTCCGGTAAAGCATTCATCTCAACATTAACAACATCAAATCTTGTTAGTTGAACAGTTGTTAGTATTAAAATACTATTTAAAGAAATTGAATAAATGAGTTCAATACAGTGAAAGTGTTGTGTTTTATGTTTGGACCTAATATTTTAATAACAAAGGGTTTATATTCCCAAATACAATAGTATCCATATCCAAAAAACATATTTAAAAAAATCGACAGACCGATCTAACTTTTGAGGACCCTCTATGAACAAACAATTTTTGTTTGTTTGTTGGCCTTTACATGATGGTGGCATGGTTGGGCTGCAGTGGTTTCGCTCTGGTCACAGGGCAGGGGCAGTGGAGTGAGGTGCAGCACTTTGAAGATTCATTGTCAAAGAATTTGATTTGCAGGGGCGTGTAGACCATGTAGTGAGGGTACACAGAAATCAAAATATGTTTTTAATAAACATTACTATTTTAGTTATTATCATTGTACTGGAAAGAAAACTGAGTAAAACCATTGAGTAGATTTGCTGAACCTTATTTCATAATGTCCCAGGGTTAAGTACAAATTATAACAATAATAAAACTATTCTCCACTTCACTTTTATTTTTTGGATTACATGTTATGTTTTTTCTCAATTTTAAGTATTGTCAAAGTGGGGCAATTTGAGTATGTTTTCCTTTATTTGAAGCATTTTGTTTGTTGGTAAGTCTGTTATTATACACTTTTTTGGTGACTAGCCAGCAGGACCAGGCAGCCTGTTCTTTTATTAGTCCGCCCGCTTTTTCACTGTCCATATTTTAATGATTTTTCAATACTGAACTGACCAGCGGGACCACTTTGAAAGAATTTTTACTGGTCCTCAGGTGTTTCAACTAGCATTTGTACAGTGGACCACTGAAAGGATTTCTGTACTTTTGGTAAAACAAAAACACAAACGTTCACAGATTTACATACAACTTACATGGTTTAAAGAGAATTAGAAAGCTTCCCTTGAAATATTACTGGCTGAGGTGCTGTAGTTTTGAGAAATGAGTAAAACAATTTCGCGGAAATACTTTTCGTCTCACGTGTACACTCGCTCTGCAAGTTGGCCCATTTAATCCACAAGACTACAGGGCTTGTGTCTCAAAATGTTTACTGGACTAGAATTCTTTTTTACAAGACCAGAATCAAAATAAGAAAAATCTTCCTGACCCAATTTAACATGCATTTAAGTTAAACTGTTTTTATTTGAACAAGCGCTAAAGACATTCAAGAAAAGATTGATTTCATTTTGTCTTTATGGGTGTTTAGTATACTTCATTATGTCATTATGTCATTAGTAGAATGGAAAGGTATTTTATCAGACTCAAAGTCAACATTTGAACATATTTTTTCTTCTTCAAGATGTTACGCAGTGGGGTATTTATGTTATTCTTCATTAATATTCTAATAAAAAACACAAGACTGGACTTGTCCGGTCAAAAGTTTACTGGCATGACACCAAAACTACTGGCCAGTGTCTAGTGTAAAAATTTGAGCCCTGCAGGGCCCAACTTCATTAAGCATATAAGCACAAAAACTTGCTAAGCACAGAAAACTCTTGCTTAAGAAAAATAGGTTACCAGCCAAAATACCGTACAGCTACCAATGCTGTGACTGGTACCTCACTCGTTTCTTGCTTAGCAAAGAAATTCTGCTAAACAGCTTTATGAAATTGGGCCCAGGTATGGTGTACAGGTGAAGAACTCATTGAAAAGCTGTGGTTTTTCCAGATGTACACATGTACATTGTTGGTATTGTGAAAGCTAATTGTATTGTGGTTGAGCGGCCTGTGGGTGGGGGACCAACTAACAGTTATAGAAATATTATAATAGTGTTGAGTGATTGGGTTAAATATGGAGGAAAAAATGTGGAAGCACTAGAGGCTACTGCATTGAATCACTGTTGGGGTGCATTACATAAACAGGTTCATTGTACATGTATAATGTATATGAACGTGTACACAATAATAGTTCAATGGCTTTGACGACGGACTACATTTCATATACACTGATACCAAGCGCTTCATCGTGTCATAGACTGAATTATGGCATAACTGAAAGATGTTGGTCATGAATATCATACAATACCAACCAAAGCACTAAGACTAAAACAACAATCGTTGCTGATTATGATGAGGATATTATGAGCGGAGTAAAAGAAGTGTTTGTCCAAACTGTTTGCCCACCATAGTTCACCCACTCCACAGCCCAATCCTATCCATGTCACCCCGGCGTGAAACAAAAACCCCACAAGTCCACACAACTCGGGCCCAGTAAGGGTACACCCGATACACAAGCCAAAAAGATACGCCT
Source organism: Plazaster borealis (assembly GCA_021014325.1). NCBI lineage: Eukaryota > Metazoa > Echinodermata > Asteroidea > Forcipulatida > Labidiasteridae > Plazaster > Plazaster borealis. The sequence goes on from CM037473.1 coordinate 10,053,161, forward strand.
CGGATGCCTTCCTGTCATAAGAGGGTCGATACCGTGGTGTGGTGCAGATCCAACAACGGTCTCTGGTATCTGAGCACCGATGAAACGAACACCGTAAAACGATACACAGAAGCCTCTTACCAGCGCTTGTTGCGACGGAAAAGCGAGACTCGCGAAGCGTGCAAGGGTACACCGGCTAGTGAGAGCCCGTAAATTTGTGCTGGCTCCCACGTGTGTGCTCGCTAGTATTAGGTTTTGTCAGGGGCATTAGTCATTAACCTAGATATATCGGTGTTGTGGAGAAGGGGATCTGTGGTGTTGGACAGATTTCAAATTTAGAGAGCAGAGGCGGCTCCCCAATTAATGTCAGAACAGTGGGGGGAAAAACTGGAACAGAATTTCCTAATTTGGAATATTCTGAACTCGTCTGGAGTTCAGAACTGATGAGTGTTGACTATTTAGAGGGCTATTATACCAGGCACCAGGAAGAGTTTGTGTTGTCACAGAAGAGCAGCATTCTTGTGTGTGTACAGACAATCTATATTGTGTGAACTGTATTCGGTTAGACCTTGGAGGTAGCTACCTCCATGGTAAGACAAGACTGTGCTTAAGAAGTACAGCAGCTTTGGATAGTAGCCTATATAATGCATTTTGAGAAACTTTTCACTTCGAAGTACTGCGGTTTTGGAAAAAGATATCACTTTTTATCCCCAAAAATTTGAATCTGAGAAGCGTTATTGTTGCAGTAATGTTTCTCAGATTGTGAATTCCAATTGCAGATTATTCTTCCTGCGTGGACAGAACCGCTCCAGATTTTCGGCAATGTCTCAAAAACGCTACCACTTTTTGAAATGAAATTTTCACAGGTTAGTTTTATGGTACACATGTATATCCACAACTATATAGGATTGAAACAAACAATGGGTTCTAATTACCAATTGTATACAATCCCTTTAATAATGGTCAATGGAACGCTGTTTGACAAACCCAGACACTCAGGGGTAAATCTTTACAGATACACCACGGGGAAGCCTTTTTGCTTTTCTTCCGTACAAATTGATGGAACCACATTGAGGCTGGATAGACAAACAGTCTGGTTTATGAGGTGGCAATATAGAAGTACAATTGTCATTGTATAGATACAGGGTAAGTCTCTGTACTTTTTGAAGATGCATGATGGTCAAGGTCATGATGCAGAGCTCTCAGTGTGTAAACTTTTAAACTGTAGCTTTAAAAATCTACTACCAAGAGATAGCTACAGAATCGGGACTGTTGTGTATTCTGTGTTCATTAAAACCCTAACCATGCTAAATGCAACAATATGCACCAAATGGTAAAAGTTGTTGTAATCTGTTGCATTTGGCAGTCAACTCAGATGTCATTCTTTGACTGAGTTTGTTGCATTTAGCAGTCAAGTGACTTCATATTCTAATTTCAACTGTGTTGCATTCTGTTGTATTTGGCAGGGTATGTGGAGGAACCCTGATGGGGGTTAGGGTTAACAAGTAGTTTTTGGAGATAAAGTTTCACTGGCTCTTGCTGTCTCAGACAGCTGCCATTCATTTGTTTCAAATCAAGTTAACCAATTTATAACATGTTGTTGGGTAGGAATGCCCAGTTTAACAACGTTTAAATATTAGGAATATAAGGTTTGTGGTAGAGTCTGGTGCAGTTTGTTGGCTGTTGGTGGTTTTCTACATCTGGGCTCTGTCAAAGTACACCATTGTTGTTTTTTGTTTATTTGTTTGTTGTTGTTGTTTGGGGGGGGGGGGGTTGGGGAGGGAGAAGAGTACTTTGATTTTCATCCTCCAGTTTTCAACAAATGCACACCTTGACAAATTTTATCCATGGTCATGTTTTTATTGAAAACAGTGAAAAACAATTGATGTTTAGTCAAGGTTTTATTGCATGTTGATTTCATGCTAATCTTGATTGCGTCCATGGAAATAAAAGGACAATGTAACTTTCCAGCCCTGCGTCTGTACCTTCCCCCCTCCCCTCTCCCCTCGCCCCTCTCGTCGTCTTCACAGAAGTAAAAGAAACATGTCCATACATGTATGGAGAGTAAGGTACATTTATATCAGTAGATCCATTTATCTTTGAGTAATTTACCAGACATGTAACTTTCAAGCCCAGCGTCTGTGCCTCCCCTCATATCACTAGATCCATTTATCTTTGAGTAATTTACCAGACATGTAACTTTCAAGCCCAGCGTCTGTGCCTCCCCCTCCCCCTCCCCCCTCCCCTCTCCCCTCTCCCCTCTCGTCGTCTTCACAGTTAGTAAAAGAAACATGTCCGTACATGTATGAAGAGAAGGTACATTTATATCAGTAGATCCGTTTATCTTGGAGTAATTTACCAGACATGTGACAGGAATTTCAACCTTGAAGGGGCAAGGCTGCATTTCCTGACTAGAAGGAACTTCCATTGGAATATTAGAATGACCTTTGTGTTGGGCACCAAGGGGTGTGGTGATTGCAGGGGCACTGTCCTGCCTGGAGGTCAGGACTTCATGGCATCTGCCTGTGTGAGTGATGTTTAATGAGGAGATAAACAATTAGAGAATAGGTTTTTTGTGGGGCTTTTAGTACATGTATGTTGAGGGGTTAGTACCACAGCTTACTACACGTGTGGTTATAACTGGTATTAGTTACTATTATTGTGCGTGTTTATACAGTAAGAAGAAGCAGAAGGTGACTTGTTGCTGTATGGTTATCAGGCCTGGAATTCCATCTTTGAGAGGGCAAGGCCATTTTCATTTTGCAAAGGGCACTTACATTGGAAAAACTGAAAGTCTATGGGAATCTTTTGAAGGGGCACCAAGGCGAAGACCAGGGCAACAGAGGCCGTGGCCTCTGTGTAATTCCAGGCCTGGGTTGTAATTTCTGCGGTCAGACCACACTGTGCATGTCGTGGCCAAGCTGTCAAGCGCATGGGACTCAAGCTCTGGTGTTTCTAACACAGCAGAGTGTGGGTTCGAGTCCTGTCTTGACACTTGTGTCCTTGAGGGAGACACCTAATCATTACATTATTGCTTCTTCCTTTGGATGGGACGTAAGAGCTGTAGGTCCTGTGTGTTGCGTAATGCACGTAAAAGAACGCAGTTCACATAACGCTAAGAGAAGGGGTTTGCCCAGGTGTTTCTGGCAGTGGCTGCTGAATGCGCCACAGCATCTTGTTGGCACTAACAAGGTGTTACATAAATGGGTTTCATAATTCATAAACTTAAAAAAACTGTCTGGAGACAAATAATGATAAGCGCTCTCAGATACCCCTAGATAAAGCACTATATAAATAGTAGTTATTCTTCTTCTTCTTATAAATATTAATGAGGTCAAATCCCAAATCCTATCTGCACAGCCAAAGTGTACAATTCAACTGCAAGGTATTGCGCTATAAAGTGCGAGAGTTCAACAACCATTTGACGACCTGTCTGGTGCACACATGTACAGCATTTTCAACTTGTACTTTCTCAGGTGGAGTTAAAACAAGTGTTCAAGGGATTGTATACATTTGGTAATTGGAACCCACTGCTTGTTTCAATCCTATATAGTTGTAGATATGTACAATAAAACTTAACTTGTGAAAATTTCATATCAAAAGGTGGTAGCAATTTTGAGATATTGCCGAAAATCTGGAGCGGTTATGTCCACTCGGGAAGAATAATCTGCAATTGGAATACACAATCTAAGAAACGTTACTGCAGTAACGCTTTTCAGATTCAATTTTGTTTTGGATAAAAAAAGGGATATCTTTTTCAATAATCGCAGTGAAAAGTTTCTCAAAATGCATTATACAATCTAAAGCTGCTGTACTTCTTATCAAGTAAGCTTTTATTGCTATTAAGTTTCAGAGTCATTACCAAACGTATACAGACCCTTTAAATGCATGGTAATGAATAAAAAATACTCACTGAACCACTGACTCTAGTCTAGTAAGTTTAGCATCAAAGCCAAACAGGTTCTCCCGACAAGTGAAAACAAAGACATATTTTGTTTAGATAAATTAGCAAATTTGCTAGTTCATTAGTTATTGATGTAGGTTTGACAAATTCAGCAAGTGACAAAACATTATGAAAAATAGAGAAAAATGTTTTTCGTTTTGTGTATGCGAGTATAGTCCAGTACAAAGGTTCTTAGATTACAACTTTGTGTGTGTTCTGACTTTATTGAACTTGCAGGCCTGATACTTCACCGAGGCAACGGGAGGCAATTGTCTCCATGCCCCTGGTCAGTGCCTTGGTGCCCCTTACAAGAGGTGCCCTGTACCATGGGGAAAAACTGCCTTGCAAGAACGAAGTATAGGACCTGTAGTTCTCATGATTATACCAATGATTTGTGGAAGTTGGGATGCTAGTCAGACAGACTTTTGGAAAGTGTCTAAATTTGCTCTAGACAAAAATAAACAGAAACTGGGTACTCAATTTCTGTAAATATTGATAAGAAAAAAGTGTGTTCAAATAACTTTTGTGCAGTAACTTTGACGTGAAAAGAAGTCGAACAGCAGGATGTCTAAATCCTGGAATGTTGGTACCCAGACACCCCTTTGGCTAATACCAATACAAAGTTATAAACTTCTTGAGCAAGATTACAGTCTGAAATGCTAGAGTAGATATCTCTGAATTTTTTTGCTTGTTTGAGTTCAAATCTGGGGTATTTCTGGTAGCCGTTTGAAACGACCAGGAAACATTTGAACACAGGGTGAAATGATAACAGTGTAACTAATCTGCAATGTGCTGGAAAATCTAAGCTCCTGTATAATTGATACACATTTGTGTAGTTTTAAAGGTAGGGTCATACTTTGTTAAATGACCCTGAAAAAAATGTGGTTTCTATCTGAACGCGTACTTGTTATAAAGATAGTAATGGTAGTGAGCATTCTGCAAATTGTTTTTGTCTGAAATGCCCCCGTTGGTTAGAAATTAATAAAAGTATGTCATCAAATTTGAATCTCCAAAACTCGCCTTCAGGCGAGTTTTGGAGATTCAAATTTCCTTGGTGATCGATTGTGATCGTTGCGGCAGGAGATGTGGTTGGTACTTGCAACACCTTGCTAAACGTGGATGGATTCAACGTTCTTGATGAAAATACCATGACAGTCTTTTGCTGTTTTCTCATCAGACACTATATTCAGCTGAAACTTTCACAGGTGACTTATAGAGGCATGATATTCTTCCTACTTTAGTCCGATTTCCGATTTGTTTGCCCTTGGGAAAAACAAAAAAATTGTTATTAAAATAGCCTAAAAAGTCTATTAAACCCTATACCATGTGTACAGGTAGGTCAGCCCTTGTACTTAATAAAATATTCCTATTTTTTCCAAGGAACAAATATCATGCCTGCTTATAGTGTATCTTTCTTGACAATTTGGCCTATAAATCAGCTTGATGTTGACAAAAACCAATCTATGACCGTACCTTCATGATGGTTGTTGGAAAGTGGTGAAGGTATGCAGTCTTCCAAAACTCAAGCATTGTACAATTCAGAACTCAGGAGGGCATTGGAAAGCACTGTAATTGAATTTGCAAATAATAAGGAAATGCATATTTTTTTCTGACCTTTTTTTCAAAGTACGAACAAACAAGTACAAAGTGGTCTCATTGCACGGGATAACAAGATACACTGTACGGAAAATACTTAATCTCAAAACACAACACATAAAAAACAAAGAATGGCTCATATCAAGCTGTCCAGGATGAAGAAAAAACTGTACTCAAACACTGTGACTTGGAAATCTGATTGGTCAGTTGTGTAACCTTGTGAAATAAATGTCCTGAGAAATAATGTCACTTGAAGGGGGAAAGTGCCCCCAGCCCATCCAGTGCCTACATATATGTTTGCCAACTCAAAATAAGCAATGACGTGATCAAGTGGAATGTCGTGGCTGAGCGGTTAAGACCACTGGATTCTAGCTCTGGTGTTTCTGATCAGCAGGGTGTGGGTTCGAGTCCCAGTCTTGACACTTTGTGTACTTGAGCATGATACTTTACCATAATTACTTTATCCTTCGGATAGGACATTAAGCCGTACATGTAGGTCCTGTGTACTGGGATTGGTAGTGCACGTAAAAGAACCAAGAACACTTATTGAGGAAGAGTAGGGGTTAACCCCGGTGTTTCTGGTTCACAAAGCAAGCACCCTTGTTTACAGGTTTGCGAGATACAGTGATTAAGTTCACTTATGAGGCATCCTTGGTTTCATTACCAGAAATATGTAATAATCATGCACAAAAACCCAGCTTTCAAAATCTGAAGTTTTTGTTTCTGGAAAACATGACAACTATGTGATGACATTTTTTCACAGGTTAATACGAAGACCCTGTGTAGTGGATGAGAACAAGATGTACTCTTCCTAACAACCAGTCGTATCCCATAAAGAAAAAATGATTTCTGTGGTAGAAATGTTTTTCTGAATCGAGAACCGCCCAAAAGTGAAAGGATTCTTCATCAGAAACTGCAAATGCTCGGTGAATAAACATGTAACACAAACCCCGCCATGTTTTCCTTTAGATATCATATTTTGGTTGAACAGGAAATGAAAGTCCCTGTCTGACAAAAAGCCTGAGGAAGTGGTGGCCGGGGTGAGGTGAAATTATCATATAACCCTACCCCTCACTTGGCTGTGTGTGGTAACTTGGCTGCGGAACAGTATCAGTTTTACAGGCATTGTATGTTTATCGGTGAAATGCAGTGTACGGTACTGGTAGGAAAGAGGCTGAAACACTGTGGATGAAACTTCTGTTTGTACATTGTTGGTAAGTTTGTATATTGTTGGTAAGTTTGTATACCTACCTATCCATGATCGAAACGGTCCTGGGTTCGACGTTACATGTGTCGTTGACTGATGATTAAAGTATGGGTCATCATCTGCTTCTTATAAATTATAATGTTGTTTTTAAGCAATTGGCGAGTTAAGTGTGAGTTTGTCTGGTACAATGACTTGAGCGATCACATGTGAACACTCAAATTTCAGTTCTCTCTTTATGCTTGTTAAAAAGTTGAACCATCCCTGAGCTTCAAGTGTAATTGTGTGTGTGCTCAAACTGTAGGGTTGGTCCTTTAGTTTTTCATTGTCTAGCCACCAGCACCAGGGCTCAATTTCATAGCGGTGCTTAAATCAGACGATATTGCTAAGCACAGTTTGGCAGGAAACCAGTCACAAATTGTACATGTGAAATGGTATTTTGGCTGGTAACCTACTTCTGGTAATCAGAATTGTTTTGTGAATAGCAACTTTTTGTGCTTTAAAGCAGTTCTATGAAATTGAGCCCAGTTAGCTTGCTCTTTCACTAGTCCACCAGCATTTTGACTGGGCCAAATTTATCTGGAAAGTTTTTTTTCGTCCAGTCCAGCATTTTAATTTGTATGATATTTGACTGTGGAGCCATACGAACAATCACTGCAGGCAGTGGTTTGCATAGAGCATTTGGAAGCAATGACACAAGCCAGCCGGACCACTTGAAAAGAGTTTGTACTGGTCCCCAGGCTTTGTAAAACCCAGCACACCAACACCCTAACAGTAAAATATTACTAATAAGTTAATAGCTTACTACACATGTAATTTGTTACTCAAATATTATCATTTTTTCATTTCACCCCAGTGCCTTTTTTTAAACTACAAATCCCTGGGGGGTCATATACTGTAAACTACAGCTGTTCTCACGAAAACAATTATTATTATTATTATTATTTTTTTAACCGCTACGGTCTCAATTCTTCCTATATCTAATTGCCAAAGTGAAGGATTTACAGTAGAGGGATTTGGGTTTGCCTTGATCAAGGCTGTCTTGCACTATCCCTTTGCCTGGCGGTAGTTATCCACGCATTGTGTACGTCGGGACGATACACACGCGCACATGGACAAGTGTGTAAACACCAAAAATCGAGGACCTCCTATTGTCTCTCTTTTGTTTGAACTTTTGACTTTTTGGCAACAGCTCCCGTTGGTTTTGTACACACTTTCCAGCTGGGGACCTTTACCGCACCGGGGACCCTATTGTCTTTTTTTGTTATAGGTCCCCGGTTTGAATGTGTTTATAAACTCGCACACACAGCTCTGTGTTGTAGTCACTCTGTGGACATTCCTTTGTTCTGTACACTTAAGGAAAATCCTGTTCTTCAACACTGTAAAAAACAGTGTGTGGACGTGTGTAAGTCAACATAGTGTTTCATCTCCCTACAATATATGGGGACCTCTTTTATTCTCAGGTCAACACTTCGTATGTAGCGTTAAAACACAGTTCATGCACGGAGTCCTTCAGGACGACAACCTTGATCCTTCTGTAACCGAAAGCGTAAATGTGTTTCTTTATTTTTCCCGTTGAATTTCCAACAGATTTTTAAATGCAAGATGGGGGCAGTTCATTTTATATGATGGCCAATCACAGGCTCGTAGCTTTGACCTCCAAAAGTGTGTACATAAACATGGCCATGTGTACACAGTGTATGCTACAGCCGGTGATTGGCGTCACAGCAAAGAGTTACTTTTAGCGTAATTAGCTCCACCTTGAATTTTTAACAAAGTACAGAAGGATCAAGGCGCGACGATGAATAGTCACACACACTGTACTGTACAAGCACATCATTACAAGCTCATGTACACCCATAAAGTTTAGGTACATGTATACAGTACATTGAGCACATGTGTAACAGTGTATCCACGCAGCAAGCGTGGGGTGTGCTGGGTGTGGGGACAAAATGCGACTAAACTGTTCCATCCAGCCAGCGCGCCTTGATCAAGGCTAGATTTGGGCCGGCATGCCCATATATAATTGCTTATCTAATATAACAGGGTCAGGCATTCCAATCTGATCTAAGCCCAAACAACTTAGTGACATGTAGGAGAAAAGGAAATTGAAGAATATGGGCCTCTCTCTGCCTGGTTAATGACAGATATCTGCAGACCCTCAGAAGAGAAAATAACCGGAAAATTATGAAAAATGTTTTTGATCAGTGCAAACAGCCCATTTTCCTTTAAACTGTCTGCAGCCACTACTACATTACAGATAAACAGACCAGTGTAATTTGATATGGTTTATTCTCAAAACTGGGTTTTGCCTGAATCAGTGTGCTCTGAAATGACCTCTTTTATGTCCATCCCGTTGGAAGCTTTTTTGTGTTGTTCAAATTATCAGAATGGAGATCGCCTTTACCAGCAAGGCCAACCCAGGGTTTGATTCTGTTGTGACAGGGAGATTTGTCTGAATTAGTTTGGAAGGTCTTAGGCCAAATTATCTCGTTTTCATCGCTGTACTCTAGCCACTCAACATTCTATCACAAATTGTCTAAGTTTACAGTTTTGGTAAAATGAAGTTGACCAATTTAAGGGTGTTAATAATAGTAAAGTGTTGGCTCGAGATGAAGGGAAGGAGAGAACTGTCAAGTCAAGTCTAGTTATATTTTTTTTGCAAGCCTGACATTTGATCTATTTTTTTGTGTATGATAATAAACCCATCCAGTCCACTGTACAAAGTTTTTACAAGCCCATAGGGAGTTTAACTAGCCATTTTGTAGCTGCTTGGCTACAGTAGTGGCACAGTGTTGTGTGAGTGATATTAATATTGTTAGCTCTTTCTGTATAGAGCTGAGAGAAGAGTGAGTGAGGATGTATAGGGACATAATCTACCGATGCCTTACCCCTTTTTCCCCTCCGACACTCCGGCCGTTTGTTGTATCAGGTTTCTCCGGGGCCCGTCTGCATCTGGAGATAATTTAGATCGGTTTTCAAGTGCTTACAGCCCAGTGTTCAGTGGCTGATAGTCTTAGTTCTCCACGCCCCTGATTAATAACTCATCCAAAAGTCATACCGCTGTGACGACTTTCCCCAAGCCTCCGAGAGGAGAGGAGAGAGGAGAGAGAGGAAAATGCAGCCATGCTCCGACGGTAGTGGTCTACATATCAGTGCCGAAGTGGACACATATCCGCACCGCCCCACTTGTTACAGTATTGGCTACAGCCAGCCCTAGGCGCAACACCGGTTCTGGTTTCGCTGCACAATTCGCCAAGTACGACTCCTTCCGGCGCCCGTGGCTGCCCGGGCTGCTTTAGGAAGCACGGCGTGCGGTGTAAATGGCGTTCTGCCGGGCAGAGTGGGCTCTAGTCTTTGCAGCTTTTCTGCGTTGCCTCAGAGCGTTGTGTGAGGTTTGAACCACGGGAGATAACATGAACGACAATCAAAAGGCTTGACATTTTCGTCAGGATTTTTTCCCCATTAAAAAACACCAGTGTTTTTTTTTCTCACTGTGTTTTGTTCCTCCTTTTCGTCGTGATGGCAATGTGTTACATAGTGGAAAAAACACTGCATGGTTGAGATGCTCAGAGCGATGGTTTACTCAAGTTATTGATTGAGACGTTCAAATTTTCAGAGTCTTTCCTTACGAACATTTGAAGGTGTCCCGTGGTGTTTGAAGACGACAGATTTAATTCAACAGAGTTGGTGAGTGTGATGCTTGTATTTTTACTGCTGAGTTAAATATCCTTTTGTGGTGTAAACCCATTTCTTCAGCTAATTGCCCTGAATTTTGGTGGCAGGCTGCTGTCAGAGTGTGGACTTAATGGTAAAATCTTTGCCTTGTGTAATTTGTATTAAATAAAAATGAACATTCCAATAAAATTACAGTAAACTACATCGACTAGATAATGTTTGCCTCAACAGAAATCTACACAGTATGTACATATTAATTATTTGTATTCTGATTGGGTGGGGATGGGGGGGGGGTTTAGGGAGGGGGTGGGTTTAAAATTTTGTCACAGAAATTGTCTGTGTACAGTGATGTGAATTTTGAATTGAGTATTTGGGTAAGATTGACTAGTTTGTGTGAGAAAGGTTAAAACAACAGTTGGAAAAACGGTGTCATTTGGACATCCCTGCTTGATCTTTCTTTCACAGTTACCTACACATAAAAGGGTTGTAAATGAGCAATTTGTGTAATTCTGTTTCCAGAATCTAGCTGATACATTGTACGCTTGGTACCATGTACAAATGCAGCATTGCAATCTCAGTGTAGAATCAGCCAGATTTTGGTCCTGGTCCATTTCTTTGTTTACTTTTGGAAGACGGAATGTAACTTTTGAGTCATGCTTCACATGATCACCTGGACCCAATTTCATAGAGCTGCTTAAGCACAAATAGTAGCTAAGCACAACAAAATTATGCTTACTAGAATAATGTTGCCAGCCAAACTACCATGTCACATATATGCAATTTGTGACTGGTCTCCTGCTTATTTCTGCTTAGCAGACAATTTAGCAATATTTTCTGCCTAAGCAGCTTTTTGAAATTGAGCCCTCGCAGTAAATACATGAGTGTATGTTGGGGTGTTTGTTTGTTTGGTTTTGTTTGTTTATTTCCATTCATACATCCGTGTAATGTTTGGGGAAACCCCAAACATCAATACACGGTAATAAAACAATATAAAATACAGCATGAATGGAAGGTGTCATTCTGAGAAGGACTGACCTTCTGTTGTAGGAGCACCCAGAACTGCCGTCAACAATGACATGACATGTATGTAGGGTTGGTCAGTTTTTAGAAACTCACTCTGTAGCCTTTAGCTCCATAATGGTACACAACTTCACAATTTGTCGACGGGACAAAAGAAAACGAGTAACTTGTGCTTGAGTTGCTCTCAAGCCAAAGTATTCAGAGGAGGTTTAGGGGCCTACCAGTCAGTTTTATAAACTCACTCTGTAGTATTTACATGTAGCTCCATGATGGTACACAACTTCACAATTTGTTGACGAGACAAAAGAAAACAAGTAACTTGCGCATGAGTTGCTCTCCAGCCAAAGTATTCAGGGGCGAGGTTTACCAGTCAGTTTTTAAGAAACAACTCACTCTTCAGTAGCATTTGGCCTGGGGACAGTTAAAACACCCACTACATGTAAAGCATTCCAGGTTTTTGTAATATTTATTTTATATATATATGGGTGAGCTAGTTCAATTCAGGGAAAGTGCTTCTCCATTTAGCGCAGCGTGCATTCATCATTGTTGTAGCCCTGTCAGGCCCCGGGGGCCAGGAGTTGTAACCACTGCCGCTACCATTATTACCCTGATAATTATATCATTTGTGCATCAGCACATTGGGGAATCGCCGCATCCGCGATTACAGTTATCAATCACTAAACAATTTTACGGATGGGATCAGTTTGAACGCTTCGCCCGGGGACGGCTAGACTGAGAGTGTGTGCGTACTGTGTATTATCACCCTGTACATTGGCGGACATCATTTATGGTGTTCGGTAAAAGCATCAAGTGTAACGGCACGAGGAATATCGTCCCTGTTTAAGTTCTGTATATATACTCAATGCCATGGGCTTGTGAATACATTGGCCTGTCTCGGCTGATGCGAACAAATCCCTGACCATTGTACTGTAGCCGCCAATGCGCTTGTTACACAAGACAGTAACACTGTACGAGGCCTCAGAGGCTAAGTCGGCATATTTTTACCTGGTGGTCAGATTGGTTTTAAGTTTGTTATGAGGGTCTTGGAGACCAGATGTGATAACTTTCAAAGTACAACACCACACTAGCCCGTCATCCTTTACCTGTGTTGTTTGAAATGCTCACCTGTAGTGTTGACAACTGGAGGAGTGGCTGGGTGTATAACATGGAGTTTTTGAATTGAAAAGTACATTGATTGGCTCCAGCTAGAAGCGGTTTTGTGTTTGAGGCAATTTTTGTAATACAAATGGAAATTCGACTCAGTGTAAACTAAACTCAATGCTGGATGACCCTCTGGCGATCCACGATGTGTTCTTTTTTTGGTCATACATGTAGGTAAATGTACACAGGCATGATATTCTTCCTACTTTACTAGTCTGTTTTTCTGATTTTTTTTTGCCCTTGGAAAAAACTGAAAAATTGTGATTAAATAGCCTGTAATTTCTATTTTACACCATGTGTACATGTAGGTCAGTCCTTGTACTCGATAACATATTCCTACTTTTGCCAAGGACCAAATATCATGCCTGATGTATAAATGTAGTGTACAATGTACAGTGTACATGTAGCAGGCCTTGAACTTTGCCCTTATTCTTCTTCTTCTTCCTTTTGAGTGCAGTCTTCAAATCAAGATTGAAGATAAACGCACTGCCACTGCCAGACACACCAGGGCAAACCCCTTCTCTTAGCGATAAGTGTGTACTCCAGTCTTTTACATGCATTAATAGGACTTATGGCTTTACGTCCCATCCGAAGGACGAAGCAATAATGGTTTAGTATCTTGCTTAAGGACACACATGACAAGACTCGAACCCACACTCTGCTGATCAGAAACACCAGAATTTGCTCGGCCATGACACGCAATTTTCCCCTGGTTAGAGGCACTTCTATGCCGGGTTTGAAATTAACGGTCGCCCGGTCGCCAAATGCAAGTATAAACAGCGGTGGGCGAGTCAAAACCCTTCCTTTACTAGTCTGCTGGGCGAGTAAAAACAATATTCCTTGTCACAATAAAATAAGGTACTGTGGTAAAATCCCAAAGAGAGATTATTTTAAAGTTCTTTTTGATGCTTTGAAAATTGCTGGCTAGTGAAAATACTGTTGACTTGTTCGGCCGGCAAGTGAAATAAAAAGTTAAGGGAAATCCCTGCTATGAAGAAAATGTAAATTTGTATTGAAAGTTTTCAAAGGGCACCGCAGCAAAAGCACAGGGCACAACGGAAATGTTGGTGAAATCGAGGCCCGACGTAGGGGTACTTTTTAACTTAAAAAAAACAACCGATTGTCCTAATTATTTCCTCAAGCACTTTCAATAAAAACTTTTTAATGCAGTAAGTTTGTAAATCATTTTGTGAGAGTAATACTCCAATCAGACAATTTAAAACAAACCCAGTGTTTTGCGTACATAGGTGCTCTTTTTATTCAAGAAAAGTTTTCAGTGTCTTAAGGTGTGGGTTTCAAAACCCGTAATACTTTTGCTTTTGTTAAGATTGATGCCAAGACGCAAACCCAAGGCCTAAAGGAGTTTGAGAAACCAATTCTTGAGAGGACGCCCAGTAAACCACACCAGACCCCGAGACTGGTTTCAAAGTCTAAGAACACTACCTAAGATGTGTACAACACTTGAATTTTGGTATCGTTCGTTTATACCCGACCTTTTAACAAACCAGGCACGTATGGGGGAAAAAACGAGGGGGAAAAAAAAGAGGGGCTGCAGGCAGAGACTTCTAGACTCTCCCTCCAAGCAAATTTGTCACTTTGATTTGTACGTACATGTAAGGGTATACACCCCTTGTACTGACCATAAGAGAGCCAGAGGGAGTGTCTAGATGCATCCCTTACTGGTAACTTGATGGTTCATTCAGATACTATCCTCCCAGAGAAGGAGGAGGCACGTCTAAGATGAAACTAGGCAAGGACCGAGATGATCTACCCCCCTATGGCCATCGATGGCTATAGCCTTAAAACACCCTCATGCGTACAGCCTGTCCGCTCTCGCTATCAGGGCCTGGGTCCTTCACGTTGTAACTTGAGGTCCCCCTGCCTGTTGGCTGTAGTTGGTGGTTAGTGACTGGGTGTGATGATGAGTGGGTGAAGTACATGTTAGAGAAGGGGCAGGCCTGATTCGTCATTCATGATATTTAGGGCAAGGCAGTTTTTCACGTAGTAAAGGTCATCTCAGTGAGGGAATGGTAAAAGGTAGGGTCATAGATTGGTCATTACTCCAAAAACTAATCACCATAAAAACTTACTTGGTGAGAAGCACTGCAGCTGTTGATAGTATAAACTATTTTGAGAAAGGATTTCCTTCGAAGTAGTATGGATTGAATAGTTTTTCACCCCAAAAACAGTTCATGCATGCAGGTCAGTTGTCAGTTCTATACTCACTGCCTGTAATGTACCATGGGTCACCAGTGGAAAACATATAGTACACATACAGTACATGAACATACGTAGGGCTCGATTTCGGGGAAAAAAGCAAACAAAAACAAGACCGAGGCTTGCCGCTCAAAATATTTGCTGGACCCAAAAATTTGTTAGAAGACCAGAAAACTATGAACACAGTTTCACATTTAAACTCTTTTTTTTTTTTTGAACCATGTTAAAAGGAAATTTCTTTCAGACTCAAAACAACATTCTTTTGAATTAAAAACACAAGACCAAAGGACTTGTCCGGTTGTAAATTTACTGGCCGATGCTAAAACCTCTGGCCTCGGGCCTGTGGTCCAGTGTACATTTTCATCCCTGGTACTACATGTACAAACATCATGTGTAAACATGTACAGTGTATACTGTATGTATGCCTTTTGTGGTACAGTACTTGGGAAGAAGGTTTGATGTGACTTGGTCCAAATGAATGGTTCATGACAGACAGAAGACAGAACTGGAGGCTGCCACACTGTATTTTAGCACCATACAAATCTGCAGTGCACTTCATCCGACCTCGTCCCCAAGGTGTGTTAAGCAGTACGAGGTTGACCGTTCTCTCACCCTTGTATTGGATCATTTGCATATGCAAAATTTTGGATACGTATGCAAATTAGAATAGTCTGGCTGTGAACATGGTGAAAACTGAATGAGTACAACTTAACATGTTTACGTTAGACTTTTGTACACCAGTCATTGTCCAATCAGGGCCCAAGTAAGGAGTTTCCCTCCCGGGTTTACTATTGTAAACATGGTTGGAAATAAAGTAAACCATGGGGACGAGGTTGCACAACATCATGCTGTCTTGTTCCCTGTCTGTTTTAGTGATAAACAGATATGATTTTTTCATTTATCAAGAAAATGGGTTCAGACTATATTTGCCTCAGCCTCGCTTTGGATAGAAAACACTATGCCTGCAATTGGGAAAATGTCCAGTTAAATACTGTATGGATGGAATGTATCTGTCTGTCAGCGTTTGCCTTTAACAGTACTCCACTGGCTAACTGCCAGTTAAAACACCTGAGGACCAGTCACATTTCTCTCCCAAGTGGTCCGGCTGGCTAGTTCAGTGTTAAAAAGCATCTGTAATTCATATTAAATATGGACATGTGAAAACGCTTACGGACTACTGAAATGACAAGTTAACTGGTCTCGCTGACCATTTGGTGCTCGATATGTGGCATGGTGTACCCCTCCTCCTATTGTGTCTTCATTGTGTTCTGGGAATCTCAGAAATTCTTTATAGGATTGTAAGGGGGGGGTACTTTTGTACAAGAGGTAAAGAGTGTTAAAGTATTCAACTTTTTTTGGGGGGGGGATCATCCCCCCCCCTGCCACAGCTGGCTAGTCACTGAAAAAGTCAATGGCAATTTTTGTTTGTAATGTACAATGTGTTACAATTGTTAACAAAGTCTTATGACACAATGTCTTACAATGCCTTAGGGATGATTCAACATTTTCTCAACAAGTTCGCAAGCATACACATGGGGTTCAACATCCAGTGTTTGTTTTTGTTCAGTAAATACTCATAAAATTAATGACCATAGAAACTTTATTGGTGAGAAGCACTGCAGCTGTTGGTAAGTATAAACTATTTTGAGAAAAGATTCCCTTCGAAGTAGTATGGTTTAGATAATGTTTACCCCCAAAACGATTCATGCATGAAAATGTTTGACAACAAAGCAAACAAAACAACCAGGGGCTCCTAAGGCAATTTCCGTTCCTACCGTTAATTGATTCATAGTACATTTTAACAATAAGACATACCGCTGTATACATCTACTCTGGGTACAATTGTACATGTTTACTGATTGTACATCTATAAACCATTCATGGATTTAATTGATCTTAGTATACATGTACATGCAAGCCTCGAATTAACCCACGGCACCCACAGCAATTGCTGTGGTGCCCTGTGCTTTTGCTGTGGTACCCTTTGCAAAGTTTCAATACAAATTTACATTTTCCTCATAGAAGTGCCCCTTACTAGAGGAAAATTGCTGTGCCCCTTCAAGAGCGAAGTTCAAGCATGACATGTCGGGACACATTTAGCACTGATTTTTGTGAACAGTAAATTTTCTTCAGTGCTTTCTGAGTCATACTGAAACAACCCTCAGGCTACTCGGGTGGGATTCGAACCCACAACCCCTGCATTCTAAAAGCAGATATCTTAACTACCGGACCACCGAGCGTGTCTGGTGACAAAAGGTCAATTCCAATCCTGTAATTAGTGATGGGTACCGTGCAAACAGTTAATCGTAGTATGCCTGTGGATTTTCTTTCCCAAGGACTTGGACTCCCAAGCACCTAATATAGACCATGTAACCTTTGTTTACAAAAAGAGTAACCTTGTACATTCCAGGGCCTTTCTGGCAGGCAAGATACTACACGGGTTATACAGGGAAATTTTCATTTTGTGTCAAAATTTCCACATAAATTCAAGAGTTATTAAAAATGACGGCTGTGCAAGTTTTGAGATGATGTACCCCCCTTTCTTCATTCATATCAAAAGTTGATAAAAAAATCATACAGCGCAATCTCCATTGGGCTGTGTACAAATTGTGCCTGCAGGAAGTCCATGCTCTGTGGCTCTTAAATGTAAACATGTGATGTCACAGGTGACATCTATACAGTGCTTATCCCACATTGATTCATGGTGTAAAACCAAAATGTTGTCGACTTGTTACATGTATGCATACAAGGTTGTTAACGGCAATATTTCTCATATCTGTAATGATCAAAATTGGGTTAAATGAAAAATACGTATAAATTTGACGTTTTTTTTTTCTGTTTTCAGATGCAACTGAATGTTCTTAGTTTTAGAAAATGAGTGGTTGTTTTTTTCCCAAACACTTACTGTGATCAATAAACTCCATTTACCAGGAGCTCCAAAATAAAATATGCAACACCACTTTCATGAAATCCATACAAACTGCAGTAACGACCTAATTGTCCTGAGCGGATAATATTCTTCGTAATCCTGTGATGCAAATTATTACATCAATTAAATTCATTTTTTTTAAAAACTGTTTGTGTCTTTATTTATATACTCTTTATCTGATATTTAACAAATAAAAAGCAATCACCCTACGTGATCATCTGACTATTGAATAACTTTGTTGACGTGCATGACGAGTTCATGATGACCATGTACTCTCAACAACGTGGTAGACCGTGGCCTGAGTGTTGCCTGGTCCTGACCTTGACAGCCCTTTCTAAAGGCTGCAGTTGCCGATTAAGAATGTCTAATTGAAGTGCCCTTTACTGGTGGCCTTGCCCCCTTCAGGATTGACATTCCTGCATTGTTTGTGCCTCCGGAGTACATGTACTTGTATGTATTGATCAAATGCCAGCATCCCGTTTTCATTTTACTTTCGCATACAGTACAAGCAAATAGTCCATAGTTTGTAGTTTGTTAAAAGGTGTGTTCAACATTGGTAAGGTTGAAACATAAAAATGTTAACAGATTTGATTATAACTTAAATGGAAAAAACATGGTCATGGTGGAAAACCTCCCTTGAAATAGTTTTGCTTGAAATGCTATAGTTTTTAGGAAATGAGTAAAACAATTTGCTTTTCACTCGCGTGTCCAAAACCCGATGTTTTGAAAACAGTGAAAATATATAATGGGGTTTCACTGTTTTCTCTTGATTCTGAAGACTGATTGAGCTTAACATTTCACAGGTGTGTTATTTCATGTATATGTTGGGTCACATGTTATACATGTTTGACATTGGTAATTGTCAAAGACCAGTATCCACACTTGATGTAACCCAACATACCTGTACATGTACAGTACCCGGTACATGAAATAACAAACCTGTGAAAGTTTAAGCTCAATCGGTCATTAGAGTCACAAGAAAAAAGTGGACAAAATCCTTAAATGTTTTTTACTGTTTTCAAACATTGAGTTTTGGACTCACAAGATCAAAACTAATTGTTTTACTCATTTCTCATAAACCATAGCATTTCAAGCAGAAATATTTCAAGGGAAGTTTTCCACCATGACCATCTTTATACCTTGTAAGTTACATGTATGTGCAAATCTTTGAACTTTATATTTTCAATCTTACCAATGTTAGGCACGCACTTTCAAGAGGGGATCCAATGTCAAATTCAGTTTTGTGATCCACTCATTTGCCAGTTTAGATAGAGTCCTCATGAAAATGGGGAAATAAATTACAAGTCTCTTATACGTTTGGTAATGACTCTGACAATTAATGGCAACAAAAACTTACTTGGTTAGAAGTACAGCAGCTTTGGATAGTAAAATGAATTTTGAGAAACTTTTCACTTAGAATTACTGCGGTTATGAAACGCTTCTTAGAGTGTGTATTCCACTGCAGATTATTCTTCCTGCGTGGACATAACCGCTCCAGAATTTTGGCAATATCTCAAAAATGCCACCACCTTTTGAAATGAAATTTTCACAGGTTAGTTTTGTGGTATATATCTACAACTATATAGGATTAAAACAAACAGTGGGTTCCAATTACCAAATGTGTACAGACCCTTTAACCTCACATTAAATTGGTGTAAAGTGTCAACTGTGTTTGATATATTGATACCCTTCAAGGGCATATTTTTTCAAAATCCCAAAAACTTTTGATAAACGTCACATTTCAAATATAGCCTAGTCTGTACATTTTTGTTTTGAGAATTTTTATTTTATTCCTTAATTCGTGTCATACAAATATTAAATCAAATCGGCATTGACTTTGACTTTTTGACTGGCGCAAAAATTCCTCTTTGAAGTTTACAGACCCATTTGTTTTTGAAGTACGATGACGTCATGTTTCAAATTTCGCTCTGAAAGAGTATCAAATAAAGTGACAATTTACACCATTTTAAGAGACTTGTAATTTCCCCCCACTTTTATGAGGACTCTATCATGGAAAATGAGTGCATCACAAAATTGAATTTGACTTTGGGGATAAAAGCTACAACCTAGGCCCAATTTCATCAAGCCTGTAAGCAGAAGTTTTGTGCTTACTGAGGACCCTTAGCACAGTGTCTCTTACATAAATGCTGCTAACCGTATTCAAGGCAAGAGGCACGCTAACTGGCTGGTGGTTCCGGTAAGCAGATGAGTGATGTAAGAGTACAAATCCATTTGGAACGCACACACATGCTGAGAAATCTTCTCAAATGTATGTTACATAAGACTGAAATGTATGCTTTATTTAAACATACATTTTTCTGCTACAGCACAGCACAAAATTCATCTACTGGTTAACAGCAATATTGAGGTCAAACAATTGTGCATGTGTTTGGGTACACCTTGCAAAACTCTCAACCAATGAGAAGTTTTTCTTTGACCTCTGGGCACTGTTTGAGGCCCCTCCCCCCTCGTCACATGCAAGGGGTCTATATAGTGCTTAAAATGGCACATTAATGTTAGTGAGTTAGAGTGGCAGACACTGTAGGGTAAATTGTTCCAGAGTTTTGGGGCAGCAGCGTGGAAGTTTTTGTCGCTAACGGTAGTATGGGTTTTGGGCACAGTGAGTAATTTGGTACTATAGATGATTCAAGGCTTCTGGCTGGCTTTATTTATTTTACAACTTGTCCTCATTGCATAGAAAGAGCTCAACAACTCAGGGGAAAGGGGTGTGGCAAGCCAGGGGGCACGGCTGACAGATCTAGATTTTCTAACTTTTGGTTTTTTTCCAGAGCTGCCAACTCTCCCTGATTCTGCAGAAAAGGTCCCCGAAAATAAACCAACTTGTCCATGTTCTGATGAATAAATTTGAGAATCTTCCTGATTTTGGAAACCTTTTCCTTATTACGTTGAATGCATAATTCTAAATATCTCCCTGATTAATGTACAAAATCTCCCTGATTGCAAGATGCAAATGTTGGCAGCTCTGTTTTTTGTGTGTACATGTGAAGTTCACAGAATGCTGTCTTGATAAAAACATGAACCTTCCACTTGTAATAATTATTGAAAGTACATGTAATCCCATGCAGTGGAGATAAGGAAGGAGTCCGGTAGAATGTCTGTATCTACCGTCAAACAATTGAACAATTTGATGACCCTGAGGTACATGTACATGTACATGTACGTGTACATGGCTGGAGAAGATGGCACCAGCAGATATGTCCGTTTCTAATTGTGTTGACCTTTTTGAAGTGAATAAATGTAGAGACGAAGCAAAACTTTAATTTAATTCAATACAATTCAATTCAGTTTATTGGTCCTACCATGGAGGCAAATTTCCTTGCATACATGCCATACACAGAATAATTACCCACAAACAAAAATATGAACAAAAATATGCTGAATATAAATTAGATCAATTAAACAACAACTTAGCAGAAAGTAATTAACATCTGGGCTGATCATTGAGGAGACGGACAGCGTATGGTATGAACGAGTTGAGATATCTGTTTGTTGTTGCATCGAAGTGACTGCCATCTCCTACCACTCCTTAGTCTGATGAAAAATTACTTTTGACCGCCTCTGCTTTAGATAGAACCCTTTCTTTACAAGTTTCATCCAGGTCTTTGTCTATCCTTTTTATGGATTTTTTATGCTTGTTTCACAACCCTTTTTTTTTCACAACCCTTAAAGGTATCGTACACGTTTGGTAATGGCTCAAAACAAATATTAGCATTAACAACTTACTTGGTAACAAGCAACGGAGAGCTGTTGATAGTATAAAACATTGTAGGAAATGACTCCCTCTGAAGTAACGTAGTTTTTGAGAAAGAGGTAATTTCTCACTAAAATAATGAAAACTTCTTGCAAGAAGTTTTTATTCCTATCTGAAAGCACACACATTTGTACAACAAGGGTGTTTTTTCTTTCATCATTTTCTTGCAACTTCGATGACCAATTGAGCCCAAATTTTCACAGGCTTGTTATTTTATGTATATGTTGGGATACACAAAGTGAGAACACTGGTCTTTGACAATTTCCAAACGTGTTCAGTGCCTTTAACACTTAACATTGATGACTCTCTTACCAAGGTTTTATGCTTGGTTATTGCAAGGGCAAGGCAGTTATTCCTTTGTAAAAGGGCACCTCTATGGGGTAAACTTAAATTTGTAGTGGAACATTTCAAGGGGCACCAAGGCAGTGACCAGTCTTATGGAATTCCCACGGAATTCAGCGCATATTGTGCTATGTAAAGCGTGTGATTATATGGTCCATAAGCGCAGAATTCTACGGTAAGATCTGCTATGAAACCTGGCCCTGGAAGGGACATAGAATCGTTGCCGATTAATGCTTGTTTAGGGGAATGCAGGGCTCAAATTTGGGGGAAAATCGACAAGACGGCAGGCTTGTAGGTCAACATTTTTACTGGACCAGAAATTCTTTTTACAAGTCCAGAATCAAAAAGAGAAAAACAATATCTACACAGTTTTACATACAAACTGTTTTTAGTTGAAAAAGCACTAAGAGAAGATTTATCTCATTTGTTTTTAGGGTAGGTTTACTTCCATACTCAACAAAATTGAAAGATATTTGTGAGACTCAAAGTCCAGTTATGAGTTTACTGGCCCAATGTTTAAATCACTGGCCTCAGGCCTGCGGTCCAGTGTAAATTTTGAGCCCTGGAATGGGATTGGATCTTTAGAAAAGTAGAAATCTCTTCTGCTGCCTTTAAAATTATGTTGAGTGTTTTGGATGATTCTTGTGTATAACGGAGGGAAGATGGCACTTAGTTTACATAATCATTTATACGTAGGAGCTTCCCAACAAATGCTTTTATTGAAAAGTATTTATTCAGGACATGGGAGGGGTCTTGGAAAAATTCGGAATTCTGCATTTCCTTTGAAATATTTTTTGAAAGATTCCATGACCCTGTACATGTAGTAACTAGAGTAGATTGGAAATGTGTTTTCCTGTGTAAATATCTTTAAATATTCCCTGTAAATATCTTTCTTAAGATATCCGTTATTCGGTAAAAGATTTGAAGGAAAGAGTAGAATTGTTAAATTGTACATACGAGCATGCGCAGGTGTGCACAAATACCGCGTCTTTCCTACTTTTGTCCGCCAGAGCTTGTTGTTTAACATTACAGCGTGAACGTAATTTAAAGCACTTCCCATTTATCTTAAAAGTGTATCACATGTACAGGAAAGTTAAAGAACATTTTTTCGCAAACTTGCAAAACTTGCGCTGAGTGCCAACTTAAGTTACCAATGCTATTAAACCAGTTGTCACTAAAAACCAAGCCCTGTTATTGCAGAAAAATATAATCTGGTTAGAGCAGAACTTTACATTTTTTTTTTCCCTGTCTCGCTCACTCTCTTCTTATTCTTCGTTTAATGGTGATGGCTTTTCAGATGTCCGTATTGCATCCGATACGTGGCTCTCCAAATTGCCTTAATTTCCTCGACCATCGCAGGACTTTGGAGAGTTTCTTAACAGGAAGGCAAGACTAATAGCCCCTCGGGGGCCCCTACGGCTTGCTACTTTGAACGCTAAAGACAGGTATAGCATGGCACACCCTATCCCATGCTACCATCCATATAGTGTACCTGTCTCCTCACACGCGCACCCGTATAGATCATCGGCCAGAAATTCTGCAAGTGGCCCATCCTAAAATTTCTCATCCAGTCGGGTCTTAATCATATCGCTTTACGTCAGGCGAATTTCACTGGTGAACGCGATCCTGGGAGTGATACACTCGCCAGTGAGGATATTTAGTAAAACAAGGTGGCAATTTCTTTGTTGGCTGGTTGAAGCGCACCGTGGACCACGTGACGGCAGCCCAAGACAGATTTACCTACTCGAGCTGAAATGATAGATTTGTTTGTCGCGGGCCAGGCTGTAAGATGAGCAACCCCTCGTTTGCGGAGAGCGATGATCGTAGATTTGTTTCATTTTTCGGTGTCCACGCTCTTGCACGTATCTCTCCTGCGTGGATCCCGGGCTTTTTTGGGGAAATGGTTGAACACGAGTGGGCTTCTAATTACGTCCTATCATCCCTTTTTCACTTTGAGTGACTGACTAGTCATTCCTTAGTGACGGCACTGTCACTGAGCATCACCAGCAACAGACTCCCGGGGAGTTAAATCGGCGAGTGAACAACTGCACCCAGCCGATGGATACAGCCGGCCCCGAATTCTCCACGCTGCTTCGAGACATTGACTTCATTCAAACTCTAATGTGTTCCTTTTGTAGTCGTTGGATCGTTTGCTGAATAGCTGTATGCAAACAATACACAAAAAGACCAAATACCTCGGACTGAACGTGATGTTCTATAGGAGACTTTGCAGGGGGTCACGTGTTGGTATGTATTTTTTTGGTGTAATCTTGTTTGCCCTTCGCTGATTTTGTAAATTATTGTGAAGTGGTCGTTAAAAAAATGTTTGCATTCATTGGTGGAATTACTGGTGTGTAGAACTTTGTCATGCAAAAACACAGATTAACATTTGTTGGTGTTTTTGGTGTTTTTGTTGTTGATCAAAATGGAATGTTGAAGAAAGTGGGAAATATTTTGTCTCATTTATTGAGTTTGTAAGTCTGCCCGAAGGGTTAGCACATATTTCTTTTTGAATGAGTAGACTAATGACTTACATGTGCATGTACATGTACATACTCTAGTTTGCATATAACACACCATGAAACACAACCTGTGAAAATTTCCTCAAGTTTGGTGTTCGATGGACACAGTTTAGTGAAAACAACAGGAATTTAGTGAGTATACGCTTGTGGCAATCAAAATAAGCAACTGTGCCTTTGGGGTCTTTTTAAATGCTATTTCTCAACTTTGACAGCATGTCAGACAGAAATATTTCGCTGGATGATTTGTACCGATTTGGACTTTGTAATGCAGTGAG
Organism: Plazaster borealis; assembly: GCA_021014325.1. Lineage (NCBI taxonomy): Eukaryota > Metazoa > Echinodermata > Asteroidea > Forcipulatida > Labidiasteridae > Plazaster > Plazaster borealis. The sequence continues at coordinate 10,077,799 of CM037473.1, forward strand.
ATTTTAGATTGAAACAAATGAATTTCCTTTTTTGCGACAATGTAACAATCCTGCCGTGAGTTTGACTTGAACTTTGCGTAGTCAGACTTGTAGAACATTTGTTTCTGCATGGCCCAGTTTCATTTTATTTATAATTTCTTTGAAACCCCCCCCTCCCGCGGGACAAGGATGCTTAAATGATCTTAACATTTTAGAAACACCTTACGCGGATTTGCGATGGTCACACGGGCGTAAAATTAACGCTTGACGCAGTTTATAGAGGACTCTGATGCCTCAACAACCATAGACTGCTATGAAAAGGCTTCACGTTGCAATTACAGCATCTGGCGATTATCATTTTGCATCCAAAACATGCGTTAAATTTTTTTTGTGATCGGAGGTGAGCAAAATTCTTAACTTTTTGCAGTAACCGGAAATTCTCAGGTTTTCTTCGTTATATTGTTGAATTGATTTTACATTCATATTTTTTCATCACTTAGTATTACATTCCCAACAACACGTATAATTTAAACTACGTTAAACTAGAATAATTGACGAAACAAAATCTTGCCCATGTAAAACTCCATATGGTTGGGACCACAATGGTCCCGGAAGTTCAAATATGCGCGAGACTTGCACAGTCTAATGGCGGCTGTGGCTTCCGCTACTGATGTTGTCTGTATACTGTTTGTATCAAGGCTATTTTAAACTTCACCATCATGGGATAGCAGTTTGTATCTATCTGTCTGTCTGTCTACAAAGTAACATGTATCATAAAAAATCATTGGTTTGGAAAAGAGATTATTGAACCCACGTTTTGTCACTGTTTTGAAGTAAGTATTTTTTTTAATGGACTGGGCCGGGACTTAGGTAAGAAATAATCCTTGAACATTTTGAATACAAGTATTTTGTGTAATTTGTTGAAGCAGGCAAGCAAGTTTTTCAGCTGATTAGCTGATTTCCTCTTTTTCTTCTTTTTTAGTGCCATAGAAAACTGAAATACTCTAAAGTAAAGTTTTGTGTGGTCAGCAGTTTCCTCTTGTTTTTGCAATAACAAAGTTACATGTCTATTGAAACTGTTTTCTTCATGTGTTAAAAGTTGCAAATGGAATAAAACAGTGTACACGTATTTTGTCCACTGTTTAAAACTTAATCTCATAGCTCTAAATTGCTGTTTTCCTAGCTTAAATCTATGATTTTTCTTTCAAGTTTTATTGTTTGTGTTGTCATGTTTGTGTTGTTCATATTCTATTGTTTTGTTTTGCAGTTATTTGAGTGTTTTTCTATCTTATTGTAGTCCTTTGAGAAAAATCAATGTTTAAACATTTTGATCTTTTTCAAAAACTGTTTTGACCCATCCAACTACCTAAAACTTTGATTTTTTGACTGATTATTTAATTTACCCTAGACACTGGGAAAAACAAAGTAATGCCTCAAATGAAGCAGATATTTTACACAAATGCTCACCCAGCTCGAAATTTTTCAATGGCTTTTCCTGGCTTCAAGCATGCAACTGTGAAAGAAGAGAGAAAATCCACGCCATTTCCCCATCATGCGCAGAGGTCGGCTATCGAAACAAGGTTGACAGATAACGATGGAACTGCATTGACATACTAGGCAATCTGGAAGAGGCATCTGCATATTTTTTGTTCTCTCTTAATTTCGTTTTTCAGTTATTTCTTTTGAACCACCCATCTACATTCTCGAAAAAAGATCAAATTTTTTAAACATTAATTAATCTGAGTGGCCCCTTATTGCAGCTTTGTACCACCCCTAACCAATGTCTTGTATGAATTTCTTACAAAATTTGTCTGTTAACCCTTTAGAGACCATAGCGACCAGAAACAGCTTTTACCAAAATGCCCATAGCGGCCACAAACGGCTGCAAGATTTGACCTATTTCCACTCCATCAAGAAGGTCAAAATATTAAAGGTCACATAATGAATTGAAGTTTCCCAACGTTTTCCATGTTAACACAGTGTCTATGTTTCTGAAAGAAAACCAAATTTCTGTTTCATATTATTTTTCAGACACTTTTATGAGCAAACATTTTCTCAAAACTTAACAATATTAGCCATGTTTGGGCGTAGGGTGGTGATTAAACATATATGCATGGTCTCTAAAGGGTAAACTTATCGTGCCCTCAATGGCCTTGCCAGCGGACCACTGTTAAAAGGGAGAAAACCTGCTGTCCAATTCAAGAAATTTCATAATTTGAAGACCCTTCAAATCACACTTGCCAACTGCGATTACTGCATTCTAAACTAAGCCTGATTTGTGCACAAAACATGAACTATCTTTGGTTGCTTTCACTATTAACATACATAATGACCACCTGGGCTCAATTTCATAGAGCTGCATAAGCACAAAAAGTAACTAAGCACAAAATTACCACAATAAGATTACCAGCCAAAATACCATTTCACATGTAACATTTATGACTGGTAATCTCGCTCCTTTTTGCGTCGCAGAAAATTGTTCAGCAATATTTCCTGCTTAAGCAGCTCTATGCAATTGGAACCCAGATTTGATGACACTTTCACAGTTTGGTCGTATGGTGTGTTCATTGAAACCGAAAGGAACATTATAATTGTATACACAAACTCTTCCAAAACCAACGCTGTACATTCCCGTTTATGAAAGAAGTTTGCTAGTTAACTGTAGACATGAATAATGTCTGGTACAATGACTTATATAATACTTCGTCACAAGTTACCGCTTAAATTTGAATTCCACAGACTATATTGACAGTTGCTATGGCACATGATTCGGGGCGAGCTTTTGCGTAGTTGTGTAAAGAGACGGCGAACACCCAGACACAATTTTGAATGAATGTGTATGGCACAATGGCTTTGTTCATCTGGAGGTTTATACAAAAGCTTACCTGAACCATTTGAGAATAGTACATGTATAGCAACTGTCCCTACAGTCAGAGTCAAACCATCCCCTTCCCCCTACCCCCCCTGTGTCACCCTCTTCAGTGTTCATCCCTTGCTTTTACTGTGTGCTTTCATCTCTGTCATCTCTTTCCACTTGACTGCTTTTTTTACACAAGTTGTTAGACAAGTACATGTATACCCGTTTATATGTGTGTTGCGTTGTCACGCTGAATTGAAACATAGAGAAAAGACCCTATGATTGAAAAAAGGTCTTGGGAATGTTTTCTACTTAGTGTTTAAAAGCCATACTGTGCAATCTGGAGCATTCTTTATTGTTTTTTATCAACCCCTTTCTCTCTATTTCTCTAATGGCTTTTTTATATTGTGGCCTTTTCTATGTACTTTTAACAATTTTTATCAGATGTTAATTCATGATTTATCAGCCTTCGAGCTGTTTTCATCGAATGTTTTTAAATAAACCAATTCAATTCTATGTGGTTTTTTCTTGATGGTTTTGCAGAAATGATTAAATTATGAATATAAACAAAAAAATTGGCGTATCGGCATGCAAATCGCATGTATCGGCCCGATACGCTAGCTTGTGCTTGGGGAGAACCCTGTTGTCAGAGTGTGGGTTCGAGGTCCCGGCCATGACACTTGTGTCCTTTAGCTTTTGCGGTAGTATCCGTTGTAAAGTTGTAATACAAATTAAGTGCCCTCACCAAAGCGAAATTTACTGCACACCTTCCAGAACGCTGTTCAAGGCCTGTAAGGAGCCATTCAGAATAATCACTGTTTAAAAATGTCTTCTTCCTTTTTGTTGTTGAAATTTTGGATGGGTGGGTCAAAAGAAATAACTGGAAATCGAAATTCAGTTTTCAATTCAAATAATAGAAGAACTGTCTGTGGGGTTCCTTTGTTAATGGTCAACCTTGTTTCGATAGCTGATCTCCACCCCTGATGGGGAGATGGGGTGAATTTCTCTTCTGTTTCAACTACAAAGTTACATGCTGGAAGCCAGGAAAAGCCACTGAAAACTCCTGAGCTGGGAGAACATTTTGTGTAGAATATCTGCTTCATTTGAGGCATTACTTTGTTCTTCAGTTGTATTGGGCATTTTTAAATAGTCTGTCAAAATTTAAAAATCAAAATTTGGGTGGGTGGTTCAAAACAATTTTTAAAAAAAAATCATAAAGTTAAAAAATGGATCATTCTGAATGGCCCCTATTGTACATGTATACGAACACTTACTACACAGTATGGGGACAAAATGCAGCTGTTGGAAATGGGGAAAGTCCCGTGCATAGTAATGTGCTGGTTGGATGGCTTTTGTGTCACAAACTGTGCCCAATTTCATAGAGCTGCTCAAGCAGTAAATATTGCTTCAACAATTTTCTACAATGTACAAAGCAACACTGAGCAGGAAATACAGTCACAGATGATATGTTATTTGTGACATCGTATTTTGGCTGTTGGCTGGTGAGTGCTTAGCTGCTTTTTGTGCTTGAGCAGCTGTATGAAATTGGGGCCTGGCTGGCTGGTGCATGTATGAGCATGTAAATGCAATATGTTTGTGTCTCTACACATTTGTAGGTATCATTTGATACAAATACAGAATAATTTGCGGTTATGTGCAGTATGCCGTTTGTAATAACCTTTTGTCAACTGGAATTTGTGCTTTGTAGTGAAAAAAGTTTCAATGTCAAGTGAAAACAAGATCTAGTCTAGGTAACAATCCTCCTTTACAAAAGGGTGCAGACATAAATAAATAAATAACGCTGACAAAACATACAGTAAAACTCTGTAAAATTGTTTTGGCCTGAGGCGGATTTTACGCTCACACAAACGTATTGATTGATGAACGGATTATATAGGTTAACAACCTCGGCATGCCCTGGGGCTTGCGGAGGTTGTGTCTGGCTGGAAACTTATGCAATTTGTTGAGACACTCGGTTTTTGTTTTTAAGATATTTTTTTGTGATATTGAGGAAAGAAATTTGTCTTTGAATTATTGTTTAGGTGCAGTCATTTGTAAATCATAAATGTTTGCAAGACGTCCATTTAAGCGGAGATGTTGCACAGTGTAAACCATGACTAGGGCCCAATTTCATAGAGCTGTTTAAAGGAACGTTACAGAACTTGTAATTGAAATTTTCTTTAAGATCACAGATTTACATAAAACTTACACGGTCTAATGATGATGATAGTAGAAAACATCCCTATAAAAATTTCTGTCTGAAATGCCATATTTGATGAGAAATAAATAAAACTAATTTCTGATTGGAGGTTATTGCTCATGAGCGTTTTATTCATGCATTGTATAACACATGCAAATGTGTAATCGGTTTTTCACTATTTTCTCGTGACCCAGATGGCCGATCGATCTCACACTTCTACAGGTTTGTCAGTTTATGTATAGCAAAAACCAATTCTGTAATGTTCCTTTAAGCAAAATTATGCTTACCAGAATAAGGTTACCAGCCAAGCTACCATGTCACGTGTATATTTTTTTTTACTGGTATCCTGCTCATTTTTGCTGAGCAGAAAATTGGTATGCAATTTTTGTCTGCTTAAGCAGCTCTATGAAATAGGGCCCAGGCCTGATACCTGGTTCTTGCAAGGGTGAGGCAGTTCTTCATTTGGTAAAAGGGCACCCCAGGGGCATGGAAGCAATGGCCTCTGTTGCCTCCGTGAGGTATAGTGCCTGCCTAGCGCCTTGTTTACAAAATGGGTGATTTTAGTACATTACAATTCATTTCCCAGCAGACAAGATACTGCCCTGGTCCTACGTGGATGAGAAATTCTAAATTTTGTATCGTAACTGCAACACAAAATCAAAGAAACAATAATAGAGAAAATAGAATTAGCTTTGTCGTGGCCGAGCGGTCAACATGTAGTTCACTGGACTCAAGCTCTGGTGTTGTCAGCAGCAGAGTGTGGGTTCGATTCCCGGTCATGACACTTGTGCCCTTGAGCAAGGCACTTAATCATAATTGCTTCGTAAACAGTTCGGTTCAGTAGTGCATTCTGCTCTACCCTTCATGCCTGTAGCCTTTCTCAGATATAAATTGTTTGGTAAAAATTACCTCTTTCTCTAAAACTACATTACTTCAAAGGGGGGTTGTTTCTAACAATGTTTTATAATATCAACAGCTCTCCAGTGCTCTTTACCAAGTAAATTGTTACAATCATTATTGACTTATGGAGTAAATTACCAAAAGTACACCCTGCCTTCAATGAGCACATTCTACAGAGGCTATGAAGGGATGCTATAATGCATCATGTGTAGTAGGCTGTTTACGCTGCAGCACTGATGGTGATTTGGGTCGACAGCCCAAATCAGTTAAGTGTAGCCCTCATCTTGAAGTGACCATCCGGCCTTGTGATGTTAGGGGCGATATCTCATAACAAAAAATAATAAATAGTAAATAATAAAAATCCATACATCATACTTTCACTTTCTGTTTCGGGGATCTTTCATACACTGGCATCTTGTAGTGGAGGGTCATGGCCGATCGGTCTAGTGCTCTCGACTCAAACTCTGGTGTTGTCAAGAGTGTGGGTTCAGATCCCGGTCATGGCTCATGTGTCCTTGAGCGAGACAAGTGTCCATAATTGCTTGGTCAGTCAGATGGGATGTATAGCCATACATTTCTACATGTAAATTGTACATTATGTAGGTTTAATGTGTCGTTTAACCCTTTCATGCACCATTTATTTTAGTGATAAATTGATCATATTGACACATTAATTGGTTACTTGGTTTTTTTGCAGTTGGTACAATTTTTTTTAAAAATAAATCAGGTAACATTAGCACCCTAAAGAGTCCTCTTTCCCAATCTGAAAACTGTGTGGCTATGCGATCTTAATTTTTCGTTTTACAACTATTTTTCTGAAGGGATTTAAATCGGTCGCTAGCTACCGGTCGGTGCATGAAAGAGTTAATGTGTTGTTTTTAAATGCAATTAAATGAACCCAGTACACTTATCTATAGGAGACGGGGTTTGCACATGTGTTTCTGGCATGATTGGCTGCAGATTGCGCTGCAGCAACCCTTACAAGATGCTATAAAAATGGTTAACCTCTATAATTCAAACATAACTTACCATACCTGTCCTGAAAACAATGAGCACTTTGAGACTCAAGTCAGTTGTGATTAAGCGCTATAAGAACTTGGTGTTGTTGTTATGAATTCAACACCATTTTGTCTCCGATTAAATTTGTATATCTTTTTTGTTCTCACTCACTGTGCTGTGTACAGATAACGACAGTACTGCAACACTAGATGCCAAAGATATGGATTTGTCACGGACCAAAGCCAGTACCTCACCAACTCCAGTCAAAGCGCCGGGCCTGCTGGACGACTTCCGCAAATGCATCGCTGGTTACGATGAAGTGGAAACACTGAAAGACGAAGACTCGGACAGCAGTTTATCAGAGACGAAAACCATAAACGGCACGGGGAAGGAGACCCCAGCGGCGATGAATGGAGTCGGATCGTCCCGGAAACGGCGACATGGGAAGGATGACGGTGTTCGGGAGGTGACAAGGTACAACATCCTGGATGGTACGATCTCACATCACACTGAGCTGGGAGATTTCAAAGCCGCGTTGGTGCCGGAGGAATCACAGACGGCCTCGCCTGACGGGAACGTCCTGCGAGCACTTCTCCAGCAGTCCGGCTCTGTGGTGCGACCGCGGACTCCGGATATCGACAGCGTCTCGGCCGGCAGCCCAAGCCAGGATCCCGAATCGCCGGAGAAGTTCTACCCGTGCAAAGTCTGCAAGAAGAACTACGTCAGCAAGTCCAGCCTGCGCAAACATTTCTGTATGCCAAGTGCCAACGGCAACAACAACGGCAACACTCTTCATCATCAGCAGCAGCAGATCAGTGAGGATGAGACGAGCGTCAGCACAGCAATACATGCCAAAGATGAACACTACTGTAACGGATCAGTGGGCTCGCCAGCGATCCTCACACCGGTCCCGTCTCCGTACGAAGACGCCGAGAAAGGAGATGAGATGGCCGAGGATGGCATCCTGACTCCTGGAGATTTGTCCATAGATACTGAGTATGGAAAGAGAGTCGATGAGGATGACATGGGACCTATCTACACCTGCCCTTTGTGTAGTATGACCTTCAGGTAAGACATTAAAGATGTGGCCAAACACATACAAATTTATGTTGCTCGAAATTAGGTCTTTGCATTTATGCTAAAATAGTTTGTTTTTTTAAGTGGAGTTTATATTCATCCGTTAGATTTAGTCCAGTTGCATTAAGTTTATTTTTCCACCTTATCATATCTATTTTGTTCACAATTTATAATAAGATGGTAAATAATATCTTCTGAAATAACAGTACAATTTTATGAACATTGTTAATGTCCCACTGAAAGCATGTGTAAAACGTGTTTTTAGGGAGGCGCCAAAGTTTTCCAATGGGGGTCACTATACAGGGATCAGACTGTAGAGGGCAGTGTTCTCCCTTAACAGTGGTCCGCTGGCCAAGTGGCAGTTAAAACACCCGAGGACCAGTCAGAACTCTGTCCAACTAGTCCTGCTGGCCAGTTTATTGCTGAAGTCCCATCACCACATGTAAACCACTTTATTTCAGTTCAAATTACAAGTCCCATGCTTATGACAAGGTTGAAAGAAAACCTTAAAATATGGACCAGTGAAAAGGCTGGCAGACTAGTGAAATGACAAGCTAACTAGTCCCGCTGGCTAGTCACTGAAATTGTTAAGGGCAAATTTTGCCTGCAGGATATGTGGTTTGCATGCTGTGGTGTTTAAAATACAAAATCCTGTTTTACAATTTGTTTTGTACCGTATCTCTAATAAGTGACCCCCATGCCAAAATCAGACACTACCCAGAAATAGTGAAATTTCAATAATAGTGAAAAGACGACTGAAACATAAGGCATCATACCAATGGGAGGTGAAATCTCAAAGAGTCTTTTAGTCGATTAAAAATACTTGTTGTTGACCCTACTCAGCCAACGCCATTTTTGGGGTCAGAATGTTTGTGTGGCTGGGGTGCGTTTTCGCGGCTGTAACCAATAACTGTTTCGGTTATTGACCAATGATAAACCAATAGGCAATTCAACCAAAACAGTTATTGGTTATGACTGTGAAACCCCCACCCCCCAGTTTGCATTCATAGGTGACCCATACATGGTTGGACAAAAACCATATCTTTGCACTTTGACTCCAAAAATGGCACACCATGGGCAGACAGCAGCCGCGTGTGGCGTCAGTGCATGGGATCAATAGGCCTGTTTAATACATGCAGCGTTCTCCCTTAAAGGCACTGTACACGTTTGGTAATTACTCAAAATATATATTAGCATAAAAACTGACTTGGTAACAAGCAACGGAGAGCTGTTGATAGTATAAAACATTGTAGGAAATGACTCCCTCTGAAGTAACGTAGTTTTTGAGAAAGAGGTAATTTCTCACTAAAATAATAGAAACTTCTTGCAAGAAGCCTTTTATTCCTATCTGAAAGCACACAAATTTGTACAACAAGTGTGTTTTTTCTTTCATCATTTTCTTGCAACTTCAATGACCAATTGAGCCCAAATTTTCACAGGCTTGTTATTTTATGCATATGTTGGGATACACCAAGTGAGAACACTGGTCTTTGACAATTTCCAAACGTGTTCATTGCCTTTAACAGTGGTTCAGTTGCCAAATGCCAGTTAAAACACCAGAGGACCAGTCAGAATTCACTCCAAGTGGTCCGGCTGGCTAGTTCAGTATTGGAAAGCATCCCAATTTAATATGAAATATTGACTAGCGAAAAGGTGATGGACTAGTGAAATGACAAGCTAGCTGGTCCTGCTGACCAGTCACTAAAAAAAGTTAAGGGCAAACCCTGGCATGTACACGTAGGTGTTATTCGAATGCTTTTCTTCTCATCTATTTGATGAGCAAATAACCACAATTTTGAGTTTCGGCAGGAAGAGTGGTTTTGGTATGGGGCATCCCATACACACGGTATGTTGTGTTTCCCTGTAATTGAATACCTGAATGCTTTCCATTGCTTTTTTTTGTGACTTTTTGTTCTCACCAGAAGTAAGAACTTCTATACATTACATACATGACATATACTCTGAATTGCCTATTTTGTTGGTGGTTACTTGCCCTGAGGGGGATGCACATTTGATATTTAGCTTTCCTCAAAATTAGTTTTCAAATGTCAAGTATGTTTTCGCTGAGCAACTTGCTGCCATGCACAAGATTCCCTCGTATAAATTGAAATTTTGAAGATTTGATATCACTTGTTTCCCGGAAAAATCCCCCTTGAGAAGTTGATTCGGAAATGGATCCCTCAATTTGAAAAGTTGTTTGAAAGATGAAGTCATGCTGGACTTGATTGGTTTTCATTGCCTTTATTCACCCTCAGGCATACCAGCCAGTTAATGCGTCATCGTCGTACCCACACCAACGAGCGCCCTTTCGAGTGCGTGGACTGCCATCAAGCCTTCAGACGTAAGTGCCACCTCAAACGCCACTGGCAGCGCATACACAGCGGCGAGAAGCCCTTCAAGTGTGCCATCTGCGGGAAGGCCTTCAGTGATCGTGACCACCAACGCCAGCATGAGACGATCCACGGTCCCGAAACCTACCCGTGCTTCCATTGTAGATGTGTGTTCCCGTCTGAGACATACCTCATACAGCACCTGTCGGAGAATCCCGAGTGCAAGGCGGCCTTCGCCAGGGATGGCGAGTCGCCGCCGAAGCGGACGCGGGGTAAACACAAGGGTGCAATGACTTCCTACAAGTGCGGGTTGTGTCTGGAGCAGTTTAAGAAACTGCGGCAGATCCAGACGCATCAGCGAGTCCGCCACCACGACGTCTTTGAGAAGAAGTACAAGTGTAATTTGTGCGGGAAGGGGTTTGACCTCATCTCCGATCTCACGCATCATCGGAACAACCACGCAGTTCGGAGCAAGCTGGACGTTGATAAGAATGGAGATTCAGGTTACCGTGTGCCACATCACCACGCGCAGTCTGCCTCATCAGCAGCCACGACATCCAAGGTGGTACAAAACAAGGCAGAGCTGCTGCAGATGCTGCAGCAGCTGGAGAAACGCATCCAGCAGCAGCAGCAGCAGGTGAAGAAGATAGAGAGCCAGCAAGAGGAGATGGAAAAGGACGAGAGCGACGGGGAACCAGCCAATACTGAGAACCAGCATCCCCACAGCCAGATCCGTTACATCCTGGAGACGTCGCGGATGGCGCGGGAAGGCCACTTAACCAGGATGGATGGTGATGGCAAAGTTTATCAAAACGGATTTGACGAACAGGCGGCTGCAGCACCTATCTCGCCACGGTCCAACCTCGGAGTAATAGATCTTTCAATGAGTCGTAGCGCCTTAGAAGGAAGCGATGAGCACCATGATCCCCCGGTCAAGGCTTCAACCTCGGCAGCAGAAGACCTGACCAAACCCTCGCCTACCTTGCTGGACCTCATGACGAACAATCGACACAAATGTGAACAGTGCGGCATCTCCTTCCTGCTGTACTCCGAATTCCGAGCCCACAGGAAGCGACACGAGCGAGCGCGTGTTGCCATCAAGCAGGAACCCATGGACACGTCCGAGTATCTGGATGGCAATCCCGATGCAGACAAGAGCTTGTGTCGGGACTGCTGCAACCAGAATGATGCAACCTCGTCCCTGTCTCCAAGCACTAGCCCCAAACACCCCCATATCAGCGGTGCGTCATTTTGTTTCCGTCATCAGCAACGTCCCGTTGCAGCCCTCAAGACAAAGGATGCCAATAGCCAAGATGACCGGTATCCCCGCACCAGGCGCAGATCAAGGTAGGGTTGAAGAGACTTCTTAAAGATTGTTTTAATATTTATTTCCACTATTTTGTTTTTAATAAAAAATTTCTCTGAACAAATTTTGACAAATGATGCTGTTTCAAAACAAAACAAAACATACAAAAGCTTTAACATGTGCCACGAAAAATGCACAAAATCCTTGAAACATGCAAACATTTTCAACATACCTGTAATGTTTTGTTCCTGAACAGTTTGAACAGTTTGGTAAAACTGTCTTGTTCATTTGGCCCTTTCAAATTTAATTGAGCCTGAAATATTTTTGTTAAAGTGGAGGGTCGTGGTTGAGCAGTCTAGTGCACCAGACTCAAGTTCTGGTGTTGTTAAGAGTGTCGGTTCAGGTGTCAGTTATAGCACTTGTTTTCTTGAGCAAGACACTTAACCGTTATTGCTTTGTCTTTCGGATGGGATGTAGATATGTAGTTCCAGTGTCTAGAACCCACCACAGTAATCGATAAGAGAAGGGGTTTGCCCCGGTGTGGCTGGCATGGTTGGCTGCTTACCCGAATGCCCATTTTCATAGAGTTGCTTAAGCACGAAAAGTAGCTAAGCACAACAAAATCATGCTTGCCAGACTAAGGTTAACAGTCAAACTACCATGTCATTTGTACAAATTGTGACTGGTATCCTGCTCATTTCTGCTAAGTAGAAAATTGTTAAGCAATATTTTCTACTAAAGCAACTCTTTGAAATTGGGCCCAGCTTAAGGCCCAATGTAATGGCTCTGCTTACGGTAGAATTCTGCACTTACTGCCCATGGAAGACTAAGCTTTACAGGCACCATAATCGCAGAGTTTCGCAGTAAGCAGACCCATGCAAGTGGGCCCTGGTAAACCCTTACAAGGTGATGTATAAATGAGCCTCATACTTCAAACTTAGCTCTGCATACTAGTTTTACAAATAATGAGTGCTTTGAGACACCTGTCAGGTGTGATAAAGCACTATATAAAGAACTGCATTATTTGTTTTATTAATATTTATCTGACAGATGGTTTTTTTGTATTATTGTTGATCTGCTTAACAATTTGTTTTATACGCTAAGTAGACTTTTGTTTTGTTTAGCAGCTCAACACATGGCCTGATTGAGTTGACCACCCAGCTATACACTATAGTTCATACCCACCACCCCCTCTGTGTTCTCTGTGATTTGCACTTTATGGAAGTTTTATGTTTGTTCAAGGTCGTGCGATCTTCAGGCGTTGTCTGAGTCAGTTCAGGAACAAGAAATGCAGCCCCAAGCCCTGCCAACTCCAAACCACGAGAGCGTACTCTGCTGTGAACAGTGTCTTCTACTCAAGAAACAGCTCCTTAAGGTAATATTGTAGGGATTGGGGGGGGGGGAATGGACTGGGGAAAGGAGATGATGATAGTTCTGACAATAGTTAGTTAACAATCTTGCTAGTGATATTTGGTGGGTTGTTAATCACCTGTTTTTCAAAATTAAGTCTTACGAATGTTAAAAAGACCTTCAGGTGGGGTAAGTTATACACGGGCCAAGGTCGGTGATACACATTCAAACCAGGGAGCTATAACAAAAGGGACAATAGGGTCCCCGGTTGGAGAATGTCCCCAGTTGGAAAGTATATAAAACCAAACAATGGGAGAACAGAGAAAAGTCCTTAATTTACTGGGCCGCCCAACATTTGTTGCTGCTGGGTGTCGGGATGACCAATGCTGACTGCTGGAAAGCACAGTGCATTTGTACAAGTGATATTTAACGGTTATTTTGTTAAAGGTGTCAACGCAATGCTAGCCATGTACATTTGTTGTTGTGTGAGTTTAATTTCTAATGTGTCAGTGCAGAAGGCTCTGACCTGTAATCGTACCCAGCTTTCTCATATAAGGAAAGTGAAACTCTAACACTTGTACTTGGACAAAATGTGCCTGGTGTTATATGAAGCCTTTCCCGCTTTGTTCCAAATGATCTTACGTTACATGTACATGTATATTGTTTTCACTGTCGATAATATTTGTGCATTGCTTTATTGTTAATCCATTTAAATGTACATTGTGCATTGTACCTCTTCTGATATATTCTTAATGCGTCTACGTCATTCATACATTACCTGTAGAGCGAATTACTACATTTGCATATTTCCCTAGGCCGACAGGCATTAATGCTTAGAACTTTACCAAACAGCGCCCTCTGGTGCGGCCCCCCCCCCCACAATGTCCTGCGGCATGCCCGCCACATGACCTTCAGTTCCTCTTCTCCCCCGAGACCTGCTGGAAAACAAAATCCACTGGTGTCTCGGGTGGGATTCGAACCGGGACCCCTGCATCTTTAATTGTTTACAACTGCTTACAGTTATAACCCTGCATCTTTAATTGTTTGCAACTGCTTACAGTTATAACCCTGCATCTTTAATTGTTTACAACTGCTTACAGTTACAACCCTGCATCTTTAATTGTTTACAACTGCTTACAGTCTTGAATTGTTCATAACTTCTGTCTGAAGCTTGATTTAATTGATGATTTTCTATAATGTTCACCTTATTTCAATGAATATGTTTAACTGACATTGTTCATTTACATCTCTATTTAAATACTTGATGCTATCGTATGTTTATGCCAAATTTGACAGTTTTATTTCATAACATGTCATCTTCTTCTTGTAACTTATTCCATTTAATCCATCATTTTTGTTCTGGGATAACATATTTGAACTTTATTTAATTACATGTAATATCCATAATGCTTGCCCCGGTAGCATGTTCTAGCGAGTTGACCGACCATTTGAAACCAGTCAACTGCATGGATTTACTGTTTGGATGCATTCGCCCTATGATATCACATTTTCCCAAATTTATGTTGCCTAACGTTTTCCATTGTTATCGTCTCCCTCTCCAGGAACGCAATGACAAGAAGGCCATGCGAATAGAGATTGAGCGTCTGCGCGAGGCATTGGTCAGCTTTGCCGAGGCTGCGGCCAATCACGCCTCACCGCTACGAAGCAGCAGCGAGTTGGTGGCGCTCTTCAGTAAGAACGCCGATCGTAGCCTGGATGGCAGGGAAATTGTATAATGTGAGGTCCAGCATGGCCCTTTGCCGAAACCAACAACCTCAGAAATTATATTTTTATTTTTTATCATCTAGATAAAATGAGTGGGCGCTTGGTGTATTGATTTTGGGACAAAATCCATACAAGAGGAACTTTTGCCATCGTTTTTATATGTACTAAACAATTTGAACATTTAAAGAGCAAGGCTCACTGCTAGTCTTAGTTAACTAAAACTATTTTGCACTCTATCCCTGTTTAGACTGCGATGGTTAGTTATGTTTAGTTGACTAGCTCTAACACATTGGTGGGTTTTGGTTCGGGTAGGCTGGTACCCAATCATGGTTCCATCCTTAACCGTAGGAAAGAACATGGGGAACTATAACCATGACGCAGTGGGTTAAAAAAGTGCAGTTCTTATGCATTGAGTTTACTCGTTGCTAAACTTTTAACTATCCTCTAGTCAAGTACTGGATCGTTAGGCTTAGGTCAAAGGTCAACCATTACAATGCATGATGGGACTAAACAGTTTATTGTTGAGTACCTTTTTATATATTGCCTAAATTACAAATATAAATTCAACCATAAAAAGTACACAAATATTTAAGTGAAGTTTAAAAATAAAAGTTCCATTTAAGGTTTGTTTTCCTAAGCAATTAGTAGTACTGATACTAAACAAGTTTGCCGAGAGAAATATTTTTGAAATAAAATAAATTCTTGAAGAGTATTTTGAGAACTATATAAAAAAAATGCTAACTAAAAAAAAATTAATGCTTAAGTAACAAAGAATACAACTATAATGCATTAACCGTTTAAATGCAAGTTTTTGTAACAATTGTTATTTTTTGTTATTTTTACTTTGTAGATGCCATGTCAGTAAAACAGAAGTTAAAAATTGAAGAATATTCTACCAAAGACGAATGAGATATTTAGTAGCTTAACATTACCAACTTTGTAGAGTTATATTTTGAATTTATATGAAAGAGATAGAAATCTAAGAACATGTTTTTTTTCCGCAAGGATGTTGTGCTTGCAATGCAGTTTGGGTAGGGAGGGGGGGTCGTCATTATTTTGTTGTTGGTTTGTTAGTTCAGTCGTGGTAGATGATGGAATAGAACGGTATCTATACTATTTGGTGCTGGTTAAAAAGCAATGCAATGCTTCAGTCGAATGCGCATAATTACTTCATAATGCATAACCCATGTGGTGCGGATCCAGAGAGTCATTTGGTTTTAAGGGGAACGTGATTAGGTGGAGTCAATGGCAACAACTTACATGTAGCAAGTGTGCCATTGTACTCTGGAATTTGATTTATATTCTTGGGGGGCGGCGGGGGGGGGGGGGGGCATACTGACACCCCAGGATCCACACATGATAAATGCACTCATAACCCATTCATTTCTTTACAATCATCACAGAAGATTTTTGAAATAAAAAGTTGCATACCCTTGAGGTGATCCCTGTACTGCCGCTTCCCAGGTTGTATCGTAAGCTTGGGTGTAATCCCTGGCTACATTGCAGTTACAGGTTGTGTGGCTTCTGACTGGCAGCTGTTTGCTATGGGCACTTTCGTACAAGTCGCTTTGGTCACTAAAGGGTTAAGTGAACTACATAAAAGTGCTATAGCTAACGATCATCCTTTAGTGTTATATGGACCTTAGTCACAAGGTGGCCATCTGTTGTCTGATTCCCTGTGTGCACAATAGTAACAACTGCAGTCCCCCGCTCCATGAAAAGGGGCCATACTACTTTATCTTCCACCCTCAACTTGGTTAACACGAAGTTAATATTAGAAAACACACACAAAAGCGATGGCTACCAGTCAATTAATATCTCTTTCTGCTAATTCTTTCTTCTAATCTCCTAACTAAGAAAAGAAAGTCTACAAATCCAGTCAATGTTTCAGAGTTATTTTCTAAGTTTTTTTGCCTAAGTTCTTGACATCAAATAGGAAAAGTTTTTAGTTGAAAACTATCTCATAGCGACTACGATGACTTCTTGTGCGATACTTTATAATTTCTCGCTACAGTACTTGTATTATGTATCATAGTGTGGATTTGTATCATAAAATATATTATAAAGATAGGTCATTATTTGTATATTAAACATCAGTACATAAGATTAAATCGGTACGTTTTATACGCAAAACTTAGGATGAGAACAGGCATTGACTGCCGGTTGGGTTCATGTATTTGGTTGGTGGCAGCAGATGATCTGCTCGCAATTAGATTTTTTGTCTTTTTGGAAACTGTGGTTCAGGTTTAAGGAAGACAAGTGTCTCCATGGTTGCAGCATGGGATGTATGTTTGTCTGATTGAGGCAATTTTATTGAAGTCGGTCAGTACTGAACACAGAAATAAACAAGATCACCAGTGCATGTTTTTTTTGTAGAACTTAAAGTTATCTTTTTGTGGGCATTCATCAGTTTATTAAATCCAAGTTAAACAGGTACAGTACATTGCCATCATCATTTTCATGCCTGGCTTGCTATATGAACAATCAAACCAATGAAATCTCTCTTTTTGGTTTCATTTTTGGTCGAGTTTAGAGAACAGCTTGAACCCCATTAGAAGAACATTAATGAAGTGACTGAGTAGAAAGGAATATCTTGAAGGATCTTGTTTTTATTTATGTCGTAGATCTGTTTTATTTTTTGGGGGCAATTCCACGATGACTCCATTTGATTGACCACATGTTTCAGAAATCTCGAGGGCCTTTTCCAAATCTAGGTTCGTGCTCTGGCTCCAGCTTTGGCTCCTTCATCAATTTTGAAGCAGTGTGCACAATCAACGGTGCTTCCAATCCAACAAAAAAATGGAGCCTGGAGTTTAAGCCTGAGGATTGGGAAAAGCCCCCAGGTTTTCTAAATTATTTTTGCCACTTCATATTAAACTTTTGTTGTTGATGTCAATTTCAGTATAACAGATCACAAAAATCCCCCCCCCCCCAAAATATATATATATAATAATAATTTTGTTTTACTAAAATTAAATAAAATAGATAAATAAATAATAAGTAAATAAAGCAAAACAAAACAAAAGCAAACAAACAAACAAAACAACACCCCAACAAACCAAAACAAACATATTTCGTATATATTTGATCAATGAAGCGGGAGTCATCGTGGATTTGCTCTTTTGTTTATTATGTAAAAAAGGTTTGTTTTGAGCCTGTCATACTTCACGCAAAAGCGAAAGCGAATTTTCTTGCGTCACAGTTAGAAAAAAACCGCGTACCGATTATTGTGTTCGCTTTGCATTTGCTTTTGCTTGAGAAACTGGGGCTTAAGAACAGGACGGTATATTTGGATAGAAAGACGTGTGGTGTAGATCTCTGAAATAGGGCTCATTGTACAACAATTCCTTTAATTATTGGCTCTGAGGTGCTGGGTTTATATGTCGATCTTGAAAAGATCCAGAAACAAAAGGAAACATCTGTACATTGCCTTTAAAATTATTTCTGCGATGGTAGCATTTTGGCGATAAAACTAATTTCTTGGTTTGGATGGTTTCAGTACTTTATTACCGACCACAGTCATGCTTGGCATGGGGTTGGTAGTGGTGGACTCTAAGGGTCTTTTGTTGGGGGGGGGGGCTGAGAGTCATTTGCAAGTGGGCTAGTTGGCTCATTTTTTGCCCCTTCAACACCCCATGGATCCAAAGGCTTGCCACTCTCATCTGCAACCTAAAGACTTTGATGTTGAGTTTTTATATTCCCGAGGTTTCTCTTAGAATCAGATTTTTTTTTTTTAAATGCCCATGAAGTTTAGGTGTTACACTTTTACTTCGGCGCAACATTGCAGTTTTCTTCAGAATTTTATGAAGTTTCTCCCATTAACTAGCCCGCGATTTGAAATATACACATTTAGGTACTTTGTTACTATTATTATTATTATTATTATTATTAGTATTGTTATTATTATTATTATTATTATTATTATATGCTTTAAATTTTCTGTACATAGATAGATTTCTATAATGCAAATGTAACGAGACGTGTAATTGGAGTTGGCAAAGTTTAGATTTATTTTAGTTGATGTGTTTCTATATTTGTTCTGTTTCCGGTTTTTTGGATTGAATTTTTTTTGTTAGTACTATTTATAGTTTGAGTTGAGGTTCGTGAAGTCAAACCTGCTGTGATTGGAACCTGGATCATGGGGACACCTCGAGTATATTGACCTTCATAATGTGGCCAGAAATTGATGGCTAAGAGTAAAGGGATGGGGTCATATTTGGTTTCTTGAAGATTTCATTCCCTTGTTTGCTGAGAAACGTAAGACTAATGCCCACCTCTAACTGAAGGTTTTAGATTTCCAGGGGTGGATCCAAATAGTCAGGTGGGGAGGCTGAGGTGCTCTAAATCCATAGTTGGGGCAGCCCAACTAAAGGAGGTGACAGCTTCATAGTTGGAACTGACCAGTTATAGTTGGAAACAGCCAAATTACCACTGGGACAGGGTTACATAGTTGAGATAGCCTAATGATTATTTGGAACAGCCCAACTATAATTTGGGAACAGCCCATCTAAACTGTAATTTGGAATAGCCCAACTATAACTGAGAATAGCCCAACTATGATTAGGCATTAGCCCAACTGTAACTGAGACTAGCCCAACTGTAATTGGGAGTATAGCCCAATTTTATCTGAGAATAATAGCCCAACTACAATTGGGAGTAGCCCAACTGTAACTGAGACTAGCCCAACTGTAATTGGGAGTATAGCCCAGCTGAGATTAGCCCAACTACATTTTGGATTAGCCCAACTGTAACCGAGAATGTCCCAACTACAATTGGGAAAGCATAAGTGCAGTTGGGACAACAAATGGTGTACAAACCACTTGGAGGGAACCCTCTCAGTGCAGGTTTGACTTTCACCCTCACTCAATATACATCTCTTCTTTTTATTATGACTGTATTTTATGGACTTATGGAAATTCTTGTTTGACAGTCAGCACTCTCTCACTTCTCTCTCTCATGCAATAACTAAGGATGGGCAGCGATCAGAAGTGGCACCTTGCCATTGTAATAAACTGATTTTGTCGCCATAGACATTCAGGGAGTGTTTTGTGACATGCCCTTTACATTAAAATAATTTGTTTTAAAGATAACGAAAGACGCAGAATATATTTATTTGCCTTTTCAGGCACCTTGCATTTTTTGATGAACTCGAAAATATTTGACAGAAAAAAAGTTAAACCTTGACTATTTGTCTTAATGCAAGCGATGAATTATGACCAATCGAAGGCTGGCAAGTAGGCTGGTGCCTTTTTATTTAATACATGTTCGAAACCAGTGCCATGATACAAACAAAAAAGGGATCCATATTAAAGTGCCCTTTATGTGGAAGATAATTTTCTGATGTATAATCCAAGTAGTTGAATACTAAATATTCCCAACAGTTTCTCAAGAAGAAAGCATCCCTGCAATTACAGAAATCTTTTGAAATTGAAAATCTATTTTAGGGTTAACCCTTTGCAGTCTTTTAATCAATGTCTAAATGATATTTAACGACAGAAAGCCTTAACAACTGATCACCTTGTTTAAAAATATAAGCCATGTGTTTTTGAGGGAAAGCACACTGCCAAAAGTAAAAAAATATTCAAATGGGGTTTGGTTTTTTTAGGGGAGGAGGTAAGCACTCCAGAGGTACATTTATAACCAAACCCCAGCGGAACCAGACTTCCCTGTCCCTTATATCCGGCAAATTTCTTCCTTTTGCATTGTTGTAGAGACTAAAACAAGAACAATGGGTTGAGGGTTTTAAAAAACCTCTTCTCC
This sequence comes from Plazaster borealis, assembly GCA_021014325.1. Lineage (NCBI taxonomy): Eukaryota > Metazoa > Echinodermata > Asteroidea > Forcipulatida > Labidiasteridae > Plazaster > Plazaster borealis. Next base: position 10,098,282 of record CM037473.1, read on the forward strand.
TACACACTGACCAGAGGAGGGGGTGGGAGGGTTAAAAGGTTGCCCTAACAAGTTTTATCAAAGAAAAATCATGACTCGCTACTTGTCCACAAACCACACATAAGGCAACAGGAGAAGCGATTCCTTTGTGAACAAGCCCCTTGCTCTTGACCTTATTACAGAATGGATTGTTATCATGGTATGACCATCGTTGCTAAGTACCCTGTCTGCAGCAAGCAGTCATGGCTACAGTTCTGATTGTTCCAAATAGGTCCCAGACCATTTTCTCATCGAACCTGTGAGGGGAGCCTTATCAAAAATTTGTCCCTTTTCGGGAATTTTGGCTTTTGGCTTAGGCTTCGTCGGTAATTTTGAAAAATGTACACTTTTTGGTAAAGGACTTCGAACAGGTGGATGTAGCCTTAAGCCAGAGTGAAAGCCTAAGCTCTGTCATCAGTTCTGGAGCAGTGTACATTTTGAACGCTGTTTTAAGATCTAGCCGAAGCCTGGGCATCTGAGCCGAGGTTTGGAAAAAGCCATCGTTTTGGGGTTTGGGCTGCATGCAAATTTACAATATTGAGACATTGGCTACAACAAGATAGCTACACCATTAATCTATGCCTCAGATGGAAGCAAATCAAACATTACCATAATACTTTGATTTTGAGAAATACAAAATGGCCACACCATTGTAAATGTCCATTGTGGCAATTATTAATAACTCCTCCAACAACTCTTTCCTGTGTTTTTTGTCTTTTGCACACATTTCCTCTGTATTTTAATGTAGGTTTGAAATCAAAATATCCAAATGTGTAATTTAGATCAAAAATATGTAACTTAAGCAACCGGTGCCCCGTCCACATCTCTTGTCAACTGGTACCCAAAAGTCTACCACAATAACTCTTCAATACCTTGAAAATTTTATGGTAAATGATAATTTAATGAAGGAAAATAATTTACAAAAAAATAGTATGTCATATAAAGTACTGGTAACTTTTAATAAAATAAAATATAATGTATGACTACTTGCTTTGAAGCAGGAGGTGATAATTGGTCTTCCCACACAATGTTGTTGTCATAGGTGCTGTTATGTGGAACCAAACAGAAAACCAAACCAATATTTGTTGCCAGTAACCAATTTTGGTAGGCTAAAATTTGTATGTGCTTGGCAAATTTATGCTATTGATTTTGTTCCCATCTTGTGTTTCTTCCCGTTGCAATAAATCAAATCGAGACCGGAGGTTCAAAAAATAGTCTGCACCTTTTGGGGTATTATGAGAGTCTGTGTTCCTTATTGCTACTGCAAGACAGGGAACATGACCAAAATGGTTGCAGCCTGGTGGACTGCACAGTTCTCAGCTACAGTGGCTTAAAGTTTTAGAAATTGTTTGTCTTTATTTTATTTCCAGTACTCTCAATAAAGTAATTCAAATATAAATGAAAATTATGATATAAAATAAAAAATGATTTTAATGCTTTTACAATTTTTTAGTACTTTTCAGTTCTTCTACAATCAAGCTAGTTTGCCTAATAAAATGTACTCATTTGTTTTTGTACTAGATATTTATTTTAAATACAGCTTATCCTTTAAGACAAAAACCAAGAAACCATTGACTCACAATATTTCACACTTTGAAGCAGTTTGGAGATGTTTTAACAGTCAAAGACTTAGCCATTATTATGAGAATGTAATCTTTCATATGACTCATTAATATCTTTATTATTATTGTATGATTGTTCCAGATGGAGCAGCAAAAGAGATTAAAGAAACTAGCATATTATAAATGATGTATCCCTTTGTTTGGTGTTTGTGAAAGTCTGATTTGAAGTTATGGTGTGGACTACAGTGGCATAACCTGGTGTGAGGGGGAATTGAGCCTGCCCACTCAGAATTCCCCCCCCCCCAAATGAGATCAAAAAAATGCACAAATGAATGATTTGATACATTAAAAAGCCCCCCCCCAAAAAAAAAAAAAAATATTAAACAAAATGTTGTCCCCATTGCTATGAATTATAGCTGAAATACATGTGCTTGCGGTTGAATGGCTTTCTGACTGGCACCCCCCGAACAAAGATATTGACAAAATAGGGAGACCGCCAACATAGGGCTAGATAGCTCAGTTGGTAGAGCGCCGGCACGTTAAACCGGAGGTCGTTGGTTCAAATCCCACTCTAGTCAATTTTTCTTTGTTCAACCCAAAATCATTTAATATTTACCCAGTCAGTTTCCCTTGTGGTCCATTACTTGATATATGATATATAAAAAAAAGTCGCATCCCCTTAAGGTGATCCGTGGCTGCCGCTTCCCAGGTTGTATCGTATGGGTGTGATCCCTGGCTACACGGCAGTTTGCCGTTGAATGGCTTTCTGACTGGCACCCCCCGAACAAAGATTTTGACAAAATAGGGAGACCGCCAACATAGGGCTAGATAGCTCAGTTGGTAGAGCGCCGGCACGTTAAACCGGAGGTCGTTGGTTCAAATCCCACTCTAGTCAATTTTTCTTTGTTCAACCCAAAATCATTTAATATTTACCCAGTCAGTTTCCCTTGTGGTCCATTACTTGATATATGATATATATAAAAAAGTCGCATCCCCTTAAGGTGATCCCCGGCTGCCGCTTCCCAGGTTGTATCGTATGGGTGTGATCCCTGGCTACACGGCAGTTTGCGGTTGAATGGCTTTCTGACTGGCACCCCCCGAACAAAGATATTGACAAAATAGGGAGACCGCCAACATAGGGCTAGATAGCTCAGTTGGTAGAGCGCCGGCACGTTAAACCGGAGGTTGTTGGTTCAAATCCCACTCTAGTCAATTTTTCTTTGTTCAACCCAAAATCATTTAATATTTACCCAGTCAGTTTCCCTTGTGGTCCATTACTTGATATATGATATATAAAAAAAGTCGCATCCCCTTAAGGTGATCCCCGGCTGCCGCTTCCCAGGTTGTATCGTATGGGTGTGATCCCTGGCTACACGGCAGTTTGCGGTTGAATGGCTTTCTGACTGGCACCCCCCGAACAAAGATATTGACAAAATAGGGAGACCGCCAACATAGGGCTAGATAGCTCAGTTGGTAGAGCGCCGCAGGTTAAACCGGAGGTCGTTGGTTCAAATCCCACTCTAGTCAATTTTTCTTTGTTCAACCCAAAATCATTTAATATTTACCCAGTCAGTTTCCCTTGTGGTCCATTACTTGATATATGATTTATAAAAAAGTCGCATCCCCTTAAGGTGATCCCGGCTGCCGCTTCCCAGGTTGTATCGTATGGGTGTGATCCCTGGCTACACGGCAGTTTGCGGTTGAATGGCTTTCTGACTGGCACCCCCCGAACAAAGATATTGACAAAATAGGGAGACCGCCAACATAGGGCTAGATAGCTCAGTTGGTAGAGCGCCGGCACGTTAAACCGGAGGTCGTTGGTTCAAATCCCACTCTAGTCAATTTTTCTTTGTTCAACCCAAAATCATTATATATATATATATATATAAAATAAAATAAAAATAATAATAATAATAATAATAATAATAATAATGTCTTTGCCCCCACTTGATTATTTGGTCCTTGGAAAAAAGTAGGAACATTTTATTGGGTACAATTGGGCTGACCTACACATGGTGTACGGCTTTAATATACTTTTCAGGCCATTTAATCACAATTTTTCTTATTTTTCCCAAGGGCATAACAATCAGGCTAAAGTGCCCGTTATACATGAAATAATAAACCTGTGAAAGGTCATCAGAGTCACAAAATAATAGCGAAAAACCCCATCATATGTTTTCCCTGTTTTCAAACATCAGGTTTTGGACTTGCAAGATCAAAATAGTATTGTATGACTTACTTCTAATAAACTAACGTTTGCCAGCAAAAATATTTCAAGGGAAGGTTTCCACCATGACCATATAATGTAAGTCTTGTGCAAATCTGTGAACATTTATATTTTCAATCTTACCAATGGTGTGCACATCCTTTAATCCTTGCTAAGGCCTTGCTCAACAGTTTTTCCCCATGTTCCGTTTCTATACGCTGTTACAAACAAATCTTCTTGGAATGCATTTAGCAAACATTATTGATCCTTCATTGATAATTTAAGAGACCTTGTAAGAATTACACTCTGTCACAATACACAGCTATCCTTCACTAAATCTTTGCCATTTTATTCATAAATATTCCAACAATAGCAGCGGCTTAATATTTCACACAATAGGCTTTGGTTAGTAATTATGGAGTCTTCAAGATCACTATTTCCAGCGACTGGCAATTTGCAATAACTCTTTTCTTCTGAGCGATTAAACTAGAACAAGATTTAAAAGTAAAAGTATAACAATTTATGCACTTTAACCCTACCCCTCCCAAATCCTCTTCAGGAAGTTGTCCAATTGTGGAGAGCTGTTGGCCCAAATAAAAATTGCTCTTAACAGGGCTAGGCATACCAATCTGTAAGCGCCTTGTCACACGGGGCAGCTTTTTCAGGCAACTTGGAGGCACCCAACTGCAGTGCATGCTGCAGGACCACTTTGGTAGCACATGAGTAATTGTTCAGACAATGTCTTACGATCCCCAAGAAAAATATGAGAACATTGAAATGTGAATGCCTTTTCTTCTTTGAGATTGCCTGGAACTGGTTGCCTGTAAATTGCCTCGTGTGACATGGACCTTTAAGTCAAAACATTTGGGTGTAGAATGACCATATAGTGGAGGATAGTGGAGGATTGAGGTCGCCTGTTGGCAAGTGGGCCTAGGGAGTAAGGGTTGAGATACGTTCATCCCTGGTTTTTTGGAAGAGTAAAATCTTTTCCTGTAGTTTTTGAAATTCTTATTCTTTACCCACTAGCTCAAAATTAATGCATCATTTGCAAAGGACATGTATAGCATGAACCTCTGTATAAGCAGGCATGATTATTGGTGCTTGGAAAAAAGTAAAAACATTTTATCGAGTACAAGGGCTGACCTACATGTACACATATGGTGTAGGTTCTAATACACTTTTCAGGCTTTATTAATACAAACAATTCTGATTTTTCCCAAGAGCAAAAAAAAAATTGGAAATCAGACTACAGTAGGAAGGATATCATGCCTGATGAGGGATATGCCTATGAATGGTTATTGCACTCACTATTTATGCAGCTAACTCAAGAGTGAAACAGTCAAGAGTGAAACAGTCAAGAGTGAAACAGTCAAGAGTGAAACAGTCAAGAGTGAAACAGTCAAGAGTGAAACAGTCAAGAGTGAAACCAAGGTGATAATCCAAGGTGATAATGGGAAACATGGGGACACTGGAAAAATAATATGAAACAACAAATGTTGTTTTGTTTTGTTTTAGAAATGTAGATACTACGTCAATATGAAAATGACCTTTTAGGCTGTGTCGGTTTACGGCTATGGCTGGATCACCACAATAATGTGCATTTAACCAAATATTTCCCTTAGCAACACCCCTTAGCAACAGCCATAGCCGCAGCTGCAAATCCAGAGAAAGAATTACTTTGACATTTTTGAGTGGAAATAGGTCAAATCTTGCAGCCGCTATTGGCTGTTTGGTACCAGCCGCTTGCGACCGGTATGGTCTCTAAAGGATTAATAGTGCTGTCATTTTTGTCAAGCTCCCTGTGGTCTAATAGCAGTAATGAATACTGACTTTCAGTATGCCAACCAAGGGGTCAGACTAATTTGCCCTTCCAAGCCTACATTTGGTTTTCATTGCCCTTTTCGAAACTATGGCTTGTGCTCCTGGCTCTGGCTCATGGTCTGTCCGCCTGTTTGAGGTCCCGAACCGAAAGCGCCATGTTTTCAAAATAACTAAGGGAGCCCAAGCCGGAACCGAAGCCGTAATTTAAAAAATGGTCTTTGAATTTAACGCAAGAGAGACAAAATGGAAGCCAGACAAGGAATTCAATGTTCTAATTTCACTGAGCACTTTTATTTGGCTCACTCAGTATAGACCTTTTAACCCTCTAGTCGAGACCATTCATTTCTGTGTAGTAGTCACCATACCCCAGACTTATCAGTTAAAGTCAACCCTGGGCCGAATTTCATAAAGCTGTTTAAATTCTGCTAAGCAAGTTTCTTTGCTAAGCAAGAAATGACTGGGGTACCAGTCACAATGGTAACTGTATGGTGTTTTGGCTGGTAATCTATTTTCCTAAGCAAGAGTTTTCTGTGCTTAGCAAGTTTTTGTGCTTACATGCTTCATGAAATTGGGCCCTGGTTCCTTGCCATAACTAACATGTATCCATAAAATTAAATAACAGAACTAGAGGGCGTATAAAACCATGCGACACGGCCCGACAAGAAGCATTTTTGCCCATTGAGAAAATGGTGCTGAACCATCAGATAACACAGGTCACGCACCAGTTCACACAGCCAACATTTTGTAAGGGGAAATTTGTATGTAATTTACCCATAGGGATTTGTACCCATGGTGGGCCAGCGCAGTTACGTGTGTGTTATTAGAGGCTCCCTCTAGATCTATTATATAACTCTATGCATTTATCTCGAATGTACACAATGGCAACCCAAGATACAACATATTTTTGCAAGACACAACGATGTTATAACAAAATTAAGATACACCGTTTCTGATGCATGACAATATGCATTTAAGATTGTTTAGTGTTTTTTACCAAGGGAATAAACGAGTGGTGACAAGGTCTTACACAGCAGTTTGAGACCAGTAGGGTTGTGGCTGTGTGATTTAAGGACCAAGCTGAAAGCTTGCACGCCAAAACACCTATATCTTTAAGCGCCAAAACACCTATATCTTTGAAGCACCAAAACGCCTATTTGAGCGCCAAAACACCTATAACTTTAAGTGCCAAAACACCTATATCTTTGAGCGCCGAACGCGTTTTAGCCAGCCAGTCTTAAACACCTCCTTTTATACCTCTATTGGTAATTTAAGACCAGTGAAACACTACCATGTGATCATGTTTCGACCAGCTAGAACGCATAAACTCCCTAAGGTATTCATGAATGTCGTTTCAAAAATATACATTCTCAAAATATGTCAAAAGGAAATGAAGATGAAACCCATCACCAACTGCCATGTCTTGCAGTGTTGTCGCTAAACAGTAGCCAGTTAAAATACCAGGGAACCAGTGAAAAAATTTTGTCCGAGTGGTCCCAGTTGTTCTATACTTCCCACAGCTGACCGCAGAAAACCACTTTAAAATTGTTTATATGGCTTCCAATTCAAGTCCCATACAAATGGCAATGATGAAGAAAAAAGAACTTTTTTAGTTCGGATATGGACAAGTAAAAAAATGTGCAGACTCGTGAAACGACAAGGTCCAACTTGTCCCACTGGCTTATAGTCACTGAGGAAGTTAATGGCAAATCTGAGCGGATGCTTATTCTTGGCAGTGTGAAACTGTCAATGGTCAGGAGTGGATTCGAACCTCCTTGCAGTCTAGCCACTCAAATCACAATGCCGTGGTCCTCCAACGAGCGAGCAGCATACACACTTTCGGTTTGATGCCGGCGTGGTTTGACGTTCCGAATAAATAACTCATTGGTCTGGGGCAGCATCCTCTTCTTGACCTTGTTGTTCTTGCGGCCTTGTCCCTTCCCCCCAATCAAATCCCCCTGGTCTATCTTCTTCGGGGAGGGGGTTATAGTTGGCGTCTTCTGGAGTGGCATCAAATATTCTTTTCCTGTCGTAAAAAAATAGCATGGCAAAGTCTTCAGAGCATAACTACACCACCATTTATTAACCCTCCTACTATCTGACCATTCAATATTTATTGAGTTATTTATACTAGCCAAGAAACCCATGGAGAGAAAACAAGAAAGGAAGTTTCAGTTTTAGATGTGGGAGGAAAACCCAAGAGAATTATTCCAGTGAAAACCCACGCAATCGGGTAGCGACAGAAAACCCAATGAACATAGTGCCCCCCGGCGGGATTCGAACTGGGGTCCTAGAGGTGGAAGGTGAGGATAGATACCACCAAGCAAAACCGGCCATCTACTGTGGTTTTGTATGACAGACCAACTTTGACCTGTCTGCATATAAACAGTATGCATAATGTGGTAAAAAACTGATGCACACACAGTACACAGTCAACCCTCCTACTGTCTGACCATTCAAAATTGTCTGACCATCCACTGTGGATTTGTATGATTTGCGTTGTGCATTGAGAACCCACAGTTTATGTGCAATACAAGAATGATTTTATATTTAATTCCTACCGTCAGCTCCCCCGAGTTATTTTCATCTTAAATGTTTTCTTCTTGTAGCCCTTTCCCAAGAATGGCTTTTTAGCCTTGTTTGGGGCAAACTTGCATTTAACAATACAATTCTTCTTGACTTACAGAATTCCTGGTGTTCTGATAATTTTAAAGCCTCCTTGCTGCATGGGGAATACGTCTTCCAGAAAGAAATAAACATGCCCAACGGCTATACCTGCATTCAAAACACAATCCAATCACAGGCATTAGAATGATTACATGGTTACTTTTAGTTTGTTAAACAATGCATCGAACACCTATTGCTATCCATATCCATTTGTCGCGAGGCATTCCTTGAACTATCCGAACTCCTTAGGAGTATGCAGCTCCGGCAGCCAAACTGGTACTCATGTTGCTACTCAATCACAGGCATCTTGCTGAGATTCGGATAATAATAATAATAATAATATCGAAGTCTTATATAGCGCACGTATCTACCAAACAAGGTACTCAAGGCGCTTAGTATATACTTTTTAAACAGAAAGATGGGTTATTGATATAATGTTTATAATGCACACCCCATACCCGGATGTTGTAATTATATTTTTTCTCCCCAGGTTTGAGGATTGGGAACACAATGTTGGGAACGTAACAGGGTCATAGTGGGCCAAGACTGTGCTACGGGTAACTGATTGAGTTCCCGTAAGCCTTTACAAGTTGGTACCTTAAATGAGATTTGAAGCTTTGCATTGTGTGGATGATAAAAAGAAAACTAAATATAGTTTGTGGTTGACAACCCGGAAGAGTCTTTTATTGCTCTGCCTGCTGGCCTGGATTTACCAGAGGCCACGACCCTTGTCGCCCTGGTCTTGGCCTTGGTGCCCCTTCAGAAGTTTCTGATTGACCTTGGAATGGAAATGCCCCTTTTCAAAATGAAAATGGCCTTGCCTTCTCAAAGATGTTATTTCAAGCTTGAGTCTTGATACTCAAGTGCTGTACAATGTACTTAAGCTCAAAGCACCAGGAGCAATCCAGCATTCTCCTGAAGATGGCCACCTCTTCCAAGAAAAGATTATTGTCCAAGGCAGGACTCGAACCAGGGTCCACAGAGGTGAAAGGCAGGGAAGACATTGCTAAACCAACTTGACGGCCCAACCTGACATCATCATCACATCACTTTTCAGTTTCTATACTAAGTTTGACTCACCTATGAAGTCAACTATAATTGGGTTGCCTAAAAGAAGAGAGAATGCCAGCAGCACCCAGGGTAGATTGGGAGCCTGGAAGTTCATTAAGCCCAGGAAGTTCATGCGGACGTATGGGTTTCTCCGACTCCAGACATAGACTAGCATTATCGTGAAGGCCTGGCCGAGAAAGACTAAGTTGACGAAGAGTGAGATGATCTGGGTTAATACTTTGAGTCAAGGGCAGATAACAGTCGAATCATCAAGACAAAGTACTAGTTTCATGGTTCAGATGTGAGGGTAAATCCACAAGACCAAACAGCTTGTAGCTAAAAAAGTTTACTGGACCAGGATTTTATTCACACAGTTTAACATTTGAGCTGTTTTAACTTGAACAAGCACTAAAAGAAGATTTATATCAATTGTATTATGGCCAAGTATTCTTCAATAATCAACAAAATTAAAAAATATTTAGCAGACTAAAGTCAACATTTGAACAAGACCTCCAGACTTGTCCGGGTCATAAGTTTACTGGCCTCGGGAATGCGGTCCAGTGTCAATTTCGAGCCCTGGGTTTGTAAAGCGTTAAAATATATTTGTATCAATATAAAAGCTCATATGACTGATTTAAGTCAACATTTCTAACCAGAACCAATCCTCCAGAGGACTAGTTCAGTCTGAAATACTATCAAAGTTAAGAGGCCAAATAGCATTTAAAAAAATCCAAACTAACTCTAGCTTTATTTTGATAGCCACAATCAAAATAAGCACGTACATGACACTTTCTTTTACAAATGTTATTATTGTTTTCACAAAATATGTAACCAACACGTATGATTAGCTATGTTTGAAATATGAGACCCAATTTATATAGCCGGTGACGCAGCAAAACCTGCAGCCAACCATGCCAGATATATTGGGGCGAACCCCTTCTCTTAGCATGTTCTGTGCATAACACATCAAAAGGGACCTAATTGTATGGCCTACCATCCCATTTGAAAGGACAAAGTAATATGGTTAGTGTCTTGCTCAAGGACACAAGTGCCACAACCAGGACCGGACCCACACTCTGACAACACCAGAACTTGAGTCTGGTACACCAGACTACTCCACAAGAGTGGTTGGTTTGAGGGGTACAGTATCATACTCAGCAAACTTAAAGGGTCTGTATACGTTTGGTAATGAAAATTAATGGCAATAAAAACTTACTTGGTAAGAAGTACAGCAGCTTTGGAAAGTATAATGCATTTTGAGAAACTGTTCACTTCGAAGTACTGCGATTATGGAACAAGATATCAGTTTTTATCCCCCAAAATTTGAATCTGAGAAGCATTACTGCAGTAACGTATCTCAGATAGTGTACTCCAAATGCAGATTATTCTTCCTGCGTGGACATAACCGCTCCAGATTTTCGGCAATATCTTAAAAACGCTACCACCTTTTGAAATTAAATTTTCATAGGTTAGTTTCATGGTATATATCTTCAACTACATAGGATTGAAACAAACAGTGGGTTCCAAACGTATACAATCCCTTTAAGCATTGTGATGGGTTTTTGATGACTTGGGTTTGTTCTGGTCGATGGAAGCCCTGATGCTGTCTTACAACTTCCATCACTGAAGTCCAAAACTCAAATTAAGTTGTGGTTATATTTATTAGAAATATTAATTCAAGGATACTGTCATTACAAATCCACCGAGGAAAAACATGAAGAAGAAATCAGCGGTGCGACCTCTGAATGACCCCTCCTCCAGCATGCGGCAATATCGATACGTGAATATCATATTGAATAGGAAGTTGAATCCAATGGGACCGAAGAAGAGAAAATTGGTGACGAGTCGCCATAACTGTAAAACAGGGTAAAACAAAACAAAAATACTTTAATAAAGGTATCACACATGAATGGTAAAACAAAATTAATCAAAGATTTTGTAAGCGTACTTTCTCTAATTGTATACAGTACCAATAACCCATTTGCGAGTTAAATTTGAAAAATTTCTGGCACAATGACTTGCCTTGACACTATTAAATGATCAATTTGAATTCCTCAGACTGAAAAATATGTTGTTAGATTACAGCTTTTGTATAGTAACCTCAGCAACCTCCAGATTAGCAAAGACCGAATATCCTTTGTGCGACACATTTCATTGGAAATTTTGTATGGGCGTGTGCCGAAACTATGCAAAAGCTTGCCCCTAACCATTTAGAGGCTGAGGAAATCCAATATGAGCATTCACTTGTGACTGAGCTACGCATTGTACATGTACAAGACATCATTGAGGGTGCTGTTTGAGCTTGTGATGTCATGGCAGGGGTCTACATGGGCCAAGTTTGCACTATCGTTGACCATAGTTCGACTACGTTTGCCCGAACTCTGTCTAGTCGACAATAGTTGGACTCAACTATTTGGAACCAGCCAACTGGGCATGGTTGCATCGCTGGTTATCAATAGCTGTTCTCATAGCACAGTGCAGAGTGGACCAGTTATCAGAAAATGATAATGTACGTTGAGTCGCTGGCCCGTCGCATTGACATGATATGACTAGACTAGAGTCGAGGTCGTTTGTACTACAACTTCTGTGCGCATGCCTACGTATGTCACTAAACAAGCACTAGTTAACTATTGGTCCTTGTGCGAACTTGGCCATGTATTATTGTTATAAATCAGGCTATCAATATTTAAATGATCCAATCAACATCCACCCAAGCACACCCACAGTCTAACTCGAAAATGCTACTAGAAAATTCCCCCACAACACTTGGTTTGTTATTTCAAATTGCACACAAAATCACATTAAAAAAATTAAATATTGTATATTTATACTTGTTTTGTAAATGTGACCATCTACATCAGTAAGTATGAAGATAGACTTACATGATAGTGGTTGAAGATCAGGTCTGGATTGAAGTACAGCTGGAATGGAGTTATGATTTCCAATTGCTGTGTAGAGATAAAATTAGTATTGACATTGTAAAATGACGAGGAGAAATTACTGGAGAGTGACCAAGCCGGTCCATAGCATGACAATGGTATCAGAAGGCTTGATACTTCATTCTTGTAAGGACTGGCAGATTTGTGTTAGTAAAGGGCACCTTAATGAGGGAAATTTAACTTTCAACTGGAACATTTCAAAGGGCACCAAGGCAATGATATGAAGGCAGTTGCTTCCATTGGCATTGCCTCCGTGAAGTATCAGGTAAGTATCAACCTTTGAAAAATCCTACATGTAGCAGAATTTATTGTATTAAAAAAGCAAAGCAAAAGTTTGTTTAAATTCTGTTGGACTGAGGTCTGGAGCTGATTGTGATTTATATGGGATCAGGAGGGCCCAGTTTCTTAAAGCTGTTCTGCAGAAAATAAATGCTTAGCACAAAAGAAGCTTGCTTAACAGAAACAGGTTACCAGCCAAAACACTATGTGATGCATATTGTTTGTGACTGGTTCCCTGCTAATTTGTGCTCAGAGGAAAAATTGCTAAGCACCATTTTCTGCTTGACACTGCTTTATGAAATTGGGATGTGGCAACCACAGTTTAGGAATTGAGTTCCAATGGTGTTGGATTTTGTTAGAATGAGGAAGGATCCTAGTCAATCACTCCAGGGTAATACAGCCTACAGGGTTTGCCCCTAGCCCAGGTTGGACTCCTCCCTTGCATACAACGCGACGGAGTCCAGGGTATAAAGGTCCCGTACCATTGCAAAAATATTTATAACCATTTTCTATCATATTTTTACCTTTTTGAGGAAGCTGAAACTTGACTCACATGTTCCTTGTGTCCTGAACCTTACGCCTGCTCTATTCAGAATTGCCAATTTTATCCTTGGATGACATTATTGTGAAAATAAAATGGAAATTTATGCATTCTCGGCGACAGGCCGAAACTGACAAGACGTGAATGCTTCAGCGCATGTGCACAGACACGCCCACAAATTTAACGCGGAAGTCGGTCAGGTTGCTATGCATGTCGCACATGCGCGCCTGAGCCTACACAGTCAATTGGTACACAATGATAAAAACGGTAGTGCACAACTCGGACTTATTTGCTAGAATAATGTCATTCGTGGACGAAATTGTTATTGTTGGACCCATCAATAGTGAGTTACGGACATAAAGAATATATGAACGGAATTTCAGCTTCTGAAATCAGGTAAAATTATGAAAAAACATTACTTCAAAATATGTTCGCATTGTAGAGGCACTTTATACCCAGGATGTCAGTGTACACTGACTGACGTCCTACCAGGGCTAGGTTTGCCCCTAACTTTTTGAGCGACTGGCCAGCAGGACCAGTTCGCTTTTCATTTCACTGGTCTGTCAACTTTTGCACTTGTCCATAATTCGTATTAAATAGGGATGCTTTTCAACACTGAACTAGCCAACCGGACCACTTGGAGTGAATTTTGACTGGTCCTCAGGTGTTTTCATGGGCATTTGGCCAGCGGACCAATGTTGAGAACGCTGAGATAGTGGTTGAACGTAGCAGACTATCTATGTTATACCCACCACGGCAAGTGTTGTTAGCACACATGATGTGCAATAAGCCCTGGTGATCAACGGTGTTTGCATATACTCTTGTTGAAATGTCTGAAAAGCCATCGTTGCTATGGAAACTGCTTCACTAAATGGAACATCTGACTCGGATTGCTGGCCTTTGATTAAGAATTTATCAACACTGTTAATTTATAAATTATTAAAAACACAACATACCAATGACAAATTGTTTGTTCTGTCACTGTCAGTGTCAGTGTCAGTATCTTTAGGCACAATCATATCACTATCACAGTATCAGGATTATTTTGACTGTGGCATCCAAAATAATAAGCAACTTTGACACTGAGTGACAGTACTTCAGTTGAAATTATTTCTATTATTTGAGAGATTTAAAACATTGATTGAACAAAAAAATAAAAACGAATCAAGCGGTAAAAAATGTAATTTAAAGGCCCTGTACACTATTGGTAAGATCGAAAAACACAAACATTCACAGATTCACACATAACTTACATGATTTAAAGTAAGTAATGGTTGAAAGGGTTCCTTAAAATATTTCTGCCTAAAATGCTATCGTTTCTGAGAAATGAGTAAAATAATAGTTTTTATCACGCGCGATATTTTGAAAAAACAGAAAACACATAAGGTCTCTTTTCACAATTTTCTTGTGATTTCGATGACCAATTGAGCTCAAACTTTCACAGGTTTGTTTGTTCATGCATATGTTGAATCACACAAAATGTGGACACTGATTTTGAACTGTTACCAAAAGTGTACAATACCTTTAAATAAGATTATCATAATCATTGATCATTGATGTCTTGAAAATGTTAACCTTTTTAGTATGACAATATGAGTCAAATATTGATTCTTTTTATTTTCAAAATATTTGTTTACTTTTGGTCTGACTTTCATTGACTCATTGAATTTACCATTTCGGTCGACATGGTCGAGTAAACAAATACAAAAAAACTAAAAACTGAACAGTAAACAACAGAAACTTAACGTCACATCAAATCTATACAACGAGCCAGAGATTGTTTTTAAAGACCAATGCCTCGTCTATTTCAGATAGCGCTTACCTTTTTGAAAAAGAAGAAAATTTCCTTTTTGTTTTACTATACCCATGCACAAAATCAACAAAATTTTATGAATCAAAATGATACGTGTACTTACTTGTCGAAAGTCATTTCCCTGAAAAAGACTTGAGACTGATACTTTAGAATTTTGATGCATTGTTCAGTATTGTTACAAAAAGGGGACCAGACTTTAAACGACCAGTCAAATTGATAGTCTCCAACACAAGTGCCTGATCATAATCTAGATCGCGAGCAAGCGCCGAGTGTAAAGAGACTAATTTTAGAGAGGTCACTGTAGGGTTGACTGCGCATGACTATTTTTAATTATTGCCTGGCATCCGCCTCTCTACTATCAAATCTCAATGTACAAGTAAAAAGTGTACCCTTTTTGTTACCAGCCTAAAATCTGTTTTGGCAGAAATTGTATTTGTTGGAAGACGACGCGCGACCACTGTCAGTTGATTCAAGCACATTTTCGAGCTTTTTGGGACGACACAATGGTGTCAACTTTAGCAAGAATGTCAGCACCTAGCATGCCTAGAGTGTTTGACCCAGCGTACGAGTATGAGTTCAGTGACGGGGACGACAGCAAAGATCTTTACCACGAACAAGAGTCGGACGAAGGTGAGTCAAAAATGTTGTGACCTGCATCGAGGTTTGGACAAGTCGACCTGGTGCATCAAGTCGACCTTAAAAAACAAATTAGTTCAGTTCAGTTTTAGTTAGGGTTTGTCCAAAATGGGGAAAAGTTTTGCCTCAAATTTTTAAGGGATTTATTTGATTTTTTGATGGATGTTGGACTTCATTTCCCTTTTTTAAATATTCCTCGGGGGCACTCCTTCCTCGGTAGTAGGCAGTTCCATCAAGTTGAATTCACGTGTACCAACAGTCATCACACACACACACACAGCCCCGGAAAAAAATAACGAAATATATTAAATCATAACTCACATTTTGTACAACTCACAACTATGACACTTTACAGCAGGCAGGAGCATTCTCTCCTCTTACTTACATTTCAATTTTTTTTGAAATCGGATGAATAGTTTCGGAGATATTGTAAAAAATAAAGAGCAACGACAAATAACGGATGCTTGGCCTCGCGTGCAGCGCCCATTTGTTTGTGCATGACGTCACCTATGAACCCCGTGGACGACAGATTTCGGAAATCTTCGGAAAGCGCCCGAAGAAGCCCGAAGAAGGTTTTTTGCGATGAGGGAGCGCTTGTTTACACAAAGTGGGATAACGATTACATCATCGTGTAGCCGACAAAATTCCGCACATGGTACATCTAGTCGCATTGCTTTTAACGTGAAAACCTATTTTCGTCGGCGTTTTCCGTTATTTGAATCAAGATTTCGTCCAGAGATAATTATCAACATGGAATGCGACATTGTAAGTGTTAATGCTGATACTTTTAAGTTTAACTTGTGAAAATTTGGTGTAATATTATCAAGTATTCTTCTACCTCCAAGAGGTTTTGTTCAACCATTCCTTGCAAAGTTGTCCTAAATACGTCACGAATGTACTTCGTACATGTTCGTGTTTCGTAACGTTCCACCACAAGAGGGCGTGTGTTGCAATAAGTTTGACAGGGCTGGGCTGTAATTATGTTTTTTAGTCTGGGTTAGGGACAAAGCTGCCCACTCTTGTGTTTGGTAACTTCCAAGTTCTGACTTGATAATAACAGAACGTTCATCGTGAGTCAAAAGAAACCAGTATTTATTATCTATTTTTCCAGGCCTAATAAATTGAAAGCAACGAAAGTAAAACGAAAACTTGATTGTATTGTACTCCAACTAGTTTTCAGAATTTGTCTTTGTAAAACGACTGTACCAATGCCTTCATCCTCAAGTTTTTATTAATGATTGTGGTGTATGGGCTTGGGTCTAAACTTTTACTGTATTAATACTACAATTTTAAATTTCAATTAAAGGATCAATCTAAAATTAAAGAAAAAATTGCAGTCATAAACACTTAAATTTTATTCCATTCTGGTTCATTTAATTTGCTATTTGTTGACATAATTAGTAAAGTATATTCACACATACACCTGCAAAACTTAACACATATTTAAATTTTATATGTTAACATTTTCCCCCACGTTGTCGCTCCTTAGTTTTGATTCACAAAATTTCACTTTTTGCCGTTCATAAAAATCATACATACAGTTTGTAAACCTCTCCAGCAGTAGAGGGCGCTCGTCATATAGTGCGCCCTCTATCGCCATAGGCTGTGTATTAAACTTGACCGTAGCCGAATTAAAGAAAAACATAAGAATTGAACTTGAACTCAGGTACGTTTTTTGCACGACCCATGCTCATTAAAAACGATATATCTCTGCAACCAAACACCCGATCTCAAAATTTTAAATTGATTTTTACTTCTAAGATAACACCTTATCAGACCTCATCTTGTCAGAGAAAAAATCACCTGCATTAAATTTCACTGAAACTGCCTATCGGTAGGAATTGGTAGCTGAAACGCTAAATTTTGACCTTTAAAAATGAAAAGAACACATTTCACAGCGCAGACAGAAAATCTTGCGCAAAGTCGCGCACTCATGCGCAAAGTGACTAAAACGGAGTGTAGCGAGCAGCGCTGTCAAGACCGTGCTGTAGACCCAAAAATGACTTATTTTTCATGATTTTGACACTTTGTAGCCGTTCAAAGTGCCTGTGCCTTTCTGTATACATTCTGACAACCCTTCTAGACAGGTAAGGATATAATTTGACCTAAATTAAGTGAGATGACTTGGGGGCATGCTGCGGAAGATTTACCCCAAATGGCTTTAAATTAACAGTGGCTATTTGGTTGGAATGCCTCATCATTATAGGGGTTTCAGGTAAAAATTCCTATGCTCTCCAGACTCAACTACTGACTGGACTGCATCGAAAAGAGTATGATTCATTGGAAAGGTCTCTTTCATCATGTGGAGTGGAGTAGTTTAAACTTTGTTTCAAGAAAATTGGACTTTCCTTTCTTGAGATATAAATTTTTAAAGAATTAAGAAATAAGGTTTTTTTTCGGACAATCAAATGGAAGGACACGGTACCATTTTGTTAGAATTGGGAAAAAACAAAATTGTGGATATCTTCACCAAATTTTATCTGATTGTACCAAATTTTCACAGTTTAATAAAACATTCCTCTACTGAATTCCAAATGTTGCCATGGAAACTGTCATTTAATAAATTATGTCAAAAAAGGGGGAAAAACAGAAAAAAGTGAATCAAATTCAAAAGAAGACCAAACAAACCCCCCAAAAATGAATTTACAATAAAAATCTTTGATGGGTTTTTTTAATTGTGAAAAATTATCGGAATTTATCTGACATAAATATCTGAGATTTTGACAATTTTTTTGTTGACACTGCCATCTAATAACATAAATAATAACAAAAAATAGGGCTTACAAAAACAACAAGTTACAACTTTTCTGAAGTAAGAACAATGCACGACTTCACATTTTGGATTGTGTGTATTTTTTTCCGATTGCAGCCCCACATTCCACAGTTACCTCAAAAAAACCTTTCTAAGTCAACAGGAATAACACAAAAATAACTTTTACTTGAAACAAACTGCAAGGTATTGAAAGAAAAGATACGAAACCACTGCACGCAGTAAACACCACTTGCGGCTTTTGACAAACTTTCAAGCAACCAATGCACATTTTGCGTGACCGGCGCATGTAGTCAGTTTTCCAAAATCAGCGCATATTCACTAAGCGCAGAATAACACGGGGAACTGGACCACAAATCAGTGTAAAGTTCCCGGATGACAGAATTTTAGCAGAATATACCACGCTTGCAATAAATATTAGATAAAACTGTAAGTATAAACATTAATTTCAAAAATTAAAACCCAAACGGGCAGAAATAAAGAGATTGATACAATAAAAAATGCCTCTGAAATATTGTTTTTGTTGTCATTTTCGTAATTCTTGGCAGATTTTTTTCCTTGACCTCTCAAAATGTAGCCCATTAACTCCTCTTTTATACCCTGTATTTTCACAATGGTTCGACCTTCGCAACCCAACGGCCGTTCAGGTCATTGCGCGCGACATGGTGCAGCTCTTGGCAAAACCTGGGCCGTTGAAACCCCAAATTCGTCATTTGTTTGCCCGTTTTCACACTAACTTCATTTATTCGCCTTGTATTTGGATGAAACTTTCACAGGTTTGAAAGAACATATTCAGCAAAAATATCAGGGTTATAAATTGTATGTTGGCGATCAGGTTTTTTTAATATATATTTTTGTATATAATGTGGAGTGCTTTTCAACACAAGTTGTCCGAACAAAGTTGTGACATGACTGAAATGCCTAGTAGTAGTATGTAGCTCTAAATTCCCTAAAATAAACAATACAGGGCTGCCAAATGATTGATTTAATGAAAGCGCCATAAATAACATTTGTGCCAATACTGTGAACTCCCTCTGATTTGTTTGCAAAACTTTTGCCCAAAAAGTGCACTTAACCCTAACCATGCTAAATGCAACAATATCCGAAATGGTAAAAGTTGTTGTAATCTGTTGCATTTGGCAGTCGGCTCAGATGTCATTCTTTGACTGAATTTGTTGCATTTAGCAGTCAAGTGACTTCATATTGGTGTTGCATTTTGTTGTAGTCACCACTACACTTATGTGCATACTGTTGCATTTAGCAGGGCAAACCCCCTTGCTCAGTCCTAACACCAACACCATGCCTGCACAATGCAACAAAATCCCTTGTTGCATCTTTTTGCATTTGGCATGGTTCTCATTTCAACTGTGTTGCATTCTGTTGTATTTGGCAGGGTATGTGGAGGTACCCTGAAGGGGGTAAGGGTTAATGAAAATTAGCTCAATCAAATCCCTGTTGAAAAGCTAAAATTATAGATTGTGCAAGTCTCAACTCATGCATATTCAAACCATATCGAGTGATGCGTCTGTGCGATTCTGTTTCCTCGAATACTTATAATTTGATGTAGTTTATGGCTATATTAATCATATTAGGGCCTATGTTGTTGGGAAAGTAAAATTTAGCGATGAAATATGTGAAATAATGGCAAACCAGCAGAGCTATGCTTTGGAGTTCAACTCGTATTTTGTTGATTTTTTTCCGCAATGTTATTCTGTTGACAGACACTGAGGATGCCAGTGAAACTGACGCAGCTAAGCTTGAAGAAGAATTCACAGAGATGAAAGAACAGTAAGTTTTCACGGAAGATCTTCTCACAGTTGATTTGTAATTCATTTGAGTTGGTCGGGGGCCGATTTCACAAAGAGCTAAGATTGATCTTCTGTGTACCAATCTTAATTGCTAAGCTGACTTTGTGTAGGCTATGCATTTACTGTGTAGTTGCATTCACCAATCTGATTGCAGGTTGACAGTTTGTGTACCATTCACCACCACAATGGATGATTTTGAATGGTCAGACAGTAGGAGGATTAGAAAGTAGTGATAAAATCTTAAATGTTAAAAAGTGGAACAAACAAAGTTCAGGGCTTGATTTCACAAAGAGCTGAGATTGATCATAAAGTGTTCATCAATATTAATTGCTAATCAAAGTGTGGTGTCACAATACAAATCACTATAGAGATATTGACAACTCATCTTAAGATGAATCTTAGTGCTTTGTGAAATTGAGCCACGCTGAGCAAAAACAATAGTAATAAGACTTGGCTGCTTTTTGGCAATGAAGAAATAAAAACAAGGGAAAGAAGAAACAAAAAAGGCAAACCTAACAACCTGGAGACAACACCTTTCAATGTATATTTTCATTGCCCAATGTCGACATTCTTTTCATTGTTGACTTCCTTGCGTTTTCATACTTATTAAGGATGTACAAGGAGAAGTTAGCGTCACTAAAGAAGCAACTGCAGAGTCTGAGTGACGGAACGCATCCTGAACTGAACCGCAAGCTCAAGAAGCTGGAGCAGATGTACAAGGAAAGATTACGAATGGCCGAGGTGGCAAGGTGCTATGAGGTAAAAGACAGATTCATTTGAGGCCTGCTCAAAAAAGAAGACGAAAAGTATCAAGAAAAATTAAATATCAAAAGTACACAAGTTTACTTTTATCCTTGAAAGACAAAAATACTGACATTTTACAAGTTAAGACCAATCCATATCAAGCCCTGCTTATTTGACTACTCTTTGTCTGACATTTTCACCTTGTTACTAGAAATAAATTTGTATTCCTTTGTTGTTTAGATTGAAGCTGTGGAGAGAGAATTTATCCGAGAGAAGAAGAACGCTGTCAGAGATCTTGATGTAAGAAACCCCAGAGTTTATTTAAAACCAAATCTTTCAAATCCTAATTCTTATCTACCGTGATTTTGATAGATTCATTATAGCACAGCCACAGGGGTAAGAAATTTCTGACTTTCATCTGAATTTGTACCTTAGTTATAACTGCCTGATGAAAAAAGGAGCTGTTATTTTCTTCATATATAAAGAAATCATGCTCTTTGATCTATTTCTCTCACACTGTGGATAGTGTTCCCAGAAGCTCCTTGGAATCTTAACTAAAAGGCTGAACTAAAAGGTGGAAATGTATCATTTCAACATACCTCCTTACGTTGGGATGCTAGTTTCAGAACTTTTTGCCAGCAATGACTCTAACCCCCGAGCCAAACCAATCATGTTTGACATCCGTGTAGGCTTACCTTTAACACAGGGAAACCATCTTGTTTGCGACCTATTCAAACCGAGACTGAAAGGACAAAACAGTGTGGTCTCATTTTGGCGTGTTGAGAACCTGTATTAATTATTACTATAGCTCATAGGGAACATGACAAACGGTTGCAAGTTTGATATCAGATTCGTCCAAGTGTTTAAAACCTGTCCTTTTCTTCCTTTTTTCTGAACAGCAAAAGAAAGTGGACCTGAAAGAAAATCTATTGATTGAGCTGGAAGATAAAAGACGGATGATAGAGGGCGACAGAACGACCTTGGAGCTGACGGGTGGTGAGCATTGAAGTTTGTTGTACTCTTGTCTGGTTCCCAGAATCCACGCATCAACAATAAGTTTCCAATTCTCATCTAATGAATAGTTGCCAGACTGTTTTTCCTTCAGCCTCTATTTGGTCTCATTTGTTTATGCTGTGATGATAAAGGGATGTGGAACTTACTGCACATTCAAATCTGATAGAAAAACTATTGGTTCTTAACCCTGTTAGATCATTCAATATCATCGACTGTGGTTTTGTATGGTAGATAAGCTATGCAAGTCTGCAATATGGCAATATATGTGGTGAATGCATCTACACAGTACACACATGTATAAATTGTAGTATTTAAACTGCCTCTAGCTACAAGACAAGCTCAGTGGTCTAGTGGTAAGACATCTGCTCTAGTATGGCAAATGTTGTAGGTTCGAATCCCACCTGACTAATATGCCTGTGGATTTCTTTTTCTTCACACGACTCGTGAAATTGTATAACACCATCGGTAACACAATAAACATAATATGTATACAGTTAGTTCTATGCACAGTTGTGCCACCATACAAAACCCGTTCAATTGAATGGTTTCAAATTTTTAAACAAGTTGCTGAAAATGCTACTAAGAGTAGCAGTTAAATCATAAACATAATCTGTAGTTTCCATAGAAAAATTATTGTTTCTTTGCAGATCTTTATCCTGCTGCCACCATCTTGTCTTGTACCCCGTGTCTCCCAGCAGTATTGAGAACTGATACTCAATACAACAAACAAGGGATCAGACTATAACTTCCCTCCCACCCTCAGTTTGGTTTTGATTTGAATGGAGGTATAAAGCAACTACCATGACAAGAGTATTTTGAAGCGATTACTTTAAGCCGGGTTTAATATTATTTGTGTTTTTTTTTCGTTTTTTGTTTGCTTTCTTAATTTTGATTTCAATTTAGCGGTGGATCCGTTGGAGGTTAAGCCGGCCAGCACCAGGAAGCTGAGGAGGAGGCAGAATGAGCCGGTGCCTTTACCTGAGAAGAGAAGGAAACCCTCACCTGATATCCTTTGGAAAATATAAACAAAGTCATTCCCCTTAAGGGGAAAGGGACAAAACAAGCAATTACATCATCATGTTCATAATGTTCTTATTTTCATTGTTGAACTAAAAATAAACAACAGTTTTTGTTTATTTGTTTGTTTTTTTGTTTTAGACTGTGTTTTTGAGGTTGAGTTTGGGGTCTACAGAGTGCTGTCTTCTTGAATTCGAAAGTAACTCAGACAGAAATATTTCTCTTGAGGATTTTAAATTGATAATGTTTATCAATTTTATAAACTTTACAAACTTTTAAAACTTTATAAACTTTACAAACTTTACAAACTTCATGAAGGTTATAATTTTTACAAACTTCATAAACTTTACAAACTTTATAAACTTTATAAACTTTATAAACTTTATAAACTTGATAAACTTTACAAACTTTATCAACTTTAAAAAATTCATAAACATAAACTTTTCAAACTTTATAAACTTCATTAATTTTAAAACTTTTAAATAATTTTAATCAGTGTGCTTCCAGAATGAACTAGTCAAAAAAAAAAATACATGATGATTTCTAAACCTATCCTACTGTTAAAGGCACTGAACACGTGTGGAAATTGTCAAAGACCAGTGTTCTCACTTGGTGTATCCCAACATATGCATAAAATAACAAGCCTGTGAAAATTTGGGCTCAATTGGTCATCGAAGTTGCAAGAAAATGATGAAAGAAAAAACACCCTTGTTGTACAAATTTGTGTGCTTTCAGATAGGAATAAAATCTTCTTGCAAGAAGTTTATATTATTTTAGTGAGAAATTACCTCTTTCTCAAAAACTACGTTACTTCAGAGTGAGTCGTTTCCTACAATGTTTTATACTATCAACAGCTCTCCGTTGCTCGTTACCAAGTAAGTTTTTATGCTAATATTTGTTTTGAGTCATAACCAAACAGGTACGATACCTTTAAGTATTACATCAGATACGTGTGCATCATATTTGGCTACTCCTGGCTCAAAAACTGCCATACACCCAGGTGTGCAAGTTTACCAATGGCGACTCATTTCATCATTCAAAGACGATTATTACAACAAAAAATTAAACTTTGTGAATGGCGAGTCCAAAGCTTTTCTTTTTCCATGTACAAATCCTCTAAGAAAAAGTGTCTCAATGCACTTTCTGATAGGCTTCTGGTAAAAATTGGAGCCAGTTTGCATGAAGTGAGGGTTGCTTATACAGTGGAATTACATCATACTTGGGGTTTTTATTTTACCATTAATCAGATTTTTGATTCTTTGATTTGTTGCCTGGAGACTTTGGTTTCCTTAACTTCGATTCACCTCAGTATTGTTTCCTGCTGTCGGATGATGAGATCGCGAGCGATATGAAAGCATTAAACAAAGTAAGTAGGCCAGGCAAACTTGATGTAAATGGTATTGTGTTTAAATACACCTGATATTGATTGTTAATTAATGCATAGTACTATTGTTCTATAAATTGATATTTAATTGTATGGTACATTTATGGTACATTTGCGTATAAACCACAAGCAATGTAGCACTTGTTGTGCTTTCCAGAGAACAACAGACCTGGGGTCGATTTCACAAAACTCTTCCTAACTTAGGACTAGTCCTAGGCAATGCTAAGAGATAGGACTAGTCTTAAGTTAAGACCAGTTACTGGTCCTAATTTCAGATAAGACTAGACTAGTCTTATCTCTTTGTGAAATCGGCCCCTGGGTTCGATTTGACAAATCACCAAGGTTCATCTTTAAGACGAGTTGTCACCATGGCCACAGTGATCTGTACTGCAATCAACACGGCACTTCACAACAATCTTAGGTCTTCGTGAAATCGGCCCCTGGCTAACTTTACTGAGATAGCCTCAGTGTCTTCTCCACCTTTTGGTCAAAACTGTTCTAACTTGCTGGTGTCGTGACAGTGCACACCTTGGTTAGACAGAGACAATATGTTTCATTATTGTCTTTTTGTCAAGTGCAATTTACATTTAATTTTTCCTTCTTTTATTTTGTTCTTAATATTCATATTCTATGATTTACTTTTGTCTCAGGTACAATTTGCCTTTTTGCTTCTTTATTTGTTTTCAAAATTCATATTTTGCAGTTATATGATATTGTTTGTATTTAGACAATATTTTTATTGTAATTCTTCTGTTTTTATATTAATCAAACTTCATGTTTTCAGCTGATTTCCTTCTTTTTGTCTCCCTTCTTTTTCAGTACCATTGAAAACTGAAAAAAATCACTGTACAAATTTGTATGTGTTTATGATTTTCCTCTGGAAATAACAAATTTGCATATCGGATTAAAGGGTGTGTTGTGACTGCTAGGCACATTGTTCTAGTGACAGGTTTCGAAAGGATAAATAAAAAAAATAAAAATTAATAACATATTTCCAATCGCCATTGACAAGTAAATAACTGCTTGTTTTATCCAAGGGGGTAATGAATGCTACCCGAGTTTGGTCTGCATCTAACTAGATTGTTATCTTTTTGTTCATGTTTACAGCAAATCAAATCTTCATCCACCAAGAAATCTTCAGGTGAGGTTCTTATTTAATTATTCGGATACAGTTTTATATAAAAAATGTAATGTGTGCTTTTAATGTCGGTAATTGGTGAATTGATATGATTTTAAGTGCATGTATATAAATTTGATGTATCTTTTAAAACAACTGTATATTTTATTGCTGTACAATTGATTATCAATATTTCTTGTTTTTAATGCTGTTATTATTTTTGTTGGACAAACTACCCTGATTGGGGTGTTCTTTTACCACGCTGTGAACCTTGATCTCCTACTCGGGATACCCCAGGGAGACAGCCGTACCTCGTTTGGTGGTACATTGTTATTCTTGTGATATTTATTTACATTTGTCACTGTGCATTTGGTGTGCTATATCTTTGTGCCAATTTATTGATATGATTTAAATAAATTATTTCTCTCTCCATATGTGTGCTTTATTGGATGCCTAAAATTTGTTTTTACTTTGTTTGTCTGTACCATTCTTACCATTCTTTATTTTAACAATTTACATTCTAATTTACTTTGCATTTTTCTTATTGACAGTTACTTATCTATCCCTTTTCTTGGAAGAATAATAATGTATACATAAAATATCTAGTGAACTGTGTAGTTTTTCAAATGTTACTTGCCATCAAATTATTTCACATATTATGTATAGTTAATTCATGATATTTGTTATATGTTATCGGGTGATATTTGCTATA
Source organism: Plazaster borealis (assembly GCA_021014325.1). NCBI lineage: Eukaryota > Metazoa > Echinodermata > Asteroidea > Forcipulatida > Labidiasteridae > Plazaster > Plazaster borealis. The sequence continues at coordinate 10,124,377 of CM037473.1, forward strand.
CATAATTATGTGCATGTCTGAGGTATTTTATGCATGCTCATGCACTGTATCATTGTTGAGAAATATTTTATGTGCAGTTAAGCATGGGTCAGTTTGGGACCGGCAAAGAATCTTGTTTTCAACCGCGGTCTTTTAACTTTCAAACTTATGTTTTGTTGATTGCAGTTAATTCCAGTGACAAGCTTCACACAACGGCCAACAACCACAGCGGTGGCATTCCCAGTAGCAGTAATGCAGGCACCAGCGGGGCGCCCTCACAGCCCAAGTATATCGTCCGCATCGCAGACAGCAAGCTCTTCTACGAGAAGCGGTGGTTCCACAGGGGGCAGAACATTTACGTTGATTCTAAAGACACTGGCAAAGTCAGTGCCGTCATCAGCTCCATTGGAACCAATGAGGTCAGCGTTAAGATAATTGTTGCTGTTTTTATTTTAAATAAATAAAAAACGCACTCTGATTGGTCGAAGACTGGTCACGTGGAGCTGTATTAGTCTGTTGTTTTTAATCATCCTTGCTTTTTACTGTAATGTGTTGATTTTATCAACCTTGCCTCAATTCTATTAATTTTTTATATTCTCTGTAATATCTTTGTACATGTAAATGCCTTCGTTATTCCTACATGTATTATTATAAAAACAATTTAATATAGTTAATTTTTTTTTAAATTTAATATAGTGTTCAATGTTGCGCTTTTCCTTTGGGATGATCTCAAATATTTCTGCTGTTTTCTTTGACAGGTTTGGGTGAGGAAAACGGCCGACAATCAGAAGATGAGGATCTACGTCTCACAGATGCAGAAGGGCAAATACAAGATTAGGAAAAGGTCCACTTGAGGGGGCGGAGTCCACCCCCTTTACCATCCTCTTCCCAAATACGACTCCTTCCCCATCACTGGAATATTGTACATATTTTTATTACTATTGCACCCACCCCCTCCTTTACACAACAATGAAAGCTGTTGACCCCTTGAACTGACGTCGCACATGGCTACTGTCTGCCCATGGTGTGCCAGTTTGGGAGTCAAGTTGTGCGTCAGGCTATGGTGACTGTAAATGGAATCTACACAGGGCTCAAAATTAACACTGGACCACAGAATTCAAGGCCAGTAGCGTCGGGCCAGTAAACTCATGACCGGACAAGCCCGGTTGTGCGTCAAGCTATGGTGACTGTGTAAATGGGGTCTACACAGGGCTCAAAATGAACACTGGACCACAAGATCTGAGGCCAGTGATTGTAGCGTCGGGCCAGTAAACTCATGACCGGTGGTCTTGCGTTTTTTCAATTGAATAAAATACCTCATTGTGTAATAACAATATCTTTGTGAAAAAGACTGTAACTATAAATATATTTCAATTCTGTTGAGTATTGAAGTACACTTACACATAAGATAAATGAGATAGATCTTCTCTTTGTGCTTGTTCAACTCATTAAGATTCTGGTCTTGTAAAATAAATTCTGGTCTAGTAAACATTTTGAGCAACAGGCCCTGCAGTCTTGTGGATTTTCCCTCCAAATTCACGCTCTGCTACACAGTATAAAAACATACGGAAATTGCCGCCCAAAAGGCGCAACTAAGATTTATTGTGGTGATGACAACGGCTGAATCTGGTCAATAGACTTGTATCATGCTGCTATCATCTATACGTCATGTTCCCTGTATATTAATCATGGATATTGATTCTTATTTGCCAAAGGGGCCAATCTAGTTTCCTTCAAGCCTCAGTTTGGGTCAAATTGAGAAAGTTCCACTGCAGTAACACATGCAGGTTTCTGTGTTTTTAGGTCATAAAAATCGGGGAAAATATTTTTACTATTTAATGCAATGCATCATGGACTTATTATTTATTGGCTGAAAGGCAATCCCAGGTTTGTGTTTTAAGTTTACGTGGATTTGTTGGCAGTTTTCATGAGATTCCATTTTCTTGTAAATTTTTGTGTATTTGCCAACATCTGTCATTATGAAAACAAACATGACCATTATCCCACAAAACAAGGATATGGTACTTTAGTCAATCTAAATATGTTTTCAGTTAAGAAATAAAAACAACATGTTGCATTGAACAAGAAATCATGTACAACTCTACTGTGTGATAGCGCCCTCCTATGGTGATAATCAAATAATGAATGACAGTAGTGTCTTGTGTCAAGACTAAATTACATATGCTGAAGAGATCAGAATGGCTTTTGCAGAAGTACAATGTATCTGTTGCGAAGGTTTGATTGGTTTCTGTCAAAGGCCACCTTATTTCAAAAAGGTATTTGTTGGAGAGTACGAGTCACATTTTTTGGTCGGTCAACAAAAATTGTTTTGGAAACCAGTCACAAGTAATGCTTATTACATAACATTTCGGTTGGTAACAACTTCCTTGTAAGTAAGATATTTTTGTGCTTAGCGGATTTGTGTCCATAAGCAGTCCCATGAAAGTGGCCCTGCTCCTTATTATTTGAATATTTGAACTGCATTTGAATAAAGAGGTACTGTACATAAACTGACCCAGACCATAAGAGAGAGTCACTTTGTTCTTGTGTCGTAAAAAGAAGAAAAGAAATATTTTCAGATGTGCATTTGTGATTCTTGACATGCAATGGCGATCCCTGTGACTTGTTTTACCCTTCAGCGACCATTCATTTCTGTATAATTATCACAAAACGCCTAGATATCGCTAATGTTGTTCAATTATTTAATCAATTTTTTCAGTAAAAATGTATTTACAAAAAACCCATGAAACGGAAAATTTATTTTGATTTTAGTAATTGGGGTGTGATGTTAACATAGGAAACATTGTAAAATTGACTTTGAAGCTTTGTATGAATGGAAGTAGGTCAAACCTTGCAGCCGTTTGCAGCCACTATGGGCACTTTGGTACAAGCCGCTTGTGGCCGCTATAATAATAATAATAATAACTAGTTCTTATATAGCGCATTTCACAATAACGCCTCAATGCGCTTTACATTAGTGCCCTGTTCATTGGGCCGATAACATTCCTTTAATCTTTCTCAGCTCCCTGGGGAGTATACAGCCCCGAGCTGCCGTGGCGCTCTGAAGGCTTTTTCAAACACAATATCAACCTCTACCCTCGCAGGTACCCATTTATACCCCTGGGTTAAGGGCTAAAACATTTGTTTTACAACTGGTGATTACACCATTATAGTGAAATATCTTGACAGAAGAAGAAAGTACAGTATTGGTCAATATTGGCAGTTGTTGCACTACAGGGGTGAGAGGGAGGCATTTTTCCCTTTCTCCTAGGTGACCATAAATTGTTCCTTGTTTTCACTAAAAGGATCAATCTATTGATCTTTTTTATGAAAGTCTCATAAGTAAGTTGGTCAAATATACATGGATTTATGAAAACAAGATGATGGAAATGATCTGACAGTTAAAACAAAATGATAAAAAATCCCCCAAACCAATAATAAATACATTTTAGTAAATGCACATGTGTGTATTTTGTTTTTTGTTACATAAACTAAACCAGTCTAAGGTTTGCTCGTTCAAAAACTTGTGTAACATTGATAATTGTCAAAGACCAGTACCCACACTTGATGTGACCCAACACATACATAAAATAACAAACCTGTGAAAGTTCAAGCTAAATCGGTCATTGAAGTCACAAGAAAATGGTGGGAAAAACCTTAAATATTTTCAAACATTGAGTTTTGGACTTGCAAGATGAAACTTAATTGTCTTACTCATTTCTCAAAAACTATTGCATTTCAAGCTAACAAATATTTCACAGGGACTTTCCCACCATGACCATCTTTATATGATGTAAGTTTTGTGCATTTATATTTTACTCTTACCAATGTTATGTACATCCTTTAAAGGCACTGTACATGTTAGGTTATTACTCAAAATATCTATTAGCATAAAAACTTACTTGGTAACGAGCAACGGAGAGCTGTTGATAGTACATGTATAAAACATTGTAGGAAAGGACTCCCTCTGAAGAATGTAGTTTTTGAGAAAGAGGTAATTTCTCACTAAAATAATAAAAACTTCTTGCAAGAAGTTTTTATTCCTATCTGGAAGCACACAATTTGTACAACAATGGTGTTTTTTCTTTCATCATTTTCTTGCAACTTCGATGACCAATTGAGCCCAAATTTTCACATTTTTTTATGCATATGTTGAGATACACCAAGTGAGAACACTGGCTTTGACAATTTCCAAACGTGTTCAGTGCCTTTAAAGCAGTGTCTTTAAAGCAGTGTTGTGCACTTTTTGAGTCTTGCATTCGAGTCTTGCATTTTTCACAAATGGCAATAAAAAACTATAAAAACAATAACATCAATCAAGGCATTCACAACTTCCAAGTGGACTTCTCAAACTTTATTTTGGTAACAAACTGAACTTTACACAGGTCATTTTAAGGTCATGTTTTGTGTTGAAATGGATACAGATGCAATTATTAGGTCTTTTTAAATAACAATCAAGATGACACTTTTAAGTCAGGGTGTTATATGGGTGAACATTTATTCAACAACTAATTTAAAAATACATAATACAGGGTACTGTGATTTTTGTATGTTGTGCTGCAAGTTTTGTCCTGGTTGGGCCCCCAAAACATTTGTTTCCTGTAACCCTCCTGACCGTTCAAAAACCTGCTGTCCGTAAACATTTTTTGTCAATAATTTGAGAAGTTTCTATACCAACTGCATGTTTCACTACTTTACCACCAGAATTAAAGACCTCACTAAAAATGTTCATCAAATCTAAATGCTTAAAAATATAAGTATCCCTTTATATCCCAATCCGTCTTTGTTACTTTCTTTCTTGGTGTGAACATGTAAATTTGTTTTCTAAAATAAATTGTTTTCTCTACTGTCAACCCTCATTTTCCCCCAGCATGTTACGAGAAACAAAAATATATTTTTGTTTTGCCTTACTTGCTAACTTTTAATTATAAAAATGTTCAAGTCCCTATAAAGTGGGTCCAAATGTTGATTGTTTTGAAAACACTTGCTTCCTGCAGTCATAAACATCAATCAGGAGAACTGATTGTTTCTAGTGGAATTGTGAGTATTTAAAACCCCTAAATCCACCAAATTCTGAACATCAGTTAATTTTTCCTTGTTTTGAAGTAATCGGTAATGTCTAGCTATGCCAATCTTGCTTAGGCCATAATTTTATCAGCGTCCACAGGTTTGGATATTGGGTTGCTCTTTGATTGTTAGATTCAAGGGTCGACAAGAACCATGTCTGAAGGAATCAGGGTGTAGAACAACTAGCGCTGAGTGAAGTAACGATACTGTGCATTGTACTTGTATGGTTTGGAACGTCCACGGCCCCTGTTGTGAAAGAAAGAAAAGTGAACAGATTCTTTAAGAATGCACTTGCCAGCACAAAGACGCCTGAGCAGGCTAGTCGAAACGTTAAGACCAATAATATCTCACTCCATGGCAGTGAAGACAATGAGAAGTCCCCTTGATCCACTAAGCAAGAGGAGAATCCTTGGATCTACTCTGAGGTGTTGTTTGAAGCTTTGCATGGTGTGGACAAATAATATAAAATACTGTTCGAAACGTCGAGACCTTCGTTTCGAACAGTATACTCTGCTCATCTCCTGAAGACGAGTAGAGTATACTGTTTAAAACGTCAAGACCCCACCGGCTCTTTTCAGAGCCAACACTCCCACAAAAGAGTTTTTACACATGGTTGTACCCGCAAGTTTACTATTTATTTGAGTAATTTCTTACTATGAGGTAGTAGATATACAGAAAGACAAGTTCTGATCAGAGCCAAGTAGTCTCCCGAACTTTCCTTATCTACTTCGCTGAAGTAGACAAATAGCCGGACAATTCTAACAAGAACAATTTACACAGCAAAGTAGATGCTATCACGAGGTGTTACCACAAACCCAAAATATACAAGCACAAAGACTTCATCACATCTGAGAATATTAACTTGAGTTTTGCCGAGTGTGAATATTCCTGAAAATAACTCTAGGCCCGGGTTCCACCTTATTCTAGACCCAGAACCTCCCAGATGTTACAGTTCAGTTACATACTCTGTACATCACCAGAAAGGCAAAATACAGGATTTGGACACAATGAGGACTTTTTCTTTCTCCTTTTAGTAACTGCTTTACTTCTTTCAAGAAAATTTGAAGGCTAAAGGATTTTTTTAGAAAAATCCTGAGAAATAGCAAGCCTTTAACTTTTGATGGTATTACCTGACCAGTCGAATGAACATCTTCTCTCGGGCAAACTCCAAAGGTCCCACCGCACCCTCCCCTTCCCCTTTTGTCTCGAGGAACACGTCAAAGCACATGAGTAGACGCTGAAGCTGATTGGACAACAGATGGTCATGTGACTTGGCTGTAATGAGCTCATCGTAGTAGAGGTTAATCTCGGCCTCCAGATCCTATGGGATTAAAAAGTCAATTTGAAATAAGTTCACTTGGTTTCTAGTTATCGTTTTGTCTTCTATCTATGAAGTTTCAGTTGGTTTGGGCATAAAAGCCCTGCGTCATCCAAACCAAAGTGTTGCCTTACAGGTTTTTAATCCTTCAGCCATACTTCAGCCATTGTAAGTTGTTTAACCCCAACAGTCCAAAACCCTATTCAGGAAGTTGTATGGACTTTCTAGGATATGGTACTGTTGGGCCATATAATAATTGCTTATAAATGAACAGACCAATCTTATCCACATCCAAACTCATGGATGTTGAGTTGCCATAGTGAGTATTTTGGAGTTCCGGAGGGTCTGTAGCCAAATACACTAGGGGGTTAGGGTTAACCCACGCCCCTCAACATCCAACTCTATGTTTGATTTGATTCAGTTGGACTAAGGACTGCACTAGCTAACTGATCATGCTTTACATGGGATCAGACATACCACAACAGTTTAGGTGTTGAGTTATCAGATGGTGGTGGATTTTGTTAGAGTGAGGAAGGAGCCTTGTAAAGTTCTCAATCTGTGTGACTGTCTACTGACAGACAGTTCTTTGACTGGTTTCCCGCTTACCCTGATGTTATTGTCATTACTGCTGTTGTGGTCACCAGTCTGGGATACCCCAACGACGAAATGTGGTGGGCAACGTGGGTAGTCAACGTTCAACAAGACGGCAGCACTGAGGGTGGCTGTGGGAACAAGTAACGGATGGTGTGAATAATAATAGTAGTAATAATAAGCATTGCACTTTATCACACCCAACAGGTGTCTCAAAGCGCTCATTTTTTCTCTCATAAGGTATGCCGAGCTATGTTTGAATTAATGAGACCCATTTATTCATGTATATATCACCTTGCAAGGGTTTTACAAGGTGGTGCGGTGCAATTTGCAACCAACCATGCCAGGAGCACCGGGCAAACCCCTTTTCTTAATGATAAGTGTAGTATTTTAAACTCCCTTCTTTGTTTTTGATGGAATTGGGGAAGATAGAGGTGAAATTGGGGTAGCCTAGTGACTGGTTCAGGTTCGATATTGCAAGCAAACTCCAATTATGGGATGTAAGGTTGTTGGGCTGAGGACTCTAATTGTAGTAGCTCTGCTTTTGATGTTTAATTTTCTGTAGACGTTTTTTGAATACGTCAAGCGAGGAAGCCTCTCTCACAGACGCTGGAAGGAGGTTACATTCTGAAATTGGGGTAGTTTGTCGAAATTGGGGTAGCTTAGTGAAATTGGGGTAGCTTGGTGGAATTGGGGTAGCTTGGTGAAATTGGGGTAGCTTGGTGAAATTGGGGTAGTTTGGTGGAATTGGGGTAGCTTGGTGAAATTGGGGTAGCTTGGTAATATTGGGGTAGTTTGGTGGAATTGGGGTAGCTTGGTGAAATTGGGGTAGCTTGGTGAAATTGGGGTAGCTTGGTGAAATTGGGGTAGCTTGGTGAAATTGGGGTAGCTAGGTGAAACCTAACTTTTGTTTCCATGTAGTAGTGGACGAGACTTACCAGATCCTCTGGTACACGTTGCTAGATAGAAATGCTGATACTGCTCCACAAGGTCTAAAGCCGGTGATCCAACCACAAAAGACAATGCCTGATACAAAAAGAGAACAAATAATAAACCACAAGGGAAACTGACTGGGTAAATTTAATTCATTTTTTGGGTGAACAAAGACAATAGACTAGAACGATTTGAACCTGTGACCTCCGGATTAACGTGGCGGCGCTCTTCCAACTGAGCTATCTAGCCCTAAAGAGAGAACCTCTGATTTAATGAGGCAGTAATTTTTTCAAATTTGACAATTAAACAAATTATTATTAATCTATATTTCTGGTAATGAAACTAAGGATGCGTCATAAAGTGAACTTAATCACTGTAGCTCGCAAGCCTCAGGAAACCTGTAAACGAGGGTGCTTGCTATGTGAACCAGAAACAATGGTGTGAACCCCTATTTTTCCACGATAAGTGTTCTGGGTTCTTTAACGTGCACAACCAATCCTAGTACACGGGACCTACGGAATAATGTCCCGTCGGAAGGACAAAGCAATTATGGTAAAGCATCTTACTCAAGGACACAAGTGCCATGACCGGGACTCAAACCCACACTCTGCTGATCAGAAACACCAGAGCTTGAGTCCGGTGCTTTTAACCGCTCGGCCACAACATGCCACCAACCGCTCGGCCACGCCACTATTCTTACACTTTCTGTACATAATATCCATTAAGTTTGGAAGCCTTTACAATTTGTAACCCTCTTACTGTCTGACCATTCAAAATCATCTAGATGATTTTGTATGATAGGTGCACTAAGAGAGCCTGCAATATGATATGCCGTGAATGCATCCACACAGGGCTCGAATTTGGAGGGAAATTCCACAAGGCTGTTGAGCCCTGTACACAGAGAGTTCTATGTACAGTTGTGACACCATACACAAGCAGGGCATTTGAATGATTGGTCAACTCACTGGCAAATATCTATGGACTGTGTATGTAAAGCAGGAGGGTTTGTGATGGTTCATTTCTTTTTACCTGGTACTCTTCCTTTGTGATGGTCTTCCATGAGGACAGTCTGGAAGCCACCTTGGCCGGGAACAGACTCATGGACTGTGCTTGTATGGGTACTGTGTTACGCTCTGTCAAAAAAAACAATCAGATATTATTTTGTCTTGAGTCTGAAAACAAACCTTTTGAGAAGGGTATCATCAAGATGTAAACCCTTTCAATAGTATTTACCCCACTTAGTCGGTATTTAAGGTCAACAGAGAACATATTACAAAATTTAATTGATGTTTGATTGTAAGTTTGTGGTATCAGTTACTTGGGTTGGCCTGCTATCTAAACAAGGTACTATTCGAGTCAACAAAAGTGAACTTTGTGTTGCAAGTCTGACAGTGCCTGTTTTTTTTGTTTTTTTGCATTTTGAACCTAAAATGCCCAGCTTTTTTATGTTTTTTGAAATTCGGAAATTTGGAATACATAAAATAGATTATGCATGTACGACCTTGGCACTGAAAGAGTCAAAGGGACACGTTGCCTTGGATCGGGCGAGTTGGTCTATAAAAAGCATTTGTAACCGTTTGTTATAAAATGCAAATGGTTAGAAAGACGTTATAAAAGTAGAATACAATGATCCACACAAATATGCCTCAAAATTGCGTGGTTTTCCTTTTACTTTGCGAACTAACACGGTCGGCCATTTTGTGGAGTCAAAAATTTGACTCCACATAATGGCCGACCGTGTTTATTTTTTTAGACCAACTCGTCTGATCCAAGGCAACGTGTCCCTTTAAGTGATCTGTACTCACCAAGCGAGGCTAGCTGCCTGGTCAGAGCCAGCCTAGCCCGTGTACGAGACCTCAGCGCTTTCAGAGTGGACTCCATGTGACTGGTGCTGACCGACGTCATCGCTTTGGGCTCCAGACAGTCCTGGGGTAGGAAGTCCAGTCCGGCCAGCCACTGGGCCCAGCGGTATGGGTAGCCAGTTTTCTCAATGTAGGCACTCATAGCATCCATGCTGTCAGGATAACAATGTATGAAATTATGCATTCAATTCTGTTCTCTCTTCAAGAAATGAGTCATTGCTGATGCAAATGAAGAATGTAATCATCAATGTAATGCATTAACGAATACTGCTTTTGATCATACCAAAATGGCACCAGACTATTTTCCCTTCAAGCCTCAGTTTGGTTCACATTGAATTGATAAAATACAAGATGGCAGCACCATAACAAAGATGGGCAGAGATAAAGTTTTGAAACACTATTCGTTATTCCTGATGAATACACTTGGACACTTGATATCGATAATAACATGCAGTTCTCATATAGAGCTTTATCGAACCCGACAGGCGTCTCAAAGCGCTAAAAACTTTTACGACAGGTGCATGCAGAGCTATATCTGAGCTCGAGACCCATCTATAAAGCACCTTTTAAGGGTTAACAAGGTGATGTGGTGCAATCAGCAGCCAACAATGCCACAAAAACCGAGGAAAACCCCTTCTCTTACAAAATAAGTGTCCTGGGTTCTTTTTTGTGCATTTAACAACACTAAGAACTTACCATTCCATAGGGCTCGAATTTTACACTGGACACTTTCAGTGTCAGGCCAGTAAACTCAAGACAGGACAAGTCTAGTGGTCGGCTTTTTTCAACTTAACATCTTTTTGTCTCAAAAGAATGATGTTCAAATGTCAGAGATGCCACTGTGGTAACGGAAAAAACCCCCCAGAAAATTATTTTTCCCTTAGACAAAAGCAGAAAGCCACTGAATGAATGTCGCGAGTGGTAACCATTGTGACAAATTATCGCAGAGCAATCATCGCAGAGATGCCAACATTGAATTCCCAAAAAGAGTAGCACCGCCGAGCATTTAAGTTCAAGTCAGGCATACAACTCTACGAGTCGTAAAAAGATGAAAATTACGACATTTACGATATAAACTAGTGAAAATCGCTTATTGCAAAGCGGACTTGCTTTAGAGGCCAAACAATTATAACTTTATTCAGACTCGATTAAAAACAAAAAACAAAACAAAAAACAATGGAGGTTGAGGTTTATTGTTTTTTTAAACCGGAAATCCGGGTAAATCCGGAAAAGTGGCATCTCTGAAATGTTGAGTTTGAGTCTCACAAATGTCTTTCAATCCTGCTGAGTATCACCCGCAAAACAGAAGAGATAAAACAGTTTAGATAATAAAACTGGGTTCTCATTTTGATTCTACTCTCTTCTCATTTTTGATTCTGGTCTTGTAAATAAAATCCCAGTCCAGTATTGAGATTCTGAGCTACAGGTCCTGCAGATTTTCCCCCCCAATTCAAGCCCTGTTCCATCCAAAGGACGAAGCAATAATGGTCAAGTATCTTGCTCAAGGACACAAGTACCATGACCGAACCCAAACCCACAACAGTAGATCATGAGTCTGGTGCACTAGATCTCTCGGCCCACTCCACTTACCCTAGTTTGCTGAACTGATATGCATTGGTTGTGTTGGGCGACTCCAGTCCAGTGTCATCTGGATACAGACAGCTCAGCAGATGACTTGGAGATAGAAGATCGCTGAAAGAAAAGAAGGAAAAAAAGGATGTAGTTTTCCAAAAGCACTGTTCGCTGTTAACAAAGAAAAAAAGTCTGCCAACTTGCTAAATGTAAATGAGTTTTAAAATATGCAGTGTGGAAATACCATGGAAATTGTGGTCAGGGTGAAATCGTCAGTAGGCAGCCACTAGGGGGCGCTGTTTGTCTTGCTTGACATTTTTTGAGATGATGTTTCTTACTACCCAATGTTTTCACACTAACATGACAATATGATTCAATTATTGTTACTACAAATAGTACGTCTTGGCTTACCTAGCACAAGCAGATGTCTGGGCCAAGGAAGACAGTTTTAACTCCACTCCTACCGTCACGACGCGGAGTGACGTCAGGAAGGAGAACGTTAAGGTCAATACGGAGCCATCTGCAGAAAATATTAGCAATAGTTTCGTTAATAGTTTAGTAACTTGACTTCTGTAGCATTTATGCCATGATCCTGTCCAAGACCAACAGAATTATGTAATAATTATTCGATAGGTGTAATGCTATGCATTTTAAGCTGTAAAATTACTAATATTTTTAGAAATTGCAAATAATTGTTTTAGAAACAATATTTACTGTCGAGGCATACAAAAGTTTAAAGCTGACTTCCCAAACATTTACTTTGGTCACAATTTAAACTTTCACAAAGGTCAGTTTGAACTCACGTGGTGTTGTAACCAATGCAATGCAATGGGTTATTTTACATGCATTACACAACACAAGGGACCTACAGCTTTACGTCCCATCCGAAGGACGAAGCAATAATGGTCAAGTGTCTTGCTTTAAGGACACAAAAGTGTCAAGACCAGGACTCGAACCCACACTCTGCTGGTCAGAAACACCAGAGCTTGAGTCCAGTGCGCTTGACCGCTCGGCCACGACAAGCATGACCGCTCGGCCAAGACACGCCACAAAGAGTAAAGTGGGCATGGGTTACATTTTAAGTGCACAATACTTATAACTATAGGATAGGTGAACTACAGCAAGGGGTAGCTAGGCAACCAAATCATTAGACACCTAATGTCATGCCTGGCCAATACTATAAAGCATAGTTGGTTATGGTAGTACACAAAAATCAACCCCGCCAGAGCTGCCAACTCTCCCTGATTCTGCAGAAAATCAACCAATCTTTCCATGTTCCGATGAACAAATTTGAAAATCTCCCCGATTACAGAAAACTTTTTCCCCATTATATTGAATGTAATTCTAAATATCTCTCTGATTGTTGTACAAAATCTCCCTGATTGCAAGATGCAAATGTTGGCAGCTCTACCCTGCCCAACACAAACAAGAAATCCACACAAAGTTTCACCTTTGCACTTTAGGGTCATGATGACCTGCAGGGGATGTTTACTCAGTAGCTTTGCCCGCCTCTCCTCCATTTTGTTTCCGATGGTTTTCCTCCTTCGCTTCTGTGCACAAATTGAAATGAACTGTAACTTATACATGAAAGATTCGTGTGCGAAGTTCCCTTAAAGCTAAACTTAACTTGATGTCCAATTATACAATTCTTAACTTCTTGCTATCGATACACCTGTTCCGTCACACTTGGCATCTTCCCATCCCTTCCTATTGTGACCCTCCCCCCATCGATGTTCCATTTGTCCTCCCAACCCAACCATTCCATAACCCATCCCCTTTACCTTCCCTCATCCTGTCATATCCCCCAGCCCAAATGTGAGTCCTTTTCCCCTTCACATCACCCCCTTTCCTCTTTTCCATGCCCTCCCCGTACACTCATCCCTCCATGCCCACTCCCTTTGTACCTGTACTCCATCACCTTTCCTTGCCTCTCCTTATCCCACTCACTGTTTCCCTTTCCCTTCAGCTCAATCACATTCCTTTTTCCATACTCCCAACCAATTGTTTTCCAAGCCATCATGATAACCCCATTTCTTCATCCATTTTTGTTATCCGTCTCCCACATACCCTTACCATCTCCTCCATGTTCTTACCTGTACAGTTGCCCTTGTCCTATCATATTCCTGTTAGCCCTCAGTCCAAGCAATTCCCACATACCCTTCCCCACACCACTCCCCATCCGTCCTTTCTTCTGATTCCTTTCAATTCTCTTGTAGCTCGTCAAAATTCCAAATTACTTCCCCTTCACCTTCCCCCTTGTCCCCATATACCCATTGTCACCATATACCCATTGTCCCCATATACCCATTGTCCCCATATACCCATTGTCCCCATATACCCATTGTTGCCATATACCCATTGTCCCCATATACCCATTGTCCCCATATACCCGTTGTCCCCATATACCCATTGTCCCCATATACCCGTTGTCCCCATATACCCGTTGTCCCCATATACCCATTGTCCCCATATACCCGTTGTCCCCATATACCCATTGTCCCCATACACCCATTGTCCCCATATACCCATTGTCCCCATATACCCACTGTCCCCATATACCCGTTGTCCCCATATACCCGTTGTCCCCATATACCCATTGTCCCCATATACCCGTTGTCCCCGAATACCCATTGTCCCCATATACCCACTGTCCCCATATACCCGTTGTCCCCATATACCCATTGTCCCCATATACCCTTTGTCCCCGTATACCCATTGTTACCGATTGAGTGAGGGTCTCCTCATTATCCGACTCACTGTCCTCCTCCAGGACAGGTGAGACTGACCCGGCAGACGTCACAGCGTCTTGATCTCCGGCAATCTTCAACGACATAGAGGAATCTGCAAATCAATGTACAAAAACAGATTAGAAAAGAAGTAACACAGATCTAGAATCTTGTTTAGCTTAGATTATACTGAACTACAGTGTGTAGTTTGTGTCCACTGGAATTAAAACTCATTCTTGCACTGAAGAGAGGTTTGCTGCTGTCAGATTGGCATTCATATCACCTGTTGCATAGGTTGCAAAGGTCCGATAAAACTTCCATGGTCATACAATTTCCATGGCCACACAACTTCCATGGTCACAAAACGTCTATGAGCATGTGGAGTCCATGGTCATACAACTTCCATGGATGTTGTAACTTCCACGGTGTCACAAATTCCATGGTCACACAACTTCCTTGGTCACACGACTTCCATGGTCACACGACTTCCATGGTCATACAACTTCCATGGTCCCACAACTTCCATGGTCACACAACTTCTATGGCAATACAACTTCCATGGTCAAACAATTTACATGATCATACAATTTCCACGATAATACAACTTCCAGTCCCACAACTTCCATGTCAATACAACTTCTATGATCATACAATTTCCATGGTTTTACAACTTCCATGGATTTTGTTACTTCTACGGTCTCACAATTTCCATGGTCATACAACTTCCATGGCCCTAAAACTTTCATGGTCCTACAACTTTCGTGTCTATGCATTTATACCTCTTGCTTCCTGATAAGCGCTGGCTTGTACAAACAAGATGTAGAGTGGTCTGGGTAGTAGCTTGGCCGTCTGGTGCTGAGCTCTGATCTCATGTATCGGCATAGACAGGTACTCCTGTACTGGGATTGTAGCCTGTGGGAATAAACACAGAACAATCCGACTTCCTCAAAGTTCATCAAGAGAGACTAGAGAGACTTGGTTCTTAGACAAAAAATCTGCTTGGCTGTCACCATATTTTAAGTCACCAAATTGATTGAGTGGCCACTGTCAAGTTATTTGTATGCTTCTTCTACCCTGTGTGAAATGCAGCAGCAAGTTTGCGTTGTTTTTGTTACTAACCTTCCTACTATCTGGTATATTGTGAAGCCCACCATGTCACCATTCAACACCATTTACAGGCTTCAGTGATCATGCATGGTTGTGTACACTTTGATACCTGCCAACATTGAAACCTCAGAAATAGGAACACCCGTTTTACGAGTCTACAGACCACAGATAACGACGCTAGAAGTCGTACGAGTAAAGCTTATTACAGGTACACACACAAATGATGTATGTATTTAAAACAATGTACACAAATCACTGTATCCCATTAGAAAATCTCAATTGTCACAAACAAATGGCACCCTCTGTTGCCAGAACTTTTGGGTCTTGTTCATTGCTGTCTCTTGTCAGAAACAGGAATGTTCTGATATTTTGCGTCCTGTAATCTCAAAAATCTAGACAATTCCAATTATTATAATCTGAACAGTTGGCAGGTATGCAATGCAGTATTTGCTATGGTTTAGCGTGGGTTAACTTTATGCTCGATATGTGTTGACTTTGGTAAGGGCCAAGGAGGGACAGTTTTGTGGTTAGGAGTTAGCTTACTCGATGGGTTCACCTACCTTTAAGATGCTAGCTAGCTGCGGCTGCAGGCTGTCCAGGTACTCCTCCTTGGAATTGATCTCCTTAGCCAGGATGTCCGTATTGCTCTGACATTCCTTGTACTTCTCGGCCAACCTGCATTGAAGATGCAAACACAAGATTTCATGAACCACGGCGGTCATTTCAGAGGGGGAAGGTGTCCTTTCCTGTTTTTAAGTGGGACGCTATTTTATAGCAGGCGTAGCTCGCTTAACACGAACTGTCTCAAACGATTGCCACATAATAAAACAAATAAATTAACCTTTAATGCTTGTTTAAAAAGACAACTTTTTTTAACCCTCCCACTATCAGCATGTTTTTCGAGACAACCAACCCACACCTTACTATGCCACAACTGGCATTTTGATGTAGAGAGTAGAGCCAGTTGCCCAAATGTGAGAAGTAGTTTGGAGAAGCCACTAGCTGTGCTCAATAACAATGGAATTTGGGCCAATTTTGTCAATTTCTGCCGTGGAAATCTGTGGTGCTGATCAACCATACATACAAATACAATAATAGCGAAGTGTGGCATAGCCTACTTCACCGATGTGTTCATAGCACATGGGAGATTTTGAGGCATCTTGGAGTAAGCACCTATAGGAGAGTAAAACTTCATCTTAAAAGCAGAAAGATACTGAGCAAACTAAATATCAGCAGGTTGTCTGTTGCAGAGTGTCAGTGCAGCTATTGTTGATGACAAACTTTCACCAACTTTGATATGAACTTCATATGCAACTGACCTCTTTCGCTGCTCAAGTTCCCAGTCCAGCCTGGCTAGTCGTTGCTTATGCAGATTTTTCTTGGTCGCTTTGGGGTTTGAGATCTCCATAGGGGCCTCACCGTAGAAGGTTTCCAAGTCAACGAGTTCGATTTCTTCATCTTTAGATCTGCAGAAAGATAAGAGGACATCTTCAGGGTTTCTTTCCACAGTCGAAGAAATTTTACTGCAGAATAGAGACAGGCCTTAAATTTACATGTAGGCCATGGTCTCTGTTGCCCTGGTCTTGGCCTTGGTGCCATTAAAAAAAATTCCCTTAGACTTTAAGATTTTCCAATGGAAATGCCCTTTGCAAAAATGAAAATGGCCTTGCCCTCTCGATGATCACGGAGACATACAGCCTCTGTTGTCTCCTTGAAATATCAGGCCTGATCATGTACACAGCTTGAGGAAACGAATCACTGACATCCCTGTATCTTTACAATGTTTTGAAGTGGTTCTTCTAAATCAAAATTTTTGAAATGTACGTGGTATACTCAATTGAAAAAAAACACCCCAACAAATGATTGCCATTGTCATACTTGAATTCCCGGCACTTCTTGATTTCCTTCTGCAGGTGCATGACTTCATACAGTAGATTCTGCAGCTGTAGGTGCAGGCTGTCTACTCGCTGCTTGCCCACCATCGTCTTCTCCCTGGCGCCCTTGCAGCGCAAGTGAGAGAGGCGGTTCAGCTTTTTCAGTGACACAAAATGCAAGGATGCTGCCATGCGCTTCTTGGCGATGAAGGATTCCTTCGAATGAAAAATAAAGAATCATGTATGAGGTCATTGCTGATGATCGTATCTGAAATTTAAAATTTTACATTTGTTGTTTTGCATCCGAATTTTTTTTATGCACAGGTTGGGACAACACAAGTCTGTGAAGGTTGTAAGAAAAGCATCTGCCATTGTCATTTCATTCATTTGTTCATTCACTTTGGTGATGACTTGACGAGTTGTGCCCATCTGTCCCTGTCAAGCTTAGTGTATGAGCGAGCTTGACCGCTTAGACCAGTGTCAAACTCCATGGATAATTTCAAGGTCATGTTGGAACAACCTCTCCGAAGAGGGGCATCAGGCCCTCCAGAGGAGGACATGGTCACAGCGGGCTCCTCGTCATTCCAAAATGAATTTTTTTACCCCAAACGCCCTCGAGTGATTTATTAGGATCCTCCCTCACTCTAATAAAATCCAACCACATTTGGTTTATGCACAACCCAAACTGTTGGACTCTGAATTTGGGGGGGGGGGTGTGCCTTATCCCTCGAAGCAGGATCAGTTTACTAAAAGTGCAGTCCTCAGCCAAGACCCATTAGTGGCACAGTTTTTGACAATCTGGATGAACGTTAGCCACACATCCATGTTGGATTCCGTCAAGCAAAAGAACAATATTGGTTGAATTAAGGCAGACACAGCTTGATACGGTTGCAGAGAAGTATTTGCAAACAGGTCATACGAGTATCTCGTTAAGTGATGAGTATGACCATTGCTCTGATTCTAAGATGTATCCACCTTGTTTTCAGCATTTCCAGCTTTGGCTGCTTGGATGTCATCCATGATCTGACGTAGGCTGGAACACTCCCTCCGGTGGAGTTCCAAGTCCTTTTGTGCATCTCGTTTCTCTACTTCTTTCTCCTCGCTATACACACCTGAAAGATCCTATGATGAATATGAACAATAATAGCAACAAAATGTAAGAGATAATTGTAAAATAAATACAAATCAATACAATTAAAGATAGCAAAAAATAACAAAATATATAACAATAATGAAAAAGTAAAAAAACAAACAAAACCGAGAAGGATCGAGTCAAGGTAGGCTAGGACTGAGAAAATGTAAATCATTCAATTACTGAATTGGTCTCAAGCCCTTCCCACAAATATTAAAACTAGATAAAAATGAATAATTATTTTCAAGTTAATTTATTGAGAAATTTTAATAATTGACCACCGTTTCATGGTTTCCCACAGGGTAAAATATCAAATGCCACTTTTTCATTCATTATGAAATAAAACAGTATCTTATTTACTCTCAAATGAGATATGAGTAAAAAAGTAGCAGTCGGATATGAAAATTTGCCCAACCACCACCAGCGGCTGTCCTGTAATGTCGGAAATAAGTAACTTTCCATACGTCCCAATGCACAATCAACTTGCTATTGCTAACTTTTGATAAAAGATACAAACCTGTGATAACGAGTTAGAATCTTGCGATCGCTTCAGCTTCTTGGGCTCCTTTGGTGGCGACATCTTGGAAGTCTCCCCGTCTGTTTTGCTAGTGATTCTCCGTTTCTTTACGGTAATGGTTGACATTTTAAAAACTTCCAAACCTTTGCAAATGCAAAGGCAGGCCGGGGTGATCTTTTACTTAAATTCACTGAATCACATGCTGTTTGTATGAATATTCAGTGAACATTCGGAAGCTCAATGCACAAATTGGGCTGATTAGAAAGTTAGTCGTCAGTCTGTTCCTTGTATAATAGTTATTCATCAAATAAGTTTAAAAAATCCTTTAAATAATCAGGATAATCGTTTTAATGGAAATTAAGGTGAGAAGGTCATCTTTGTTAGCACATGGAATGCAGTGAATCTAAACAATCTTGAAAATACTGCACACTTGGTGGCGCTATTTAAAATTAATGTTCTAAAAAGTAAAGAAATTCCGCGACTACTCATAAATATTTTTTGGGACGGCTTCGGGTGCGTGGTTTTACAGCCGGAGTCGCTGATCTGAAAGTTGTTATTCTTCAACGTTGTCGCTAAAGCCAACGGCCATGGCCGAAACCACTTGAGGAAGGAATTGCTCCATGATTGTCGTGTTTGTGCATAAAAGTGCTCATATTTGACATTTATCATCAATCATCACCATCATCCCCATCCCCTCCCCTTTGCCAACTGTATTCTGTGGATCTAGGCCCTCCTCCTTACCACATCCTGCCACTTCCATTCTCTATTATCACTTGACATTTTGCTTCCATGTTGCCATGTCCATGATTTCATCTCTCCATCTCCCCTTTTTTGTGTCTTCCTATCTCCTCTTACCTCAGGATGTCCTTCGGTTGCCATTCTGTGAGTCTCTGGTCCACTTGTTGTTGTCTTGCCTCATCAGTTGCTCTTCCCATCTCCATTTCATTCCTTTGCTGATCTCAATGATAATCTGTAACCTTCGTTTTTGTCTGATTTGATGGCGGCCTCAAAAACCGCTCCTCCATACATTCTCTACACACAACGTCCGACCCATCCGTTGTGCACACAATCATTTTAGTCGCTGTTCATAAATAAAAGTGTTCTTATTATTTTTTAGTTGGCATTCAGCCTGGTTTACCTCCATTAAACCATAGAGAAAGGCATGATTAAACCAGTCTCCTCCATACATTCGCTATAGCACACTGTGCGGTGGTGGTGTGGGCGCGGTGTGTGACCGCGTATTTGGAGCTTTTTCTGTCACCACACAGTGCACAGATTGATGTTAAGTGGTGTACAAAAAAGTACTCATTTTTGGCATTCACCCTCTACTTACTCCCCAAACCAGTCAGTCTCCATGCTTTCTCTACGATACACATTGGGGAGGGTTGAGCAGGTTGGGACCTCATTATTGAAGGTTTTTCTACCTGCACGTTACCTTCGTAGCTATGTGCATTTTTGCTATGCACTGCGCGTAGAAGATTCCCAGTGTCCCCTCATTGAGGGGTTTGTTCCCCTCAAACTGTGCACACATTTTGATGCGTTGGGTGAGTGTGCAATAAAACTAGTCATTGGCGTTCAGCCTGCTCACGTTGCTAAACCGGTTTCCATTACACTCTGTATTAAAAAACTTTCGGTGGCGGCGGCATCGTCGGCCACGTGGGACCTGATATTTCAAGGATTTTATAGCTACAAGTTTAGCACACACTGATGCGGTAAAGGCCGTGTAAAACAAAGCTCTTATTTGACATCCATTCTGCCGAACGTCCCAAAACTCGTCTCATGCATTCACTATGAAGCATAACATCGGAGGTTGGGATCATAGGGACCTCGTATTTGGAGAAATTTCTACCTTCCTGCACACATTTTAGTGGCTGTGTGTGTGTAAAAAAAGAGCTTCAAATTATTGGATTCTTTTGTCCAGTGCCGCCAGCCACATCACAACAAACGTCCTCCCACGTGAAAAGAAAACCAGACAACTGAGGGCGCAATTTCGAGGTCCAATAAATAAAAACAGCAATTCAAGTCTGCAGCAAGGCAAGGCGACAATCATCAGTAAATAAACTTTTCTTTTCACTTTCCGCTTTCCCAAAATCTGAATTATTAGCAACACCTGAAACAATACAATGTCAGGCACCGACAGTCTCGAGGCTATTGACAAAGACCTCAAGGAAGTGTTAGATTTCTGCGTGTCCTCTGGTCTGAGTGCCAGCCAGATTGCGAGCGGAGCCCGCCCACTTCTGGATGCCGCGAAGAAGTCCAAATACAGGGCATGGGTGAGGAGAGTTGTCCTGGTGTCGGTGGCGGTCGCTGTCGTAGCGTTTTTGTTCCAGAACACTTGCACCTATCGATGGATTTGCATTACAGCAAAATTAACGGCAATGAAGGTAAGGGATTGAATTACTTCAGTACAGAAGCTATGTTAGATTTGTTTTTAATTTTTTTGTTTTATTATTAATAAATAATAGTATTGTCATCAATTACTCCCCATTGATTGCCATGTTATGAGTTAAGAATAAGATAGCCCTAGTGCATATCCACTTTGTGTCCTTAAGGAGTAGATTTGCACTATTATAATAAGGCTAGTCATAAGTGCGACCGTCCTCCTAGAACTATTAGGTTTGTTCCACTATTGTCTTCTCTATGGCATCCATACTCACTGGGCAGACTGGGGGCTCTATAATTTAATAAACTTACACCTGTCACATGTATCCTCCCGTGTCCGGTTTTCGATGTACTATGCCTTTTTCTTTGAATTGAAAAAAAAAATAATGATATCAACTGATGCCCTAATTACCTTCCTTTGTTTATAAGAAGTATGTAAAAATATATTAAAACTTGATAGACATTGAAACTTTCACACCACGCACCGATCTTCGATGACATCAATAGCGTCCCTGTGTTTTGAGTTTGACCTGTTTTCGAGGCAAACAAGAAAGTATGGTGTCCTGGTGAAGCCATACGCAGAAGAAACATCTGCAGTGTTCTGTGAGACGTTGTGTATGACTCTATAGCCAGCAGTTGTCTTCATTTTATTCAAAATATTTTTTATTTAATTTTAAAAATTACGATGGTAATTTGCAAAAACTATTTTAAAAAAAATAAAATAAAAAAAATGTCAATAAGTCTTGGCTTTTAAATCTGATTTTTTAAAAAGTTTTGAATCTTTTTATGTTTCTTAACATTTATAATAAAGCATATCAGTAAACAGTGATATTTGAATCACCAAGCTAATGTTTAAATTTTAATGTTATTAATAATAAATGATATGAGGGTTTAAAAAAAAATTATTCAGACTGTTAGAAAATGATATAAGGCACATGGCTTCTTTAAGCCTCTGTATTTTTTTCCCCAGAATGCTCAGCAGAATTTTAAGTCACATGATTTTATCATCGTGAATTGTGAATTGAAAAATTGTTCGATGAAACTTTTTTGGCGGGCAATTTTTTTTTTTATGGCCCCGACAGTATGACATATTTTTGTACCTTGTAGAAATGCCTAAAATACCACAAATTTTTGCAATACAAGTGCAACTTGCCAGTGGAGCCTCACATAGTTCTAAGTTTTGGTCAAAGAAGAGGAGACTCTTTGCTTGGCAAGTCAAACCACAAAAATTGTATCTAGGGACTGTTTACATCGCGCGCAGAGAGGTAAAAGATTTGCATCGATTTCAGGGACGCCCTGAAAACAGGACCTCCTACGATATCCCCCCAAAATAGTTAATTTAGGTCTAACAATAGAGAGAAGACGTACCCTGAGAATTAGGTGGTGCTCTTTCCCTGCTGAAAGCTAAATGGAAAGAGGAATGTCCAAAGGTGTGTTCAATGAAAACAGTAGGATGGGAATTATTTTAACTTCTATGAAAGTTAAATGCCTCAAAATGTGTGTCTTTTCTCTTTTCTTTTAGGTTCTGCCATATTGGGACTGGACACCATTATATGAGGAGGAATGCATCATCCCAAATCCATACATAGTCCAGGACAAACTAACAGAGGAAGATTGCCAGGTACTTTGTTAGATTACATTGTAGTCGATTTTAAAGGGTAACCAGAAGCCGCGACCTCGCTTGATCTCTCCAATAATGATCCTGGTCGGGTAGATGGTAGACTTTAATTAAGGGTAACCAGTAGCTGCGACCTTGCTTGATCTCTTCAATAATGATCCCAGTTGTAGATTGTAGAATCTAAAGTGTAACCAGTAGCTGTGACCTCGCTTGATCTCTTCAATAATGATCCCAGTTGTAGACTGTAGAATCTAAAGGGTAACCAGTAGCTGCGACCTTGCTTAATCTAATGTTATATTTGGTTTTACCCGTACACCGATGTGTGTAAAGCACTGTATACTCAGTACTTTCCCGAGTCCTGTGAAAAAAATCACAGGCATATTACTCAGGTGGGATTCGAACCCGAGTAATATGCCTGTGATTTTTTTTTTCACAGGACTCGGGAA